>OZ020500.1:21788142-22388142 GCA_963971365.1 Lasioglossum villosulum
AAAAAGGTCGCATTTTTTTACCTGACCAACAGTCGCAGTCCGAACTTCGGTTACAACAGACAGTGCCTTCATACTCTTCCAAGTCTCAGTGCAAGTTTTACGTGTACAGTGTGTAAATTGTATTGGATCGTATCGATTTTAAGTGTGCATTATGGATGCTGTTTGTGGAGGTAAGTTGCATAGTTTTTAGTGCCAAATGTTTATTATTAACTGAAATCTATGTATACAAAAGAAAGGGCAAAAGTGAAGGCATAAATTTTAAAGGTTAGGGAAAAAGTAAAAAGTCCTGCAAGATCCCGCGCTAAAACTTGTTGGAGCTTCTAGTTTATACTATTACCTTGCAATTCCATCAAAAATTAGCTGCCTGTCTCTGCCCCTTTTTTTATAACACTGTTTTTTGTAATGGAGAGTAGGTATTTTGTGAGCTTTCGTTGCATTTCTTCTCAAACTGTGAGAGATATACACTAAATTTCTCTGTAAAATTAATAGTTTTTAAAGGATTATGCTTAGAACGTATTTTCGAACAATTTTTTTTATAAACGATCTGAAATTTTTTTATAGTTTTCGAAGACGAACGTTTTTTTTACACGTATTGTAACGTGAATGCTTCTTTGGTAGCTATGGAGTGCGAATACCTGCTCTATACAATACGAAGGGTAGAGTTGGCTTTCCCGAGAATTAGTCTTCCCTCTCGTTCAGGTCAATATAAAAGAGCGAGGGGGAAGGCAGAGGGGTGGTCAGATATAAAAAACTGAGTTATCTTTTTTTTAATTAATTTGATTTATAATAACTATGTCTATTCTTATTAAAATTCAAACGGACCCTCATGTTTTTTTTATATATATTAAATTCACATTCGTAATCAGCTTCACCTAAAATCCCGATAAACAATTTTTGAGGAGAACGAATAATTTTTGGCCACTATATTGGAACGGCCATTTGGTTTTTAAAATTTTTAAGTTCAGATTCGTGATCAGCGACCCCCAAAACCCCTTAATACCAATTTTTAAGCAAATCGAATAATTTTTTGATACGTTTAAAGGTTTTGTCCGCGTTTTCGGGATTTGGGACCACTGTGCGGCCGGGGCGAACCTCGCTTTCGCAGAGTCCCACATCTGGCAGTCAGATTCGCGTGGGCCCGGTAGTTTTCCGTGTCCGTTTCCCCCACTCAGAGTCGTCTTTCCGCCCCCTCTCTAGGGCCCTATATATAGCCCTTGGGAATTAGCGGGGTCTCTCTCTCGCCTTTTTTAGTTGTGACCAGAGATGTCCTCCTGGCCCTTAGCGAATCGTATCGGACAGATACCAATTCGGTGTGGTAGTTCTCGCGTGACTTCGCGTCAGTATCCACGTTTGTAAATACGTATGTTCGGGTGTTAAATAAAGCGTTACACGTAGTAAACGGATGTGAGTGTAGACAATCCCTATTCCTACACAATAAAAGGCGTGTATACCCGCCGGATCGCCCAAAGCATCAACATCATCATCGTCATCCATCACCATTTGAACAAACTTTTTCACACCAGGAAGCGATCGAATATTATAATCAAACCGAAACGAAACCAACCTACTGGTAAATACTAACATTTATAGTTATTAATAACAATTTTATGTATTCTGAATTTGTTCTATTTTAAAATATATTTTTGTTCAATTGTTACACTTAAAATCAAACTTCAAAATCATTATAAAATACCCAACGTCGATTTCTTCGTTCCACATCCTTATTTAAAGCCATTTTCATATAAAAGTACATACCCTCAATTACCCGAACCGAAGCCGGTGAATGCAGGTAGGTTCAAAACTGCGTTATATCTCTCATTAAAATCTTAAACTCTTTAACTTCTCTAAAAACGTCCCAACAAGGACGTAACACTTCATTAATTATTTTATTTTATTAATACTAATAATACTGTTAAAGTTTTTTTTCGTTTTTGTTATAAATGCATAAAATCCGGTGTCTAGTCATGACAATACATTTTGGTACGTCATGTAGAATCCTGATTATGAAGAATTTCATAAAATGTTTACAAGAAGTACAGAGGCGTATTATTTATCAAACAGAGCTATTGGAAACAACTGATAAAAAAATGTTTATGCCTATGCTTCGCGGAATTAAAATTTCTGCCGGATATTTGATATGACTGTTTTTCTCTCTTTTATAAAGTTGAGTTCTTAGCAATCGATTTTGCTGGCACAAAGAATTTATGAAAATAAAAATTGAGTGCGTTTAATTCGCCGGTGATTATCGATGATATGCAGGCTTTATCAGTGCAATAAATTCTTTAGGATCATACAATAGTCATTTTGTATAAAAGTAATTGTATTGAAAAGAAAAACTACACGTTGTACAAGCTGAATAATCAAGTACGTCTTTGAAAATATGCATTAACTCATTGCACTCATTTAAATATTAAATTATTCCTTTGTACGAATATAAAATTTACATAATACATACCTCATACAATACTTAAATGGCCTGCTTTTTACATTACGGGACTAAAAATTTTTACCTTTCCCCTGTTACAAGCTGAGGTTTTGCAGTTAACGGGAACCGAGGATTGTTTAGATTTTTAGAGTTTTGAGTTCAGGTAAGAATTGTACTCGTAAGACTAGCCGTTAGGTCTTTCACCAACGGGGCGCCTAGTGTGGAACACAGGAGTAGACTAGCCGGTGTCAATTTCACCATCAGGTCGCCACTATAAGAAATAGGGACGTGGTTCCATTGACTCGTAACTTATTTAAATGAATTATTATTTATTTATTTATTATGAACGGACCGAAACCCTCTTGCATAAATGTTTATAATAGAGAGAAAAAGAAGAAAAAATTTTAAAGGACTACTCTTATAATAACATAGAAGGGACATGCACAAAAACTAATGGTACTAACCATCTGATATTATCCTATTACTCTGCGTAATTATTTTTAAACATGTGCAAAGACTCAATGAAATAATCAATACGATTATACAGAGTGCTTGAGTCAATTATAATACGATTTATTGGATTGATTAATCCATAGGTAGATCTGGCTTTAAGGGTTTGGAAACCTGTTCGAGATCGTAAAGCACGTTCAGGTGCGTAAAAGTTGATTTGCATAAGGAGAGAGGTACAATCTATGTGGTTATTAATTATATTAAAAATGAAGCTTTGGTCGGATACTCTTCTGCGAGCAGACAATGTTTCCAGGTTGACTATGTTTAGTATTGTGGAGTAATCGTGATCAAAGACTGAATGATTTTGTAATTTAAGCTATTCGGAGACCATATAACTGAAACAAATTCCAACTGGGGACGAACAAGGGTAATATACAGGGTTGTGGCGGCGACAGGCTGACGCCACGTCCCCGCCAATTGTTTAGGTTTAAACATTGTATGTATGAATGAGTCCGGTTGTGCGTTAGCGTCGAGAGTATGGTTCAGTTTGCGTGCTGTGTGCTAGCGTCGAAAGATGGATCAGGTTGCGTCTGTGCGATAGCGTCGAGAGAATGTTTAGATGATTGGGTTGGACGTCGCGAAGGGCCTGAATGTTTAGTTTCGTTTATCGTGAGAATGAGCTGCGTGAATGAATAAAGGATCTTTGTTCGTGTGAATGCATCAACGAGCGAATGGCTAGTTCGTAAGCGTAACTTTAGTTTAGTCGAGTCCTCATCGAGAACGGTCACGCGGGCTGCGTGTTGACCGGCTGAAATAAAGTATTCAAGTTTGACCACAACTCGTGGCTACCGATTATTTCCTCGACGAGCAACATCCTCGTTCCCTATCGTGACATTCCACCTTCAGGGTGTTCGACTACAGGTGGGAGAAAATTTAAGGGTTGGTTCTTAACGATGATATAAGACGAAAATAAAGAATAAAAAAAATTGCGATTTCGGCTTCGTTATTTAGCTATTAACAACGCGACAGTCACGTATCAAGTGACAGATGCATGCATAACTTGGTTCTCATTTGGGGCCCCAGCGAGGTGAAAATGTTTAACAAATCGTTGGACAACATTGAACTCTTTGACGTACACAACGTACACTTTTGTTAGACGCGTTGTTCGTTTTTAGTTGTTAACAATTAAGTAACGAAGCCGAAATCGCAATTTTTTTATTCTTCATTTTCGTCTTATATCATCGTTAAGAACCACCCCTTAAATTTTCTCCCACCTGTAGTCGAACACCCTGTATAGCAATCTAATTGTGTGTGTTACAAGCCAATTATATATATCCTTTTTGTTATTATATTATTGATGTTATATGCGTTGCGATTCGATAGTTTAAGTTAGTTCCAGAATGCCTTCCCTTTGTGCGAAACAACTGTATTGAAGTGTAAGAAGTAAATTGTGTAAATATATATATATCGACAAATATTGTAGTAAGTTAATGGAGTAAGGAAGGTTAGATTATAGTGTAGCGGTGTTACGATGCGGAGATATTGTAAGTAGGGTCTGATTATCGGATGGTATGGTAATAAATTTGTATGTGTACAAGTATTGTTATGAGTGAAAGCGTGGAAAGTGAAGGATGGTGCCCGGTCGAACGATATGGGGAACTCTCGTCAGCGCCGCGTGTTATGGGGTCCGCCACGAGGTCGGGGACCCCTGGATTGGCCACGGGTAAGGTTGTTGTTGTCAACAGCCTAGGCCCGGTAGACCGGGAGGGGATTGATCACCCCCTCCGAAACCAGGTCCACGAGCACGGTAAGATCGCAAGGGTCGAACCGGGGCCGTTAGCCAGGGCGAGGCTGGCGAGAGGGGGCTCAGCCGGAAACTGCCCCACTACTAAGGGAAGGAGCAGTGGGGCAGGGTATAAATGTGTGGGTTGCCCGTGCGAAACAGCTTTGTTAAGGGCAGAATTAGATAGAGCGTGTGGCGATTAACCATTGTACAGTGTCGAGAAAATAAACAACAGTTTACATTACTAACAGTGTGTATTGAGTGAAAATAAGTAGAAAAGCGTAGTATGAACCCGAGTGTTCTTAAGGCAGAGTTAACATCATTGTGAATATGGTTGGAAAAGTTCAAAGTTGAGGAGAAATGAATTCCTAAGTCCTTTACCTCATTTATTGAGGAGAGAAAACAGTCATTGAGTCGGCAAGGATATATAAATGGTACAGAGCTACGGGAAGACCGCATAACATGGCATTTTTTAATATTGAGTTCCATACCATTTTTGCAACACCACTCGCTAAATCTAGTCTGCCTGTAATTTGGAAGCATCATCGTAGGACGAGATGCTGCTGAAGATTTTTAAATCGTCTGCGAATAGTAGGTACTTACAATATTGAAAAATAGTAGGCAAATCATTTATGAAAATTATAAATAATAATGGACCGAGGTGAGAACCTTGAGGTACGCCTGATAGAACATGTATTTGAGATAATACACAACTGCGTATACGCACAATTTGAAAACGGTTTGTGAGGTAACTTTTAAGCCATGACAATATACAGTGACTCCCACTAATATTCGGACACTCTTAAAAAGACGATAACTGTTTCAATATTGTACTATACGATTTGAACATTTTTTTAGAAGCTAGAGCAATTAGTTTGCCACAAGATGCGAAAAAAGAATTTTGTCAAAAATTGCAATTGATCGGAATTATAAAAAAAATACCAAAAGTTGCATTTTACAACTTTTTTGTGTGGACCCACGTTGAAAATTTAAAAAATACGTTTTATAGACCTGTGTCAATTAAACATATTCTGAAAATTTCATCAAAATCGGTCGACGTTGCAATGAGCTACAAATGTTTAAATATGGTAAAAATTGCAGATTTTCACGATTTTCCACATCAGCCGATTGCGATGAAACTTTCACAGGGCATATAATTGACACAGATCTACAAAACGTATTTTTTAAATTTTCAATATAGGTCCACATAAAAAAGTTGTAAATTGCAACTTTTAGTATTTTTTTTATAATTCAGATGAATTTCGATTTTTCACAAAATTTTTTTTGCATTCTGAGGCAAACTAATTCCACTAGCTTGTCAACAAAATTTAAATCGTATAGTACAATATTAAAAAAGTTATCGTCTTTGTAAGAGTGTCCGAATATTAGTGGGAGTCACTGTATATTTCCCTTGCATCCAAATGCAGCAAGCTGCTCGTTTAAAAGAGAATGGTTTATCGTATCAAAAACCTTTTGAAAATCTGTAAAAATTGTGTCAACCTGTACATTATCATCTAAAGAAGACGAGACAAAATTACAATACATCGCTAGGTTGGTGGTTGTTGATCGCTTGTTTACAAAACCATGCTGATGTTCGCAAATCGAGAGAGAAACAGTACTGTATAACTTATTTGTGACAATATCTTCGAAGATCTTAGGCATAATGCTACTGATGTTTATAGGTCTAAAATTTTCCATATTAGATTTGTCGCCTTTCTTGAAAATGGGTGTAACCAGACTGGTTTTCCAAAGTGTAGGGAACACACCTGATTTTAAAGATTTATTAAAGATTATCCAAAGCGGCCGAGATAAAATAAAGCTGCACATTTTGAAAAATAAGGGAGGGATGCCATCTATGTCAGGTAGTTAGTAGTTCAGGAAATATTACAATTTAAATAACTCAAAAATACCATTACCTTCCTACTAAGACGTTACAACAGTAAGTAACACTAACGTCTTAGTACGATTGCAATGGTGTTTTAGAGTTATTTAACTTGTAATATCTCCTGAACTACTAACTTTTCGAGATACATAGGGTAGTACTTTTTTGTAACGAATGTCCAGCTGCATCGGTTGATGTATTCAAAAATACCTCATTCCATTAAAAAAATGGAGGTGACCTTCAAATGTCCGAAGTATGTCCACCTGCAAAAAAACTACTATCGCCACCGGATGGCCTCCTTCGTACTGTGCAATTTTATTTCAGCAAATATTTCTGTGAGACTTATAGTTTCGAAGATATCTGAGGTGCTAATAGTTACTGCCCCACCCTGTATATAATAACGTTTGTTTATTCGGTGGAAAATTTCCATCCTCTCGTATAAATTGCAATGTTGAATCAACTCTTTTTAAAAAATACTAAAAAACTATAAACTACTTGACCAAAGTGGACCAAAATCTAATCAGCTCTAAGTTACAGCGGGGCACATCGATTGCATCATTCATCATTCTGATCGCATTGTTACTTTTTTAGAAAACGTTAACGAAAAATTTGATACCATAGAAACGGACATACGCACGCGTGCGCGCGCGCGCACACACACACCGACATTTTGATAAAAATAGTCTAAAATGACTCCAATGACCATGAAACGTGAAGATCTGCTAAAAATTCGATTTTCGATTTTCGGGGTAATTACAATAACTTCCCTATAAATCGGGAAGTTAATTAGATTAACACACAATAATATAATCTTAACTATTGGCGATCCAAATGTTAAGTGTAGTATCTCGCGGTGTCGTGGACTAAACCTCTCTGTTTTAACGCAACGAGGAATGCGGGGGTGGTCTACTACAGAATCTCGTGATGGTATTCGTACTGGAAGAGATGTAAATCGACGCGTACAGCATAAAATTCTTGCGATGAAAGCCCAAAGATGAAGGGATCCAAATCCCTTATATAGTGCCCAAAATCGGCCTAGACGAGGGTGGGGACTGCTGATAAAACGGGTTCTTGGAAATGATGCCTCTTGCAGAATTGCCTGCAAGTGCCCCAATCTGTTTCTGAACCGCGCATCTGTTTCGATGCATATTTCCAAAACGGTGAAAAGCCACCAACGATCGCGTCCGCATACGTAACACTCCTATGAATTATTATCTATTTGGTATGTAATTCAGCAGATTTGAACGAGGAGAAGATAAAAATGGAAGTTTTGGTCCTGTACGATCAATGGTTCAAAAGTTATGGACGTATAAAGTTGACCAATTTGCAGTGTTTTTGACTGGTAAACGCGCCGCCATATCGGTTTGCAGTGACAGTCGCGCGCCGCAAGTATGCGATATTGTCGATAATTCATGCTTGGTGGTTAGATCGGGTAGGAGAGGCAAGAGCCAGCCGTTAGCCCGGCTCGACTATGTATTGAGAAATCTATCTCTTTTTGTAAATATTTTCCCAGATATTTTTTTCCAAACATATTCTCAGACATTTGCTCTATGTTAGCGATATTATCGCGTACCCTTATTGCCACCTAACGGCTCTGCTCGGTAAGCGGCGCGCGACCGTCATGTCACTATGTACAAACAAACAAATTGCTCAAATTTAAGCAAACATAACTCCCCAGATAGCATCAGGACGTCCGATGGATGTTCAATGTACATCCGTATCGACCTCTGTACGTCCTAAGGATGTCCGAATAAGGTCCGTATATCACAGATGCGTCCCATATATGTCGGAGGTACGTCCCACGATTGTCCGAAAGAGGTTCCATTTACAAAGTGTAACGTACATGGACGTCCCGTTCGGACCTATCTGGGACGCATCTGGGTCTTTCCTAGAACTATCAGGTACGTACCTGGGACATACCTGGGACATATCTGGGACATATCTGAGACATATCTGGGAGTTACAGTCGTTATTTGGACGTCCCTGGAACATATGGCTGGACATATTCACAACGGTTATAAAACATTAAAATTTCATTTTAATTGTAATATATCACCGTGTGGATGACTGTTTCTATCATATGTTTATTTGTTATATATAAATTGTAATATATCACCGTGTGGATGACTGAATGTTTGTAATATATCACCGTCTGGATGACTGTTTCTATCATATGTTTATTTGTTATATATAATTTTATTGATTTATGTGTTATATATAATTTTATTGATTTATGTGTTATATTTAATTTTATTGATTTATATGTCACGTTAAGGCTTTTGTTAACAAATGTATGTTTCGTTCAGTTTTTGTTAAATAAAACAGTTCTCCGCGAGCAAGCGACAGATAACAATGTGTTCTGTCGAACCTCCGAGTCTCCTTACATAATTTTTATTGAATACACATTTCATATATTACAAAAACATTAGGTATATAATACAATACAATACAATGTCGCGGGTGTCCCAAAATTCCCTCAGCATCGGGAAATGGGAGGTTCCTGGGTCATTTCAAGCGCCATTTTCCTTTACGAAAATGTTATCCGAGGCTTCGTTAAGGCTTATTAATGAAAAGCACGGACCAATCAGAGCGCGACCTAGACGCGTAAGGTATCGTTCCGCGCCGCGCGCAATCAGCTGAGCGTTGGCAGCACGCCGCGATGTTGTACTGAAATTTTTATTGCGTTAGGCTAGCCTAATTGAAAAAAACAGTCGGGCCTCATACGCGTTACATGTCCAATTAGAGCCTAACAGCCAAATTAGGCTAGCCTAATGCAATAAAAATTTCAGACTCTATTATTCTATTGTAGAGGTATCTCGTCCATGGCAACGTTCTATGATTCTCGAAAAATCAATATTACCATATGATTCGCGAAAAATGAATATCTTCAAGGCAACGATTTCATTTGTTTCAAACAATCTGCCTTCATCGACACATTGCACGCGGGGAGAGCACAGTTTCGCGCGGAATCGCGAAGAAAACGGAACTCTTTCCTCGCCGCGTCGGAGTATGGAATTTCGTTTGCTATCGTTTCGAGTTCGAAAAGTGTGCTACGTGTAGTGTTCAGAAATTGTGTGGAAGTGTGGTGTTTCGTGTTTCACTGGTGTAACATGCAAATGGATTAACGACTGAATAGGTTAGTTTTTAATTTAATCAGTTTATGCTTTTTCTCTAGTTCGGGTAAAGTTGCCGATGATGTAGGTCCTCACCGATTTCGAATATTTCGTAAACTAATGCCAGCAGACAAAAACTGTAAAGGGATATGTTGTTCAGAATCTGAAGAAAAAAATGAAGGAATTTTGGGACTCCCTGTATATATATATATATATGTCGGGGCGTAGCGACAACGGCAAAGATTTATTGTTCTTGTTACCGTTTTATTGTTACTTCTACTGTTACGTTACGTTTATCTTGTTCAACAGTTCATAAATTTGTTATGTTCAAAAAAATTGTATTGTTATGTTTAAAGAAATGCGAGACAAGGTCCTTTAAGAAAATGACCTTGTTGAACGTGATCACGGGTGGTACAATAGATACGTTTCTGATGACCTCAGTGTATATAAAAGTTGTCATATAAAAACATGACAATATCAATAGAGAAGTTGAATCATTTACGTTGTCAACGGTTGCAAAAATCTTGGGGAAACTTCAGAATCAATAAGAGAGTTGACAGGAAGAGACGTGTGATATTGTACAGGACCCGTGAGCACGTTGACGTATTAAAATAATGCCTTATCGAACAAGGAAAGATCAAAGCCGGCTACCGATGACATACATATATATACCAGATAGCACCCGGACGTCCAATGTACGTCCATTGGACATCCGTGCTATCTGGATACTATAGTATGTACGAAAGTTATGAGCATGGCTACAAAACTTAAAAAATACACGTACTTTGGGCATCCTCAATTCAGGACCTATCGTCGTCCCTTGGACGAAAAAATCGGACGTCTAGGGGACGTCCGAAATTCAAATCCCACGGAAGTACCTGGAACGAAAAATGGACGTCCCTAGGACATCCGAAATTCAGGTCCTACGGACGGCCGTAGGACGTGAAAAACGGATATCCATAGGACGTCCTACATTCAAGTCCGTCTGACATCCTAGGTACGTCCGCAACGGACATCGGACGTTTGGACGTAAATTGGACATAAAACGGACGTCCGTGCTATCCGTGTCGAATGGCCCAAGCTCGATTAAAATCTCGCAGGGGGCGAATTTCACTACCAAACCCGGGTATAGCCTTTTTAGACGCCCCGTAGATTGAATGTCTGCGATCAAGACACTGATACAATAGTAGTATAAGTATTGTATTAATATCCAATTCAATGGGTTTTTATTATTGGAAATACTATTATTAAATATTAAATATAAATTTTCAACGCGCTTTATTGAAAAGTAAAAGCTGTTCTGTCTAAATAGTGGTACTAATGAACATTTCAATTGAAAATATAATTTCCGACTGATAAGTTGGTTATAATAACCATAGTGTTGCTCAATAATTGCATTCACTGCGTAAACACATCCTTCATTAATCTTGAAGCGTCGACCTATCGAGTAAACTTGTAGAATTTTCGAACTAATCAAACTTCACAACTTATAATGAAGTGTACCTAATAGCAAATCCATTTACAAGCAATTAATTTGTAAATTGCTAACAACGTTTTCATCGAGATATCACAGAATTTCATATTCCATTCTCTCTACTGCCATCTCGTTTTTAGTAATATTGAAGAATGTTGTACGCCCGATTGATCCCATGATATTGATTTCAAAACTCATGAACCAGTTCCCACCACTTTGTGCTGCTGTAATGCACCGTGGCGTCGTATAAGTTACCTTCGAAATGCTATCTCTGCACCTCCCAAAAAATTGTTTTTTATTTCCGGTGTGCTCCCTATACTTCTCTAGAAAAAGTTATCTAATTCTTTTATTCATAAAATACTTTTCATTTGATGATATCACGATGTTTTACAATATAAAATTTATGTAAACATGCATGTGTAGAATTGAAAGCAGAGCAGTTCAGGTCTGTAAAATTTTAGGAGTGCTACCCGTGGTCTAGAAGAAATGAAGTATGAAAGTGTATAGTATAAAATCGCGCAGAAAATATAAATAAATTTAATCTTGTTATTTTTATAATACTATTCACATCAGCCACTTTTGATGGTCGGTAAGTTTAGTGTTAAAGCTGCTGATACTATTCTACTTTTCATACTTGATCACGTATTATTTCTACAAACGTTTAGCATAAGCATTAAAAAGGCGTTGAAAAATATTTATATAATGTACTGTAAACTGTTACTCATTCATATGTACCCAGATAGCACGTACGTCCTTTAGACGTCCGTTTTTTGTCCAATTTACGTCCATACGTCCGACGTCCGTTGCGGACGTCCCTAGGATGTCCGATGCACTTAAATTTCGGACATCCGATGGACATTCATTTTTAACGCCCTAAGGACGTCCGTGGGACCTAAATTTCGGTTGTCCCAGGGACGTACATTTTTTTTGTCCAACGGATGACGTTGGGACCTGAATTTCGGGCGTCCAACGTACGTCTATTTTTTAAGGGGGTACGGTCACCCATGGATTCTAGGATATTTATCGGTGTAACCAACCTCCACGCTGAAAAACAGTTTGGCAACAGTGATGAACATACATTTGTATCAATCTAACGCTAATTAAACTAAGTTTCGCTATCATTACAAGTTTTTCTCTTTTTGTCAATATCTTTATTGCTATTAATGGATCCGAGTGGCTTCAAGCCCTTTATATTTTTGTTGTTACGAATCTCCGCTGACAGTTCTCCTGACTAGGCGCCATCTTTTCTAAACCAACTAAACTAAAATTGGTTCTAGACTTGCTCTAGACTATGTCTGTATGAACGAAATATGGGGAAGTGGAATGCAATCACGGGAAACGGCTTTTCGTCCTCATACGAGCATATTTTGAGCTGAGTGACGGCTCATTGTAAAGAGGAAGGTTGATTCCGCTTCGCCCTGGTCATGATTTAATTCAGAAAAATCGTTTTGCATTAGAAAAATACATGGGAACCTCAGGGTGGTCGTCTCGATGTTTTTCCTCTACTTTAGACGCTCATATTATTAAATATAAACATAATTTCGTTATATCATGACCAAGGCGAAGCGGGATCAACCTTCCTCTTTACAATGAGCCTTCACTCAGCTCAAAATATGCTCGTATGAGGACGAAAAGCCGTTTCCCGCAAACACTGTTTCTACTTGCTTTTCTAGTAATATTCTAGTAATATCCATGGGTGACCGTACCCCTTTAAGTCTTATAATATAGTCATGCTCGACACTCGTACGTATTAGGATGCTCACTCCTCATGCATATGTGTATAATACATATTTACATATAACAATATATATATTTATTTATTTATATAAATATCGGGGACCGATATGCAAACTAAAAATGTTCTACTTCAATTTGCAACAAAGAACTGAAGTAAAATAGGAATTCTTTTCTTAATTAATGTATTTAATACGTCAAAAATAATTTAACAGTATGACGGGACGGTCCCTGCTTCGCTGCGTCCAGCTGTGTCGTACAGTTGTACAGTATCATCGAAGCAAGTTGATCACCGACGGTGAATAAAACAATAGACGATCGATGAAACAGTCGAATGCGGGAGAAGAACGCGCCGCGTCGCACAGTGGGGTATTTGGCCTTAAAAAGTGGAAAAAATTCGATCTCTAAATTTTTGCGTATGGCATGAAATTTTTGTTGTTCGTTGTAGTTAAAGGTCTGAAGAATAAGGCTGTAATATTGTTTTTTCTATTTGTACACTCGTGAAGTCGTAAACTTCATCGAAAGTCGAGAAATTTTAAGGCGCGCTTGGCGTTCTTAAACAGTCTCTAAGACAGCGTCTGTTCAGTGGCGATTTTCAAGTGTTTGAAGGAAAATTTTGTAAATTCTTGTATTACAAAAGTTGTTCAGGTAGGTATACAGAGCACGTGCGCATAGATTTTATTTTGTTATCATTTAAATTAGTATAGTTATTAATATGTGAATATTACCAATCATTCTACAAGCTTTCTAAAAATTACAAAACTTTATTGGCAATTTTGTTATAGTATTGATCACGATTGAGTGCTCGTTTTGGTGTTGTTGCATTCGGTAAAGATTCGTGATTATAAACCAAGAAAGTTTAAATCCGAATATGCCCGAATTCAAATTTTATAGCCTATTTAGTAGGAAGCGTTTAGCACCGTTTCACGTAGTCTGCACGTTCGACTACGGCTGCGTGAGGTTTATGTTACTAGAGTTTATATTACTGGCACTTGGTTGTATATAAGAGTTTTCAGATAAGGATTCGACTGAGGTTTTTCTTTCTTCACATTCAGTTTTCCTTCTGCATTCAGTTGAAGTAATGCCAGCAGGGAGATCAGAGCGATTTATTGAGTGCGATTTTTAGTTTCTTAAGTGTTACATTTTAGTTCTTATTCTTTTTATTTTTTCTTTTACATTTTCTAACATTTTTATAATATTTATTCTGAGTATGTTAGGGGCGTAATTAATAGACTTTTATTGAGTTCTGATCCCCTGTTGTCAAGTATAAGATGGCAAAAAAGAATGAAGATACCATTTTCTACAGAATGTATAGATATGCTTCTGCCTATTCAACCTACTGATGAAACTACATTACCAGATTCAAACGAAGAAGAAACATTATCTGAGGAAGAAATTTCTGATGTATTTTCTGATGAAAGTTAATGGTAATAATTTTAAATTTTCTTTACTAAAAAGTTTCGTGATTCACATATTCTGCAAAAAATAATAATTTACATCATTTCAATATAATTTATGTGCAAAAATAATTCTTTCAGCTTTTCGGTGCAAATATTGCATTATTGCCACGGTCTTTTATGGGTTCTCGAAAATCTGAGAAAAAAATGTTTCAAACAAAAGAGGAACAGTATTTAGACGTCTACAAATTTCAATATATGAATGTTGGAAAAAAATTTTTTTTTCAAAAAATTGAGGTAAATTTGATTTTTCAAATGCTAAAATATATTTTGGACTTCATAACGTTGTATCTGATATCAAGACGAATCCAACGATATATAATATTATAACTTTGAGCCTCTAAATAACGCTATAGTAGTTTTTTCCACTTTTTAAGGCCAAATACCCCACTGTGCGTCGTTGCGTTGCTGCGTGACAAACAGTCTTGTGCTAGAGCTTCGAGAACGTGTTTCAGAAATCTCCTGTGATATATTTCATCGTGTAATGCATATTAGTGTATTTACTTCATATTTAGACAAGTAAGTATTTTCATTGTTATTATTTGTTACCGTTAGTGTTTTTGCTTACGCCATTTCGTTAGATTATTTTATACAGTTACGCACATAAGTGATCACACGCACTTTAAATTAGAATAACTTTTTTATGGATGAACCAAACGACTACAATTACTCTGTAAGGCTTTTATATGAACTCTGAAAATTTCATAGAAATTTAATAATTGGTTTACGAATTCTAAACGATCAAAAGTAATAAAAATGGCACTTATAGGCCGAAAATCATGAAAAATTGCAATCTTTACCACTTTTGTCGTTTATAATTCGTGAACCAATTAACCAATTTCAATTAAATTTTTAGAATTTATATAATTTATACTAGTTTACAGAACGCGAGTGTGAGCCACTGGTGTGTTATTGACAATTTAAAAGGTACGTTCAAATCGTATAGTACAATATTAAAAAAGTTATCGTATTTTTCAGAGCGTCCGAAAATTAGTTCGATTCACTGTATCTAAACGAATTTAAATATGGAAGTACATATTAAATAAAATGCTCGATGAATTTTTGCGAGATGGGGAAAATGCAAAAAATGTGGTAATTAAATAGAACCTTCACCATAGCTGCTTCTAACTGAAAGTTCCTACTCAATTGTAAATAAATTATTCATTTGCAGGCTTCTGAGTTAGCGAATATTGGTGGGATTAATTGTGCCAGTTTCGTCAAGCGGACGATGCCAACCATTATGACAGATGAATTGGCTATGGAATTCAGCTGGTTGGGGAAAAACGAAAACGAAGATTTGACACAACCAAGTTAGCTACAGTGATAATTGTTAATTATTAACGTGTACTTTTTTATTTTTGATATTTATTTGATATTTGTATACAGTTGCATATATTATTGAATTGAAATTCTAATTTTTAGATGCAGCAATGACATTAAAAGTATCTGCCACGAAAAGTGATATCGAAGTTTGCATGCAGAAATGGCGTAGGCGGACTGCGGAAAGGAAGAAAGTTGTATCTCGAGTGTTTTAAATAATAAGCTTTTTTCACTATATTTTTTTTTAAATTATATTTTCTTTAGGTTAATACATATTTTTCAATTTTTCCTTAGTTATATTTAATTATGTTTAGTTACATTTAGTTATATTTAGTTATGAAACTTTTATATGTTTAAATAAATATTTCTTTTAATAAATATGGACTTACCTGGGACGAATCTGGGACATATTTCGGACATTATTCGGACATCCCTTGGATGTACAGAGGTCCGATATGGACGTACATCGGACGTCCAGGTGCTATCTGGGATTCGAATCATGGATAATTTTGCAAATATGAAATTCAAAATTTTAAGAAACAAGTATAAGAATAACCAGAAAAGCAGAAATTAATACTTTTGCACATTTTAAATAAGAAATATAAACTTAATGGACAATATGGAGGAATAATGAGTAAATTTTTTAAGTTGCCGTATTGAGAATATTATATATAATATTCTATATATAATATATCTATATATAATATAAGTAAATTTTTTAAGTTGCAGTATTGAGAATATTATATATAATATTCTATATATAATATATCTATATATAATATACAGGGTCATCCGTTTTTAAACGGACAAACGCAAACCAGCTATAAAGAACCCCAAATGGAACAAGTTTTACCCCTGCCACTTTTTTTGTTTGGGCCTTGATTTCTAGAAAATTGCAAAAAACCATAATTTTTTTACTTCACATAAACTTGAATACAAAAATATTTTGTTAACAAAAAAGATGCCCCTATTTATTCTAAACCAAACAAAGGAAAAATCATCAAGATTCATCACTGGAGTCCCGAGATATTCAAGTTTATGTGAACTAAAAAAATTATGGTTTTTTGCAATTTTCTAGAAATCAAGGCCGAAACAAAAAAAAGTGGCAGGGGTAAAACTTGTTCCATTTAGGGTTCTTTATAGCTGGTTTACGTTTGTTCGTTTAAAAACGGATGACCCTGTATATATATAATATTATATATAATATTCTCAATACTGCAACTTAAAAAATTTACTCATTATTCCTCCATATTGTCCATTAAGTTTATATTTCTTATTTAAAATGTACAAAAGTATTAATTTCTGCTTTTCTGGTTCTTCTTATACTTGTTTCTTAAAATTTTGAATTTCATATTTGCAAAATTATCAATGATTCGAATCCCAGATAGCACCTGGACGTCCGATGTACGTCCAATGGACGAATGAACATAAATTGAATGTACATCGAATGTCCAATGAACGTCCGTGCTATCTGGGTAAAGTATTAATTACGGACAAGACGTATTTTCAAATAATTAAATGTTGGAATAATAAAATTTTTCAGTACTTAATTTTGTTGCGCTGTATGTATAATGTATAGTGGAAATACATAGAGAAATAAAACTAAAGTAGGTTAGCAAACATTCGTTTGTGCATGAATGATTTCATAACATTCTGAAATGTGTTTTCTGCACAGATGTTTCAATTTCTCCTCGGCATAATAATTTCCTTCTATATAAGAATGCCCCGCGCAAACGATATTGTAATTCGTAATTTCCCTTGAAGCAAGCGACGCTTGCAAGCGTCGTTGCAAAATGACGCGCAAACAAATGAATAAAGGACGAAGCGACGAGCGCAGGATGAACGTTAGAAATCACAGTCGTGTCCGATTATTGCGAGAACAAACATCACCTTGTAACCTCGTCTCCCCAAATATCGTTAAAACAAATATGCGTTGTTACCCACATATTGCTGGAGGCCAACTAATTCCAAACCCGATCCTACATTTATGTTCCTAAGGAACCAATGTTTTACAAGTTCTTATAATTCATTGATCTTCCTCGCCTCTTTCGCAATTTGTCGTAGTATCGCCCATTCATCAATTTTGGACTGTAATATACAGAGTGTCCCAAAATTCCTCCGACACCCGAAAATAGGAAGTTCCTTGGGTCAATTGAAGCGACATTTTCTTTTACAAAAATGGCGTCCGCGGCTTTGTTTAGGAGTTATTAACGAAAAACACGGACCAATCAGAGCGTGACCTAGACGCGAGTTAGCACAGTCGGCCCGACGCGCCAACTGTCAGTTGGCCGAACGTGTCATCTCATGTCTAGATCGCGCTCCGATTGGTCCGTGTTTTTCGTTAATAACTCCTAAACAAAGCCGCGGACGCCATTTTTGTAAAGGAAAATGTCACTTCAAATGACCGAAGGAACCTCCCATTTTCGGGTGTCGGAAGAATTTTGGGACACCCTGTATATATCTTTGTTGGGATACCAGGTGTGGAAAATAAATGCGTGTGTCCCAGCTTTGATGAAAATAATATAGTAGCAGTATTTATTACTGTATAACAGAGACAATAACACAATAAAATCAACACTACAAACTTTGCTTTACACCGATGTATGCGGATATAAATGAAACTTTTACAGAACCACGTTTTTACTATTTTTATTTTGCTTTCGCGCTACGTTAGTACTTTCTCAATGTTCGTTAGAATCTGATATCTTTGAACGTTATTCTCTTCGACTATTCAACTGTGACTCGCTTCACTCGCTCGCTTCACTCACTCGTCCAATCACGCACTCGCATTCTCTCTCTCTCTCTCTGTCAGTGTTGCCACTGCACTACCTTCCTCAGCACCAACCTCTGAAAATATTCCTCCAACACTCTCTCTTAATTTCAGAGGTTCGTGCATTTTCTTCTTTAATGACTTATGAAATTACTTTTTAAATACTCTCTCTTAATTTCAGAAGTCTCAAAAAAAACAATACATTATACAATGAATCCGTTCTTGCAAAAAACAAACTTGCTCGAATTTAGCGCCTTTGTGAACAGATCAGCATATTGCAGTTCTGTTTCACAATATTCGACACATATTAACTTATTTTTAACCAGTTCGTGTATAAAGTGATATTTGACGTCTATGTGTTTGAATCGCTTATTTACAATACCATTTTTCATCAGTTGGATCGCACTTTGATTGTCTATTTTTAACTTTATCTGAAAGTCCTGATTTGTTAGCTCTTGCAGCAATGACTTCAGATGAAGTAGTTCCTTGCAGCATGCGGCGGCGGCGATGTATTCCGCTTCTGTTGTCGATAATGCTACTATTGCTTGCTTTCTATAACACCAGCTTATCGGCCCTCCTCCGTACATTATCTCATACCCTTTTTTTTTGAGAGGATGAGAAAATTCTTCAAAAACTCACCCTCAGGGGACTTTAACCCCTTAGCCAAGAACAGGAGTGGTGTCGGTTTGCGGTAGAGGTTGCGCTGTAATGCGAACAGTAGGTCGCGCAATACTCGCTAGCCGCAAACATATATGAGGCGAAGGGTCCAAGGGCCTTAGGCTGTGGGGTTTTAGAGGGTATGGGCAGGGGTACGAGATAATTCATTCTTGTAGCCCCGTTTCCCCCACATTCCATCTCAGGGGGACCGAGTCCCTCACTACCCTCTCCAGACGTCATTTGAGGACAGGGTGTGCGTAAACAGCATTTCCCCACAGCCAAAAAACCAAAAAAAAGGGGACTTTAACCCATTCTCCTCCTCCTATCCTAGTACAGTAATCCCTTGATTTTTGTCCCAGGGGCTGTTCGTGGAGCGGACAAAAATCGCGATGTAGACTTGTTTTTCTGATTTACGGCTGGGTCTACCGCTCCGATCGCGCTGAGCGAGACTACAATAGAGCAACGGTGCCAGCGATGGCTACGCGCAGCGTGTGGCTGCAGCGTATCGCCGTCGCCGGCACAGTTTAATGGCCCACGTGTTTTCACAATGTAATGCCAATTCAAAATGCTTTATTTTTCATTATTTTTTATGAGACTTTTATTGGCTTATTTCTGGCAATATTCTGATTAAAACAAGACCAAACACCATATAATTTGGCCCATATTTACTCTACATGTGAGAAGCATAAGTTATAATTTATCATACATCCAACATACGCTATAGCATATGTTTAAATAAACAAATAAACATCTCGAAAATATGTTCTCAAAGAATTAAAGAATAAAAATTATTTAAACGATTACATAAACGAATACCTAACCAGATAAATTTTCATTTTAATAAGTTATTAATAAATGTGTTAATCGCATTTGTATTTTAAAGAATAGAGCATATAATACAGTTTTTCTTTCCTCCTCACTCGCTATCCTCTTCCATATCCTACAGTTACACCATAAAGTCAATGAAACCAAGAAGTAATGAAAAATACATCATTTTTAATTGGTAATACACATTGTGGGAATACACGGGCCTTTGAATTGCCGGCGACGCGACGGCGACTGTTCGTGTCTCTTTCTTTCTCATACGAAATTTTTACAGTCCATTAAACCACCAAATACAATTGAAATTGTATCGTGTTTGGTCTTGTTTTAATCAGAAAAATGCCAGAAATACGTTTTGAAAGTCCCATGAAAAAATAAGTAAAATTAAGATGTTTGAACATTCGATTCGTCGTGTTAATGTAGTGGTGTTCACACCAATATACCCGGGCCGAGAACAATAGTTGCCGCCCTGCGGCGCGGGACAGCGTTGACAGGTAGTGGAGTGAGTAGGCCTCGACAAAAATCGAGTCGTCGAACCTGGGACAAAAATCAAGTCTGTACTGTATTAGGCGCTTGTAGGGACCCGCTGTACGCATTTCGCACTAAAAACGCTTGACGCGTCCTACTAGGTCTAACAACATTATCACATACCCTGATGTGCTTTTTTTGCTCTCCTGATCCCCAGCATAGTCCGCATCACAATAGGCCTCTATTGTGTTACTATCAGATTAGATGTTCCATTAATGTACCTGAGCATCTTTTTGGCGTCCGCTATGTTGCATTTTTTCGGATTGGAGATGTAACGACTTCCGAAATTCGTTACATATATTAAATCCGGTCTTGTTTTGCTAGAGAGGTATAGCAGACTCCCAATGACCTCTCTGTAAGGGTATGTACCCTCTCTCTGTCCCGCATCTTCCTCCGATCCACTTATTATGGGCGTACATACTGATTTCGAGTCCTTCATCCCATATCGTTCCAAAATTTTTTTGGTGTATTGAGTTTGCGTTAACATAATTTTGCCTTCTCCATGACAAATTTCCATGCCTAGAAACGTATTCGGATTTTTACAAACTTTTATTTTAAAGACTTTTCTCATGTCTTCGAGCAGATTATCCATTTGTTTTAGATTTTTTCCAAGTAGTATGCCGTCATCTACATAGATTCCTAAAATTAAATTGTTATTATTATTTTTGAATATACATTGCTCGGTTTTTAATTGTTCGAGCTTTCTTTCTTTCAGGAAGTCTGTAAGCCGCTCGTTCCATTTAAGCGGAGCTTGTTTCAGACCATAGAGTACTCTGGTCAGTTTACATATTTTGTTACCGTAGTCATATCCTTGTGGTGGTGACATATATGTATATGTCTTCATCTATTTGACCGTACAGGAACGCTATTTTAACATCAAATGTCATTA
The DNA here is from genome assembly GCA_963971365.1 of Lasioglossum villosulum. Classification (NCBI taxonomy): domain Eukaryota; kingdom Metazoa; phylum Arthropoda; class Insecta; order Hymenoptera; family Halictidae; genus Lasioglossum; species Lasioglossum villosulum. Next base: position 21,809,447 of record OZ020500.1, read on the forward strand.
TTTTATACTCACGAGTTGCTGCAAGTGCAAACAGCACTCTGAGTGCACTGTTACTTATTACAGGACTAAAAGTTTCAGTGTAGTCTATCCCGCTTTGTTGTTGGAAGCCTCTAACGACCAGTCTTGCTTTTCTTTCTCCATTCTCTTTTCCTTTAAAAACCCATCTACTTGTTAGTAGTTTTCTGCCTTTTGCTTCATCTCTATTTATTAATTTCCAAGTATTATTTGTTTCAAGAGATCTCTTTTCCTCTTCCGTGGATTTTCTCCACTCTGTTTTGTCTGGACCTGTAATAGCTTTATTGTACGTCAAAAGTGCATAACAGACCTCGTACCTTTTCGGTGGGTTTCTCGTGCGAGTAGATTTTCTTTGTCCACATCTTTCTTCGCTGCTCTCTTCTCTGCTTTCTTCTCTTCCTTCTTCTGTTATCTCTTCTATCCTTTCTTCTGTCGAGGTGTCAGAGTTTTCTTCGGTTTCTTCTCCTATGTCCTCGTTGTTATTTTCTTCATTTCCATTTCCTTCTGCTTTTCTTATTGTTACATTGCTTTCTGTTTGAATAACATTAGCTTTTTTACCTGTTTCTTCATTTATTTTTACGTCTCTTGCGATTATAATTTTTCTTTTCTCGTCATCCCAAAGTCTGTAGCCATTCGGTGCATATCCGACTAGAACATACTTCTTGCTCCTCTTGTCTAGCTTCTTTAGAGGTTCCAGAATTTCAGCAAATGCTACACTTCCGAACACTCTGATGTGTTTTAGGTTTGGTTTTTGTCGATTGCATGCTTCAGCTGGAGTCATATCCAAAGCGCTTGTTGGATTTCTGTTCAGTAAATAGGTAGCTGTATACACAGCGTCTCCCCACATTTCCTTGTACCGTGGTTCTTAATAACACGATATGTTTCGTTGTACTCTATTTATTTTTACTCCTGTATAGCAAGTTTACAAATTTGCGAGTGACTCTTCTAAGACAACTGACCACGAGTCCGAGTCGTATCGTCTTTTTATCCCAACTTCGTTTCTGGGGGAAGGGAAAAATCCCTTCCAACTACGCTGGTTTCCTCCTGGTTTCGTCGAAAGGTCCTTCGGTTCTCCACAATTTATGGTATCCATATGCGCTATTGAGACTGTGACTAACGAAAGCTAAAACCTTGGCAAACTCTGAAACTAAACAGTTCTCTCAAAAATAGCTTTTTCTGGTCACGCACACCATAAATCGTGTTCAGCTGATTTTTAACGCTTGCTTATTTTTAAGGACTTCGAGTTTCCTCGACTGGTCCCTACATCCTTATCTACTGCCGAGTCCATTACTAGGGCTCTAGCTTTTTCGAGTATTGTTCTATTTAACTTTTCTGCTTTTCCGTTTAGTTGCAGTGTATACGGGATCGTTCGATCCAGCTCAATCCCTTTTTTCTTGCACTAGTCTGCGAGACTTCTGTTAATATACTCACGTCCGTTATCTCATCCTAGTTTTGTCAGCTTCCAGTTCCATTTGACTTCCGCTGCTCTTGTATGTTCCTTTATTTTCTCCGTGACTTCGCATTTAGTTTTCAATAGATATACAACTGCAAAGTGGGTATAGTCATCCAGGAATGCGAACATACAGGGTGTCCCACTGTATCGAGAACGGCAAGATATCTCGGAAGACGGTGTCGTTATCAAAAAAGCGTTCCTACAAAAGTTGTTTTTATACGATTATGTAAATTGTTATTTTGTGTTTACCTTCATCAAAATCAGAATAATATCATGTAGCATATCTTTGGATTCGTCTCACTACCCGCTATTATTTTCTAAAGAAACAAATATACTATTCCATTTAAAAAAATCAAGTTCACCTTGAAATGTCCTCCAACACTCCACCCACAAAAAACAATTAATACCACGTAACTTAGCCCGTCATACCAAACAACTTTTGTAGGAACACTTTTTTGATAACGACATCGTCTTCCGAGATATCCTGCCGTTCTCGATACAGTGGGACACCCTGTATATCTTTTTTCATCCCATGTATCTGGACTTATAGGACCACATACGCCCGTGTGTACTAGTTCCATGGGTCGTCTCGCTCTTGTCCTGTTGTTTCTAAAAGGCTCTCTAGTGTGTTTTGCTTTGCAGCATATTTCACATATCTTATCGAAATTATTCAGTTCACGTTTATTAATGTTTATTCCTTCTGTTATATTAATTAATTGTCGCATACCTTTTACGCTTATATGTGCCATTCTTCGATGCCATTTTTCAATTGAACCTTCGGTTGTAGCTAGACATGTTCTTTCCTCTCTTCTCCCTCCTAGGTTAACTTCATACAGATCCTTTTCGTTTTTTAATCCCTCGATTTCTATTACGTTTTTTTTTAATTTTCACCTTGTTTCCTAAAAATTTTACTGTTCCTCCTGTTTCTGTTATCGCCGTTACTGACAATAAATTTGCTGACAGATCAGGAACGTATAAAACATTTGACAGTTTGCACACTCCGAGTTCACAGTGTTCAATACCCTCGGCCTTCATGGTCTCGTCTGCCTTTGCCACTTCAACGTTTGTATCAAGCTTCTTTATACTGCTTATTAGACTTTTATCATTTACCATATGAGACGTTGTGCCTGAGTTTACTATCCAGTTATCGGTTCTGTTATGCAAAAATAGAAAATAAATTAAATTACTTCATATACTACCTTTGCTTTTGTTCCGGAAGTAGCAGTCCTTATCTTGATGATTGTGTTTTTTACAAAAGCTACATGATAATCGTTTTTCTCTGACGGGCTTTGAACATATTGATGCGAAATGTCCATAACCGTCACAGTTGAAGCACTGTGTTTCTGAATTATTATTATTTACATTGTAGATTTTGCTTGGCTTCCTGCAGTTTCTGGCGATATGTCCAATACCGTTGCACTTATAACATTTTACTTCAGACGTTCGCAATGCTATTGGTCCTTCTTTTTCTTCTGAGGCTTTATTTCTTCCCTCTTCCATTATTAACCTGGCGATGAGATTCTCTAGGGTTCTTTGTTCAGCCTCGGTAGACTCCCACGCACTGATAAAGTGCTTGTAGTCAGTCGGAAGTGAGGTTAAAATCTTAGAAACCAGCATGGCATCCGTTACCTTTGCATTGAGAGCATTCAACCTGACAGCCATGTTCTTGAGCTTACTTATGTGCATTGACAATTCTGCACCACCTGTGAAGGAATAGCCAAAGAATTCTTGTAGTAGAGTGCATTTTAACTGTTCGTTATCTCTTTGGTACACGCAGTGTATCCTATCCCACATGTCCTTTGCCGTTTCACATGATATTATATTCATCAATATTTTTTTGTCTAACAATAAGGTCAGCGCTATGATTTTCTGCGCTTGAGCGTCTGCCTTTTTCCATGCTGCCGTTATCGGAACTGGACCCGCACTTATCACGTTTGCGTACAGTTCACTGGATTTTAGCACAATAGTGACCTGAAATTTCCAGAGTTGAAAGTTTTCTACTCCTTTTAATTTTTCCACTTGATGTAGTTCAACGTGTACTCTCCTTTCCATTTTTCACGTATTATTTTACTTTCTTCCTTTGCGTTACGTGTATATTTTACCGACTGCACGCGGTTATACAGAGTGTCCCAAAACTACCCTAGTAGCCGAAAATGGGAGGTTCCTTGGGTCATTAGAAGCGACATTTTCCTTTACAAAAATGGTGTCCGTGGCTTTGTTTAGGAGTTATTAACAAAAAACACGGATCAATCAGAGCGTGGTTACAGTGGATTGATTCTGAGTCGACCAATAGCGACACCACGCCTCGCGGGACCTGTCGCAGAGTCGGACTCCGTTCGCTATAGCTGCGCTCTGATTGGTCCGTGTTTTTCGTTAATAATGTAGGAAATGAATGATTTGTATGATATTATTTGTTGTTTGAATGTGAGAATCGAGAATCGTGTATGTATGCGTGAGTGCCGCGATATTGCGATTGCGACACATCTTGTTTAATCAATATTCGTTTTAGAAAAATTTATAAACATTAGAAAAAGGTAGGATATAAAAGGACGTGTTCACGTAGCGATGCTACTTTTTCACGAGATACGAAACACGTCATTACGTCAGATTTAAATACGATACGTTTACGTTAATTTCCGTTAATTTAATATTTCAGTTGTGTATTTTCTTTTCGAATTAAACAGTTATTCAGTTACTTAATATATTTTCGCTTACAATAACTCCTAAACAAAGCCGCGGACGCCATTTTTGCAAAGGAAACTGTCGCTTCAAATGACCCAATGAAGCTCCCATTTTCGTCTCCTAGGGTAGTTTTGGGACACCCTGTATAGTCTCTTTGCTATCATGGCAAAAAGAAGAATGATTATTTAGCACTTATTTAGCTCACGTATCTGAGCCTGCACTCGGGACTTCAAAAAAAAACTTTCGACTTGTAATCTGGGTTTGCAACCTGGGCCCATAACCTGTTGGGATATCAGGTGTGGAAAATAATTGCGTATGTCCCAGCTTTGATGAAAATAATATAGTAGCCGTATTTATTACTTTATAACAGAGACAATAATACAATAAAGACAACACTACAAACTGTGCTTTACACCGATGTATGCAGATATAAATCAAACTTTTACAGAACCACGTTTTTACTATTTTTATTTTCTTTCGCGCTACGTTCTTACTTTCTCAATGTTCGTTAGAATCTGATCTCTTTGAACGTTATTCTCTTCGACTATTCAACTGTGACTTGCTTCACTCACTCGTCCAATCACGCACTCGCATTCTCTCTCTCTGTCAATGTTGCCACTGCACTACCTTCCTCAGCACCAACTTCTGAAAATATTCCTCCAACAATCTTGCTTCAATTAAGATACATAACTGTAGCATGCAATTGCAATAAACTCAAAAATTTCAACCTGCACATTGAACGAAATAACATGGCGATCATAACGTAATTAATTCAACGTAAGTATAAATGTACAGGGTGGATCACCACTTATTACCACTCCGATTTATATGATTATTATTCGTATCGGAAAATGTTTCACGTAGAGCCTGAATGGTATCAAGAGAGGCACATTCTAACACGTAAATAGCTTTTTTAAGGTAGACGCGTAGAGAATATATGAAGGTCATTAACTTTAAAAAAAATGAAAACATATTTTTGATTGCACCACTTAATGACCCTGACATTCTTTACAAGAAAGGGGTAAACATTTGTTTGCGTTTTGTCTTCTTCTTATGTTATCCAGTAGATTTTGATTTGGACAGGAAGATCTGAGAAATCCAAGTTTCGATCCTGCAGAATCAATGGTTCAAAATTTACAGGTGTTTAAAGTTGAACCATTTATAGTGTTTTTTACAGGTTAGTGGCTCCATGTTGTGTGTAGTGACGACAGGGTGCTGTTACCGCGCGCGGAGACTTCGTCCTTCGGCCGAGAGCCCTTTTAAGGGCTCCTCGAGCGAGGAACGGAGTCACCGGGGGTCGTTGGGCGGAGCGAGCTGGAGACTCGCGAAGCCCACCGAACGGCCCAGGGAAGGGGGGTGTAAGTGGGCAACCTGCTTACACCCTGATAGCGTAGGTATTGCTGGGGGGAGCTTCCCTCCCCCGGGACGAGGCCCCACACAGGGCCAAGGGCGAAGGGGGATGGCTGGTTGTGTTCTTTGGAGATCCCAGCCGCCCCCGGATAGCTTAGGGAAGGTTGTCGTGAGGTTTTTAGTGGGTAATTGTGAGCCCTTCTGGCCACGTAGCCCCACATAACCTCGTATCTCTCCCAGGGGGTACGGGGTATGCGTAAAAGCATTTCCCTCACGCAAAAAAAAAAAAAAAAAAAAAAAAGGGTGCTGTTACCGAATATACCGCACATAGTATTATTTTCGTCATTTTTCTATTCAAGGTTTAACGTCTGGAAGGTGTATCTCTGAACGCAGGAATGTTTAATATTACATAATATTAAACAACTCCACACATCTCGACAACTAACTCAAAGTACTACACACTACAAACAACTTGAACTCTTTATTACACGTTAACAGACAATATCGAAGGATGCAAAGAATGTGTGTGCTCTCGCTTCAACGACTTGAGAGGTTCTGTCCTCGTTCTTTTTATTAATAATAAACCCGTTGGCCGGATACCACAATATCGACCTGACGGCCAATTTCTCTCGATCTCCGCGATATCTTCGGAATAACGCGGGAAACGGCAACTTCATTTATAGCTGTCGTAACAATATATTTTTAAGATTCAGAAAAGATAAGTATAACTTAGAAAAACCGCTGAAGAAAGTGGTTTTTACTTTTTTTAACTATGATGCACCACGCTCAGGAATTTAAAAAATAAGTAAATTAAATATGTGGTAGTACTCTTTCGATTTCTATATGAAATCTGCATTGTTTCCATTTTTTTCGGGTTTTTCATTTTTTACAACCAGAGTTTGCTACAGAAAAATGTGGAAATTATATCTAATACGTAGCTTAATATGAGAAACGTGTCAGACTTTTTTCAGAATTTTGAATTGTCAATAAATAGGGAAAATGAGCTGAAAACTGGTATTTCAAAACTTGGCAGAGAGGGGTCTTTTTGGGTAAGCTATCGAATGGTCCAAGCGAGATTAAAATCCGGCCTGAGCCGAATCTCACCACTAAAGCCTTTGCGTGATTTGGAGGGTGGCATTGTTCCATGTTAATAGTTTTTTTATAAGTGGACGCGTAAAGGACGAATGAAGGTCACCTCTGTTTTTTCAATTAGAATGACATATGAGCTAAGTCCCATTAATTTTGAGTTGAGATATTTATGTGTTTGTGTTCAGTTTCGTGACCTCACTTTTCAATATTCGCGATTTCCTTCAGAAATCGAACGTGGCCATCTGCCACTCCACGCGGTAATCGTTTCGAGTTTTACCATTGGAACCATAAATAGTAAGGTACCGTCGGCAAGGATCGCGAAGGTTCGAGCGTTTTAGCGATTTATTATTACAATCCTCAAGTTCCGTGAGGGTCAGACGCACGGGTTCGCGCCCCCTTAAGCCATTGGGTTCGGACCAAACGCGAATTTATTAGTCTTTAGTAGCTAGAATCCCTAAGGGTACCGTAAGCATGGCTCCCAGGTTCAAAGTCCGAGCCCGATGATCGTCCGTCTGCTCGGGACAAGGGAGCACAAAATTGCACCACCACGTGCGGGCCACTTGGGCCTCTCCGTCGCGCTGCACCGGGGTCCCGTTACTCGATCTTTTTTGCGTGATTTCCCCGAGTGACTTGAGGATAGAGACTTCCACCTCCACCGTGGAGGACTGTCCGGAAGATCCTCCTCCCTCAAGTCAATCCGCGAATAGGGATGGTTCTTCCAAATACTTGGACCCATCTCCTCGAGAACTTTTCTTACCAACGAGGTGACCAGCGAGCGGACCCCGGGAGCAGCGAACAGATATTCGGTTCATATCGTGCGAAATTCATCGTGACCTCCACTAAGTTCCTCCAAGGGAACCGCCGGCAGTAATTCAGTCGTTCGTCGACTTTGAGATTTCCAAAGTAAAGCAATCACTTGTACGCGCGACCACCACTCACCACCTTTCGGGATCCAGTTGCTTAATATTAATTTGGCGAGTAACAATTCGGCGACAGTTGGAAAACGCGTCCACCTCGGGAGCTCGAAATTCACAACTTTGAGTGGGTGAACAGACGAGACCCGAGCGTTAATTTCTAAAAATCGCGACGAGAAAACAGTTTGTGTTCTAATGAAATTAAAAATATACGAATAGAGTACCAATGTATCAGACTCCTTAAGTGTGTGTAAAAGACGAAAACATGCGTGGCCGCACTCGGAACAAACATCGGGGAGTGAATCACAGAAAGGGCCCTCTCCGATGTTCCGAGTAAATGAGTAAAGAACTAAATCCCTACGGGAAGGAAAAAAAATGAAAAAGACTCCTTAAGTGTACCTAAGGAGTTAAAACAATTCCTATTGTAGGGGTGTGAATGTTTAGAGTGACTGTGAACGCGACATCTAGGCGGCAACGTGTTTGGGTCCTGTAGGAAAGGATGTTTGCTTAGGCCGATTAGGCCTAGGTGTGAAAGAAGAGTGTTTTGGTATTAGTGACAAGCGTCAAGTGGCTAGGAGTGTCAAACGCAGGGCGTACGTGAGCTACTGACTTTCCCGGATGGATGCGAGACTGATAGAGAGAGAGAATGATAATGCTGTATTCCGGATGAGGGTTAATGTTAGGACGGTTGCGTCCGAAGGCGAGTTACGCCACCTGTCGCGATCCCGAATAATCAGAGCATCGCATTCGATTGTGTATCTGTAGCACTCTGTAGCTCTCGTGCGTTAGACGTGTCTTGCTCCATTTTGTAATAGCGTATATTTATATATTATTGTAGCATTTTGGGATTAAGAAATATAAATGGTGAAGGATTATTCCTTGCGAGTCTCAGCACACACACCCACATACACAACAGTTAATAAACGTTTTTGATTTAAGGTAACAAAACACAAGTTTATTAATAAATCTCCTCAACTTATAAATTCCGGATACGAAGTACGAGAAGCGCGTGACAAAGTACTAATCCGTCGAGACAGAGAGACTGAGTTCTATGTATGTAGATTGTATATAGGTCGTATGAAAAGGCAGCCAGGATGAGTCTTGTGTGAACTTAAATGGAGGTCCCTAAAAGGGAGAGGTAGGCGATTACAATGATGGATCATAGTGCAATTCTGTGTGACTCAGGGTAGTGACCAGTCGAGGGTCACTGTCGGGAACGTCTAACATAGTCACTATTTATGATAAGTATATACCGTAAGTAAACTTGTGATAAATAAAAGTTGGTCATACAATAATAGTGTGAGAGAGAAGGATGGAAATGGATAAAAGCGACGAATGCAAGGGCCGAAGAGTCAAAAGTGTGAGAGTCGAGAGCGAGTAGAATTGTGAGTTTAAAGCTGCGGAGTAATAATAAAAAGAGAATTGATGTAACAGAATTGGATTATTTAACACGATACGCTACACTCAAGACGTAGGATTTCCTATAAAATATTCCTACACTATTAAAATAATAGCGCTGTATCATTAAGTTACTAACATGTGTCGTCTTATCAAGAATGGACTTAATCGAATTTTAAAATTAACAACTAAATTTTTCATAAAATTTGAAACAGTCTACGTCTATTTGATATAATTTAAAATTCTTCAAATGGAAAAACTGATATTCAATTTATTTCATATTTCATTACAAAACTTGAAAAACACCATTTACAATTTGATGAAATCTTGTAACTATATAAATTACATAACAATTTACTCCTCCTTTACATCTTGTGTATGCGGCAGGGATTTAAAGAAGTCATGGTGCTCCGGTGATATTGTATGTATATCGTAGTAGGTCCATCATGTCCTTGTATTTCGTTTTTGTAATTTGTCTTATATCTTTATAAAGTGGTTTCAATACAATATTTCCAAATTTTCTTGGTATACCCCGATGTGGTAATAAATTCACTATTTCAAACTCTGCATTTTCATCTATTCATATCTTATAGAAAATTTTATATGGTTCATTTCTCAAACAACACATCCAGCATATTTTTAATCAAATCATTGTTTCTCAGTTACAATTCTTTATCCTTTCAGAAATTGCATCCTCCTAAAATCTTGTTGATATGAAATGTTTTTCATTTAATTTATAATAAAGTTATTACATTTTCAGCACTTCTTGATAACATTATAATAATCTTGGGGGATAAACAGTAAATTATTTTTCTTTAATGATATTTCTACAACGCCAAAAACTCTGTCATTCGGCAAAAACGAATGTCCTGATACTAAGAATGTATGGTCTACAATTTCCACATTATGTTCAACAGTTTGGACAATTTTCAACCAAGTTAAAGTTACTTTAATATTTCTATTCTATCTTGCACACATGTCACTGTAAGCTATAAAATGCCATTCACTTCTTAGATTTTTAAGATGTTTCAAGGTACAGGAAGCTACTTCTTGAAGTTACTTCAACTATCAAAATAACTGCTCAAATTTATATGTCCAAAACTATCGTGTACTCTGAATATACTTAACCGAAAAATATTTTTTATGATTACTAATTCCAAGTGGTACGTGACAAATGGACTTAGGCCACTTTCAAAAGAAAAATTTGTATAATTCAATTAATTAGCTAATTTCCCTTTTACAAAATCTTTGTGATTTAAATATATTAGTTCTAATTTGCTTCAGAATGAATATGAATTGATTTTTCTCGAAAATGGCCTAAGTCTATTTTAGGCCATTTTCAAAATAAACGGTTGATATGTACTTTTCTAAGTACTAATAGGGCGTTTTATGCTGCCTACAGTGACCCACAACTCAAGATTATCCAGGATTGTTGAAGGTCAACTGCGATGGAATATATTTGACTTGATTCATAGACCTGTTTTAGGTGCCTCAACCTGCATTGAATTTTTATAATGCGTATCATGAAGCTATGCTTCATTTCAAAATCAATTGACATGTAATATTTTATTAGAAAAGTAATTTGCCAATCACACATTCCTTTACATTTTTGAATGCATTATTGTTGTACAGTTTCCAAAATAGGTGCATATAAATGGTCACTAGAAAACTAAATGTTTGTTCCGTTTATCAACATTGAGATAATTTTAAAAGTTGAAAAAAATAAACTGACAAAGGCTAGATTTCAAGGGGTTGAACTACTGCTCTGAAAAGGCAGGCAATTTTGGATTGCGATCTATAAAATGAAATTATGTACCCAATTCAGTTGAGGTGTTGCATTGCATTTTATTTTGTTATGTACATTATGAACTTATAGAAAGCAATCGCAAAGATTAAACAAAAATGACCCTAATCGTTTGTAAAAGGTCCTTAAACAAATTATTGTTTTTACATAAAGACAAAGGTCATACTTCCTAACTAAATTTTGGATTGTCTGAATCGAAAAAGCAGTATTTTTCCATTTATTATACTTCGACATCTAAACATTAAAGAATCGATTGTTTAATTATTTGACAATTCGGCGAATAATAACGCTTTAGAGATAACATGTCAATTTTTGCGACAGATGCATGACTTTGTTTATAAATACTGAAACAAAGTGTTTTCTAAAAGTCGCCTAAAAATGTTCAGGGGATATAATAGGGAAGATATCTGCAAAGCCTTGTGATCGTACCAGTATACGTAGATTGAGATTTCATGTTCGGCATTTCGGAAAATGTTAGTTCCAGATAAATGCTTTCAGAGTTCATCCCTTCCAGCGTACACCTACACGGGCTTATGTTCGTCGCCGCAAATCCAAAACTAAGCTGTATTTACATTTCCAACTTTCTGCACTTTATTTTAGACATTTCAGGTTATCATTTAAACTACGAACAAATTTTCAAATTTTCCTGGTAGCGGTAGAAATCCGAAACATTTTAACTGAAGATTCCAAGACTGTAGAAAGTATTAACTTGCTTCTCAATTTAACAAATAGTTGTTTTATTTGAACCGTTTATTTTAAACGTGGTGCAAGTCCATTTTTTATTCTTTCGAGGAAAGTAAGAGTTAGCATATTAGTCAATTCAAAAATATAAATTACAGTAACTTCCCTATGAATCGGGAAGTTAATTAATTATGTCAAGTGTGGCAATGTTTCTACTAATTTATCAATATGTAATTTGATTATATGAATTTCTTTTAGGCGAATTCAATTAAAATAATATACAGGCTGTATATTTATTTAATGTGTATTTACAGGCCGTAAATTGGACTTACACCATTTTCTTAATTAGTTAATTGTAAAATTCAATTTCAACCATGAAAAATTAAATATCACTTAAAATATATTTTGTATGAATCCAATTTTGTCTATAAATAATAACAAGAAATAAAATAGAGGTAGTATTTTTTATTTTGAACGTTAATTGTATTTATATATTATAAAACTTAACATAAGATATTGCTATTATTTATTTATGCTCTTCATGTGGCAGTGTTTTGGAATATTCATGATGCACGGAAGGTATATAAGGTAATAACTGCTCCATATCCTTATATTTTTCGTATGTAATAGGTCTTTACACAATGTCAGCAGGGCGATTCTTTCAAATTTTGGAGATCTTCTCCGACATGTCGGTGACAAAAATAACGTCTTGAATTCTGTATCCTCCGTCGATGTTTCCTACAGAGTGTCCCAGCTAACTTGACCAACTTGAATATCTCAGCTGCTATTGGTGATAGGAAGAAATGTATTGTGACGTGGCAGATTTTGCCAATGTCATTCCGAACCCTAACCGAGGGACCGGGTCAACCTCGACCGATACTTTAACGAAAACGGCCGTCACGATCGCTCTCCCTGGACGTCCGTGGTCCAGCGGAACAAATTTATCGCGTTTAAATGTCGCGCCGCTGCACAGTGTGACGTTTCGAACATTTAGGAGCACTTAATTCCAAAATTGAACATTTTTTAAAAATTGCGTATTTACTCTTACCTTGAAGGCAATACCTCAGTAATCCACAATCGACATTGTTTTTACTTTTTCATCGCACTCAGATATGAAAACTAAGCCTCGAGTGAACTCTACTGCCTAGACAAATGGTGAAAATACATCAATCGGCAGTGATACTTTACCTAAATAAAAGTTTGTGTATTTGAACTTCAATTTTTATTATATTTATTTTAGTGGTTATTCAATCCTTTGTAGTGTGTTTTCAATATTTTTCGTTTTTAAATATTATACATATAATTTATTATGGTTAATAATCATAGAAACTCAAAGATCTTTTCAGTATGTACCAATGTTCTACAGAGTAAAATTTTCTTATATGGGCGAATATGAACTTTAGACTATACAATGTGTATACATTGAAGTCTTTTCTAGTCGGCTATGAAAAAAAATTCTGCGTTGGTCTGCGTCTTTGGGAGTTTTCATTTGTTTTCCACAGCCATACGCAGTATAACCTCGTGCAGTCGCTAGTCGTCTAACACAGTTTATCCGAGCAAGAACGTGTTTATAAGCCTGCACACTATATTATTTTAGAAGTGTTAAACTGTGGATTTGCTATAAATGCCAACAAATTTGAACAATATGGCAATGATATTTCAAGTTTATATTTAAAAATGTATTCTTGGTATTACATGCCAAGTACCGTACACGAAGTGCTATATCATGGAAAAATTGTAATTGCCTCTTGTATTATTCCGATTGGTCAACATTTGGAAGAAGCACAAGAGGCGAGAAATAAAGGTAATAGAAGATTTCGTGAACTTTTCACGAGAAAATTTTCAAGGATTGCCACGAATACAGACCTTACGAATAGGCTGCTCATATCGTCAGACCCTCTGATTACCAGTTTAAGGAACATTCCCACAAGAAGAAAAGGAATTCTTACCCGAGGAATACTACAATTACTTGCAGTGCCAAAATTAAATAGTACAGAAGACGATAGTGATTGTTCGTCTGAATACGATGAAGTCGACTCCTGTTCTGACAGTTGAAAAGAATAGATACATATGTATCTGGTGTTGTAAATGGAAAGCTCTTGTTCAGAGTGTATTTCTCTACATCTATTTAGTTTATTAAAACTTTGAATATGTTCATGTAAGACTGTCTTTGCAACTTCCTTATATCGTTTAAATTAAATACCCATTCACGCAGTAATTTGCAAGAGTTAAAATACGTATTTTCGGCCAATATAACAAAAATCATGTTAAAGTTATTAGAAATAATCATATTTCGAGTAATTTTAACAAAATACATGATAAAAAAAAGAAACAACACTATTAAGAATTAAATGCTCCTAAATGTTCGAAACGTCACACTGTGCGCTGGGCGCGACACAAATTTTCAGGAATAGCCGGAGTCCAAAAGGAACCCGGTACCTATCTCCTGCCGTTGATTGGCGCCAAGTCTTGAGGAAAGACGCGAAGAGCACTTATCGCAGCACGCCATTGGCGAACTAGACGGTTGGATCAGGATCGAGCCCGGATTCATCAACCGAAGAGGTCGACGAGGATATCGACAGTACGGGACGTCCAACAGCCCAACCTCGTCAACTCTCGTCCAGGAATTGCGCGGAGCACAATCCTGGAACGGCCCGGACCCATGTCAACAGACTTCGCACCTTTCCCGGTGACCCCGTCAAATTTGTGATTTCCGCGGCAAATCAACAAATTGCCGAAGGCCCGGGACCATAGACGCAAATTCCGTCCTGGCTGCGCGGAAGCACGCGATAGGCCCCAGCGTGGCCTAGGAGGAGATAGATGAGGAAGTAGGGGGACGCCTCGCTTCCGCGTTACCGAGCCAAGCCGAAGTGGGTTACTGGGTCAAAGGACTGCAAAGAGTAAAGTTGTGCCGCCCTTGTAATCGCGGAATCAAAGAAAGTATTTACCGAGTGCCGATCGAGACGACGATACCTATCGTGTGGTAAGTGCCGATCAGGCTTCTATTTTACGATATCGAAGTGTAACTCATTCGTGCTGGCTCGGGGCGTCTTGACGAATTACGAATCTTGTGTCGTGCACCACGTGTCCACCAGCGTGTCCGACGACCGGGAGTCGCTCTCCTGAGAGGAACGCGGGGCCGTGGAGTTGTTACGTCCGCGATTGTCCGCGAAACGGAATATCGGGGCGTACGATTTTTGCAAGTAATTGAGAGCCTTCTCGAGACGTTCCACGGTGGGATGACGCGACGTGCTGGTTTCGTTCTCTCGTAACTTTGCCGTGGCCCTTGCCCAGTCAAATAGAATACGCGTCGGTCATCGGAGCTCGGCGGAATTCGTGCCGTCAAGGCTTGTAATAACACGCGAAGTCCTGTGACCGCCGAGCTTAACGCGAAAAGGAGAATTTACGTGCGATCGGCTGAACACCCGTCGAAATATATCGTTATCGCGCCGGCAAAACGACTTTGCCCCGTTCCTTCTCCTCACTTGCAACCCTGAACGTGGTTCGCGGCTATTTCAGGTTCTCGCGCAATTCTCGCGGAATCGAGATCGTTTCATAGAATTCGCGTCCACGTAAGAGTTTTGCGTGACACCTTATAGTGTTTGGCACCCGAATTCGGCATCGTTCACCACTTAGCGTATTTCAACTCGTATCCGCGAAGGATTGTTTGTCCCGGGAGGACCACGTGTCGCGCGACCGAGCGTGGCCCGGCCTCCAAGCCATAATTTCCCGTGTTCCGTTCTCTTTTCGGCTCCGAAACGAGAACCGACGTGACAAATTGGCGCCCGAACAGGGACCTCTCGCCGTAAAAAGCGATTTGATATCGGGTTTTTCCATAAAGGCACGTGAAAGAGTTCGGGGCTCTCGTAGAAAATTTTCGGCTGGGCAAGGAAGCGAGAGAGAGAAAGGCCGCCGCGTCGTAGAGACGTACGATCCATTCGCGAACGAAAATTTTTATTTTGCAAGACCATTATACTACGAGCCAACGTTAATGTAAACATGACCGGAATGTCGACCGAGCATGGATCCCGTTGATGTTTACCGGGTGTACTATTTCGAAATTGTATTTCGTGTGCCATTTCACATGTATTATGAAATATATTTGAATTGAATTTTCTTTCAGCATTGAATATCGTTGTTCTGCTTGTTCGAATGAGTCTCTATTGACGAAATTCTTTCGGTCTGTTACGAATTCGACGAATTGCCTAGTAATTTAATGGAAAAAGAGGGCGGTGTGCAAGCAGCCCGCTTCGGTTAATTTGGCTTGTGAAAGGAATTTAAGAATCGCGCAGGAAACGTGGAGAAAAACGAGAGCACGTTTAGATTTAGGCAGAGAGTTTATTCTCGACCGTGGTCACTGTAACATTCACCAATTAGGTTCGTCAAGGAAACGAAGATTGATCGCGAACAATAGCGCACAACACAACGTGGTTTGCAAAGAACCGTTAACCTCACTGTAATGAGACAAACGGTACGCAGAAGCTCTAATACGAGATACGTACAAGAACGTAGACAAAGGATACGCGGAGGCGCTAGTACGTGATACGTACAAGAAAGTAGACAAAAGATACGCGAACGCGCTAGTACGTGATACGTACAAGAAAGTAGACAAAAGATACGCGAACGCGTATTCACATGATACGTAGTATCGATTTAAGATCCTTGTAACGACTGCCTCGTGGCGATTCTTCTCGCGGCGAGGAGGCGAAAGAGTAGGGAGCAGATGACGATGCGCGACACCTCGCGAAATCTTACTTTCGAAATTACTTATCGATCTAATAATTTGAGCAGAGATGGCGTAACTAGTGTCACGGGTAACCCGTCTAGCGTAAACTCGGCGAGGTACAATGATCGTCATCAGCTCCGTTGGCGAAACTCTTCGATAATCCGAAACATACCGCCTGCCTCGTTCTCTCAGAACGAAAAACAATGAAATGCTAAAGTGCAAGGAGTACCACATGGTAATACTGTATAAAGAGGGTGGTCGGGACCGCCCGCCATGACAGGCCATGGCTCTTGAGGGGCGGCCGACGTCGCAGCCTTAAAACTAGATACATTAAAGAAGTCGGTACCACACACCGTGACAAGCCACGGCTCTTGAGGGTGGCCGACTGTTAAGCCTAAACTAGTAACTACAAAATCGACAGAACGGTGCTACTGCAAGAGCGTGACCGGAGTTGCGGTTCGAGAGCTAATCGGAGCAATCCTAAGGGCTAAATAAGCATTATTATGGACGAGCCGAAGCGGTAGCTTCGACCGGCAACAAAACGAGTTGAGTGATAGGACGTTTCAACGTACCCGATGGCGTTTTTAAAGTAACCACCCGTACCAACCCATCTGCCCCCGGATGGCAGTTAATCACACGACCAAGTTTCCACTTGGACGGTGGTAAATTTGGTTGGCGGATAATCACTAGGCTACCATTTTGGAGATTAGCTAATTTTTTATCCCATTTGACACGTGGTTGGAGATGATGTAGGTATTCATCCCGCCATCGGCGCCAAAAGTGTTCGAGCTGGTTTCGAATCCGTACCCAACGCGACAAGAGGTTTGGGTTAGACTCATAAACGGACCTTTCAGGGAGCGCTAGTAAGGGGCCCCCCACTAAGAAATGACCCGGTGTCAAATAGTCGAGATCGTCCGGATCGTCAGTAATAGGGGCAATTGGGCGCGAGTTTAGACACGCCTCGATTTGGCACAATAAGGTGGAGAACTCCTCATAGGTGAGGGTGTGTTCTCCCAATACGCGCTTCAGGTGTCCTTTGACACTCTTTACCCCGGCCTCCCATATTCCGCCAAAATGTGGAGCGCCGGGAGGTATAAACCTCCACGAAATGGAGTCGATACTTGTATCTTCGCGAAACTCGGCAGATTTCATAGAATCACGAACCACTTGATTAATTTCGCGTGCAGCCCCTACGAAGGTAGTGCCGTTGTCGCTGAACATTACAGCTGGTAAGCCGCGGCGTGACACAAAACGTTTGAGCGCGGCCAAGAACGCTGGAGCGGAATAATCGCTGACCAGTTCGAGGTGTATTGCGCGAGAGAAAAGACACACGAACAAGGCGATGTAAGCCTTGTGGGCCTTGTATCCCCGACCCTTAGTAGTGCGTACAAGATAAGGACCCGCGTAATCGACCCCGGTATTACTAAATGTTCGGGTAGGGTTGACCCGGACGGACGGTAGATCGCCCATTAGCTGCTGTGTCGGCACAGCACGTTGACGAACGCACGTTACGCACTGCTTGATAACCGTCTTCACTACCTTTCGAGCGGCACACACCCAGAACTCTTGACGAAGAGTAGCCAAAGTTAGCTGTGTGCCACCGTGCAGACAGCGGCTGTGGCAATGCCTGGCTAAGAGTTCGGATGCGCGATGTTGAGGGAGCACAATGGGGTGTCGCGCACCTTCTGAGAGAAGAGCGTGACGAAGTCTTCCTCCCACACGAATGATTCCACGTTTATCGAGAAGAGGATTTAGCCGTCTGAGCGGACTGCTCCGTGGAATTGGCTTGCCAGCCCGCAGAGCCTGGAGTTCAGCCGTATAGTAGGCTGACTGTAAATACATTGCCCAGAACTCCTTGGCGGAGTGGACATAGTTTCGAGTGGTATCGCGTTGCCGTAAGAGGTCGCAGAAGCGAAGGACGATACCGGTGACACGCAACAATTTTGCCCACGAAGACACGAGGTCTGGTAGGTCATCCAACGGGGACGACGGGGAATCTACCTGATTGGTCTGTGTAATGTGCACTCTTCGTTCAGGGAGCTGCTCCCGAGGTTCTTGAAAACTGGTTACGGGCCAGTCTGACGAGGGAGACTGTAACCATACAGGACCATTCCACCAAAGATCGTGGTCTCGTAACTCCACGGGATTTAGACCCCGAGAGGCACAATCCGCTGGATTGTATTGAGAAGCTACATGACGCCATTTCGCCGAAGGCATATTGGTCTGAATCTCAGATACTCTGTTCGCTACGAAAGTGTTCCAGGTAGTTGGGTGCTTACAAAGCCACGCAAGAGCTACCGTGGAGTCACTCCAAGCGTGCACCGAAGCTCTCTGGAGATCGAGATCGACAATGACGCGATTCATCAGTCGCGAAAGTATTAGCGCGGCGGATAACTCTAGACGTGGTACACTTAGGGTTTTCACCGGCGCGACCTTTGATTTAGCGGCAATCAATGTAACCTTGGGAGGACCGTCACGCCCATTAACTCGTAAATAGATAACGGCAGCGTAGGCACGGGTGGAGGCGTCTGCGAAGCCATGAAGTTCGCACTCCTCCCCAACATCGCGGATACCTAACCAACGAGGCACGTGAAGATATTTTACATCGGGAAGAGAGGAAGCATACGACGACCAACGCGCAGCAAGTTCCGCAGGTAACGCGTCATCCCAACCGATACCGGATAACCAAAGATCTTGCATAAGAATCTTTCCTTGAATCACCGTAGGTGCGATCCAGCCAAGTGGGTCATACAGACGAGAAATTAGTGAAAGCACGGTGCGTTTCGTAAGCACACTCGATGTTGGAGATAAAAACGAAAAGCGAAAAACGTCTTGCATCGGGAGCCACGATATACCGAGCACCTTCTACTGCTCGTTGTCAGAAGAACCAGGGCCGATAGGACGAGCAGCGTTTTCAAGGGGATTTCCTTGGCGAAGGGCTTCACTATTTGTTGCCCATTTGTGCAACGTGAAACCTCCCTTTTGCATAAGGGCGATCAATTCATCGCGAATCTCCTTGGCGGAGGACTCGGAGAACGCGCCAAAGAACGCATCGTCAACGTAAAAATTGCGTCGTACCACGGACTGTGCACGGGGATACGCTGCCCCTTCGTCTTCCGCAAGTTGTAATAGGACTCTATTAGCAAGGAATGGAGCGCAAGCAGTTCCATAAGTCACGGTGGCTAGCCGATAATGTACTGGTTCCGTTTGAGACGAGGAGCACCACAAAATGCGTTGAAAATCGTGATCCTCCGTATTAACACGTATTTGTCTGAACATTTTTTGTAGATCAGCCTTGTACACGTATGGGTGTATACGCCAGGCGGTGACGATAGAGTTGATGTCAGACTGCAATTTCGGCCCCGTTAATAAATGATCGTTGAGCGACGAAGTGTTAGAAGTCGGACTTGACGCATTAAAAACTACCCGCAATTTGGTAGTGCTGCTCGACTCCTTGATTACCGGGTGGTGAGGAAGATACACCGGAAAAGGAATCGTGGACGACGTTGGCGCGATATACATGTGACCCAATTTAGCGTATTCCGACAAGAACGCGTTGTACTGTTCGCGTAATACGGGATTACGATCTAGGCGTCTAGAAACCTTGCTCAACATGTTGCGAGCGCGACATAAGGACTCGCCCAGAATAACCGGAGATTCCTTCTTAAATGGGAGTCTTACGATATACCGACCGTCCGCAGCGCGAGAGTGAGTTCGCACAAAATGGCTTTCACAAATTTTGTCCTCGTCAGACAATGGAAGTGGAGCGCGAAGTTCCTCAATTTCCCAAAAACGGGCGAGATCCTGATGGAGGAGTTGTAACGTAGGAGTGGGCTCTACGACGGTCAGACAGTGTGATAGCGTAACGTCTGACGCGGGATCAGGATGTCTTTGAGGGGCACGCGAGGGTCCAGACAATACCCAGCCGAAAATAGTTAATTGAGCAGTAGGTGCTCCGGGTGGTCCCTGACGAAGACCCTCTCTGAGTAGAGACCCGTAATAATCTGCGCCAATAATAAGTTCGATTGGCTCACCACTGGACGGATTCGGATCTGCCAGGAGGAGATCCTTCAAGTGCGGACAACCCGAACGATTAAATGGTACGCGGGCCCTATATGAGCTTAGACGCGGTAATACGAGCGCGGACACCGTGGTCGTCTCGGAATCACTCCGTAGCATGAGTTGAACGCGAGACCGCGCAACGCCGATAAACGACTCGCCAACTCCGCTCACCCTCGTTGCAGTAGTGTGTCTCTTGGCTCGCAAAGTTTGGACAAGAGCGCAAGATACAAACGTGGCTTCCGCACCTTGATCAAGAAGGGCACGGACGCGCGCCCGCCTGCCGTTCTTCGACTCCACCGTAATTATGGCTGTGGCAAGAAATACATGTGGCTTAGTTAATACATGTTCATGTAAACAATTGAGTTTAACGGTAGAAGTGGATTTTACTTCGTTATCCGTAGCGGAGGTGGGCTCTTGTTTGACGTTGTCGTCAGTGGAAGCAGGGGCGCTAGATGGTTCGATGTTTTGAACACCCTTAACGTCGTAGTGCAAGAGCGTGTTATGGCGTTGTCCGCATTTCTGGCAAGTGTGTACCGAAGTACACGTAGCTGGAAGATGGCCCGGACGAAGACAGTTGAAGCATCGTCGCTGTGACCGCAGAAATTCCTTCCGTTTGATAACATTGAAACTCTTAAATTTAAAACAGGAATTTAGACGGTGTCGATTGCCACAAGGGCACGACGGTTCACTAGCGGACGAGGCCGCGTGCGCGTGTATTGAGGTTTTGTTTTTCTTACTCTCCGTAGTCGAAGACACAGCCAAATGCGTATTGGAGTGCGATGAGAAAAGAATAGCTTCCAACGAACGTATGCGCGCGAGTATGAATTGGTCGAGAGCTGAGTACGTCGGATACTCAGTACTCGATCCTTGTTTCATCTCCCATTCACGGAGGGATGGCTTATCTAATTTTCGCAAGGTCATATGGACAATAATATGATCCCAGGAAGCAGTCGGACACTTTAAATTTTCTAAAACACTTAGTACTTCGCGAGTTACATCCCGAAGAGTTTTCAAGGCTTGAAGATTGTCGTTAGGGACCGGCGCGAGGTCAAACAACGTTGACAAATGAGAGTGTATCAAGGCACGCTTGTTATCATATCGGTCGACTAATAGCTGCCAAGCCGACGCGTAATTAGCAGCAGCTCCCGTCACGTGTTGCAAAAGGAGGCTGGCTTCGCCCTCTAAAGTCGATTTTAAATAATGAAGCCTTTGTACATCCGTTAAGGCAGCGTTAGTATGAATCAATGATTCATAGAGATCCTTAAAACCCAACCAGTCCTTATACTGCCCCGAAAATCTAGGGAGTTGAATACGCGGGATTTTAATTGACGCAGAAGCACCGGTAGACGTTTGTGACCCGTCCAATAAACGCGGGGGAGATGAAACACCCGGCACAACCTTAAACTTATCTATCTGCTCATGAAGATAATCATAGGCCTCGTAGTAAAGTTCTTCGGCGACGTTGTACTCCTCAGCTCCGATACTACACTTCCTTCTCCTTTTGAGCAGGGGTAGCAAGTTGATGGAGACGGTTGTGGAGAATCGTGCAACGATCCCACTTCTCCTGAAGAATGAGTAGTCGTGCAGAAGCGGTGACGGCGTTCTGCTTGGCCTGTCCAAGCTTCTTATAATTCGAAAGGACACGGCTTAAGACACAAATAGCCAGTCGTTGCTCAATAAGAATTTCCCCAAAGTCATCCATGTTTACGGATTGATCGTAGGATCGAACGACGAAGGTCTTTCGACAAAAGCGACGTTGATGTTGGGAACCACGCGTCGCGTCCGAAGGTCGCGCACTACCGACGATCAAGGTGAATCGTTACAGTCACGTATCCACGTATCTTCGCGGCGAATAATAAATTCCGTTTCGCAAAATCCGGCTCGAAGGACCAATTTACTGTTACGAATTCGACGAATTGCCTAGTAATTTAATGGAAAAAGAGGGCGGTGTGCAAGCAGCCCGCTTCGGTTAATTTGGCTTGTGAAAGGAATTTAAGAATCGCGCAGGAAACGTGGAGAAAAACGAGAGCACGTTTAGATTTAGGCAGAGAGTTTATTCTCGACCGTGGTCACTGTAACATTCACCAATTAGGTTCGTCAAGGAAACGAAGATTGATCGCGAACAATAGCGCACAACACAACGTGGTTTGCAAAGAACCGTTAACCTCACTGTAATGAGACAAACGGTACGCAGAAGCTCTAATACGAGATACGTACAAGAACGTAGACAAAGGATACGCGAACGCGTATTCACATGATACGTAGTATCGATTTAAGATCCTTGTAACGACTGCCTCGTGGCGATTCTTCTCGCGGCGAGGAGGCGAAAGAGTAGGGAGCAGATGACGATGCGCGACACCTCGCGAAATCTTACTTTCGAAATTACCTATCAATCTAATAATTTGAGCAGAGATGGCGTAACTAGTGTCACGGGTAACCCGTCTAGCGTAAACTCGGCGAGGTACAATGATCGTCATCAGCTCCGTTGGCGAAACTCTTCGATAATCCGAAACAGGTCAATAGAAGAATTATAATACATATTGCCGCATAATTTTTCATTTGAAAATTTAAATAGTTTTTCTTTTACGGGATTAATAATTGCTCGAGCTAGATTAGCAAAGTATTCGCTATTTGACGAAGTATTTGCCGCGATCATTAACCGGCGTGCCGGCTTAACTTTTGCCGATTTTTGTTTAGAATTCCCCGTGCTATTTGGGGCGTGTAGTTCATTTATTTAATTTCGTTTTGTTGTTATTTAATTTTCGGTTATTTATTTATTTATTTTGTTACATTGAGTCTCGCGTCGTTATTTATGATTATTTATTATTATTTTCTACTTCCGCTTTTGTGTTATTTATTCACCAGAGTTTATTTTGTATTTATTTAGTATTTATTAGAGTTCGTGATTTTGTTCGTTGTTTATTTATTGATTTATTTATTCCTAGGTTAGCTATTTTCACTTATTTATTTATTATTTATTGTTTTTTTTTACGTTTCCTCGGCATTTCGCACAGCTATAATAGTCGACAACGTTGTTCCGTTTGAGGGAAACATTTTTTTTCTCTCAATCAGAATACGTATCGACGATTTATTTTATATACTGCTTAAACCTTTGCAAAAATTTATTGGAACACTGTATAATACTGCGTAATTTTTTTTGGTATTTCTTTTTATTGAATACGCGTTGTCCGCAGTGGTAAAACGACTACGAGAAAAAAGTCGCACAAACAGTACGACGTGCCGGTAGTAGTACACCAATTGTCGGAATTTATTATAATGTGTAATAATTATTTACGGCAATAATTTTATTGATATCTATTTTGAAACTTATATTTAACTTCCCGATTCATAGGGAAGTTACTGTAATTACCCCGAAAATCGAAAATCGATTTTTTAGCAGATCTTCACGTTTCATGGTCATTGGAGTCATTTTAGATTATTTTGATCAAATTGTTAGTATATGTGTGTGTGTGTGTGTGTGTGTGTGTGTGTGTGTGTGTGTGTGTGTGTGTGTGTGTGCGTATAGCCGTTTTCATGTTATCAAATTTTTCGTTAACGTTTTCTGAAAAAGTAACAATGCGATCAGAATGATGAATGATGCAATCGATGTGCCCCGTCGTAACTTAGAGCTGATTAGATTTTGGTCCATATTGGTCAAGTAGTTTTTTAGATTTTTTAGTTTTTTGCGAAAGAAGTTCATTCAAGAATGCAATTTATACGAGACGATGGAAATTTTTCCACCGAATAAGCAAACGTAATTATATATATTTCACTTTTATTTAAAAAAAATTTTTTTTTAAAAATTAAAAAAAATTTTTTTGCAACTAATGCTAATGTTACCGCTTACAACTAAGGAATCGGGAAGTTCTTTGTGTGGCTCGTGGAGAGTCACACACAAAATAAATAAAAAAACCATTAAGAGCTGTTGTCTCAAGCAAGAGATGCCCCACTAGCAATGTGTACCACTAACCCTTTCGCAAGAGCAGTCCTACTCGCGAGCTCGCGAAGCGAGCGAGCAACAACAACCCTACCCGCGAGCTCGCGAAGCGAGCGAGCAATAACAACCCCACCCGCGAGCTCGCGAAGCGAGCGAGCAACAATGACCAGCTAGTTAATATGTTATTATTGATCATACGATATATATTTAATTGGTAAGTATGATTCATATATATATTGATGGATTGATTGATATTTTGATTTTCGGAATGGCACACGCGAATTTATATTTCATTGAACATTTATGATTTATATTTCATTGAATTGTGTTATTGAATCTTGTCGATACCTTGAATACTGGCATATTGATAGTATTGATCCCTTTGTTGCACCCATCCACAATTTTTTTTTATGTTTTTCTTATGTGGTAATGGTTTCCGTCCGGGGTGTGCCGTAAACCAGGACGAGTATTGTCCACTTTTGCTATAAAGCAATTTTGGTGTTTGTTTTACACTTCTTTTCGCGGAATTATAGTTTCATTTTGGCGATAAACGTAGAATTGACGAACGCGCAGTAATACTTGCCAACGGGCAAGGTGCGCGAGAATTTAGCGAAAATATCCCCTTCATTTCTAGCAATTCGCGTACGGAAATGGAGAAAACTTAGGGAGAGAGTCGATTGAAAAGAAAGTAATTCGCGTTGCTGCTCTGAGTTAATAGAGAATTTTGGCGATAAAATAGTAGCGCTTCCTCTAGCCTGCGTTCGCGATATTTGGAATACTGCCGCGTACACCGCGGGGAGAGGCTACGTTTTACGTCCGCGACGACTAAATTTCGCGTCGTATATCGAGGTTCCCGAGAACATGAAAAGTCAGCTCAATTTACCGAAACCGGACCGCGGGGATGGGGAGGACCGATCGGTCTACAGGGACGCGGAAGGGGATAAATGGCTCCTAGGAGCATATTCCCCTCGGACTCGGCGGCCCTCAGAATTCTGCACGTACAGAATGAGGCGCTCCGGCGAGAAATCCGGGAGCTAGGGGAGACGAATGCTGCCCTCCGGGGGGAGATGATGGCGGCTAAGAGGCTGGCGGCGGGGTTGCCGCCGGTCTCGCCGGTCCCCTCGGAGGGTCTCCCAAGACCTTCCCTCCCCGCCGCCGGTGGCGACAATGGTGGCCTGCTGGCTCAGATCGAGGCGTTGCTGGACGCCCGGCTCGCCCCGATTCGCCAGACTCAGGCTCGCCTGAGTAAGGCCGTTTTTGACGGGGTGCCCGATATGTCCCGGCTCATGCTGGGCGATGCACCCCGCCCGGCCTGCCCTTCGTATGCCGGGGTCGTGGCGGCTGCCCCTACTCCTGCCCCGGTGCAGGCGGAGTCGGCCGGCGGCGCGGCTCCTGGTGGGGCGAAGAAAGGGGGGGCAGGGAAGAAGAAGAAGAAGGGGGCCTCCAAATCGGGGGCCCCCTCGGGCTCTTCCCCTGCGGCTCCTCCGGCGTCTCTTCCTGGCCCTTCCGGGGGGGGGGGTAAGGCCGGGAAGAAGGCCCCGCTACCCCCGCCGCCGATAGTTCCAGCTCCTGCCGCGTTGGGGGAAGCGTGGACGAAGGTGGTGGGGCGCAAGGCCCGCCCAAAGGCAGCGAAGGGGGCTGCGCCCAAGAAGGCCGCGCCTCCGGGGAAGGGTGGCCAGGGGGCACCCACCCCGAAGAAGGGGGGAAAGAAGGGTGGCCCCGCCATGGTCAGGGTGGCGGCAGGCCCCCGCACGGCGGCGATCACGTTGACCGCCCCAGAGGGGTGCAAGACCTTCCTGGCCGAGGCCATGGCGATGGCGAGGAGGGCCATCAACCTGGCCGACCTCGGCATAGCGGAGGTGCGGCCTAAGAGGGCGATGACCGGGGGTCTTATTTTAGAGATCCCCGGTCAGGAGGGTGCCGCCAAGGCCGATAAGTTGGCGGCGCGCATGGGGGAGACACTCCGGGAGACGGGGGTGAAGGTCGCCAGGCCAATAAAGACGGCTGAGTTCCATCTGAGGGGCCTGGACGATTCGGTCACCCCCGAGGAGGTGTTGGCCGCCGTCGCGGAGACGGGAAAAGGTAGGGGGCATCAAGCCCCAGCCTGCCGGGTTAGGCACCGTCTGGGTTCAATGCCCCGCGGCGCACAGTGCGTCGGAATGCCTGTTTTTTGGACAAAAATCCATATCTCGAAAACTATAAGTGATATAAGAAAATGTTTGAAACAAAAGTTATAGGGTATAGGCAAGAGTATACGATGATTGCATTTGTTTAATATTGTTGTAACCTTCGGAAGCTCTATGAAGGTCACTTTAAAAATTTCATACGGTAATGTATATTTTTGATCATGTATTCTAAGAGGTGAGGTTAAGGCATTTTCAAAACACTACAAAAACATTATTTTTGCTTAAACCATTGTCGATATATTAGCATCTAAAGTTGGCGTACCGCCTATAGTGGTATTGAATATATGTATTACTACGAGTGAAACAAAAGTCGAAGTTAAAAATCGATTGTTCAGTAACCGTGTTTATTTGTGTACGTTTTATAATAAATAATTATGATAATAATAATAATAATAATAATAATAACAACAACAATAACTAATACTTATATCTAATCTGTATCTGAGTCATCACTAGAGTCAACGCTATCAGAATCTAAATTTTCTAAACTTGTATTTGCCTCAGAATTTGAAGAGGCACGGTCATGTGCAGGGCCAATAAGATATGTTTCGATGTTTTTATTAAACTTCCCTTTTTTAGAAATTGCGTTTCTTTTTGACGCAATAAGTGGGTCCGACATAATTAACATATTGCTCATAAGGTCTCTGCATGTGTTTACTCTCGAAGATTTTCGTGTATGATTTAATCGAGTTTTTCGAAAAACTTTATGCATTGCTTCCAATGCTTCTTCGGATAATAATCCTACAGGTAATTGATTATAATATTCAATTATTTGTATGCCATGAACCAATAATTTGTGCATACTACTTGGCATGTAATACCACTTATATAAATTTAAGTACAACGTTGTTGTTTCGTTTATTAAATTTTTAAATTTTTGAACGTCGATTTCTCTGGCACTAGCAATGACCCTTAATATTAATGAAAAATTCAATATTAGTTTTTGATCAATTTTTGTAATTTCAGAACTTAATTTAGGGTTCTCAAAAAATCTCCTAGCCGTATTTCCGTCATTAGAAGACCCAAAACCTTGTTTGGGTTTATCGACTAGCAAACCCATTTTTATTTTAAATTCAGATTGAATCCGCTTTTTCTCAGCTTGCAGAATTTTTTGTTTTTCTGGTCCCCTTACTTGCCATGATTTAAAAGGTAATCTGTATGCAATATGTAGAAGACACTCAAATGTTCGTATCCAACAGTGTAAGGGAGATAAACCAAACCGAAAATTATCTCCGTTAACGGGTTTATCACAATTTTCAATAGAATTCATTTCAACAGGACTGGCACCGCATATGTAACATTTTGCAGCTGCATTTGTTTCGGTCAAAATGTTACAAATGCTTCCATCGACCATTGTCATGTGCAATTTAAAATTAACATGGAGATTATAATTACCCACACTATCTTCATACGATACTATATTTCCTATTTGATTTTTGATTTCGACTTCTTCGCGTAAAATTACCTCGGGACACTCTTTAACAAAAATAAATTTAATTGGTCTACAATAAAAGGTCGATGCAGGTCGGTCATTAATCCACAAATTTTTTCCTGAATCGACATCAATTAATTTAAGTGGAACCAATGCGATTAAAAATAAATACTCGTCAGTGTCGTCAACATTGGTGAACCTTTGTTTATAAATACTATGACCACCACTGCCATCAAATCCCCACTTACATGTTAACGTTGCTGACGTATGTTTCTCTAAATATACAGGGTGTTTGACTACAGGTGGGAGAAAATTTAAGGGGTGGTTCTCGACGATAATGTAAGACGAAAATAAAGAATAAAAAAATTGGGATTTCGACTTCGTTAATTAGGTATTAGGAATTAAAAACTGGCCCAAAAAGCGGCAACATTTCGACACAGCTGTACGTTGCGTACGTCACACAGGCGCGCGACACTCTCGTATCAAGTGACAAACGCATGCAAACCTTGGTTCTCATTTGGGGCCCCAGCGAGTTGAAAATGTTTAAAAAATCGTTGGACGACATTGAACCTACCTACTCGTTAAAATCCACAAGGGCATTTTTATTATCCGCCCTATGGAATTATCGAGTAGAAGGGGTCAATGCCCTTTCACTTTGAAATTCTTCTCACACAAATCCACAAATCCTTATCCTGCACTATAATTGTTCATAACATCGTACATAATACACTGAAACAAACCACTTTAAAATGGTATCCATTGGGTCCATAAATGTTGAATAAAATCCTCACAAATGCAAGTATCCAGAAAAATGCACATACATACTGGAATCGTTCACAGCTACTTCACGTTTGATGCACGTCAATTTGACTTTCGCACACAAAAATAAAATATTAGTGAAATTACTGTGAAGTACACCCACTTAATTAATACCCTAATTCAATGTTTCGCAGAAACACATTTTCTTAAAACATTCAATTAGGGTGTTAATTAAGTGGGTGTACTTCACAATAATTTCACTGATATTTTATTTTTGTGTGCGAAAGTCAAATTGACATGCATCAAACGTGAATTAGCTGTGAACGATTCCAGTATGCATGTGCATTTTTCTGGATACTTGCATTTGTGATGATTTTATTCAACATTTATGGACACAATGGATACCATTTTAAAGTGGTTTGTTTCAGTGTATTATGTACGGTGTTATAAACAATTATAGTGCAGGATAAGGATTTGTGGAGTTGTGTGAGAAGAATTTTAAAGTGAAAGGGCATTGACCCCTTCTACTCGATAATTCCATAGGGTGGATAATAGAAATGCCCTCGTGGATTTTAACGAGTAGGTAGGTTCAATGTCGTCCAACGATTTTTTAAACATTTTCACCTCTCTGGGGCCCCAAATGAGAACCAAGGTTTGCATGCGTTTGTCACTTGATACGAGAGTGTCGCGCGCCTGTGTGACGTACGCAACGTACAGCTGTGTCGAAATGTTGCCGCTTTTTGGGCCAATTTTTAATTGCTAATACCTAATTAACGAAGTCGAAATCCCAATTTTTTTATTCTTTACTTTCGTCTTATATTATCGTCGAGAACCACCCCTTAAATTTTCTCCCACCTGTAGTCGAACACCCTGTAATGATTTTGAAAGGCTTTTAATTGTAGAATTTAAAATTTGTTGTACATCTACCTTCGCAGTTACTTCTGTAGCCGAAATGGACTGAGGCAATATATTTTTTTTCGTTTCTTTAAGCTTGTGTAAACTAGGGAGACAATCTTTATGAAGGGCATTTATAACATTTCTTAAAATTAAATATTTCCTTTCTGAAAGGTCTAAATAAAAAATCAAGGATAATGCCTCAGTTGGCGATAAACATTTTTTCGATTCCTCTGCAGATGTAGAATTAGGGAATACCACATTGGCTGCGAAGTGAAGTTCTTCTGGCTCTTTTGTTGAGACCAATTCTTCGACTCGCCTTTTCTTCGTTTTCAGACAGCAATCTTCGAATCGTTTTTGGGGTCTTCCACGACCGAAATTAGGTTCATCCATATTAGAATCCGACGATTTTAGCAGACTGGTCACATATTCCGGAAGAACACAGAGAGAATCTAACCATTCTCTGTTATTATTTAGAAACCGTTCACGGAATCTATTTGATTTCTTCCACAATTTGCTTAATTTTACGCATAAAAGGGAAGAATATTTTTCTAATCTACTGTACACCTCTTGTGTACAATCCATCAAGTTGAACGATTCCTGAATTACGCAGAGAATCCTTACACATCTGTCGTTTGGTTGACTAGAAACCCATTCCTCGAAAATCTTCATGTACGTGGTTTCCGGGTGTCTTCCTAAATAAATAATTTTAAAAACTAAAGGGGCAAGTTGGGGCAGAAAACTTTTGTAGAATTCAATAAAGGATAGTCCTACGAATATTTTCTAGCAAAAATCCCAAGACATGTTTTAGCTTTTTTGAGAAAAGCTTAGTTAAAGTTATAAGAATTTTCGATCTCGCGTTTTAAGAAACGGATCACTTTGAAGCAATAAAATACGATAAATAATAATTGTACAAACCGCTAAGGGGCCAAAATAACGAGTACACACCTTGATCTAAATGATCCATCACAATTTATTTTATTTTACGCTTTACGATAAGCTGTATACAGTTTTCCTTTTATGGACGAGTACTTGAGGTTATATAACGCACGAAGCAGTCGTATCAGATTATGACGAAAAGAACACTGTCTGTGTCAAGTGATGCTAATTTTTTTTTTCTGGTGAGTGTTCATGAAAATATGGTATGTTTACAATAAAATCCTATAAACAGATATACATTTCGAAAACATTGATTTTTCTATTTTTGTCCCTCTTGGCCAACGCACTGTGCGGCGGCGGCAAGGGCCCTCATCGGTGCTGGTAGGATGAGGGTCGGGTGGTCTTCCGCGCGAGTGGAGGCACTGGCCACAAGGCCACTCCTGTGCTTCCGCTGCCTTGCCATTGGCCACGTTAGGCAGCGGTGCACTTCGGAGGTGGACCGGAGTGGCCGGTGTTATAAGTGCGGTGCGGAAGGCCACCGCGCGAAGGAGTGCTCGGCGGCGCCTAGATGTCCCATTTGTGCAGAGATGGGCAGGCCCGCCGAGCACAAGGTGGGGAGCAAGGGGTGCTCTCCGCCTTCGAAGAAGGGCCGGAGCAACGGTGGCAAGGGGCCACCAAAGCTCCGGCGGAGGCGGGGACAAGCGGGACATCCACTGCCACGCTCCCTCCCGCCCCTGAGACCCCGCTCCAAGCGGAGTCTATGATGGAGGTGGAGACAGTGCCACCTCCGGCTGACGAGGCGTCGGCGGAGCCGGGAGTATCAACGGCTGACAATGCCACATAAGCTTCCGGTGACGCTGATCAACCTGAACCACTCCCGCCGGACCCAGGACCTGCTCATCCAGGGCCTGGCGGAGTGGAGGGTTGCGTTGGCGGTCGTCACGGAGTCGTATAGGGTCTCCGACACCCCCCCTTGGGTGAGGGACCGGGATGGCTCCGTGGCGATATGGCACAACATGTGCCGTGGTTACCCCCCTGGCACCGTGGTCGAACGGGGCCGGGGGATCGTGGCGTTGCAATGGGGAAGATGTCTAGTCG
Organism: Lasioglossum villosulum; assembly: GCA_963971365.1. Classification (NCBI taxonomy): domain Eukaryota; kingdom Metazoa; phylum Arthropoda; class Insecta; order Hymenoptera; family Halictidae; genus Lasioglossum; species Lasioglossum villosulum. Next base: position 21,840,806 of record OZ020500.1, read on the forward strand.
TGGGCTGTTATATTTCGCCCAACTGTGGCCTCGCCGAATTTGGAGAATACCTGGACCGGTTGGGGGCGTTGATTGCCCCCAACATGAACGGCCAGGTTTTGGTCCTGGGGGACTTCAATGCGAAGTCAACCACTTGGAGAAACCCCGGGACCACTCCGCGTGGCGAGGCTCTAGAAGATTGGGCGGGGGGCTTGGAGCTCCGGTTGGTGAACCGGGGCTCCGTACCTACGTGCGTCCGGTGGAACGGGTGGTCCATAGTGGATCTCACTTCGGCCTCGTCGACCGCCGCCGCGCGTGTGTCCGCCTGGCGGGTGGCTGAGGAGAGGGAATCCCTCTCCGACCATCTCTATATAACAATGGAGATGGAGACCGCCCAGCCTGCGGGCACCGCTCCCCGACGAATAGCCCACGCAGCGCCCGTTCGCTGGGCGCTGAAAAGACTAGACGGGGACGTCCTGAGGGCCGCTGCCCTTGCCTGCGTGTGGCCGGAGGCCACAGAGCGCGGCGCGGAGGAGGGGGTGGAGTGGTTCCGGGGCATCATGAAAAGCGTATGCGACGCTTCGATGCCCCGGATAGGAAACCGCCCCCCGAAGAGGAAAGTGTATTGGTGGTCGGGCGAAATCGAGAACGCTAGAAGATTAAGCGTCCGCGCCCGACGCCGGTACACCCGCGCGCGGCGACGTCGTCGGGACCCCGAGGAGGGTGACGACGAAGCCGAGGCAAGGATGGCCTTCCTGTACGTCGCTTACAGGGAGGCCCAAGTGGCCCTGCAGCGGTTGATCGCTGCCGCCAAGTCCAAAGCCTGGGATGAGCTATTGGGCACTCTTCAGAGTGACCCATGGGGGCGCCCGTATAAAATGATACTGGGCAAATTACACCCATGGGCGCCCCCGTTGACGGAGCAGCTGGAGCCGGAGTTCCTAGGGCGGGTCGTTACCACCCTCTTCCCCCCTATAGAGGGGGAGAGGGAGTACCCGCCCATTCCGTCCCAAGATTGGGACGAGGGACTCCGTATCTCCGGTGCAGAGCTCTCCCAGGCGGCCCGGTGGATGAGGGAAGGGGGCGTTAAGGCCCCCGGACCAGACGGTGTCCCCGGACCAGCGTTGGCTGCGGCGCTCGACGTCCTCGCCCCGGCTCTATTAGGCGTGCTAAACACGTGCCTGAGCCGGGGCATCTTCCCCCGCGTATCGAAAGTCGCCAGGATGGTTCTCCTCCGGAAGGCAGGAAAGCCCGCGGAGCTTCCCTCCATCTTCGAAAAGATCATAGCGGACCGCCTCGTCGAGCACCTGTCCGAAGTGGGTCCCGACCTCAGCGACTGTCAGTTTGGGTTCCGGAGGGGGCGTTCAACGATCGACGCGGTCGATCGACTCGCCTCCGTCCGGACCGCTGCGGTCGCTGCGGGCAGGGTGTTGTTGGCGGTGGCCCTCGACATCACCAACGCGTTCAACACCCTACCCTGGGATGAGGTAGTGGGGGCGCTGGAATTTCATAGGGTGCCCCCTACCTCCGAGTATTGATTCGGGACTACTTGCGGGACAGGTGGTTCGAGTACCCTGGCCGGTACGGCGTAACGCAGAGGGATAGCATGCACCGAGGAGTTCCGCAGGGGTCGGTCTTGGGACCGCTCTTGTGGGACATCACGTACGACTCGGTGCTGCGGGCTACTCTCCCCCGCAACGCCAGCGTCATCTGTTGTGCGGATGACACGCTGGTGGTCGTGGAGGGGGAGACATGGAGGGGAACCATAGCACTGGCGACTGCAGTGGTGGACGCTGTGGTGGGTAGGATCCAGGGGTTGGGGCTTAAGATAGCCGCCGACAAAACGGAGGCAATATGGTTGCATGATTTGCCTTCGGGTCGGCGGCCGCCCCAACTCGGGATCCGGGTGGGTGATGCCACTGTCGAGGTCGGTCAGGAGATGAAGTACCTGGGCCTGACGCTCGACAGTCGCTGGCGCTGCGAAGCGCACTTCGATCGGGTGGCCCCCCAGGCGCAAAAGGTGGCGGCCTCGCTTGCGAGGTTGCTGCCCAACATTGGGGGGCCCGATGGACGTATCCGCCGCCTCTATACGGGAGTGGTGCATAGTAAGCCCTATATGGGGCACCCGTGTGGTCCGACGCTTTGTCGGTCAGCCGGCGCAGTCAAGCACTTTGCAGCAAGGTGCAGCGCCGGCTGGCCCTGCGAACCATACGGGGTTATCGCACCATCTCCACCGAGGCGGCGTGCCTCCTCGCGGGTCTTGCTCCCCTGCACCACGTGGCAAGGGAGCGGGCGGTCGTATATGCGGCCGTCCGCTAGTTGTGCGGGGGAGAGGCGGACCCAGACGGGGAGGATGGGATCGAAGTGCGGAAGCGCCAGGCCCGGCAAGAGACGCTGGCCCGATGGCGGTCAGAAATTCTGGCCGAAGACTCGGGCCGGCCAATAGTCCGGGCCCTCTTGCCCATTATAGAAGAGTGGTGCGAGAGGCGAGTTCGGCTCACCTACAGATCCACCCAGGTGCTGTCCGGCCATGGTTGTTTTGGCCGGTACCTGCGGTGGATCGGGAGAGAACCCACTGAGCAGTGTCACCACTGCGGGGAGGCTTTGGACACGGCGCGGCACACGCTGGAGGAATGTCCGGCGTGGTCGGCGCCCGCCGTGTCCTGAGAAGCGTTGTGGGAGGGGACCTTTCGCTGCTGGCTGTGGTCGACCACATGGTCGGCGGCGGAAGATCACACAAGGCCGTGGTCTCCTTCCGTGAGGAGATCATGGAGCGGAAGGAGACCGCGGAGAGGGAGAGGGAAGCCGACCCCCTCTCCGCCAGGAGTTTGGTCCTCGCGAGGCGACCTCGCGGGGGCGGCCGGCCCCCTGCACGGGGCAGGCGACGGACCGGGGTAGGCGGGGCAAATTAAGTCTTTCCCGCCTCCCCCGAAGAGGCATCCCAAATCGGGGAGGTCTTTTGTAGGGGGGACCGCTCCGGCCCCCGGCCGAGAGTCCTTTTAAGGGCTCCTCGAGCGAGAAACGGGGTCTCCGGGGGTCGTTGGGCGGAGCGAGCTGGAGACTCGCGAAGCCCACCGAACGGCCCAGGGAAGGGGAGTGTAAGTGGGCAACCTGCTTACACCCTGATAGATTAGGCATTGCTGGGGGGAGCTTCTCTCCCCCCGGGACGAGGCCCCATACGGGGCCAAGGGCGAGGGGGTGGCTGGTTGTGTTCCATTGGAGATCCCAGCCGCCCCCGAATAGCTTAGGGAAGGTTGTCGTGAGGTTTTTAGTGGGTATTGTGAGCCCTTCTGGACACGTAGCCCCACATAACCACTTGTCTCTCCCAGGGGACTCGGGGTATGCGTAAAAGCATTTCCCTCACGCTAAAAAAAAAGGAGCATATTCCCCTTCCGAAGGGAGAATATTTCCCCCTCAGGAATTCTCATTCCAGGACCCGGATATTTCGAGATGGAGACCGTGGTCGCCCGGCCAGCACCGGCGGGCGGAAGAAGGGCCGTCGCACTCGGTATGTATCGGGGGGGTTGCCAAGCATTGTAAATTCTTCGGAGACTCCGAATATCAATACACATTAGAACGGAACATCAAAGAACAGTTTCAGGACGATAACGAGCCAATTCGCGAGTATGTAGTAATTATGACGGCAATGTTCCGTAGACTACAGCCACCGTGGCCGGAGGAAAGGATGGTCAAACGACTATATTGGGGCGCGAAACCATCTTTGCGGCAATCTATCGTGTTAGAGTCTCGTTCAACTATCGACAGCGTGACGGAGCAATTATTGACAGCCGACCGCGAAGCACAGAAGAGGAGGCGGGGGAATCCAAAACCATCGGAGATGGTCCACCCCAGTTTCGCGTTTGATCCTAGCCGACACTTACGTTCGAAATCGCAATCGAAGGGAAGGTCAGTCGAATTCGGGTACGCGAACGCGAAAACTGTCGCCGAAAGCGAAGATAGCGACGATTCGGCCGATCGTCTCCCCAGATCCATGAGGAAGGACTCGAGACCCGGACAGGGGGATCGCGAACCTCGAGCGTCAAGCGCTAAAAGTGGTTTAGCTGCCACGTCGAGGGGAAACGAAAAATACCGGTCCGGAGTAAAATCAAGGGAACCCTCTCGAGATCCCCCAACGCGCAAAGCGGAAGTAACCGCAACCGTGGCAACGCGTCAATGGCCGCCGCATGACAAACAACGTGCGAGCGGAAGGAACCCGCTGAAATGTTGGAATTGTCGTAAGACGGGGCACCTATCGCGAAACTGCCGAGACGAATCGAGGCTGCATTGCTACGGATGCTGGTCAGAAGGGGTCACGATAGCACGTTGCCGTTATTGTAACCGGTCGGCGGGAAATGGGGAGAGAAGTCGATCGCAGCGGCCAGAGAGACTTCGCCGGAATTAATATCGGCCTGCGTATTGATAACTGGGGATATCGAACGTTTGCCTCTGCTGACAGTGGACGCGTTTATCGGCGATTTTGCGACACGCGCCCTAATAGATTCGGGATCATCGGTAACGTTTATCAGTCGTGATGTTCTCGAAAAAGTCGGAAACGATAATATCATATTAGGAAAATCGGATCGCCTTGTTAGTTCCTCCTCGCTACGGGAGTTGTAGATCGTGCTGAAGAACAGGCACAGTTCGCGCTACGAATAGGCAGGGAGGAACGCGAAATTTTCGCGCAGGTTTTGGACAATCTCGTGATTCCTCTATTGTTAGTTACGGATTCGATTGCGCAATTCGGAATCGTGGCTGAATACCATAATGCCGTATGGTATTTCGCGAAGCAGCCAAACGAAAAATTTACATTCGAGGAGACACCCCCCGAAGCAGTATGTTGTGATCTGCAAACCTTGTCGGATGCCGAAAAACAGCAATTAAAGAAATTCCTTGAGACCACGTTAGGGGAATTTAGCGAAATGTCGGGCGTGACGAACTTGATCAGCCACAGAATAGATGTAGATGGCCATCCCCCTATAAAACAGCGATATTATGCCATGTCTCCAAAAGTACAGGAGGCAATGTACGCGGAAGTAGATAGGCTACTAGCGGAAGGCATAATTGAACCATCGCAGAGTGGCTGGTCAAGTCCAATCGTCATGGTTAAAAAATCTAACGGAAAACACAGATTCTCAATAAATTACGTGCGGCGAAATACATCTCGATCCTTAACCTCAGTCAGGCATGTTTTAAAATCCCATTAGAGGAAAAGAGTCGCGAAATAACAGCGTTTACAGTACCGGGAAAAGGCCTATTTCACTTCCGTTGCATGCCGTACGGACTGACAGGCACTCCCGCAACTTTTCAGAGATTATTAGACCGATTAATAGGTCCAGAAATGGAGCCGCACGCGTTCGCCTATTTGGACGATATAATAATCGTGACGAAAATCTTCGCGGATCATCTCGTATGGCTAGAACGCATGATAAATAAGATCAAGGTTGCCGGTCTAATAATCAACCCTGAGAAGTGCGAGTTTTGCTGTCAGAAAGTACGGTGTTTGGGTTTCGTGGTAAGCAGAGAGGGACTAAAGGTGGACGCGGAGAAAATAAGACCGATAGTATCGTATCCTCCGCCGAAAACAGTAAAGCAGTTGCGGCGTTTCCTTGGAATAGCATCCTGGTACAGGAGGTTTATTCCGGGATTCGCCACACTGACTGAGCCATTAAATGGCCTACTGCAGAAGGATCGCGATTGGGAATGGAAAGACGGCCAACAAGCCGCTTTCCAGTCCCTCCGCGACGCGATCGCTTCAGCACCTACCCTCTCATGCCCAGATTTCGAGACACCTTTTACGCTGCAGACGGATGCAAGTGCGGTTGGTCTAGGCGCGGTTTTGCCGCAAGAGGTCGAGGGCGTCGAAAGGGTTATCGCGTTCGCGAGTGGATCTCTCACGTTACCAGAGAGAAAATATTCCACTACGGAATTGGAATGTCTCGCGGTCGTCTGGGCGGTACAGAAGTTTCGTCTGTACTTGGTAGGGTACGCGTTTACGGTAATTACAGACCACAACAGCTTACAGTGGATACGAAAACTGCAAAATCCATCCGGGAGATTAGCGCGTTAGGCCCTGCAGCTACTTGAGTACGACTTCAAGGTAGTATATAGGCAGGGAGTCCTGAATAAAGTGCTGGATGCATTGTCACGAATTGGCGAGGGGGAAGATGTCCGAGAAGGTAAAATACCGATAGTAGCCGCGGGGCGAGTGAAATGGTACGAGGGGAAATTAGCAGAATTTAAGCGGGCTCTGGAAAAATTCATGGATTAGTCGATTCGAGACGGGGAATTGTTTTGCCGTTGGACGGATCCTGTGGTCGCGGAAATGTTAGGGTTGGATATAACCGAGTGGAAGCTCGCGGTTCCCGAAGAGCGCCGAACGGAAGTCTTACAAGAGGCGCACGATAACCCACAGGCAGGCACTTAGGCCGCGAAAAGACGTACCAACGTATCGCGGTCCGCTATTACAGGCCAGGCATGTACAGGACAGCTGTAGAATACGTAAGACGCTGTAAGACCTGTCAACTCACTAAGATAGAGCAGACACTCCCGCCGGGGTTGATGGGCAGGCGCCGTGTTGACATGCCGTGGTCAGTAATAGCTGCCGACATAATGGGTCCGTTTCCGCGCAGCAGATCCGGTCACGCGTACCTCCTGGTAATACAGGACTTATTCATAAAATGGATAGAGTGCACCCCGCTCCGACGCGCGATCGGTCCAAAAATTGCCGAAGCCCTGGAAGAATTAATTTTCTCACGATGGGCAACCCCCGACGTTCTGCTGACGGACAATGATACCGAGTTCGCAAATAACTGTCTGAGGGAACTAGCCGACGAATACGGCATTCGGCTAAGCACCCCCCCCCCGGTACCATCCACAAGCAAACCCAGCACCGAGCCCTGTGGGACACCAGCAAATACCTCTACTTCACATTGTTGGCCTTCGCAATTAGTGTGTACCACCGAACGTCCTTGGATGTAGCTGCAGACAAGTTTGTAAAGCTTGCTAGGTAATTTTCTTTTGGACAATGCAATCATAATATTTCGCCATTTGATGGTGTTAAAGGCGTTACGCACGTTCAGAGCAACCATGATGCAGTGTTGCCCCTTGCTCTTGGCCACATCCCATTTGTTTACCAAATCAGAGATGGCATGAACCGTGCTTTTTCGGTGGCAAAAACCGTATTGGTTTTGCTCAAATTTTATCTTTTCCAATAGTCTATTTTTAATGCAGTATTCGAAATTTTTGCTACGTTGGAGAGGATGCATAGCGGTCGCCACCCAACCTTTCCATCACTGCCAGGTTTCTTTGGAATGAGCAGGAGTCTGCCCTTTTTCCAGGAACGAGGAAAATAAGCTAAGTTATAGCAGGTGTTAAATACGTGTGTCAGGTGCGTCACAGCTATTTCACCTAATAGTTTGGCCACCGTCGAAGGTAAGCCGTCCAGGCCAGGTGCCTTCTTTTTAACCTTATTAATCGCCTGAGAGATCTCTATTTCTTCGAAAGGGATATCCTCCGAGTCATAAAAGCCTGCCCAGGGATAGGGTCTCATTTGCGGACCTGTCGTATCAGGTGTGGTGACAAACAATGAGGAAATGATGTCAGTCATCTCGTCGTCTGCCAGCACTACCGGCGGAGGTTTGCCAGCTATCATACCCATGACCCATTTGTAGGGTTTCCCCCACACGTTAGCATCGACGTCCTGTGTCATGGATGCCCATGTATTCTTTTTGGACCGAACTATTTCATATTTTAGGGTCTTTTTCGCTTCCCTATATTCCATAATTTTGGCTTCAATGTATGTATTGTTCCTCTTCTTACTGCGAGCTCGTTGGAGACTTCGCCTGGCTTTGATGGCTTTTTGTCTTAGTAAGTTTATATTGGAATTCCACCACCCAACGCGTAAATCGAATCCTCAAAACTATGATGGTAGCCTACATAGAGAGAGACCACTGGGATTGGGACCTGAATTTGCCGCAATTCTGATTCGCGTATAATACCGCCTATCATTCGGTATTACAGACTTCTCCCACTTTTCTCAATTTCGGGCGAGAACCGCGACCGGCGAAATGCTTAAGGGCGACCGCGAAGCCCGATAACGACCTCGAGGTTACTGCCAATAATCCTTGGAAAAAGAGAATGGCACAGCTGCCAACGCTTAGACACTGTATTTTGGAGAACCTCGAGGACGCATGTAAAAAGCAAACACACCGTTATAATTTGCGCCGAAGAAATAGGGAGTATAACGTAGGGGATAAGGTTATGAAGCGTCAGCGCGTGTTATCGACGGCGGCAGATCACGTGGCGGCAAAACTGGTCCCATATTTCATGGGACCAGTAACAATTTCGCGCAAACTATCCCCGGGAGTATACCGACTCACCGCGGAGAACGGAAGCGATCTCGGCATGGCGCATATTTCAGATTTGAAACCATACTTCCGCCCCACCAATAAGAAAATTAAAACGTAATGGCGCAAATGATTACATTCTACACATTCTCACAGACAAAAAAGAGAAATGGATGCCGCGAGAGAGTGGGCAGAGCTGGAGCTGATGGCAAGAGGACTACTACCAATTCCGGGAGAGCGCCGAGTGGTATTGGCAGCATATCGATCATCCGAGCCCCCGGAAACGCGGAGTCAGACACCACCAATGAATGCCGAGCGCCAAAAAAAGAAGAGGGCGGGCCGGGGGTTCTGCCTCGCGGAGCAATGGGAGAAGGAGGTCCGCCTGAGACAGGTCCAGCTAGGCCCAGCGAAAGCGCAGAAAGAGAAGGGGACCACGCAACCGTGCGGAAACCCACGAGCCCCAATACAGGAACGAATGACAAAAATTCAAATAGAACATAAGCGAGCGCTAGAGGGACAGGCAATAGAAGCGGAAAGAAAGAAGATGGAACCACGGGCGGCACCAATTATAGAATTACAGCGGAAAACGAGCGGGAAAGCTAAACCATGGGATTGCGGCTTCGAAGATGGGTGCTGGCGATGTTTAACGCTAGAGCACTTACATACCGAATGCACTGCGCCACAAAAGTGGCAGTATTACTTTCGTTGCGGTCGCCCGAACTACACAGTTCAGACTTGCCCCCAGTGCTGGCGGACGTGGAGAGCTGGGGGCCCACACAATCCCGAGGGCAAGAGAAGAAAAGGGAACCCCGACCGAACGACCTGCCGCCCTTAACGTGGTTGATCCTCATAAAGTAATAAAGACGGAAAGAATTTAAAGTAAATAAAGACGAAACAAGAATAGTCTTTTTTTCTCTTCTTCATCTCGTCCGGACAGCCCAATTAGGGTGTTCCGCTAAATTGTTTTTTTTTTAGTTTTGTAAACTAAATATCGTTCGTAGCGACCGAAATAAAATAATGCCGCTTAAATGGACTTACACTTCAATAACCTTTCTCCCTGTGTTAAACGGGCCAAGCGAGGCCGTTAGTTAGCGTTTACTCCACTTCTCCATTAGATACCGATCACGTCAACAGTCTCGCCGAATCAGGAAGAAAGCAGAAATTAAGGAAAATAAGTTGTATAAATACTCGTGTTGGTTTAATGGTGTTGGTTTCAAGTTTGTCTCTGTCATTGGGAATGGTGTCCCTAGGGAACGTCCGAGGTAGAGCGATCGCCACCGAGCTCACGAATAGCCTGATTGGTAACTGCCACCGGTGTGCCCCGGTATTTTCCGGGTGGGAGGGGGGGGGAGTTGTAACGCGGCAGATTGTGCCAGCGTCATTGCGAACCCTAACCGAGGGACCGGGTCAACCAAGGGTCACGATCGCTCTCCCTGGACGTCCGAGGTCCAGCGGAACAGATTTATCGCGTTTAAATGTCGCGCCGCTGGGCGCGACACAAACTTTCAGGAATAGCCGGAGTCCAAAAGGAACCCGGTACCTACCTCCTGCCATTGATTGGCGCCAAGTCTTGAGGGAAGATGCGAGGAGCACTTATCGCAGCACGCCATTGGCGAACTAGACGGTTGGATCGGGATCGAGCCCGGATTCATCAACCGAAGAGGCCGACGAGGATATCGGAAATACGGGACGTCCAACAGCCCAACCTCGTTGACTCTCGTCCAGGAATTGCGCGGAGAACAATCCTGGAACGGCCCGGACCCATGTCGACAGACTTCGCAGCTTTTCCGGTGACCCCGTCAAATTTATGATTTCCGCGGGAAATCAACAAATTGCCGAAGGCCCGGGACCGTAGACGCAAATCTCGTCCTGGCTGCGCGGAAGCGCGCGATAGGCCCGAGATAGATGAGGAAGTAGGGAGACGCCTCGCTTCCGCGTTACCGAGCCAAGCCGAAGTGGGTTACTGGGTCAAAGGACTGCAAAGAGTAAAGTTGTGCCGCCCTTGTAATCGCGGAATCAAAGAAAGTATTTACCGAGTGCCGATCGAGACGACGATATCTATCGTTTGGTAAGTGCCGATCAGGCTTCTATTTTGCGATATCGAAGTGTAACTCATTCGTGCTGGCTCGGGGCGTCTTGACGAATTACGAATCTTGTGTCGTGCACCACGTGTCCACCATCGTATCCGACGACCGGGAGTCGCTCTCCTGAGAGGAACGCGAGGCAGTGGGGTCGTTACGTCCGCGACTGTCCGCGAAACGGAATATCGGGGCGTACGATTTTTGCGAGTAATTGAGAGCCTTCTCGAGACGTTCCACGGTGGGATGACGCGACGTGCTGGTTTCGTTCTCTCGTAACTTTGCCGTAGCCCTTGCCCAGTCAAATAGAATACGCGTCGGTCATCGGAGCTCGGCGGAATTCGTGCCGTCAAGGCTTGTAATAACACGCGAAGTCCTGTGACCGCCGAGCTTAACGCGAAAAGGAGAATTTACGTGCGATCGGCTGAACACCCGTCGAAATATATCGTTATCGCGCCGGCAAAACGACTTTGCCGCTGGTGTTTTCCGGCGGCCTGTATACCGCCGATTCGTGTAAGGTATATTCTGGTAATTGAAGATCTGTTTACAAAATTCGTGAAATTGTATCCTATACGAAACGCGACGACCACCGTGACTCTGGCGCGCATATTTAAACGTTATATCCCGCAATACGGTAATCCTAAAAAAATCTTGACCGACGATGGATCGCAATTTACGGCAAAAAGATGGATGCACGCGCTGCAAGAAGAAGGCATACATCACGTCCTCTCATCTACCCGACACCCACAAAGCAACCCGGTGGAAAGGGCAAATCGGGAAATCGGACGGATTTTCCGCACCGTGGCATCGCATGCACATACATCTTGGGCCAAATGGATTAACCTAATTGAAACTTGCTGCTATGAGGTGGCACACGACGGTACAGGCTTCACACCAATAGAGCTTATGCTAAAAAGGAAACCCACACGTCCATGGTCAAAATGGTTTGAGCATGAAAAAGACACGGAGGAACCAAACAACGAAAAGAACCTACAACTCGCTTTCCAACGCATGGAGAAAAAGGCCCGAGGGAGATGCGCACGCGTCAATAAAGGAAAATGCCATAAACAATATGAGTTAGGCGACTGGGTATTAGTAAAAACAAATCCAGTATCTAACGCGGCAGACAGAGAGATCGCGAAATTCTCTCACTTATATGAAGGACCGTACGAATTTACGAAGAAAAAAGGGCCGTCAACATTCGTACTAAGTAATCCCCACTCCAAAGACATCCGAGGAACATTTCATGCCTCTAACATAAAGCCGTATCATCAGATAGAAGAAGACGTATATACAAACAATAGCTGCGATACACAAAAGGCCGCACAAACGGGGGTTTCCACGAAGAGTTAAATATCATCGATATAAAAGGCCGCGGAAATCGGTTCGGAACCACAGAGTAGTACAAACATGAAGACTACAAAGAGCAGAGAGACAAGAGACGTAGACCATAGCCTACGCATATTGGGCCATTGTAAATAGACCGACGCAGACAGACGTTGACTTGCCATGGCATGAGGTAGAGCAGCCGGCGCTACCAAACATTAGAGCTGTGACTTATGAGATACCCGGGTACTCGGGTAAGACATGAGACACCCGGGTAGAGCAAAAATACCCGGGTATCTCATGAGATAGCCGGCTACCCGGGTATCTCATGAGACAGTCGGCTACCCGGGAATCTCATAAGACAGTCGGCTACCCGGGTATCTTATGAGATAGTTGGCTACCCGGGTATCTCATGAGACAGTCAGCTATCCGAGTACTCGGTTTCAGAAACTGAAAACCGTTATGGATCGTTATGGTTCCGGTTCTCTAAACAGTTATTAAGAACCGAAATGATGTAATATAACTTACTTATAGAATATCGATTCTGGTTTATTTCGATTATATAACTGCAATTTTTCGGTTCTGTCATGCTGTATTTAGTATTCTGTATTGTGTATGCCGTGTTTGGCCTTATACATTTATTATTCAAATAGTTATTTATTGATTTTTGCAGTTTAAACAAATTTTTATAATTTGTTTGTACATTCATTTGAATTATTATTTCACTAATTATGTGTTGTTGTAACAATTGTTTAAACAAATAAATTTTTATAACTCGTTTGTACGTTCATTTGAATTATTATTTCACTAATTATGTGTTGTTGTAATAATTGTTTAAACAAATAAATTTTTATAACTCGTTTGTACGTTCATTTGAATTATTATTTCACTAATTATGTGTTGTTGTAATAATTGTTTAAACAAATAAATTTTTATAACTCGTTTGTACGTTCATTTGAATTATTATTTCACTAATTATGTGTTGTTGTAATAATTGTTTAAACAAATAAATTTTTATAACTCGTTTGTACGTTCATTTGAATTATTATTTCACTAATTATGTGTTGTTGTAATAATTGTTTAAACAAATAAATTTTTATAACTCGTTTGTACGTTCATTTGAATTCTTATTTCACTAATTATGTGTTGTTGTAATAATTGTTTAAACAAATAAATTTTTATAACTCGTTTGTACGTTCATTTGAATTATTATTTCACTAATTATGTGTTGTTGTAATAATTGTTTAAACAAATAAATTTTTATAACTCGTTTGTACGTTCATTTGCATTATTATTTCACTAATTATGTGTTGTTATAATAATTGTTTAAACAAATAAATTTTTATAACTCGTTTCTACAAATATTCATTCATTCACAAAGTTATTTATTTGATCAATTATTTTGACCACAAATTATAAATGGCAATAAATAACTACTTAAATAATCAATACATAAGGACGAACAGATTACGCAATACAGAACGACAGAACCAATGTTCTCGTAAAAGTTATTGTAACATCATTTTACTCGACTATTCTATTCATGTTATCTGGTTATCTACAATAATTTAAGTAATATATATTTTTGTATAAAATAACAGGAGTAAAACGGTTAATTCCATAAAACATTAAATGTTTTTATTTTTATACAAAAATACCAATATATTTACATTTTCAGACAATAATGAACTGCGTTTACAATTAACAATATTTCCCGCTGTGGAAAATAAGCGTTCTGAGCTCGCAGAAGTCGCGGGAATACATAAATACAATCTTGCAAGTTTTGCTAACCTAGGGTACTTTTTTTCATTTCTTTTCCACCATTCTAAAGGACATAGGTTGTGGTTTATTTGATTTTCACGGCGATATGTTTCTAATTCTGAATTGCTATTGCTGTCGCATTCTGTTTTAAATATAAAATCAAGTGCTGTGCTATTCATATTTTCTATTTCTTCAGGTGTCTCAATGTAAATATTTTCTATTGCGTTACCGATGGAAGTTGAAATGAGGTCTGTTACCTCATTAGTTTCAAATGACATTAATTTTGTTCTCGGATCTAAAAACGAGGCGAATCGATGAACAGATTCAGTACGGCTATTTAACGCAAATCTTGTTGTTAGCGACGTTGTTAAAACTGTTTTCATCTTTTCGGTTTCTGCCCCATCGGTTTCATTAATTTTTAAATGATTTTTTATGATACTTCGTACAATAGGTAGTACTAAAGATATAGTTACATCTTTCTCGGAATATAATGATGTAGTTGCTATTTGAAAGGGTTTCAATACTGTTAAAATTTCATCTATTACTGATCAAAAGTATTCTGACATATCCAATTTTAATGCAACTTTGAGCTTTGTAATTTTTCTGTCTGCCAGAATTGAAAGAATTGCACTTTTATTAATATGAAGTCGCTCGAACATATAATAATAGGAACTCCATCTTGTTGAACAACTTTGAATCAATTTTAGCTGTTTTAAGCCTAGTTGATCTTGTTTTTCGCTTAGAGCGGTTGCAGCTAAATTAGAATGATTGAAAAATTGTACGATTCTGCTTCCTTTTTTTTGACTTCTTTAAATACACCGACTTCATCCAACGCATCTTGGATACATAATTGTATACTTACTGTGTGCGGCACATGATACGCTGTATCGTACGTTTTCCAGAAGATTTACCGCCGCGCATATGTTAGACGCATTGTCATGAACTACTCCAACTACTTTATTGGTAATGTTCCAATCTTCTTGAATCATACTAATTGTGATGGACAAATTTTCTGTCGAATGCCGATCTTCCATGAATTATGTATTTATATAATGTATAGTTTTTAAAATTAATTTTTCCGTTATTACAAGAAGTTGTTATTCCGTTTTATTTTGTTCTTTTCTTTTGTACGCAAGTTGTAACCGTTTCAACATATTTTTAATAATGTATGAAATAGATAAATAAACATCATATTTACTATTGTTTCTTACAAGAACTATGTTAATACTAGTTATTTTCATATGATAATTCTAATGTCGATAGTTCATCAATATCCATGTTCTAAAGTCAATCAAAATCATTATACAATCTAATCCGATGGAATGAAATGTGTAATCACAATTGATACATAAAGTATAACATATGATATGTTTAACAAATAATTTATTGTACGTTTTCGTCTTTTATGTCATTGCACTAGGGAGATCGGTCGGCTACTACCGCGGTGAGTGTTTCGAGTTTCAAGATCATCACAGCATCCGCGCAAAAAAAACACAATCGGCTTTTGATCGTCACATCATGTCGATTTGTCGAATCACGTTCTTTTGTTTTAGAAAACCTCTAGCGATTCTCTGATGTTTTATATCTGTGAACATCGCCTTCAGTCTCTGTTCCGAGCTTTCGCATTCTACTTGAGTTTCAACTTATTCTAAATGGCACCCCGCAAAAGTTGGGTATGGAAATACAGCAATCCATCGGAAGATGGAAAATTTGTAACGTGTAATTTGTGTGATAGTGTCATGTCATTCAGTGGATCAACATCGGTGATTTTGAAACACTTAAGGTGCAAACATCGAGAAGCTTCTCTTATAACGTCAGTTGAATCAGACAGTAGTGACGCATTATCATTGTCTGAACATTCAGTGAAACGACAAGAACAGATATCACAAGCTCTTACACGATTGATCACAGCAAATATGATGCCCATTTCGTTTTGCAATAGTGATGGATTTAAACAATTTATGGCCATTGTAGAGCCAGGGTATCGTTGTCCTTGTGCCAAAAATATGGTACAAAGATTACAATTTATGTACAACGATAAACGAAAGAAGATAGAAGCAGAGCTTTCTTCAATAGCTGAAATCGCTATCACAAATGATGGGTGGTCATCAAGGTCACAGGATGCGTATATTTCAACTACTGCCCATTTCATAAATGAATCATGGAATTTAAAAAATTATTCATTATGCACGGAATTCATGGAAGATCGGCATTCGACAGAAAATTTGTCCATCACAATTAGTATGATTCAAGAAGATTGGAACATTACCAATAAAGTAGTTGGAGTAGTTCATGACAATGCGTCTAACATATGCGCGGCGGTAAATCTTCTGGAAAACGTACGATACAGCGTATCATGTGCCGCACACAGTAAGTATACAATTATGTATCCAAGATGCGTTGGATGAAGTCGGTGTATTTAAAGAAGTCAAAAAAAAGGAAGCAGAATCGTACAATTTTTCAATCATTCTAATTTAGCTGCAACCGCTCTAAGCGAAAAACAAGATCAACTAGGCTTAAAACAGCTAAAATTGATTCAAAGTTGTTCAACAAGATGGAGTTCCTATTATTATATGTTCGAGCGACTTCATATTAATAAAAGTGCAATTCTTTCAATTCTGGCAGACAGAAAAATTACAAAGCTCAAAGTTGCATTAAAATTGGATATGTCAGAATACTTTTGATCAGTAATAGATGAAATTTTAACAGTATTGAAACCCTTTCAAATAGCAACTACATCATTATATTCCGAGAAAGATGTAACTATATCTTTAGTACTACCTATTGTACGAAGTATCATAAAAAATCATTTAAAAATTAATGAAACCGATGGGGCAGAAACCGAAAAGATGAAAACAGTTTTAACAACGTCGCTAACAACAAGATTTGCGTTAAATAGCCGTACTGAATCTGTTCATCGATTCGCCTCGTTTTTAGATCCGAGAACAAAATTAATGTCATTTGAAACTAATGAGGTAACAGACCTCATTTCAACTTCCATCGGTAACGCAATAGAAAATATTTACATTGAGACACCTGAAGAAATAGAAAATATGAATAGCACAGCACTTGATTTTATATTTAAAACAGAATGCGACAGCAATAGCAATTCAGAATTAGAAACATATCGCCGTGAAAATCAAATAAACCACAACCTATGTCCTTTAGAATGGTGGAAAAGAAATGAAAAAAAGTACCCTAGGTTAGCAAAACTTGCAAGATTGTATTTATGTATTCCCGCGACTTCTGCGAGCTCAGAACGCTTATTTTCCACAGCGGGAAATATTGTTAATTGTAAACGCAGTTCATTATTGTCTGAAAATGTAAATATATTGGTATTTTTGTATAAAAATAAAAACATTTAATGTTTTATGGAATTAACCGTTTTACTCCTGTTATTTCATACAAAAATATATATTACTTAAATTATTGTAGATAACCAGATAACATGAATAGAATAGTCGAGTAAAATGATGTTACAATAACTTTTACGAGAACATTGGTTCTGTCGTTCTGTATTGCGTAATCTGTTCGTCCTTATGTATTGATTATTTAAGTAGTTATTTATTGCCATTTATAATTTGTGGTCAAAATAATTGATCAAATAAATAACTTTGTGAATGAATGAATATTTGTAGAAACGAGTTATAAAAATTTATGTGTTTAACCAATTATTATAACAACACATAATTAGTGAAATAATAATTCAAATGAACGTACAAACGAGTTATAAAAATTTATTTGTTTAAACAATTATTACAACAACACATAATTAGTGAAATAATAATTCAAATGAACGTACAAACGAGTTATAAAAATTTATTTGTTTAAACAATTATTACAACAACACATAATTAGTGAAATAATAATTCAAATGAACGTACAAACGAGTTATAAAAATTTATTTGTTTAAACAATTATTACAACAACACATAATTAGTGAAATAATAATTCAAATGAACGTACAAACGAGTTATAAAAATTTATTTGTTTAAACAATTATTACAACAACACATAATTAGTGAAATAATAATTCAAATGAACGTACAAACGAGTTATAAAAATTTATTTGTTTAAACAATTGTTACAACAACACATAATTAGTGAAATAATAATTCAAATGAATGTACAAACAAATTATAAAAATTTGTTTAAACTGCAAAAATCAATAAATAACTATTTGAATAATAAATGTATAAGGCCAAACACGGCATACACAATACAGAATACTAAATACAGCATGACAGAACCGAAAAATTGCAGTTATATAATCGAAATAAACCAGAATCGATATTCTATAAGTAAGTTATATTACATCATTTCGGTTCTTAATAACTGTTTAGAGAACCGGAACCATAACGATCCATAACGGTTTTCAGTTTCTGAAACCGAGTACTCGGATAGCTGACTGTCTCATGAGATACCCGGGTAGCCAACTATCTCATAAGATACCCGGGTAGCCGACTGTCTCATGAGATTCCCGGTTAGCCGACTGTCTCATGAGATACCCGGGTAGCCGGCTATCTCATGAGATACCCGGGTATTTTTGCTCTACCCGGGTGTCTCATGTCTTACCCGAGTACCCGGGTATCTCATAAGTCACAGCTCTACTTACAAGAGACCTACCTGAACCACAATTCCGGCGAACGTGCCAAAGTGACAGTTGATTTTGTTTTCGGTTCATGGTAGGAGGACCAGTGCAATTTTATTTACTATCACATTCTTATGCCCAGTGCGAGTTATATTTTCTGTTACAATTTTGATGCCCAGTGCAATCATAGTTTCTGTTACAATTTATGCCCAGTGTATTTTATATTTTCAGTTGAATTTTACGCCCAGTGCAATGACTCCATTTTGTTTGCGCGACATTGTGTGCCCAGTGCAAAATCTCTATTCTTCGTTGTAATCATACCGAACTTTATTGCGATTAGTGCCACGTGCAATAGTCAAAAGCCTTAATTTTATTTCCGTATTATGCTAAATGCAAATATTATAGGTTCTATATTTCTTTTATCTCAGTGCGCAGTGGTACTCCGAGATTCCTGGAATGCGTATTTACTGCATGTACGCAACAGAAATCTCGAGGGCGGAGGTGGGAGTATGTGTAACCGTGCTGGTTACACAGCAGAATTGATCCCCACCGCGGCGATAGTAAGATCGATCGTTATCCTTGTTTAGAGAAGGATCGCAGGATCGATCTACGTAGTGAAATGCGCGCGCATCGATCCCCTCTCGATTGCGATCAAAGGAGGTCGATGCAAGCAGCAGATCGAGCACTCTGCGTCTAGACTTGGTCTGATAAGCACGCATGAGTCACCGTGCTCTCACGAATTGATCGGGATTCGTTGCTCATAATAGAGTATTAAATCGCGTACTGCCAAGACGGCAAACTATTTAAAGGATTTAATTGAAAGCTTATTCAAGAGTGATTTACAAATCGCTTAGCGAATTTTGTTTATATCAATTGAGATTATTTTGTGAAATAATTATAATTTCTATAATTGGAGATTTCGTACGAGTGATGTGTGTATTGCCACGATGGCAGGATATTTGCGTAACGACTAAGAGTCGAGAGTAAAATTATACGATTGTTATTCAAATAATTGAGATTGTTTAGTGAGATAATTATAAATTGAAATGATTGGAGATTTTGTGCGAGTAATGTTATTCAAATAATTGAGAATTTCGTATTTGAAAGAGCATGGTGCCACGTAGACATGCAGTATATTCTTGCGATTCATGGTCTTAATAAAATTCAGTTTATTGTGCAATTCATGGCATGTGATTAAAATATTCTAATCCCACTTGCGGGGCATTATAAGTTCTATTTTGCAGAAAGGTTTACACTTAGTTCTCGTGATATCGGAATGTTTGAATATGCGTGTCGTCAGAACGACATTGTTTTCCGTTGGGGATTATTGTTACGTGGAATGTGACGAATGCTAAAGGACGGTTCATTGATTCGCGAACAATTGAACGTTGTTATTACGTGAATCTATATATAGAGCATCGCGGTCTCTTGCGAGTTATAGATAATTTTCGATGAGGGGGAGAGGGGGAGAGGGGGAGAGAGAAAAGATACTATGTTCAAAAGGCGCTATTTACAATATTTACAGTAATTTTCATACCTTAACCTATAACTTAAACATTAAATCTTGAAAACTAAATCGGACCTCCCCTTCCGGATGCGTATCACTCATTCCATAAAAAAAAGAACAACTCTTTTGTGGGTTTTTTGCTCGCTGTGACTTGTGGTGAATATCAGGTGACCGGTGGTTCGTACGCGGGTTGATGCGGCGAAGGAATGGTTTTCGTATTCGCGGGGGTGCCGTGCCGAGGATGCTGACCTTGGTGACGATTGAGGAGCATCAAAGGTCGTGGACGAATTCGATCGTTCCTTCCGCTGCTATCGCTTACTCTAGGTCGGATCTATCGTAATGTAGGTGATGCACCATACACTTTAATTTCTCCGTGCAGGTTTTCTCGAGGAACGAACAGGGTGACGCACCAAGTCGTTGTTCTCGAACTCGTGGACGACTCGTCTCACGGGTGTGTAGGTGACTCACCGTACTTCAACTTTTCCTAGAGGTTTGTTAGAAGGGTGACGCACCTCTTCTGGGTTGTTCTCTTGCAGGATCGGGGTGCAGGAGTGTACGCGGGGTTCGCACGGCGAACAGATTCGGCCCGCTTGTCAGCGGTGATCTTTCGGGAATAGGATTTTCGGATGAGAAATACTCACGGAGTGATTTCTCGGTGCTGTTGGTTTTCGCTAGATACCTATAGGTGTGCTCGGTCCGGGTACAACTCGGGAACAGGTTATGACTTGCCGGTTACCACTTGGATACAGGTGATTTTATCGTGTTTCGGGGTGGTTTATATAGTGAAGTTTGGTGACAAGGGGCGAGGTCGCAGCAAGGTGTTTTCCGTGACGTCGAATATCCTGTTCCCGCCAAATTCACGGATTTTCGTATCCGGTTCCCGCCGAATTCGCGTTTCTAGGAGTGGGGTAAACGCGGTAAAGGTGTTTCGAGGTGGTGACGGGGGGCCGGTGGTTCCTTGCGGGGTTCGGCGTTCTTCGGGTTTGTTCGGAGGGGCTCGGTCAAGTATTTAGTAGCAGAGCTGCTCGGTACAGGTCTGTTACATTGTAAAGATGCACATCAAATACATATTTCAAAGTAATTACCAATTTATTAACTTTGTAATATATGAAAACTGTGTGTAGATATGCATATTCATTGTAGCTGCAGATTATTATTTGGTCAGGATCTAAATGAGTTATACGTCCACTTGAGCACACTGAATAAGTATATATTTGGTTATATTAATATGATAATGAGAAAGATTTTGCGAACACGTTTTTATGTGGAACGCGTACAAAAACGAACAAACGAACTGCACACCGATAGGTGCCGTTGTGGGGAATTCTGAAGTTATTCCCCTAGATCGCGGACGTGGCGACACCTGAGAAAAAGGCAGGTTGGCGAGCCTGAGCCACGCTGCTTGTTTTTCCGGTTCCTAGCGAGAGCACCCGTCGAGGACTCTGCTCTGATCTCTCGTGCTGACAAGTCTGTCCACGGTCTCGCGCCTCGTACAGGCGTACATGTTATTTTAAATTGAATAAAACTCTCTCGGATTTCCGAGATCTTTTTGGGATACAGCACGCAGTGGCTTTATTTCACTTCCACGTCTGCAGGTGTTGGAGCCTGCTGGTGACCAGTCCATAATATAGTCACCATTTCTCCACACCGTCATCTCGACCATGCCATCTATCGATGTATTTCCTCTCTCCTCGTTCTTCGGTCCTAATTCTTTCGTGATTTTTGTGTTCGATTCGATGAGCGTGGATACGGTTTTTGCTAGAGTCATATTAAATTTTTCCAACAGAGACAATTTGAAACTGCCTGTTTTTCTCTCTCTTTCAACACGCATCCCCAAAATGTCGATAATTTGTCCCAAGTCTTGAATTCTCAATTCTAACTGCAAGTTTTGTTTCACGATATTTAATTCTTTTATGTCCTTTGATGCTACGACCATATCGTCCGCATATACGGTCATTATGACGCGTTTTTCGTTCTTCCCAAACGTGTACAGACATGGATCAGCGTCGTTTCTATATTCACCTTGCTATGTTACATACTCGTCTAACCGTCTGTACCATTCTCGCTCTGATTGTTTTAATCCATATATCGGTTTATCTAATCTACACACTTTATCGCTATTTTCTTCGTTGTAGCAGCCGCGCTGGACATTCTTTTTACGATAGGGATAGCGCTATTGTTCACTGGCTGGGTACGTGACTTTTCGCAATTTGGCTACGGCGTTGGGCCTGTCAACGCCACTCAATGTCCGTCCGTACCTGGGTACTATTGTTCTCGTTCTACCCTAAAACTCTTAAAGAACTTTCACTTCCTGGGTCCAGCGCGGCTAGCGAGTCCTTGAAATTACAGCGTTCTGGCTTCCAGATGGTGGGAAATCCCAGGGCTGGTTCCCAAATGTTGAGGCTGGCAAAATTTTCGGACCGCTGCAAGCGCAAGGCTACATTCCGTCCACCCCCAAAATCGTCCCAAAAAAGTAGGGATGAATCTGTTAGAGTAGGGAGGACCGAGGTAATAAGTACTGGAACCCTCGTTCCTCAGGCTAGACAGCATTTTGACTTCAATACCGATTGCCTCGCGACTTGTATAGTTAACTCACATCTAGATTGTTTCCTCTTGATCGCGTTTCCGTACGGGAATACTTATATTTCATCACGCGTCAGATACCGCTTAGTTTAGCAACGTGTGTAAAGGTGGAAATATATTGAACTTTATAGTAATTGTTGCATCCTTCTCCTTCCCATTCGGAAGGTGGTCCTTCGCCATAAATCCTAGCGGGCACTTCGCTGTGCAAATATCACCAAGCCCGAACGATATCAAAAATCGACCACGGGCGTAAACATCGTTAGGCACTAATAGTTGCTCCATGTAGATTTCGTCGTGCCAATTTCCTTGCACATATGCCGATATTACATTCATGTTATGTAAATACGTGCATTTCTTCCACCGCTACCGCGAAAAGGGTACGTATGATTTCGTTGCGTGAAGCAGGAACAAATATTTCTTCGTAGTCGATTCCTGCCTTTGGGGTATGTCCTCTTGCCACTAAACGTGCTTTATATTTTTCTATTTCTCCTTTTCCGTTTCTTTTTATTTTAATATCCCATCTGTTGGACAATGCTTTTTTATTTTCTGGTCGGGGGACCAATGACCACGTTCCATTTCTTCGTAATGTTTCCATTTCTCTTTCTATTGCTTCCAGTCATAATTGTGTATCGTTTCGTCCGAATACTTCATTTATAATTGTCGGTTCGTCTGGAATTGACGTTGCAATCTGATTTGTGTTTCATAGTGTTGCTCCGGGTTGCGTAAATTTTTCTCGGTTGTCCACCGTTTTCAGTTCCGGGAATCCTTGGTCTGCCGCGAACAGGATTACTTTCTTGGTTGTCTTCTTGATGTCTTTTGTCGTTTTTTGTGTCATTTCGTTGGTTTTTATCTTCTTCGTCTTCGTTTTTGATTTCTTCCTCGGTTTCATCTTCTTCTGGATGGAAATCTGGAAAATAAGCTTTTACATTTTCGCAGTTGATGTTTTCAAAAAATTTTACATCTCTCGCTTTGATAGTGCGTCTTGTGTTTCGGAGTCATAAACGATAGGCTTTTGATTTCTGCGAGTAACCAATTAGAACGTATTTTTGACCTTTCGGATCAAGTTTTTTAAGACCTGTAGTTTTATTTAACACTATTGCTTTACTAGTCCAGTCGGCAGGTCGAAAAAAAGGCGTCTACCTGGAAAGTATTCTGAACTCAATGAAATTTTGACACGTCATTTAGGGGTACTCTGGGGTGTCGTATCTGAGTTTTCGACCTCGAGGACCCTGTGCTAACTTGGGGAGGGGGTAAAAACCACGATTTTTATTACCTTGTTTTGGTTTTTCGCTTATTACTCAAAAACTATGGGCCCTAGGAACTTTTTGTTTTCATTTTTGGAAAGAGCATTAAATTTCCTTTAAATTTCACTGTTCAAACGTATTTTTCGGCCCAATAGGCACCGAGAGGCAGGCATTCAAAATTAGGAAATTATGTGGCAACTGACGAATATAGGGAAGGACAGAGCAAATTATACTGTCCAACAACAAAAATGTTTCCATGTAACTATTGGGTGTATCTTATACAGTTTTTAGCATTTTTGGTCATCACTTTATGACTTTATATTAAAATAATTCAAATGGAATTCCGCTTTGCTCTTTTTTGTTGTACTGGCATGGTGTCATCGTTGTCGTCTCCATCGCTTATGACGTTTTCTTCTGGGAGCAATGCTTTCTGAAGGAGGTTGTCCAGATTGTCGCATTCATCGTCTGTATCCTCTTCATTCATATTGGGTTCCGGAGATTTTTGGCAAGCTACATGAACTGTAACTTCCTGCATTCGTTTCAGCAAACGTTTATGTTCGTGATTTCCACGCTTAATAGCAGAAGCAAGAAGCGTAGCAACTCCTCTCTGTTTCACAACAGATACTTCACGATCTGCTAAACTTCCCTCACAAACAAAACACCGATCTGTCACTGTGTTTGAAGTCGAAGTAGACGCCATATCAACTTATGAGCTATACAGCGACAAACACTCGACTTCGAAAATCACTGTAAATGATGCGACTTTATAACGCGTCTCGATAGAGTATTAAATAATCAACGCTATTGGCAACGGAGACCAAACGTCACTTGTTTAAAACAACAGAGCGATGACGGCGCGGCGGAGGCGCGATCAGGGATGTTTTGAAGGAAATTTAATGCTCTTTCCAAAAAAGAAAACAAAAACTTCTTAGGACCCATAGTTTTTGAGTAATAGGCGAAAAACCAAATAAAGGTAATAAAAATCGTGGTTTTTTCCCCCTCACCAAGTTAGCACAGGGTCCTCGAGGTCGAAAACTCAGATTCGACATCCCAGAGTACCCCTAAATGACGTGTCAAAATTTCATTGAGTTCGGAATACTTTCCAGGTAAAAGTACCTGGCGACTGGACTATACTCCCTATCGCTCGCAGAAAACCCATATAAGGTTTTTTTTCAAACCGCGCTTCGTACGGGCTTCTGTTTTCTAGCGATTTTGATTGGACATTTATTTCGTAAAAACGCAGCTGTGTTAATTGCCACCGCCCACGATGACTTTGGCAAATTCGCTTGTAGCATGAGACATCGCGCCATCTCAACTAAAGTGCGATTCGCGCGCTCAACCACGCCGTTCTGCTGAGTGGTGTACGCGACGGTAAGCTGCCTTGTAATACCTTCGTCTTCTAAGAATTTAGAAAACACTATCGAGATATATTCTTTCGTGTTATCTGTTCTCAATTTTTTTAATAAACACCCGGTTTCTTTTTCTACACGCTTCTTAAACTTCTTGAATGCCGTTAGTACGTCCGATCGTTGATGCAATAATACTACTTCGGTGTAGCGCGAATAATCGTCGGTGAACGTTACAAAATATTTTGCACCGCCGCACAGTGGCCAAAACCTAGACAAAAATCAATTTTTAACTTTTCTTTAAATGACCGAAGACAATTATGTTACGTCTTTCACAGTGCCCTGAAGTTTATCAAAAACAAGTAAAATGAGTTAAAAGTTATTAAGTAGAAGTAGATATTTAAATTCAAGTATCGTCGTTATTCGCTCAACGCTTTAATGTAATAATATTTGTGTCTGTTCAAACTCCTCTTACACAGCTACAGTTGCATGTAAGATTATAAAAAAATTTACTTATATGGCTCCTTATACATTGTATCGATAAAAAATCTTTACAATTTTTTTGAATATGTTTAATAATTATTTTCGAGTTTCTTAGTTGACCAGCGTATTAACTCGATTTTGAATTAAAAAAGTAAATTTCTGATGCGTAATTTTATCTGTTTGCCTCGTAATGCCCAAACAAAACTAGGATAAATCTTTTTCTTAAAGTATCCTTAAAGTTATGAAACAAACCCCGTTTGCCGATTTTTGCCCATTGAAAAGATATTAATAATATAATACTGTATGTATTTTCATGCAGACAGTTAAGTGCGAATACCCAGAATCAAGAAAGGCTTATTATGTGAATCTGTTGTAAAAAAATTAGCTTCAATTAAGTTTATTTCATGGGTTAATAACATTTTAAAGTTAATAACAAATAAATATATTTAAAAATAAATATACCAGTTGATATGTGCTCGTTGACAGAAGTTGATATACAGGGTGTCCCAAAATTCCCTCAGCATCGGGAAATGGGAGGTTCCTTGGGTCATTTCAAGCACCATTTTCCTTTACGAAAATGTCATCCGAGGCCTCGTTAAGGATTATTAACGAAAAACACGGACCAATCAGAGCGCGAGCTAGACGCGTATTGTATCGTTCCGTGCCGCGTGCCATCAGCTGAGCGTTGGTAGCTCGCCGCGATGTTGTACCGAACAAGAGTTTCTCGATGATGTAAATCCTCTCCGATTTCGATGAGCTTCGGACACCTTCTCAAGACCCCGATTCTGAACAACATTTCCCTTTACAGTTTTTGTCTGCCGGCATTAATTTACGAAATAATAGTGCCAAAACTAGTGATTGAAAATCGATCGATGTAAAAAATCTATGTTAATTAAATATTTAATTCGTGGAATTTATAACATATTGTATCTCAAGGTGACCGAAATCGGTGAGGACCCACATCATCGGCAACTTTACCCGAACTAGAGAAGAAGCATAAATTGATTAACTTAAGAACTAACCTATTCAGTCGTTAATCCATTTGCATGTTACACCAGTGAAGCACGATACACCACACTTTCACACAATTGCTCAACACTACACGTAGCACACTTTTCGAACTCGAAACGATAGCAAACGAAATTCCATACTACGACGCGGCGCGGGAAGAGTTCCGTGTTCTTCGCGATTTCGCACGAAACTGTGTTCTCCCCGCGTATAATGTTGTCGATGAAGGCAGATTGTTCGAAACAAATGAAATCGTTGCCTTGAAGACATGCCTCCACAATACAATAATAAAGTCTGAAATTTTTATTGCATTAGGCTAGCCTAATTTGGCTGTTAGGCTCTAATGGGGTGTTACGAGCCGAGGTTTGGCAGCGTGCGGAAACCGAGGATTGTTTGGGACTTTAAGAGCCTTGGTATAAGTAGGAATAGTGCACTCCGAACCCACCGATGTTTCTTTCACCACCGGGTCGTCCGTATGTGTCACTGTCGGATAGGATAGGGTCGTGGTTCCGCTGGCTCGTAACATATTAGAATTTGTTAGATACACCTTGAGCGGCAAAGGTGTATCGTCGTAGGATGCTAACGACTGGGATCGAAAAGGAAAGGTTATGATTAAACTTGACTCTAGGTTTAAGTTTAACACACGATAATATAATCTTGAATCGAAAGGAATACAAATGTTTAGAGTGTAAATTGTCGCGGTGTCGCGGACTAACCTCTCTGTTTACGCAACGAGGGATGCGGGGGCTATCTACTACAGAATCCCGTTTTTGGGATTCGTACCGGAAGAGATGTAACAGTTTTGCTCGAAAGAGAACTAATACCCGATCTTGCTCGACAGTAATCGCGACGTGACTCGACGCGTACAGTATAAAACTCTTGAGATGAAAGCCCGAATATGAAGGGGTTCAGTGCCCTTATATAGTCCCCAATATCGGCCTAGACAAGAGTGGGGACTATTGATAAAACAGGGTTCCCAGAAACGATGCAGATTGATGTATCGTCTCTAAGTGCCCCAAAATCTCAATGAAAGGAAATCTGAATGATTGCCCTTATGTGAATAGATTCATTGTTTCGATGCGTATCTCCAGAAGGGCCAAAGGTTACCAACGATCGCTGCCGCATACGTAACAGGGGCATGTAACGCGTATGAGGCCCGACTTTTTTTTCAATTAGGCTAGCCTAACGCAATAAAAATTTCACTTTATTATTGTATTGTAGAGGTTCTCGTCCATGGCTTCGTTCTATGATTCTCGAAAAATCAATATTACCATACGATTCGCGAAAAATCAATACCTTCAAGGCAACGATTTCATTTGTTTCAAACAATCTGCCTTCATCGACAACATTGTTTGAGAGCACAGTTTCGCGCGAAATCGCGAAGAACACGCATCTCTTTCCGCGCCGCGTCGGAGTATGGAATTTCGTTTGCTATCGTTTCGAGTTCAAAAAGTGTGCTACGTGTAGTGTTGAGCAATTGTGTGAAAGTGTGGTGTATCGTGCTTCACTGGTGTAACATGCAAATGGATTTACGACTGAATAGGTTAGTTCTTAAGTTAATCAATTTATGCTTCTTCTCTAGTTCGGGTAAAGTTGCCGATGATGTGGGTCCTCACCGATTTCGGTCACCTTGAGATACAATATGTTATAAATTCCACGAATTAAATATTTAATTAACATAGATTTTTTACATCGATCGATTTTCAATCACTAGTTTTTGCACTATTATTTCCTAAATTAATGCCGGCAGACAAAAACTGTAAAGGGAAATGTTGTTCAGAATCGTGGTTTTGACAACGTATTAAAATTTCATCGAAATCGGATGAGATATTGGTACATCGAATGATTTTCAATTAAATATTGTTAGAATATTTCCTAAACTAATGCCGGCAATCAAAAACTGTAAAGGGAAAAGTTGTTCAGAATCGTGGTCTTGACAACGTATCAAAATTTCATCGAAATCGGATGAGATATTGGTACATCGATTCATTTTCAATCACTAGTTTTTGCACTATTATTTCCTAAATTAATGCCGGCAGACAAAAACTGTAAAGGGAAATGTTGTTCAGAATCGGGGTCTTGAGAAGGTGTCCGAAGCTCATCGAAATCGGAGAGGATTTACATCATCGAGAAACTCTTGTTCGGTACAACATCGCGGCGTGCTACCAACGCTCAGCTGATGGCACGCGGCGCGGAACGATACAATACGCGTCTAGCTCGCGCTCTGATTGGTCCGTGTTTTTCGTTAATAACTCCTTAACGAGGCCTCGGATGACATTTTCGTAAAGGAAAATGGTGCTTGAAATGACCCAAGGAACCTCCCATTTCCCGATGCTGAGGGAATTTTGGGACACCCTGTATAATGTGCTTGTTTTTACATTCGAACTTTATGTATCGTCGAAACCTCTCCAACATGGAGAAGTTCCGTGTTTCAAATTATGAATAGCATATGATTGTAGAGGAGGATTAATAAATAAACAATTGACGCAAAATTGAGCCGAAATGATAATAATTAATTTATTGGCTCATTGGGGAAAAAGCCTTGCGGCATAAAAAACCCCAGAAAAGAACAAAAATTACATAAAGGTGTGAACATTAAGACGATGGTTAAGCGCAATTGATATTGTTTAGGTTGTGCGACATGCACAATTTGTTAGATGTATTGGTTGGTGTGTGCCATGCATGACCTGGCGGAACTATAGTTCCGCGGACTCTTTTGAGTGTGTGTGGATGTGTGCTGAGCACGACTTGGCGAAGAGTGTGTCTCCGCGGGATCCCTTCGTGGGATCCGTCGAATGTATGTGTGGGTGTGTGCTAGGCACGACCTGGCGGAGATTGGTTCCGCGGGATCCCTCATGTATGTAGTTGTGTGCTTCGGCACGACCTGATGGAAACTGACTCCGAGGGATCCCTTATAATTGTATATTCGCGTCTCGAGCATTGCCGGTACTGCTCGTACACCGCTGCACATCACATTACCATTCACGATATGTCGCACTTGTCGCCGCGATCCGAACTAGCACAGATTAAGTCAATCTTGTGGGGAGAACCATCGTTGAACCGCATTCGCACGAGAGTTAAAGTCTACTGCCTTATCGTCATTCTATACCCTTGTTAAAGTGTCGGGAAAATTCGGCGCCATGCAATCGTCCGACAGTTTACGTTATAGCCGACACGTGTTTATCCTGGGACCGACCCGCACCAGGATATAGACAGAGGGGGTCCTGTCTTAACTGCGTTCCGAGACTCAGTCCTTTCTCGGAATCTCCATTCTGATCGCTTGACATGAACCAGACCCTCTTCTTCGCGACAAAGTTTCGTTCGCGGCCGAACACTTTACATTTTGTCCGCTAGATGGAATAAAGGATAACCTTAAAACTCGCAATTGAAATTGTTCAAATCTTGTGAAAGTCTTGAAGAACATAATATTACTATTTAGATAGAAGCAGAATAAAATTGTGTTCAGTACATAAAACATAAAATTAAATATTCCCGCATTAATATAAATAAAAAGAAAAGATAAAAATTTAAAACAAAAAAATTAAAGAACACAAAAAACCTGATTTTGAATTTGTATTCGAAATCAACATCCCCAATCTCTCATATATATCAATTTTCAAAAAAATCCATTCAGTTTTGATTTTGCGGTCCGCCATATTGAAT
Organism: Lasioglossum villosulum; assembly: GCA_963971365.1. NCBI lineage: Eukaryota > Metazoa > Arthropoda > Insecta > Hymenoptera > Halictidae > Lasioglossum > Lasioglossum villosulum. The sequence continues at coordinate 21,870,720 of OZ020500.1, forward strand.
CGACCATTTTCAATTTTATAATTTTAATTAAAAATTTGAAATCTACGTCCAAAACAACGTAGAGATACCAATTTTCTAAAAATTTACTGCTGAATTCACTGAGTTATCGAATTTTGTCCATTTCAGCCGGATTTCAGCCACTGTGCGCCGAGGGATTCTGTATCTATGTTGAAATGTGCGCTCTGTTATGGCGTACGAGCGCGTGGCGGCATAGGTGGCGCGACACTGGATCTGCGGGACTGCATGGGGATTCCCCATCTGGTCATGACGCGCAGTCGCAGACCGACGCTACATTTTCATTCTGTGCGCCTTTTCTCATGCCCCAACGAAATACACATGAGTCTACACGTGGTTCGATAATACACCTTGTTCATACATTATATTAAATATATATTATTCACACAAACACTGGTTCTCAATTCATCACCAAACAATCTATTGGACTGCAAATGTCCGAGTGTACGAGACCGAGTCTCTTTTTTTCGTAAATTACAGAGTTTTTATACGGCAATCGTTTGATTTTCGCTTTTGCACACACTATACATTCGTCATACAGTATTTTTGCTCTTTAAATTCATACCCACTACCATATTGTTCGTATACAGTATTTAAATCAGTGAAATTTAGATGACCTCAACATTCGTGTCACCTTTCACCATTTTCACTGTTATTTGTATTCGTTTGAAAAGCACGATTTTCTACAACGTCTATTATGTACAGATCGCCTCGTTTCTGCGCTATCATCGTTGCAGACCCGTCTCTGCGTTTAACTATTGCACGGTTGTTGTAAAAAATCACTTTAAATCCGTTTTTAGTGATTTGCGCAACTGTTGGATTGTGGGTAACAAAAATGAATCACTGTAAACAGGTGATAAACATGATGTAATGAACCCACAGGCCTGCGTTCTTTTTATAACAAGTGAACAGTAGTTGTTTTCGTTTGTTTTTTATAATTCCGCGGCGTCTCTTCACTTGGTGTATAGCTTTCATTACGATACGACGTCCTCCCTTGCTCCGTGTAATTGATTAATAAATTAAAGTTTTAATTGAATACTGAGTTTAGTTTATTTCGCGTAACCCATTTCCAATAGGTTATGGGCCCAGTGTCGCCGTGTGTGTAGAGTGCGCGATAAACTAAACACATTAAAAACAATATAACAAAAAGAGTGATAATCCGTTGTGCAGTTAATTATATGTGCTCAGAAGTGTAATCCTGAGTGTAATTTTTATTGCTAAATAAAACAATGGAAGGTTTAAAATTGAAAAGAAACATTAAATCATTCGATGGAGAGAAATACAGCGTTTGGAAGTTTAGAATTCGAGCGTTATTAACAGATCTAAATGTTATTATACGAATTATCGTATTTTATACCGTACTGCGAGCGATCGAATTAAGAAGAGTTTATAAGATGTATTTTGTAGCGAACTACATAAGATTGTTAACTCATGTGATCTATTTCAAAACTAAACTTCTTTTTTTTAATTAAAAGCTTCACCGAACTAATTCATAGGGAAATATGTTTTAAACAAATGAAATAATTTGAAACATAATATGCGAGCGATACGTGATAATAGACCGGTGCAAATGAATGGAATATCATACGTCCGGTCAAGAGATAGACAATGGATTAAGAAGAAAATGATTACAAAGAAATTGATAAGCATGCATCCACCATAAGAAGATTAAGCGAAGAACAATGGATTAACAAATCTATAAAGGGAGCCTCCTCATCAGGAGCAGTCAGTCGACAATCAAAATCTCCGGAGTTTTTCTCGTTGGCATTCGAAATCTCAATCGTGCACATAGTTATTCAGTCGAAGTTCAGTTCAATTTAAATCGAGTTGTTAATAGTTGATTTTCGTATTTCAGTAATGTTCAGTCAATTCATTAATCTCAATCAATCGTGTTAAAGTGCTAAAGTGTTGTATAATAATTTAAAAAATGAAGTTGAAATTCAATAAAAAGCGTGTACACCTGCCGGATTACCAAAATCATCATCAACATCATCGAAGCGGACTTTCAGCTGAAGTTGAAGCGAATATCCAGCGATCCAAACCGTATAATAGTTTAAGAAAACGAAGCGAGATACATCTATAGGTAAATACTAACAATTTACAATAAGATATTAACCAATTCTATGTATTCTGAATTTGTTTCATTTATAAAATATACTTTGTTCAATTGTTACATTTAAAATCAATCTCCTAAATCATTATAAAATACTCAACGTCGATTTCTTCGTTCCACATCCTTATTTAAAGCCATTTTCATTTAAAAGTACCCTCAATTACCCGAACCGAAGCCGGTGAATGCAGGTAGGTTCAAAACTGCGTTATATCTCCTATTAAAATCTTAAACTCTTTAACTACTCTAAGAACGTCCCAACAAGGACGTAACAATAAAATTATTGACTTTGCCTTCCTCATATGATGGAGTAACCACTGCAAGAGAGACACTATCCGACGACAATTTGACATTGCCATTCGTAAAAACGAGACTTCTTGATCATGAGGTAAAGCTGAAAAAGGAAGGCCGTGACACCAGCATGAAAGTACTTCAAGTAAACAAAGTCTATGCTCCGAAGCGACAACATGTTGAAATTTCATGACTGTTACGCGTACAAACGTCCGCGCGTCGGAGCGATCCCGCACGCTCCGTGGTTTCGCAACTTCGTGTGGGTAATTCGAATAGAGTGTATTCTTTAAAAACGTGTTTATTGCGTTTGCATATAAAGTTCTGAGACAACTCGAGACAACTGAATGATCGACACCGTCTTCTGGCCGGGGACCTCGCTCTCCCCACTTCGTGACCAGATCTTTGTTCATTTGTTTCGTCGGGCAACGTCGATGACACCAAGCCGACGGCCGCGCGCATTTTTTTCGAAAGAGCGGATAGCTCCTCGGGGATATAAAATATGAATACGATATTTGGTATATACACTGCAAACGCGAAACCCGCGTCGGCGGGTCTCCGATTGCCTAAAGTCGTCCGATCGCTGTCTTTGAGTGAGCCGCGTGTTTCTTGTTCGATATTGTTTCGTATGACTTGATATAAACGTCACAGGCGGAACTCGTTCTTCGCCGGACGCTGATTCGTACAAGTGCGCACTTGTGTGGAACGCGATCTTCACATTATGTTTTATATTAATATTTGTAACGGATAGGTGGAACGCGATCTTCACCTTATATTTCATATGAATTTATATGTATTGTAGGCAGGACGCGGTCTTTGCCTTGATCCTATGGTTGTATGTGTTTTAAGCGGAACACGGTCTTCGCTTTGTTAGGCCAGTTCGATGGCGTTGCATTGTCATCGGCTCACTCTAAAGTGTCGCGATGCGACAAAGACCATCCAAGAAATTTTGTAGAATCCAAAATAAGGCACGTTTTTTCAAAACAAATCAGTCATTATCCGACGTAAAATGCCACCACTGTGGAAGGAAGGGTCATGTCAGGAAGGATTGTTTCTATTTTAAAAAAGGGCTTCAATACCAGAATGCTGCAAAAAATAAAACTGCTCAGTCAATACAAATGTCTGCTCAACCATCAACTTCAAAAGAAAAGGTCTCTAGTTTTGCATTTATGGTTGCTGATTATGAAGAAGAAATCGATAATAGAAACAAAATTGTCTTCCTTCTTGATTCTGGAGCATCGGATCATCTCATAAACAATGAAGATTTAGCCAAAAGTTTTAATGAGTTGGCAATACCATTGAAGATTTCCGTGGCGAAGAATGGGACCTTCATCACAGCAACAAGGAAAGGCACGATAAATGTCATCACCAAATGGGTATCCAGGGAACCATAGAAGATGTTTATTATTGTCAGGAAATACCCTACAATTTGTTGTCAGTTAGAAAAATACAGCAGACTGGAATGACGATTATTTTTGATGATACAGGGGTAAAAATAGGTAAAAATGGTCAAATCATCATGACAGGTAAGCCACTGAATAATTTAATTGGAATAGAATTCACAATTGCATCAAATGAAAATTACATGGTTAAAATTAATAATAATAATACTGAAAAAGATAATTATGATTTATGGCATCAACGATTAGGTCATATTGGAAAAACAAAATTTCTAGAGTTAAAAAATAAGGAAATGTTTAAGGATGTAGAGAAATTAGAAAAAGTGAATGTTAACGATATATTATGCGAAGCTTGTAGTAGAGGGAAACAAGCACGATTACCATTCAGAAGGGCAAAAGACAAAAATTGTATAAAACGTCCATTATTTATAGTACACACTGATGTTTGCGGTCCAATCACTCCTTCGACGATTAATTATAAAAATTATTTTGTTCTTTTTGTGGATGAAGTCACTCATTATTGTGTAACATATCTCATTGCACATAAATCTGATGTATTTTCAATTTTTCGAGATTATGTGGCAAAGAGTGAAGCCCATTTTAATTTAAAAGTTGCTAATTTGTATTGCGACAATGGAGGTGAGTATTTGTCAAATGAAATGAAGGAACATTGTGTAGGAAAAGGTATTAGTTACCACTTAACGGTACCACAAACTCCCCAATTAAATGGTGTGTCGGAAAGAATGGTGAGGACCATAACTGAAAAAGCTCGGACGATGATAGCCGGAGCTAGGTTGGAAAAGTTTTTTCGGGGTGAATCTGTCCTCACTGCCACGTATCTAATTAATATAACCCCAACTAAGGCTTTGAAAGAGTCAAGAAACACACCATATGAATTGTGGCACAATCGAAAACCTCAATTAAAGTATTTAAAAATTTTCGGTTCGACAGTTTATACGCATAAGAAAATGAAAAATCAAAATTTGAAGAAAAATCATGGAAGGGGATCTTAGTTGGATACGAACCAAATGGGTATAAAGTGTGGGACGCGGAAAGTAGTAAATTTCTTATTGTTAGAGATGTCATTATAGATGAGACAAATTTTTTAGAATCCAGGCCTGTTGTAATACAGCCTGAAGGGGTTAATTCAGAAAACTCCCATGATAAAAACGATTTAGTATCCAGGACTGTAGAGGTACAGCTTGAAACTGATTCACCTGACGTGCAGTCCAAATCAAAGAGTCTCAAAAATAAAAAATGTCAGAATCTGAGATGGTGAAGATAGACAAAAATACCGAAGAAAGTCACAAATTAAATAAATCTGTAATTGAAGCAGATATACAAGGCCCTTCATTAAGTATTGACAGAAATCAAAGACAAATACTTCCACCCGATGTTTCGGATTCCCAAAATAATTCGACGGATGAGCGGATGACGATCTACTTCCCTCGAAGAGTTCACTCTATTTGGACTACTTTTGCCACTGGCCACGCCATCTCTGGCCTAATTATTCGATCGATAATTGAAACGGGGATGAGATCTCGCGAGGTGTCGCGCATCGTCATCTACACTCTACTCTTACGTCTTCTCCAAGCGAGAAAAGTCAGTCGTTACGCAGGTCTCCGATCGATATCACGTATCAATTGTTAGCGCTTCCGCGTACCCTTTGTCTCACCGCTAGTGCAGTAGTGTTTAATTTTGGAAGCCACGTTCCACGTTAACTCTTGTAAATCTGACGACTCTCACCGTTGAGAGTTAAACTGACGCCAGTCAGAAATAAATCCTCTGACTAACTCTAGCCGAGTCTATCCTTTCTCGCGGCCCCCAACGTGTGCCTCTAACGTTCCTTCACGATCCAAATTACCCGGAGCTGGCCGCTTACACACCGCCTTCTCCTTTTTTCGAGTTACTAGGCAATTCGTCGAATTCGCAACACCCGAATTAAGGAGGAGTGATAGGAACCTGTTATGGATTGGATAACATAGGAACCTCAAAAATGCAGATGGGATTTGGTAATCAAACTTAAAAGCAATTTTTTGTGATTAATGTTATTATGCTTATAAAATATTATTTGAAATTCAATTTTTAATAAAATTCAATTTAATTCTTGTTTATGTTCCCTCATTTTTGTAAATGATGCATTGAAGAGTAATATTTCTTAAATGACCCCTGTTTCTATCACTTGCAATCCACAAGATGATCCCAAACGAAAGAAAGATACTTTATCTTATAGGAAATTTCACGCTGATTACGAATATGCCATATATTAAGGGTCACTGAATGGAGTTTAGCCGTTTTTTCAAACAAATACACTCAAAAATGTCAGAAAAGAACGGTTTTTTGCAGAAAAAGCTATTAAACACTATTTACAGACCTTTAATATATAGTATATTCGTGATCAGCGTGAAATTTCCTATAAGAATCCGTCAAAAACAAACTTTCATCCACTCCGACCGTTCTAAGACCGCACTGTGCGTCGGTTTGGTGGAAATTAATGTGTGAAAGTTTCTGCATAATTATCATTGACCTTGAATTTTGAAGGTTAAAAGGTCAAAAGTCTTTTTTTCATCACATTCTACTAATCACGAAGATAAAACAAATATATTACAAAACTTTTTAAGAACCACGCTTATATTAAAATGCACTAAAAAGGAGAAAATCGTGACATAGTGACTAGAAATAAAAGCGTGGAGCGCCCACGAAGATTATACGTCGATACAGTTTAGCGCTCCACGCTTTTATTGATAGTCACTAATGTGTAAAAGAATTGTTTTTTCCCTTTTAGTACATTTTAATGGATGCGTCGTTTTTAAAAAGTTCTTTGTATATTTTTTATTTTTTACTTTTTAGCCTTTTTTCAATGTCACGCAAGATATAGTACTACTGGTATGAAATAGTAAGATATAGAAACGCAAGATATGGAAATACGCGAAATAGAATGAGGGGATGACTCCGAGAAACAAGACGTCTCTTGATAGAATTCGAAATTGTCCGAAATGGAACTAAATGAACGGAACATCACACTGAGCTCCTTCGGTGCGAAGTCGGTCAGTAGCAGAGTGGCCAAACGAGTCCGACCTTGGAATTCGTGAGGGGAATACAGTACCCCTTCTCTGATGACGAGCAATATGCGCAAGCGCCACGCGTCGTCATTGGCACCACTTGATCCCCGTCGCGCTTGCGCAACGTGTCTCCCATGCGCCTTACTCGATCCCCGTCGCGCTTGCGCATATTGCTGGTCATCGAAGAAGGGGTACTGTATTCCCCTCGCGATTTCCGAGGTCAGACTCGTCTAGCCACTCTGGTCAGTAGAGTGGGGATGCGTCGGAGTGGGAACACGTAGTGGAGTAGGGTGTGCTGAACGCGATGACGTATTACCGAGCGGATTTATTTTTTTTACAACTTGTTTTTAACTTCCTGATTCATAGGGAAGTTACTGTAATTACCCCGAAAATCGAAGATCGAGGTTTTAGCAGATCTTCACGTTTCATGGTCATTGGAGTCATTGTAGACTATTTTTATCAAATTGTTAGTATGTGTGTGTGTGTGTGTGTGTGTGTGCGTATGGCCGTTTTTATGTTATCAAATTTTTCGTTAACGTTTTCGGAAAAAGTAACAACGCGATCAGAATGATGAATGATGCAATCGATGTGCCCCGTCGTAACTTAGAGCTGATTAGATTTTGATCCATATTGGTCAAGTAGTTTTTTAGATTTTTTAGTTTTTCTCGAAAGAAGTTCATTCAACAATGCAATTTATACGAGAGGATGGAAATTTTCCACCAAATAAACAAACGTAATTATATATATTTCATTTTTATTAAAAAAAAAATTTTTTTAATTTTTAGAAAAAATTTTTTTTAATTTAAAAAATAAATTTTATTTAATTATGCAACTAATGCTAATGTTACTGCTTACAATAATCAAAAAATATCCCAATGCAAGAGTGAGTTATTAGTTCTTATTAGTTGTTATAATGATAATTATGTACTGCAACTAACGAATTGGGAAGTTCTTTGCGTGGCTCGTAGAGAGTCACACACAAAATAAAAAAAAACCATTAATAGCTGTATGCCCCACTAGCAATGCGTACCACTAACCCTCTCGCAAGAACAGTCCTACCCGCGAGCTCGCGAAGCGAGCGAGCAACAATAACCAGCTAGTTTTAATATTGCATTGTCATCCAGTTCGAAACTATGTATGTTTAAAGTTTCAAGTCAAGATTTGACGCATACAACAACAGCAACATCGCCACGGCAAGTTATAAGCGTGGTAAAAAGTACGAAGAAACCATCGGCCGAATTTCATTCTCAAAGTGGTTTCATTTATACAGTGATTTCTCGATAAATGTCCAAAAGTCTGGCCTATAATTGTGCCAGAACCATTACCACGGAGTACATCGATGTGAAACCAGGAGACTACTACTAATCTTATAAAAAAACTGTGTGAATATGTGTGGTGCGAATGAGAAAGAAACATAATGAGTAAGAGGCCATATAATATGAATTGAATTCGATTAAACGAGATAAAGAAATGAACGTGCGTGAGGGAGCGTTTTGTTTGGTTAGTCGTTTATTGATTAGAGTTTGTATAATATCCAATACGTCTTTTGTTAATATAGTTTATTAAACATTGATAATTTCATCCACTGCTTGAAGATAAACTTCTTTATTTTTCTATGGGACTTTTGCCAACATAGTCGTGGCATTTTTCTAATCAAAATAATTCCAAATATGATAAAATTCCCATGATATTTACTTGTGTAATTAACGATGAAAGTTTTGGACGTAAGGAAGACCAGCGTATGGTAAAGTCTTTAAACTATGCCGGCGTGCTGCGACTTTCCGTGACTCTTTGTTTTCCATACGCTGTCTTTCTTATTGTCCAAAATATTCATCGTTCATTGCGCAAATAAATATCATCGGAATTATATAATATTTCTTATTATTTTTATTAGAAAAATGCCACGAATATGTTGGCAAAAGTCCCATAGAATAAGAATGAAAAATAAAGAAGTTTTGCTCTTGAATTAGTTATGTTTACACTTCTCGGCGACTTCGTCCCTGTTCTTTTCTACGTTTGGTGGAAATTAAAGAATATTACAGTAATGTTCCAGTGAAAGTCAATTCTCGGTTCTGCATTGTGACAGATCGGAAAAGGACACTATCTATTGTGGCTTCGTAGACCACGCCGAACGTAGAAAAGGACAGCATGTAAACACAGACCGCGCAACAAAAAATAATGTATCCGTGAGAGAATACTAGTGCAATACTGAAACTTCTTTATTTTTTACTTATTTGTAGTGCCATTTTACCATTACATTTGCGACATTTCTCTGATTAAAATTACACCAAATAAGATACAATTTGACCCATATGACGACTTAACCCCTCCCCCCTCTAATTTCACACGGACTACAACATGTTCAATCTAGAACAAAGTCGACGGTAGCGTCTGCACAAAGTGATTTGTCTGTATAAGTCTACTGCCTTAACGCTCTTAGTATCCGCTCGTTATAATTACGTATTGTCCCTGTTCACGCGCTTTCTTCTAGCATCAAGCCTCTGATTGCTAATGCTAACTGATGGAGGCATCTTATAGCTAAGTATGGAGCCGGCACGAGTCCGAAAGTAATCGTGGTTAATTCGAACGTTTCGATTTCTCCTTGAAAATTTCGCCATAAGATTCGCTGATAAGCGCGTTCCTCAGGTCGAACGAGAAACTGACGGTACACTTTCTCGATGTCCCCTGTAAGAACGTACGTGTGCATTCTAAACCATAACAGGGGTGATAGAAGATCATCTGGTAAGGTAGGACCGATGCTGAGCGTTTCGTTTAATGAGAATTGCGTAGTTGATTTTGCTGAGCCGTCGAAAACCACGTGAGTGTTGGTCATAGAACTTGACGGTTTGATGACGGCGTGATGCGGTAGATACAAACCCGGTGTGTGAACAGTTTTCGCTTCCTTCATATCTCCGAGCTCAAGATATTCTTCTAATACTTTTGTGTATTGCTCCCTTAATGATTTTCGCACGCTTGATCGTCGCATAACCGAAATTGCTTGACTGTTCCTTCTTCTATTTCCCAAAATTTTTGTAAATCATACTGAGTGTTCGTGATGAAAGTTTTGTAGCTCGATTGTGATGAGATGAGAATGTCACCTCCTAAAACCTATCCGAGTTGGGTTTTTTGCAATACAAGATCAGTGTCGTGATGCTTGCTTAGACAAATTGATTTGACTGATGCTGAGGCAGGCTAGCGTTGGCCCGGCTCCGAGGAGAATATCGATTTTTGCCGGATGATGAAATTCAGGGTCTGCTAGACGAATGTTTGCCGGTATGTGAAGGTTGGATCGGTCTATCTGACGCTCAGATAAGATTCCTGCAATTCGCGGTATTGTGTGGAAGGTCAACGTACGTTGGTAATTGGTTATTCTTGACTTTACTGTCGCCATCACGAGATTGTTAGTCGTTATATTGGTTTGATATAAAGCTTTCATGACTGCTGTTTGTTGGGTAGTCGGAAGTTGTAATTGTTTCGCAAGGTCATCCGTGATGAGATTCGCGTTAGAGCAGGTGTCGATTAACGGCCGTCATGATATCGGTTTTTCATCGTGGTCTAAAACGTAGATCTTTGCCGTTGTTAACACACCATTTGTCAACCCTGCTGAAAGGAAGGTGTTGTAGTCTAGTGATCGACAGTCTGTAGTACCCTGTGCTAGTCATGCTTTCGTGTCCTGAGCAGGTGAGCTTACATTCTTATAGAGTTGTGTATGGTGCTTTTCACCGCAGACGCGACATCGACCTCTGGTGTTGTTGTCGAGTTTGTGGTTTGATTCGAGGCAATTCTGACATAGGTTGGCCGTGCGGACGACTATCCATCTATCTCCGATTGACATGTTCCAGAGTTTGGGACATCCATGTGTTTTGTGAATTGTTGACTTGCAGATCTTAGAGGTTAGCCTCGCGGCGGTCGTTACGAACGTTCGTTTTTTCGATGAGGGCGACGACGACTGTCGCGTGGAAATTGTAGCAGATTTTCATGCTCATTTCGGGGCTCGCGATCTAAGGTTCGGCGTCGTTCTCTGGGGCGATGTTTGTCTTGCTTGTTTCGTGCTTGTCATCGGTCTTCATGACTTACCTTGGTGGGACGCATTGCGAAGATATTTAAAAATCTCTGCGGAGTTTGGCATATTCGTATCTGTCAAGGTTTGCTCCCATGCTCCGCGCGTGTCGTCATCCATGCAATTGATCGCGATACTCCTGAGAAGGTCATTCGCGATGTCCTTCCATGATCGACTGAGCGATTGGAGAGATCGGAGATGTGACTGTATATGATTGATCAAATCATCTATCGCATCTGATGAACGGTCTGGCATCGCGGGAGTATCCAACAACATCAAGGAATGGCGTAAAATGAGAGCGCGCTGGTTGTTGTATGTCTCTAACATCTGAGCCTATGCGGCCTTGTAATTTTCCTCGTTTATCGTAAACGATTCGATCACGGCTACAGCCTCTTCGGAGACGGATAATCGCAGATAATTGAATCGTTGCACGTCCGTAAGCCCGGTGTATCCCTGTATCATACTTTTAAACTATTTATCCTTCAACTATTTTTCGAGACGGCCGTCGAAGCGTGGGAGATTTATCTTTGGAAGGTGTATACCGGTGATGCTGGTGGACGTGGATGGCGCGGGTGAGTCGTTCGCGATTCTCTCGTTCTGTCCTTGTGTTGGCTGGAAACCTTCCAATAAATGGGTCGCATTTGCTATCGCATCTTCGTACAAAATGGCCACAGCTTCGCGTTCGGCCTCGGTTTGTTCGAAATGTTCATGCTGACCTAACTCATCTTGATTCTCGTTGAAGTTGTCATATTGATTTGTTAGCCGTCCGATTCGTCCGCGAAGTTTTGTACGTGCGATCGTGATGTTTAATTTGAATACGCGTTGCTTGTGCTTGATGGCACAGATGCGTTAACGTCCTGATCGGCAAATTCAGATAACGTGCTTACCTTGAGCTGATGTATTTGGCTGTTGCTCTCAGTGGCTGGTTAGCAATGACGGTTGCACGTGGCTGCTCTTACTGGAGGCTGGTCAGCGATGATTGATCGCGGTTAATCCTTTTCTTCAATCCATGGAAAGGACCATTGTTTTGGGCAGCTAGTTCGAGGAATTGAACTGGATTTATTCGAAGGATTTCGTTTCGTCAGGGATCTGTTGGAGGACTGGCTCAACAGATCCTGCCTTACACGCGCGCGGATCAGTGATGACGATCCGTACTGACTAATCACTCTTCGTGTTGATATTTGAAGAGTGTCACTTTCGTTTTTGAAACTAAGACCGAGATGCGCCGCGTCGCTTGTATTCGTGGGATACAAGGGTGGTACGCGGTCGAAAGCTACTGCAGAAGTGAGTCCCGCCGCTTCAGAATCAAACGCGAGTATTTCTTTTGGGCTTCTCTTGGAGGCAGAGAGTGCGGCCCTTAGGAGTTTGGTAGGTGTGCGTCGCGAATTGTTATAATCAGGAAAGTCTTCCTATTGGTTTGCTACAGTTGGTGATTCCCAATCAGAAATAATGAATTTTTGTCGATCGTAAATGTTTTAGATAATTGGAGTAATGTTATCGGCGCAAGGTTCAATCAAACTCTACGACAATATAGCTTTAATTATCTATTCCCAATCAGAACGCCGTAATTGCTCAAGGTTTCGTTCTATGTTTTGTAAGGGAGAGGTAACACGGAAAAAGGTGTGAGGTGCTACCTGACTCGAGCAAGAAAGGATCCGGTACCTGGAGACCGTGTGGTCGTCTGGTGATCGACCTTCAACCGTTTTTGACGACCGTGGGTGTTCTTTAAAATTTTCCAACAGCTGAGCAAAGTCATAAAGGGGGAACCGAAATGTGAAAAGCCTGGTAGGTTTATGAGAGATTGTAAGAAATTAAACTAGACTTGGGGTCGCCTCCGGAGACCGAATTACCAAACTGCTTGTTTGCTGGGTTTAAAAGCGTTGGACAAGGTTCCCTTATTGTGCGTGAGTTATAAATAGGGTTCGGCGGAGGGTTTCGGTATAACGGTTATTGCGCGAGGAAGCATGCAAATCCAGCAGTAGTCTTTAAAAATTTCAAGTTTACCTTATATATGTATTACTTTAAACTAAAGAGGATTCGTTTATAAATGATATGTGGGAATTTTTATGGCGCTGTGAGGTGAACTAGGCTGGTGACGATCCCTTTTTACAACTAATTGAAGTTATTCTATATAAAATAGAAAGTCGGTAAGTCGGTAAGGTAGAGTGCGACATTGAAATGATAAAAAAAAATTTTTTCAATGCGCTAAAAATCCTTCTGGCAATCGTCATTTTAGTCAAAAAAGAACCTATTTTCAAAATTTCATCGAATTCTGATTTTTGCTATAAACGGCAGTTTCGCCAAATCTTCCCGCTTGACTTGTTCTTCCCGCGAGGGTATACGAGACTTGTTGGGCATATGGTTCTTACGACGGAACAAAACTTGTAATTGAAAATCGATCGATGTACTATCTCCCATTGGATTCCGATAAGCTTTATTTCAAAGGAAAAAGATATTTAAAACATCGAATTCATAATATGTCATGGTCATCGAAATCGGTCAGCACCCACACCATCGGCAATTTTATCCGAACAAAAGAAAAAGCAGAAACTGATCGCATTAAACACTTACCTATTCAGCCGCAAATCCATTTGGTTGTAACATCAGTGAAACACAAAACGCGAAACACCACGCTTTCACACAATTGTTAAACACTACACGTAGCACACTTCTCGGACTCATAACGATCGCGAACGAAAATAAAATAGGTACCCGACGCGGAAAGAGTTCTGTCGTATTCGCGATCCCACACGAAACTCTGTTCTCCAAGTGTCCTCTTCGAGAAGTGTGCTAAGTGTAGTATTCACTAGTTGTGTGAAAGTGTGGTGTTTCGTGTATTGTGTGTCACTGGTGTAACAAGCACATGGATTTACAGCGGATTAGGTGAGTTTTTAATTCGATCGGTTTCTGCTTTTTCTTTTGTTCGGATAAAGTTGCCGATGTGTGAGTGCTCACCGATTTCGATGACCATGACATATGTTATGAATTCAATGTTTTAAATATCTTTTTCATTGGAAATAAAGCTTATTGGAATCGAATGGGAGATAGTACATCGATCGATTTTCAATTACAAATTTTTACAATATTTCATAAACTAAAGCCGGCAGATAAAAATTGTTAAGGGAAATGTTCTTCAGAATCATGGTCTTGACAGTGTGTCCAAATTTCAACGAAATTGGATTGGATATTGTTACATCGATAAAGCCGGTAGACAAAAACTGTAAAGTGAAATGTTTTTCAGAATCGTGGTCTTGACAACGTGTTGAAAGCTCATCGAAATCGCAGAGGATTTACATTATCGAGAAACTCTTGTTCATTGCGACTTCGTGGCGTGTCACCAATGCTCGGCTACCGCCTCGCCGCACAGTGTGGCGGATGGCCTTTATAGTTGGACAAAATTGTAAATCGCCTATTTTTCTATATTTACCAATTAATATGTTTACAGTTGTATAAATATGGATTCATTATTAACTTTCTACACCATTTAGTTGGTTTCTGATAATTAAGCTATATACTTTAATAAAATTCAACAAAGTTAGTAATGGATCTATGTAACATAGACTGATTTAACAAGATATTATCAAACAAGACGTCATTTTTAATTACAGACAAAAAGAATGTAAATATAATTTACTAATTTAGTTTTTGGAAATTCAGACATATTTTAACGGGAAAGCATTATTCTTTGGTTTAGTATAAAGTTTCAATTTATAAATAACAACTCTGCTTCATATTATTGTTTATAATTTTAATAAAAATATAAATAAAACGAAAGAAACAACATAGATCAAAATCAAAATATTAAATAGGAACGTTCGGTAGTTAAAAACTAATAACTTATAAACAAATGAAAGCTGTTGAGAGTAATTATAGTGAGGCAGTTGGTATGAATGAGAGTTATGGGTTAGTACCAGGGTAGTGTCACTCTCATAGGAGAACTGTTAGCACGAATTTAGTAGTGTAACACAAAATAAAGATGTCACTACTTTGCAAGAGTAATTCTCAAAGTGTCCGCCAGATGGAATTGATGACAGCATTTTGGCGCATACGTGTTTAAGAAACCAAGAGGACACCGATATTCTACAAACAATAAACAGAGAGTGCAATAAACTAATGAGTTTGTCATTATACAAAACATCCGGAGCAGCGTATCGCCTTCTAGCCCAATGGTTCTACTTGCCATCGAAGTCAACAATTTTACAGCTACTGAGTAAAATCCCCATAGGGGAAGGATTCAATGACAGCATTATAAATAATATTCATAATTTGTTTACTTAGGCCTGTAGATAGATTATGTGTTGTAGTTTTTGACGAAATTGTTTTGTCCACAGGTATCCATTACAGTTCCACACGGGATGTCATGGTTGATGAAATCGAAGCAGACAGTGTGTTATTCATTCAGTAAGGGTCCCGCAAATGCAGACAATTAAAGATCAATTAAGTTAAGTTAATAGTTAATAAATGTATTATTTCACATTAGGTTTTACTATTTTTAAATCAAACAAACATGCTTTTGGTCCCTCATAGTATATGTTTAAGGATTAAAACTATTTTTTAACTCACTATCATTTCAGGTTTACGGATAGTTGCTACCATTTGCGATCAAGATTCCGTAAGTATTATTATTACGATTACAGTCCACTGTTTATTATAATTAAAAATTGTAATTGAAGTAAAAAATGTATTTCTTTTCAGATGAAACTGATGTTACAGGAGAATTCCTCATGGACAGCAAAAGCAGTGGGACTGCAATTAGTATTAAGGAATTCAACAACATTTTTGACAGCCTGAATGGAGAAGAAGGAAAACGTGAACCACTGAAGCCACTGGCAGGACCTTTAACGAGGACTCATCAGTACTGAAATTAGCCATATACAAATTAAAATATATATATTTTAAGAGAGATGTGTGATCGATCTGAGATCGTGTAATACACATCGAATATCTCGTAACACACATCGAGATCGTATAATTCACATCGTATATCTCGTAACACACATCGAGATCGTATAATTCACATCGTATATCTCGTAACACACATCGAGATCGTATAATTCACATCGTATATCTCGTAACACACATCGAGATCGCATAATTCACATCGTATATCTCGTAACACACATCGAGATCGTATAATTCACATCGTATATCTCGTAACACATATCGAGATCGTATAATTCACATCGTATATCTCGTAACATACATCGAGATCGTATAATTCACATCGTATATCTCGTAACACACATCGAGATCGTATAATTCACATCGTATATCTCGTAACACACATCGAGATCGTATAATTCACATCGTATATCTCGTAACACACATTGAGATCGTATAATTCACATCGTATATCTCGTAACACACAATGCTTTGTGTGTTCTGCGATATGCGCTGTGTGTTACGAAAGATGCGATGTGTGTTACGAGATATACGATGTGTGTTACACTATGTCGATGTGTGTTACGAGATTTGCGATGTGTGTTACACTATGTCGATGTGTGTTACGAGATTTGTGATGTGTGTTACACTATGTCGATGTGTGTTACGAGATTTACGCTGTGTGTTACGAGAGATACGATGTGTGTTACGAGATATACGATGTGTGTTACACTATGTCGATGTGTGTTACGAGATATACGATGTGTGTTACGAGATATACGATGTAAAATTGTACGATCTCGATGTGAGATCGTGTAATACACATCGAATATCTTGTAACACACATCGACATAGTGTAACACACATCGTATATCTCGTAACACACATCGATGTAGGGTAACACACATAGACATAGTGTAACACACGTCGTATATCTCGTAACACACAACGAATTGTGTGTTCTGCGATATGCGATGTGTGTTACGAGATATGCTTTGTTTGTTACACGATGTCAATTGGTGTGATATGCATTTGATGTATTGTTAGTATGAAAAAGTTTGTAAATAATGTATAACTTGCAATATTTGTAATGAACCAGTGTAATCGCGCCTGATATTATGTTTTAAATTTATTAATAAGTAGAAAGTTGTACATATACTGTTACAAATGTTTAAAATATTGAATATAATGTTCTTAAAATGTATGAAAATGTTTTAATTTATTTATTTTTAAATAAAAATTATAAATTAGCATGGAATGGATAGTATGGATTTCAAATTCCCGCGTTTTGACCCGTTAGTTGTGTAGCACAACTATCAGATGGCGTTCGATTTCGTGCTAACAGAAAAATACATTGAGTGACACTACCCTGGTACGAATGAGAGTTATGTTATGGGTTGGTACGAGTGTGCGGTATGGGTTGGCATGAATGTGCGACGGATAAAAAAGTAAAAGAAGCAAGGAGCGCAGGAGAGCTCGTCTTCTGTTTTTGAGTGGTTGTGCAGGCATGCTTGGTGTGAGAACAGCGTAAAAGTGCAATGTTGATAAAAGCGTTTAAATGTTATTGTGCTTACTTATTCCTTCTTTATATTTCTTCAATTAAACAATTATTTAATTAAACAACATAAATACAATATATTTAAACGACAAATATTTGGGTTTTCGCCTGGCCCGGGCTATAATTGTCACGAGTGTGTACGTAAAACGACGTAACTTCATTATAAAAACTAGCTGGTTATTGTTGCTCGCTCGCTTCGCGAGCTCGCGGATGGTGTTATTGTTGCTCGCTCGCTTCGCGAGCTCGCGGATGGTGTTATTGTTGCTCGCTCGCTTCGCGAGCTCGCGGGTAGGACTGCTCTTGCGAGAGGGTTAGTGGTACGCATTGCTAGTCAGGCATACAGCTATTAATGGTTTTTTTTTATTTTGTGTGTGACTCTCCACGAGCCACACAAAGAACTTCCCGATTCGTTAGTTGTAAGCGGTAACATTAGCATTAACTGCATAATTAAAAAAAAAATTAAATATATATAATTACGTTTGTTTATTTGGTGGAAAATTTCCATCCTCTCTTATAAATTGCATTGTTGAATGAACTTCTTTCGAAAAAAACTAAAAAATCTAAAAAACTGCTTGACCAATATGGACCAAAATCTAATCAGCTCTAAGTTACGACGAGGCACATCCATTGCATCATTCATCATTCTGATCGCATTGTTACTTTTTCAGAAAATGTTAACGAAAAATTTGACACACACACACACACACACACGCACACACACGCACGCACGCACGCACGAACGCACACGCACACGCACACGCCCACGCGCACGCACACGCACACGCAAACACACACACACACATACCGACATTTTGATAAAAAGAGTCTAAAATGAATCCAATGACCATGAAACGTGAAGATCTGTTAAAAATTCTATTTTCGATTTTCGGGGTAAAAAAACATTAATAGCTGTATGCCCCACTAGCAATGCGTACCACTAACCCTCTCGAAAGAGCAGTCCTACCCGCGAGCTCGCGAAGCGGGCGAGCAACAATAACCAGCTAGTTTTATTATTGTAAGCGGTAACATTAGCATTAGTTGCATAATTGAAAAAAAAAATTTTTTTTAACCCTTTGAACTCGAGGCCGTTTTCGCTTGCGCGAACCAGCAACTCGAGACGATTACGGCCAAATTAGGTGAACATTTTACAGGTACTTCAAAAATATTTAATTTAAAAAAAGTTAAAAAAAAAAAATTTCACCAGTTTATTCATTTATATGTCGAAAACAACAAATTTTGATAAATATTACACTCTGTAATTAGTTTTGGTGTGATGCTTAGTAAAACAATAGCCAAGATGCATCCTTGCCACTTCACATCGGCCGGGCGCCGTATCGGCACCGCTCGAGTTGCTACTTAACATCGGCCGGACGCCGTATCGGCGCCGCTCGTGTTCAAAGGGTTAAATTTAAAAAAATTTTTTTTACATAAAAATGAAATATATATAATTACGTTTGTTTATTCGGTGGAAAATTTCCATCCTCTCGTATAAATTGCATTCTTGAATGAACTTCTTTCGAAAAAAACTAAAAAAACTAAAAAATCTAAAAAACTACTTGACCGATATGGACCAAAATCTAATCAGCTCTAAGTTACGACGGGGCGCATCGATTGCATCATTCATCATTCAGATCGCATTGTTACTTTTTCAGAAAACGTTAACGAAAAATTTGATAACATAAAAACGGCCATACGCACACACACACACACACACACACACACACACACACATACTAACAATTTGATAAAAATAGTCTAAAATGACTTCAATAACCATGAAACGTGAAGATCTGCTAAAAAATCGATTTTCGATTTTCGGGGCAATTACAGTAACTTCCCTATGAATCGGGAAGTTAATTAGTATAGTTCTGTAACGTTCTGCAAGCCAATTTTTGTATCAAAATAAAGTAGGGAATCTCTACTTTATAATAATGTAAAAATCATCGCGTGGGGCGACGTTGGGCATATACTAATTCATTAACGAAGAGTAGTAATATGTGCGTTTCTGTGAAAACATAAGTACCTATTTCTTCGAAAGAAGTTTTTCTAAATGATATAAATAATCTTGACAATATCGGCATAGAAAAGGGTCTAGCAGACTAGGAACAGTAAATCGGCCCCCCTGGATTTTTATTGAAATTGTGTGGAAAACATTGGTTTTAGGTTGAAAGATAACCCCTCAAAATTTCAAGTCGCTAACCCTTCATATAAGGATTATATGAGGGTAAATACCCATAACTATATCATTTTTTTCTCGGTTGTTAATTAAGATATTCAGATAAAAAATACGAAAATACTCGTACTTACGTCCTTCATATCATATATTCTTTTCACAATTGTGATCATATTATGGCGGGTAGTAAAAAATCATTATATTTTTTAGGGGTGGAAATTGCAAACAACCCTTTGAGTGACCACTTTCAAAAAATTTAACAACAATGTTCTGTTATCTATCTAATATACAGTGTGTCCCAAAACTACCCTAGGAGCCGAAAATGGGAGGTTCCTTGGGTCATTTGAAGCGACATTTTCCTTTACAAAAATGGCGTCTGCGGCTTTGTTTAGGAGTTATTAACGAAAAACACGGACCAATCAGAGCGCGATCTAGACATGCGATGGCATGTTCGGCCAATTGACAGTTGGCGCGTCGGGCCGATTGTGCTAACTCGCGTCTAGGTCGCGCTCTGATTGGTCCGTGTTTTTCGTTAATAACTCCTAAACAAAGCCGCGGACGCCATTTTTGTAAAGGAAAATGTTGCTTCAAATGACCCAAGGAAGTTTTGGGACACCCTGTATACAAAAGTTTCAAGATGGTCGGAGGGGTGGAACATAGTTAAATATTGAAAAACAAATGAAATTACGCCATTATAATGTAGGAATACTATTAGTGGAAGATTTTAGTAGTGATTATACGTATTTAGTATTAATTCTAAGATACTCAGGCTACGACTATCACTGTGGCACTCTTATACTCATTCGGTTTCTTTATTGGGTCTCCCACGGTCGCTCAATCCTGAACTCAACTTGTTAGTTGATTTAGAAAATCGACACTAATTGTCAAGGAATTCGACCACCTGACTCGAGCCAATGTGCCCCACGAGTCGAAGTCTCTTGAACGCGACGCGACGGAATTCGCTAGATTTTCGTGCGTCTTTAGTGCGCCATAGCAATAACATGCAAAGAAAGTGTTACCTCTGTTTCCACAACCCACCTCCAATTCCTCTCACTAGGATTTACTATCTACACTACAACTTTCACGTCTCTTAAATAGAAAAATCGTTCAGTCTAAACACTCGGTCCAAACCCTCGTTATGCACACGTTACGCACAATACGCCGCGCGATGCCTAGAAAACACGATCATTTAACCGTTTTGTGTATTATATATGTATAATATTAGCATGTATAAAATTATATACTACTTATGTAATATTATTTACAGGTAACTATCAATTAACCCAGGTAGTATGCTATCTCGCGGAATTAATGAAAGATGATAATATTTTAAATATGGAATATTTAAAGGAATCTAACAATATTATAAGGCTGAAAGTTCACTCGAGGCCTATGAACCGTAAATATTATCAATAGTATATTGCATGTGTACCACATTTCATTAGTTATACCGCTATCACACGATATACATGTGACTGTGCTAACGGCAACAGAACAGTGGGTTGCTGTTCTCATGTCGTTTCGATTATTTATTATTTATCTCACGGGCGATTTAAAGCCAAAATTGTGAACCATTGCAGATATTAACGAAGATATTTGATGTAACACATACAGTCTCGGTTATTGAGGAAAATAGTGACGAAGATTGAATAAATTATGTATAATATGATTCCTATAATTCTCATTTACACCTACATAATGTCTCTCACGTTTTAAAAAGAAATAATTGATTAAGAAGGGACTTAATCTCCTGATAAGAATTACTAAAAAGTGTCGTAAGAAACACGACACTATATATTGTACTATTATAATGGCGTAATTTCAACATCAAAAATTTTTTTAAAAATCCAATCTTCGAAATTTCAAAGTGACATAATATTTTTTTACGATGACTTTGTACTTTATTTGTACATAGTTATAGAGCATGAAAAAACAAATTCAACGATATATAGGAATACATATATACGATGTACTATAATGGAGGAAATCAATTTTCAAAAATAATCAATTTTCAAGCGCTTTGCGGCACGGGTTTCCATTTCCCGATCGAGCTGAAGTTTTGCACATATCATTCTTTAACCAAGTGTCATACTTTAGGGGAGTAAGACCAAAATTCATTTTTTTTTAATTTTTGGCTCCTATAGCTAAGGACCACCCTAATACAGACGCTACCGTTGGTGACTCTTCCTCCTTCCGGAGATATGTGTCGAAATAGAGGGCCTATTTAAGAACAAAGGGCCCACTCAAAATCGAACCATATTGTGACTCATGCAAGCGATGCATCGAGTTGCATAATTTCTAAGAATCCAGTCTGATCATAAGTCTGCACCCTCGTCGAAACCGAGTTTGGGCACTATATAAGGGCATTAGATTTCTTCATCTTTGGGCATTGATCTTAAGAGTTTTACGCTGTACGCGTCGACTCACGTCACAATTTCGTTCTACCAAGATCGGGTATAAATTCCCATCAAATATTTTTATATTTCGTCTGAAGGACAAATACATTCAGATATGTATAATACATGACCTTGAAATGACATATCTCTGCACCGAGCAACCGAATATCAAAGTCATTTCAAGGTCATGTTTTTATACGTGTCTGAATGTATTTTTCGATCAACTACACAATGCAATTTTAAAAAAATGTAGTTATGTATCAAAAAACATCGATAACCTTGATAACTTCGAAAAAAATGACCTTTGGGAAAAAATGTTCTTGGCAGATATTGGTCCATGGACACCGTGCACATTATGTAAGACTTGTTTTTATTGAAAGACTTGTTTCTTTCTGATGAATTGATGTCTTGGATATCTTCGCTGTATCTAAAAATTATAATTTCTTGGTGAAAAGCATTATGCAATAAACGGGAAGATGTTTTAACATGAATATATTAGATTGGAAGAAAAGCTAAGGCATATTTTAAATAAGCAGGTAATTTTGCTTGTAAATCTGAAACACATGTTAACTTTAGAATCATTAAAAAACAGGAATTGACAGGTCATCTGAAAAATGGCAACATATTATTCCAACTAATGGAAATTATATTATTAAATGATATTAAACATGTATTTGTAACAGACCTACACGCATGACAAGTCTGTTACTAGCAGACGGCTCGACAACCCCGAACGACGCCGACCGTTACCCAACCGCGCAGCCAGCACTAGAAATACTGTTTGACGGTAACCGGAAGCCGAGAAAGCCCATATCGGATATAAGACGTCACCGGAATTTCCATTAAAAAACACCGCGCCGCACCACCTCATCTCCCCACCAAAAGTAAGTATGTAAGGCTCTGCCAAACCCAGCTCGAACTCTGTCGTACTGGTCCTGCCACCAGAGCAACACCTGCGCTCCGTGTTGTAAGTATTCACTATGTTCGATCTCTCGTGAGTATTTATGCCCTTTTTCGATTTCTGGTTGTCCTTCGAAATTTAGAAGAATGCTAACCCTCGACGTGTCGTAAACAGCACTCGAGGGTTCGAGCTGACAGCATTGGAAAAGAGGCAATAAAGTCAATCCGTAGACCCGCTTTTTAGAATACTGTTCTTTACAAGGGTCCCGGATTCGGACACTTACGGGCCTGATATTCAACACCACGACAGCGGTCAAGGTTTCGCATCCCTTGCGCCGCACGTGCATCCACTTGGGTTTTTTTGTAATTGCCTTCTCGAGGCATACTCGGACCGCGAGCTCCGAGATTTCGTACGTTCTCTTGGCCGACCGTACCGTCCGCAGGCCAAGGGTCATAAATCCACGGTGGTCCACTCAGGCCCAAGTCACCACGCTGCTTCGGAGGTGACGTCACCCGGGAATTTCCGACGATTTTCCGATGTTGACTTGAGGGTGGGGTCTTCTTTCTCCGCCGAGGAGAGATGTCCGGGAAGATCCTCCTCCCTCAAGTCAACCAGCGAATGGGGTTGCTTTTTCCCCCAAACGGGGCCTTATCGAGGCATCCGCGAAGTGACTCATCCCGAAGCTGCGAGGCAGATTCGAACAACCTTCCACTCGCAAAGGTCGAATTCATTTGTCAAATATCCATAGTCTCTCCAGTTATCGACTAGAGAACGAAACTTTCGTACATTATATCTAAGTCCGATATTACGCTTACCGCTACGGTCCCGGTTCCGAGAAAAAAAATCAATCGGCCAATGTTAATTCGGCGGTCGATTGGGTCGTGTAATTACATGCAAGATTAA
Source organism: Lasioglossum villosulum (assembly GCA_963971365.1). Classification (NCBI taxonomy): domain Eukaryota; kingdom Metazoa; phylum Arthropoda; class Insecta; order Hymenoptera; family Halictidae; genus Lasioglossum; species Lasioglossum villosulum. The sequence goes on from OZ020500.1 coordinate 21,894,467, forward strand.
AATAAGTTATTTTATTTATTAATCGAAAACTGATTATTTACCGAACACACGACATTTCACACTACGACTCCGATTTTCCGTTTAGACAAGCTGTAGGGACGCCCCTGACCCGTTTCCCACGATCCGCCACCTCACAAGCTGTCGAGGTGTCCCTCTAACCGTTCCGAAGACCCATCGGAATTCCTGCGCCTCCACGAGCCGTTGAGACGCATCTTTCGCCATCACCGCGAGCCGCTCTGATGTTCCGCCCCGTCTCACGAACCGTTGAGACGGTTCATTCGTCCTGCTGCCTCCGCACAGTGATGTGATATGGGGCGTTCTTCACGCGCATGTGTCAGTTTCGTCAAGAACGTATCTACGTCCGAAGTTTGAGGGGAACTATTGGGGGGAAAATAGTGGGAGACTATTATTAGCGGGAACGTCCAGCGGAGTCCATTACGACCGTTACGACACGAGGCGCAAAAGAACAGTGTGCTGCGAGAATTTCAGATAAGTTATTGTTAACATTTAATCAAATAATAAAGTTTGCGAAATTAGCGGAGCGACTAAGGTACCCAATTTTCGTACTTGACTGAGGCCGTCTGACGTCAGCATATTCGGGCATGCGCGTGAAAAACGCCCCATATCACATCATTGTCTCCGCGCAATGTTCGGATCCGGCGCACCGATTCGCACGCGATGGTCACCAGATGGCGAAGTCTTCAGCCTCAGTAACAGAAAAATGGGGTACTTTGAGTATCCCGCAGAATTTTACAAACTTGTTAGTATTATTCGCTCGGCGAGAGTTGGCACGAGAAACTCGTAGGTACCACGTGGTGCTCCCACTACGCGCTACACGTCTTCCGCGATTGGCCGAATCGCTCGACGAAGACAGCAAACGAGCGTATTGAGTGTGACTGCAACAGAGCGATGTCGCGTGGCTGAGCTCAGAACATTGGCGTAACTCCTCATAACGCGTCTGTTTTTTCGCGTATTATGTCGGTTCGCGCTGAAATGTCTCGTTGCCCGCCAAACTAATATAGAACAACTTATTCAAGGAAGTGGACTGGATTTAGAGTGAAGGATTGCGTTTCGTCTGGATCTGTTGGAGGACTCGTCAGTAAGGCTAGCCCAACAGACCCTGCCTTAGACGCGCGCGGATCTGTGATGATGATCCGTATTTGAATTTACTCTTCGCGTTAACTCTGAAGGGTGTCACGTTCCGGATTTAACTAAGATCGAGTTGCGCCGTATCGCTTGGTTCGTAAAAACAAGGATGGTACTCGGTCGAAGACTACTGCCGAAGTGATTTTTCACCGCTTCAGAATCATGCGCGAGCTTCTTTTTTGGGCTTCTCTTAGGGTACGCTCTCAGTGGATCCGTTTTCGTCCGACGTCCGACTTCGACGTACACGGACGAGCGTTTCGAGGCATGTGTTGGTGCCGGTACGGCCCATTCCGTCCGAAAAGATGCTCACAGTGAGTCCGATTTCGTACGAAACGGTCAAGGTCGAACCTTTCCAAGTGCTTCGAGAAGGGTTTCAATGGGCAACCCCATGAGGTCTCAACAGCCGAACGTCGGTCGGAGAGAATGAAATCATTTTCATTTCCCACCGACGTCGGACGGTGCAGCGTTCGCTTTAAATAATTTTCACGTCGCCAATTTTGAAGTGTCCGTATTCATAAAAACGGGTTCGTAAAGAGAACACTTGGGGCTGTATCATCATTATTTTTATTTTTTCAATTTTCTGGTGCTACGATGGCAACGCACCTGTTTAAAAAACAATTGCAAAATAAAGTATGAAAACAAATATTTTTCCAACTGAAATAATTTTTATTAAATACTCTTGCGGTTTCGCGATGAGCACCCAAAACTCATTTTTATCATTTTGTTATAGCTTGGCCGTTGTAATGTAATGAAAAACTTGTGACACTTCATATTTTACATGTCCGTAAAACCATCAATTTTCAAGATTTCAAAGAGTTCTTTGAGCTACGTTGATATTTTACTAATAAAGACTGTAACACAGCTTAAGTTCTATTTTAATCTATGATCAAAGTAATAATAAATTTTTTAAAATAACGTTACGTTATTGCCACGTCTTGGGGATTTTGCACCACTGTGCGACGTACGATAGCGTAGCGATTATCTGCACGCGCAACGAAACATTGAGTGTGCAAATGATTGGACCATTATTGGGCGATCGACTGCGAAACTGTTTTTAGCGCATCCAATTCATAATCATGGTAATTTAAAAATTACTTTATAGTCAACAGATGTTCGAGAAAGAGTCGACTTCCATCTCAATAGTAATGCTACCTGTCATAAACCTCTCAATAGAGAACAGCCCCGGGAACGGCACATAAACAAATCGTGCCTATCGCCAGGTCTGTCCATCCCCACCAACACGGCCGCGCGCCCGTAATCTCAATGTTTTGACTTCGACGGTGCACGCTACATAGTGTGTGTGGCCGCTGTGGCCAATATTTCGACACAACCGAAAATGCGTGTAAAACTGGGCCTGCCTCCTCCACTCTTATCCAATCGGCCGCGCATTCGTATCTAGACACGTCACCGTAGTCCTGCCTGAAAACCTTCTTCTCAGGCTTGCATCAATATACAATGTCATCCGTTCGGACCAATACGAGATGGCGCCTTGCCACCCCCTACAGTCGCGTAGTAGTGAGCGATAACAGTTTAATATCTTAACACACTATTGTTCAATGAACAAATTGAAAATGTTTTTTCACTACGTAAAGACAAACGCTGTCGACTCTTATTTCAGAATGTCTAGAGAATATTCAGCAATTTTATGGATCCAAAATAACAAACAATTCACACCTAACAGCTGTTTATGTTGTTTGCAGGGTGAGCCTGGCAACATGACGATCTCAAATAACTCGTAAGCTATTTGTTTTCATACTTTATTTTGCAATTGTTTTTTAAACAGGTGCGTTGCCATCGTAGCACCAGAAAATTGAAAAAATAAAAATGATGATGATACAGCCCCAAGTGTTCTCTTTACGAACCCGTTTTTATAAATACGGACACTTCAAAATTGGCGACGTGAAAATTATTTAAAGTGAACGCTGCATCGAAATATATCGCGCGAGGGCCTTCCTGTCAGCCGACGTCGGACGAAGCTGAAGAGTCACACAGACGGGCCTACCCACACATTGGAAATGCCGGGCCGAAGCCTCTGACGTCACCAAGACGGTCGGACGTCGGATGCACTGTGAGCGTACCCTTAGGAGTCGAGAGGGCGGCCCTTAGGAGTTTGGTAGGTGTGTTTCGCTGATTGTTGTAAACAGGAAGGTTCTCCTATTGGTTGGTTACAGTGGTCGTTCCCAATCATAACGTCGTAAGTATTTAAGGTTTTCTTCTACCCTTGTGAGGGAGAGCTAATCCGCAAGACGGCGAGGGTTATTACTTGACTCGAGCAAGGGACTTTCTGGCATCTGGAAACCGTATGGTCGTTGCCCGATCGACCTTCAACCGTTTTCGCCGACCGCGGGTGTTCGTTGGGAAGTTCTACCAGTTGAATAGAGTCATAAACTAGCTGGTTATTGTTGCTCGCTCGCTTCGCGAGCTCGCGGATGGTGTTATTGTTGCTCGCTCGCTTCGCGAGCTCGCGGGTAGGACTGCTCTTGCGAGAGGGTTAGTGGTACGCATTGCTAGTCAGGCATACAGCTATTAATGGTTTTTTTTTATTTTGTGTGTGACTCTCCACGAGCCACACAAAGAACTTCCCGATTCGTTAGTTGTAAGCGGTAACATTAGCATTAACTGCATAATTAAAAAAAAAATTAAATATATATAATTACGTTTGTTTATTTGGTGGAAAATTTCCATCCTCTCTTATAAATTGCATTGTTGAATGAACTTCTTTCGAAAAAAACTAAAAAATCTAAAAAACTGCTTGACCAATATGGACCAAAATCTAATCAGCTCTAAGTTACGACGAGGCACATCCATTGCATCATTCATCATTCTGATCGCATTGTTACTTTTTCAGAAAATGTTAACGAAAAATTTGACACACACACACACACACACGCACACGCACGCACGCACGCACGCACGAACGCACACACACACGCACACGCCCACGCGCACGCACACGCACACGCAAACACACACACACACATACCGACATTTTGATAAAAAGAGTCTAAAATGAATCCAATGACCATGAAACGTGAAGATCTGTTAAAAATTCTATTTTCGATTTTCGGGGTAAAAAAACATTAATAGCTGTATGCCCCACTAGCAATGCGTACCACTAACCCTCTCGAAAGAGCAGTCCTACCCGCGAGCTCGCGAAGCGGGCGAGCAACAATAACCAGCTAGTTTTATTATTGTAAGCGGTAACATTAGCATTAGTTGCATAATTGAAAAAAAAAATTTTTTTTTTATTAAAAAAAAATTTTTTTTAACCCTTTGAACTCGAGGCCGTTTTCGCTTGCGCGAACCAGCAACTCGAGACGATTACGGCCAAATTAGGTGAACATTTTACAGGTACTTCAAAAATATTTAATTTAAAAAAAGTTAAAAAAAAAAATTTCACCAGTTTATTCATTTATATGTCGAAAACAACAAATTTTGATAAATATTACACTCTGTAATTAGTTTTGGTGTGATACTTAGTAAAACAATAGCCAAGATGCATCCTTGCCACTTCACATCGGCCGGGCGCCGTATCGGCACCGCTCGAGTTGCTACTTAACATCGGCCGGACGCCGTATCGGCGCCGCTCGTGTTCAAAGGGTTAAATTTAAAAAAATTTTTTTTACATAAAAATGAAATATATATAATTACGTTTGTTTATTCGGTGGAAAATTTCCATCCTCTCGTATAAATTGCATTCTTGAATGAACTTCTTTCGAAAAAAACTAAAAAAACTAAAAAATCTAAAAAACTACTTGACCGATATGGACCAAAATCTAATCAGCTCTAAGTTACGACGGGGCGCATCGATTGCATCATTCATCATTCAGATCGCATTGTTACTTTTTCAGAAAACGTTAACGAAAAATTTGATAACATAAAAACGGCCATACGCACACACACACACACACATACTAACAATTTGATAAAAATAGTCTAAAATGACTTCAATAACCATGAAACGTGAAGATCTGCTAAAAAATCGATTTTCGATTTTCGGGGCAATTACAGTAACTTCCCTATGAATCGGGAAGTTAAAAAAAGGAAACCCGAAATGTAAGGCCTGCTACGTTCATGAGAGGTTGTAGAAAATTGACAAGCGTTTGGGTCGCCTCCGGAGACATTCCCAAACTGCTTATTTATCAAGTATCCAGACGTTGGACAAAGTTCCTTTATTGTCCGTTAGTCATAAATCGAGTCCGGCGGAGGGTTTCGGTATAGCGGTTCTTGACCGTGGAAATATGTTCTTTATATTAGACTGTGAATTTAACGTGCACGAGGTGGGTATGAAGGCAAAACTTCCTTTGCCTTGTTCTTCACGCGAGGGTACACGAGATTTCGTTTGTTATATGGTTCTTGCGACGGAACATGCTCCCCCTCGTTGATCGATTCCCTCGATCGATCAATAATGAATGTGATAAATGTCTTGACTTACGTTCACGATGATGGGTTGTCACTGTCTGACTGAATATTGCTTTCGGAAGGAAGAGGTGCTAATTTTCTGACGTTTCGTTTGTAAACGCCTTGTGCTGTTCGTACAGTTACCGCACGTGTGATACCGTCGGCTCCTGGATGGATTTGTACGATTCGACCCAACTGCCAACACAATGGAGGGAGATTGTCGTCCCGTAGAAGGACGAGAGTGCCTTGGATGATGTCGTGGGATCCTTTAGTCCATTTATGACGGAGGTTGAGTTGATGAATATACTCTTTGTGCCACCTGGCCCAGAAATCTTGTTTGACCTTCTGGATATGTTGCCAGGTGGACAAACGGTTTGAAGCTGTTGTGCTGAAATCAGTCTCGGCAATACACGTCAAAGAATCACCGATCAGAAAATGTGCAGGGGTGAGAGCGGCTAGGTCATTTGGGTCTGGTGAGAGCGACGTAAGAGGGCGTGAATTCAGAATGGCTTCTATCTCTATCACAAAAGTAGTGAATTGTTCGTACGTAAACAATTCTTCGCCAACGACCCGTTTGACATGATGCTTAAACGACTTGACCGCCGCTTCCCATAATCCGCCAAAGTGAGGCGATAATGCGGGTATAAAGTGCCATGAGATTTCCTTTAACGTGAGGAAGTGTTTCAATTTCTCGTCTCTTTCCACTGTTTTGTGATGCTCCATCAATTCTTTGTTTGCGCCGACAAAGTTTGTCCCATTGTCTGAATAGATATTTTTACAAAGTCCTCGTCGTGCAGTAAATCGTTTCAATGCCGCTATGAAAGCTTCGGTTGTCAAGTCGCTTACTACTTCCAGATGTACGGCCTTTGTTGCAAAACAAACAAACACGGCTACGTAGACCTTGACGCGGGTTCGGTTCCTAAAGCGTCGCTCTTTTACGAAGAAGGGACCGCAATAATCAACGCCGCTGTTAATGAATGGCCTACCTTCGGAGACGCGGGTGGCAGGTAAGTTGCCCATAATGTATTCGACTGTAGGAGGCTTAACTCGGAAACATCTAATACATTGTCGTATAATTTGTCGGGTTGCATTTTTTCCGTCGATGGGCCAATATCGTTGTCGTACGTCGTTTAATGTAGCTGTGATTCCGGTGTGATGGTTTCTAAGATGTGAGTCTCGGATTATAAGCTTGGTTATGTGATGTCCTCGAGGTAGGAGTATCGGGTGTTTTTGTTCGAACGGTAGAGCAGAATTACGTAATCGACCTCCGACGCGTACGATTCCCTTGTCGTCGAGGAATGGGCACAAGGGTTGTAGTCGACTTCTATGTGACACCTTTCCCCTTTTCAAATCATGAATATCGTGTGCGAAGGTAGTGGCTTGAAGTAGTTGTATAATTCGGTTATTTGCGTCACGTAATTCTTCGATGGACAAGGGCCCTGTGGCTCGTTGTTTTAGTCGAAAACGCAAACAATATGCAATGACTCGCCTGAGCCTTTGGATACAAGAGTAGCGTAGTAGGATCTCGTCGGTTTGAGTTATCAACCCTACTAAACATGTCGCTGTTCGTAATTCTGGCAGCTCGTTGCGCATGGTAAATCTTGCCGTGGGCCATGTCGTTTGGTTTTTCGCTAGCCATTTAGGTCCGTGATACCAAAGGTTGTTTTTGATGAGTTCCGCTGACGTTGTTCCTCGGGAAATTAAATCGGCTGGATTGTCCGCAGAGCGGATGTATCGCCACGACTGAATATCCGTCTTCCGTTGGATGTCCGCTACGCGATTGGCGACGAAGGTTTTTAATGCAGATGGCTGTTTGCGAATCCAGCCCAAAACGACCGTCGAATCTGTCCAGAAGATTACCTCGTCCACGTGGTGTGTTAACGCATTTAGTACAGTTTGAGCTAACTTGGCTAACAATGTAGCGCCACATAATTCTAGACGTGCGAGGGTAATTTGACTCAATGGCGCGACCCGAGATTTTGCGCAAAGTAAATTCGTGTGAATAGAGCCGCGTTGATCTATGGTTCTGATGTACAAACATGCGCCGTATGCCCTTTCGCTCGCATCGCAGAATCCATGTAATTCGGTTTGTTTTGCGTTTTTGAGTCTTACGAATCGACTGAATTCAATGTTGTTTAGTACTTGTAGGTCACTTTCAAATTTGGTCCATTCTGTGTGGGTGTTTGCTGGAAGTGATTCGTCCCAAGTAATTTTCAAAGCCCATAAGCGCTGCATCAAAATTTTCGCGACGATCGTGATGGGTCCGAGTAGTCCTAGCGGATCATATATTCTCGCAATTGTTGACAAGACGCTACGCTTGGTGACTTGGTTTGTCGCTGTTCGTTGAACCGAATATCGAATTGTATCACGCCGTGCGTCCCATGATACCCCCAACGTTTTCATTGTCGTCGCGTCGCCTAATATCTTTGGGTGTACTAATTCTTCGTTCAGTCCCGAGAGTAATTCTGGCTCGTTTGATGCCCATTGTCGAATGTTAAGACCGCCCCGCTTCAACAATGTGATAATTTGACGTTGTAATGTCTTGGCGTCTTCGATTGAATCGGTGCCCGTCAGCAGATCGTCTACGTATAGATCCCTTTTAACGCGTTTTGCCGCTTCGGGGAAATCGCTCCCTTCGTCGCTTGCTAGCTGATGTAGGCACCTTATAGCTAGGTATGGAGCCGGCGCGAGTCCGAAAGTGATTGTGTTTAATTCAAACGTTTCGATTTCTCCTTCAGAATTTCGCCATATGATCCGCTGATAAGCGCGATCCTCGGGCCGTACTAGAAACTGGCGGTACATTTTTTCGATGTCCCCGGTAAGGACATATGCGTGCATTCTGAACCGCAACAGGAGCGACAGAAGATCGTCTTGTATGGTAGGGCCGATTCTGAGCGTTTCGTTTAATGAGAGTTGTGTGGTTGTCTTCGCTGAACCGTCGAAAACTACGCGAATCTTGGTCGTAGTACTTGATGGTTTCATAACGGCGTGATGCGGTAGATAAAAACCCGGTGTGTGAACATTTTTGGCTACCGTCATATGTCCAAGCTCAATATATTCGTCCAATACTCTTGTGTATTGTTCCTTTAACGTTGGATCGCGTTCTAATTTTCGTTCGAGCGCCAAAAAACGAGTCAAGGCGCGTGAGCGTGATTCCCCGAGTTGATCTTTTTTATTGTTAAACGGCAGAGCTACTATGTAGCGTCCGGATGTATTACGTTTCACGGTTGCGATAAAATGGTCTTTGCATGCTTGATCATCGCATGACCGAAATTGCTTGACTGCTCCTTCTTCTATTTCCCAAAACCTTTGTAAATCAAACTGGGTGTTCGTGACAAAGGTTTGGTGGCTCGATTGTGATGAGGTATGAATGTCACCTCCCAAAATCCATCCGAGTTGGGTTTTTTGTAATACAAGATCCGTGCCGCGATGCTTAGGCAAATTGATTTGACCGATACTGAGGCAAGCTAACGTTGGCCCAACTCCGAGGAGCATATCGATTTTTCCTGGTCGATGAAATTCAGGGTCTGCCAAACGAATGTTTGCCGGAATGCGAAGGTTGGCTCGGTCTATCTGACGGTCAGGTAACGTTCCTGCAATTTGCGGTATTGTGTGAAAGATCAATGTACGTTGATAATTGGTGATTCTTGATTTTACTGTCGCCGTCACGAGATTGTTGGTCGTTGTATTAGTTCGATTTAAGGCTTCGATGACTGCTGTCTGTTGGGTCGCCGGAAGTTGTAGTCTTTTTGCCAGATCATCCGTGATGAGGTTCACGTTAGAGCAGGTGTCGATTAACGTTCGACATACTATCGGTTTCTTATCGCGGTCTAAAACGTAGATTTTTGCCGTTGTCAACAGACCGTTTGTCAATCCTTCCGAAAGGAAGGTGTTGTTGCCTAGTGATCGACAGTCTGTGTTATCTTGTGCTAGTCATATTTTGATGTCCTGAGTAGTTGGATTTACCTTCATATGTAGTCGCGTATGGTGTCTTTCACCGCAGACGCGACATTGACCTCTGGTGCAGTCGTCCAGTTTATGATTTGAATCGAGGCAATTCTGGCATAGGTTGGCCGTACGGACGGCTGCCCATCTATCTTCGATAGACATGTTCCACAATTTGGGACATCTGTATGGCTTGTGTGTTGTTGCTTTGCAGATTCTACAGATTCGCCTCGTGGCGGTCGTTACGAAAGTCCGTTTTTTTGATGGGGGCGATGACGATCGTAGTGTGGAAGTTGTCGCGGATTTCCATGTTCGTTTCGGGGCTCGCGAACCGAGATTTGGTGTCATTCTATGGGATTCTGGTGATGAGCGTCTTGCTCGTTTCGCGTTTGTCACCGGCCTTCGTGATTTGGCTTGGTGTGACGCATTGCGTAGATATTTGAAAATCTCTATGATATTTGGCATTTTTGTATCCTTCAAAGTTTGCTCCCATGCTCCGCGCGTGTCGTCATCCATGCAATTGATGGCGATACTCGCGAGTAGGTCATTCGCGATGTCCTCCCATGATCGACCAAGCGACTGTAGAGATCGAAAATGTGACTGTATGTGATTTATCAAATCATCTGTCGCGTCTGATGAACGGTCTGGCATCGCGGGCGTTTCTAACAACATTGAGGCATGACGTAAAATGAGAGCGCGCTGGTTATCGTATGTTTCTAACAGCTGAGCCCATGCGGCTTTATAGTTTTCTGCGCTTATCGTGAACGACTCGATCGCGGCTTCGGCCTTTCCGGAGACAGATAATCTTAAATAATTGAATCGCTGCACGTCGGTCAGCCCGGTGTGTCCTTGTATCATACTTTTGAACGCGTCCTTGAAAGTCAACCATTTTTCGAGACGGCCGTCGAAGCGTGGGAGATTGATCTTTGGGAGTTGTACACCTGTGATGATGGTGGACGTGGATGGCGCGGGCGAGTCGTTCGCGATTCTTTCGGCCTGTCCTTGCGTTGACTGGGAATCTTCCAATAATTGGGTCGCATTTGCTATCGCGTCTTCGTACAAAATAGTCACTGCTTCGCGTTCGGCTTCGGTTTGTTCGAAATCTTCGTGCTGACCTAACTCGTCTTGATTTTCGTTGAAGTTATTATATTGGTTTGTTAACCGATCGATTCTCCCGCGAAGTTTTGTACGCGCGATCGCGGAATCTTGGTATTCCGACAGAAAGTTCGTGAAAGTCGTGATGTTTGATCTGAATACGCGTTGTTTGTGCTTGATGGCACTGATGCGTTGACTCAATTTACTTGTGTTAGCCATTTTTAGATGCAAGTGAACTGGGAGTTTTTAATATCGTTCTGATCGGTGAATTCAAATAACGTGCTTACCTTGAGCTGACGTAGTTGACTGTCGTTCTCAGTGAGAGTCAGCGAAGACGGTGGCACTTGGCTGTTCTCGCTGAAGGCTGCTCAGCGATGTCGATCGCGGTTAAGGCTGGTTGAATCCTTTCTTTAATCCAAATTGTTGTTGTTATTGTCCACACTGTTTGTCTTTACACGCACTGCACTGTAACTAGGCCGCCGATCCGGCTCGAAGGACCAATGTTTTTTCGCGTATTATGTCGGTTCGCGCTGAAATGTCTCGTTGCCCGCCAAACTAATATTGAACAACTTATTCAAGGAAGTGGACTGGATTTAGAGTGAAGGATTGCGTTTCGTCCGGATCTGTTGGAGGACTCGTCAGTAAGGCTAGCCCAACAGACCCTGCCTTAGACGCGCGCGGATCTGTGATGATGATCCGTATTTGAATTTACTCTTCGCGTTAACTCTGAAGGGTGTCACGTTCCGGATTTAACTAAGATCGAGTTGCGCCGTATCGCTTGGTTCGTAAAAACAAGGATGGTACTCGGTCGAAGACTACTGCCGAAGTGATTTTTCACCGCTTCAGAATCATGCGCGAGCTTCTTTTTTGGGCTTCTCTTAGGAGTCGAGAGGGCGGCCCTTAGGAGTTTGGTAGGTGTGTTTCGCTGATTGTTGTAAACAGGAAGGTTCTCCTATTGGTTGGTTACAGTGGTCGTTCCCAATCATAACGTCGTAAGTATTTAAGGTTTTCTTCTACCCTTGTGAGGGAGAGCTAATCCGCAAGACGGCGAGGGTTATTACTTGACTCGAGCAAGGGACTTTCTGGCATCTGGAAACCGTATGGTCGTTGCCCGATCGACCTTCAACCGTTTTCGCCGACCGCGGGTGTTCGTTGGGAAGTTCTACCAGTTGAATAGAGTCATAAAAAAAAGGAAACCCGAAATGTAAGGCCTGCTACGTTCATGAGAGGTTGTAGAAAATTGACAAGCGTTTGGGTCGCCTCCGGAGACATTCCCAAACTGCTTATTTATCAAGTATCCAGACGTTGGACAAAGTTCCTTTATTGTCCGTTAGTCATAAATCGAGTCCGGCGGAGGGTTTCGGTATAGCGGTTCTTGACCGTGGAAATATGTTCTTTATATTAGACTGTGAATTTAACGTGCACGAGGTGGGTATGAAGGCAAAACTTCCTTTGCCTTGTTCTTCACGCGAGGGTACACGAGATTTCGTTTGTTATATGGTTCTTGCGACGGAACAGCGTCTGACTTGTTGTTATGAGGTAAAAGATTAAGGATACATTCAATCTTATAATATATACGTGCCGATTCATATTTTATTAATGCAGTAAGACTCCAGTTTTCACGGTTAGTGAGAATCAGAGAATATCATGTGCCACCCATAGTTTACGCGGATCCTACCCCGGTGGGGACTCACCGTTCCCCCTGCACCCCACTGACGAAATTCTATGTCAACTCTCGCCGAGCGAATAATATATACATATTAAAAGGCAAGGGGTTAAGCTACCCTTAAAACGTTAGCAATTAAGTTCCAAGATGGAATACTCGTCCCGCCAATAATACCAGTATATTCCTGCCAATATAACTGTCTCAGGGATCTAGCCGCTCTGCTACCTTATGTTAGACACGGCACTGTTTTCACGCCATCTGGTGGCCATCGCCTGCGAATCGGTGCGCCGGATCCGAACACTGCCTCCGCGAACCACGGAGACGTCTTCCGTCCAGAGCTCGCCAACGAGGCACCGTATTTTGACGTCTCCACGACGCGATAACATCGTCACCGTTGACGATCCGCGTCCTTGCGAATCCGCGGCCAGCGAGCATAAAGATATCCACATGTTACGTTATTTCGACACCCGTCATCTCGTCCGTCCCTAACCTCCCGACTTTCTCAACCACCGTCGAACTCTGGCACGGCGACCCTATTCACGCGAGAAATACCGTTGGAATGAGTCACTGGAAACCAGACTCGTTACATATTTTTATAAATTGATACAAATGTTTTCTTTCACGCTAAACCTACCGAGCCTGTGAAGTAACTATAGTATATGTTATCTTATAAAAACGACAAGATTGATTTTATTTAGACTTTGTGTAGCTACTATTGTAATATGTGCACTAATAAAAACATCTATTGAGTTGTTTCTCATGAAATCAGTATTATTACATTTCTAATTGCAGAATAAAAAACCTACAACCAGTCATTTTAGCCGGTGTTGGTAGGATTAGTGTTAATATATGATAGAATTTCCCTCCAACGTAATAATATTTTTATATTTTCCTTTTGCCAGTAATGTTTCAATGACTGAAAACAAATATAAACTCAAAGCTTACCTGCAATTGCAGTGACTTGTTTCACCAACACAATCCTGATAAGTGGCTTAAATGATCGAATCACACACACACACACGCTTTCTATTAACTGGAATTGTTGAATGTTAAGGTACATTTACATTCAACATGATTCATGAAAACAATGCTATGAGTGAGACAGCGCCACCTAGGGTGGGTGTGATGTATGCAGTTGTACGTATGTGATGTGTGCCTGAGCATCGTGCGAAACCTCTCGTCTTTTTCCACTTATTATATTATAATAAACCAGTTGTTGTTAAATAGAATCTCACCACCACGCATCTTTTATTTAACATGGTAGCAGAGCGTGGTTGTTAAAAGTATAAAGTTGAAAAGAAGTGTTGAGAAGTTTAGTTAAGTGAAGAGAAAACGAAAGTTCGAGAAACAGCGACCACGTGTAGGAAAAATGGCGAACATGAAGATTGACGACGTAGTAATTCCGATATTCGATGGATCGGACTACAACAACTGGAGGATACGAATATTAAAATTTCTGCAATATAAAAAGTGCAAAGAAGTTGTCGTTAGAGAGAAAAGAGAAACAGACAAGCAACCAGATTGGGACGACAAAGATATAAAAGCAACAAATTATATTTACAGCGCCATTAATAATAAACAACTAGAGTACGTGAGCGAACTTGAAACAGCGTACGAAATAATGAAAAAGTTCGATGAAATGTATTTAAAAAAATCAACAGCCTTACAAATAGTGCGGCGAAGCAATTTGGAAAATATTAAATTGAAAGATTTCTCTGATGTTACAAAGTTTTTTGATGAATTTGAGAAGGCTGTAAACGAACTAAAAGGTGCAGGGGCTCAAGTGAGTGAACAAGAAAAACTGAATTACATGCTTAAAGCGCTACCGAAAGCATACAGTCATATTGGGGACATTATAGATGTGGTACCCGAAGCAGAGAGAACTGTGGATTATGTAAAAAGCAAAATAAAGTTGAAAGAAGCAGAGGGAAGGAAACCTGATACAGAGAATATAGATGAAACGACTACCAAGTCAAACGTGTTCAATGCAGCTTCGATACCGACGGTCGGTAACAAACAAACTTGCTTCAACTGTGGCAAACCTGGCCATTTTCAGAAGGAGTGTCGTTCGCTCAAACCTGGATCGTTTCGTGGAAATAATAGACCGTTTCGTCGTGGACGTGGAAGATACCAACATAGAGGAAATTATTACAGTGCTCGGAATGAGTATAAAAGGCCTCAAGAAAAGGATGCACAGGGAAGTTGTTTTGTAACAGAGGTAAACATGTCAAACATAACCTATAAAAGTGTAAAAAATGAAATGCAGCTGGAGTGGTTACTTGACAGTGGATGCACTGACCACATTGTAAATGAAGATATGTATTTCGATGAATGTGTTACACTCAAAGTTCCAGTAAACGTAAAGGTCGGCGATGGTCGCATACTGCAAGCAACAAAGTCAGGAACAATAACAACATTCTTCTCAGTGTATAACAAAAGGGTGAAAGTAGTACTGCCAGATGTGTATTTTGTAAAAAATATGGAAGCAAATTTGATAAGCTATGCAAAAGTGACAGACAAGAATACGATAATATCCAAAGGAGACATTACCAAAATTTACAATCAAAATAGGAAACTGGTAGCCATGGCAAAAAAGGAAAATGGACTATATAAAGTTACAAGCTATTGTAATGCAGAAAAGGTTGAAAGAAAAGCAAATATAATAAACAAGGTAAGCGAAACATATTTGTCTTTAAAAGAAAAATGGCATCGTATACTGGGACATGTCAACTTCAATTACTTGAGTATTTTATGTAAAAATGAGTTACTAGTTGGGGCACCAAAGGAGCTGGAGCCCGAATATATGAAATGTGCTATATGCATACAAAATAAAATGCACAATTTGTCATTTGAAAACCGAAGAAACAGAGCAACAGAGATATTGGAAATAGTCCATACGGATCTAAATGGGCCACACACAACTACAGGAAATGGTGGAGAAAAGTATTTTTTGTCATTCATTGATGATTTCAGCAAACTGGCAAAGGTTTATTGTATCAAATCCAAGGTACAAGTGCTTGAGTGCTTCATAGAGTACGTAAATGAAGTCCACAATATAACTGGCAAGTTTATTAAAACGTTAAGGTGCGATAATGGAAAGGAATATTTAAACTGTAACGTTTATCGTTTTGCACGAGAAAAAGGAATCCGTATAAACCCTTGTCCTCCATATGTCCATGAACTGAATGGCACAGCAGAAAGGTACAACAGGTCTATAATGGACATGGCACGATGCTTGCTAGACGAATCAAAGGTAAATAGATGCTATTGGCCAGAAATTGTAAGAGCAGCGGCTTATTTGAAAAACAGAACACTGGCTAACACTATAGAAAAAAAGACACCATTCGAAATATTCTTTGGTAAAAGGCCATGCGTTAACAATCTAAGATTATATGGGAGCACAGTATTTGTTCGAGTACCAGAAGTCAAGAGAAAATCAAAATGGGATAAGAAAGCAGAATCTGGAATTCTCCTAGGATACACAGATGTGGGATACAGGATTCTCATAAAAAACAAAATAATAACAGCCCGACATGTAGATGTGATTGAAGAAGACATAAAATGTATTGGATTTGAGGATATCGATGAAACTAATGATGAATGTCAATGGAATGACAAAAGTGATGAAGAAGAACAAGATAATGAAAATACAGACCTGAAAGAAGAACGGTGTGACACTGAAGAAGAAAAGGATGAGGAGCTGACACCAAGAAGATCCGTAAGAGAAAGAAGACCACCTATTCGATATGGAAGTGAAGGATCATGTAAATTTGTATACGTTAATTATTGCAATGCAAATGCACCTGTTACATTTAAGGAGGCGGTCTCTAGCAATGAAGCCAAACATTGGATGGAAGCTATGGATCGTGAGATGGACAGTATTAACAGAAACAAAACCTGGACATTAGTGGATAAACCTAAGGATAAAATTGCCCTGGATGTAAAATGGATTTATAAAAGGAAGTCAGAAAATGACTACAAAGCGAGACTGGTTGTCAGAGGATTCCAGCAAAAAGAAGAAGTCGAAGATACCTACTCACCAGTGGCGAAGATGCAGACATTAAGAATCTTACTATCATTTTGCTGTAAACACGGTTTGGAAATTGAGCAGATGGACGTAGAAACGGCATTTTTGAATGGAAAAATATATTCAGAGGTTTATGTAAAGCAACCGCCTGGGTATGAAGATGATAGTAACAAAGTCTACAAACTGGCTAAATCTCTATATGGGCTGAAGGAAAGCCCTCGTCTATGGTACGAATGTTTTAACAAATGTGTTTCGAAATTGGGTTTTCATAGGAGTGAGTATGACTATTGTCTTTATACAAAACTTGATAGCATTGAACCAATATATATTTTAGTTTTTGTGGATGATCTATTAATTTGTGGTAAAAATAAGCAGGAAATAATAAATGTAAAAAATAAATTGTCAAGCAAGTTTAAAATGAAAGATATGGGTAAAATCAAGAATTATATTGGAATAGATGTTGAATATAAGTATGGTAAAAATGAAAATGTAATGACCTTAAGTCAAAGAACATATATCGAGTCATTAGCACGCAAATATGCTATAGAAAATGCGAAACTATATAACACACCAATGGAGATGAATCTAAAACTAGAACCTGCGAAGTCATTAAATGAAAATGTAAAGTATAGAAACTTGATAGGCGCACTGTTGTATGTGAGCTCTGGTACGAGACCAGACATAGCTTTCAGCGTAAATTATCTCAGCAGATTCCAGAATAACTATGGAGTAGAACATTTCAAATATGCAATGAGAGTTTTAAAATATCTATTTTTGACTAGAGATCTAAAGCTAACCTACAGAAACAATTACAATATCGACACAATGGATTGTTTTGTGGATGCCGATTGGGCAGGAGATGTCACCGACAGAAAGTCAACATCGGGTTTTCTAATAAGATTATTTGGAAATGTAGTTTTTTGGAAAACGCGAAAACAGAATACAGTAACCAAATCGTCTACATTTGCGGAATACGTAGCGTTATCGGAAGCTGTAACGGAAATAAATTTTATGCGCGGAATATTAAAATCATTAAAATTAATAATAAACAAACCAATTAAAGTGTACGAAGATAATTCTGGTGCAATGTGTATAGCTAAATATGGAAACTATACCAAAAATTCCAAACATATCGAAGTACAATATCACTATGTGAATGAAAATTATTTGGATGGTATTGTTGATATAGTAAAAATAGAATCGGAAAAAAATGTTGCTGATGTATTCACGAAACCGTTAGGTAAAACAAAGTTCGAAATGTTTAGAGACAGATTAATGATAAAATAATAACAGTACAAAATGTTAGATATATAGAGTTGAATGTAAATGTAAGGAGGCGTGTTGAATGTTAAGGTACATTTACATTCAACATGATTCATGAAAACAATGCTATGAGTGAGACAGCGCCACCTAGGGTGGGTGTGATGTATGCAGTTGTACGTATGTGATGTGTGCCTGAGCATCGTGCGAAACCTCTCGTCTTTTTCCACTTATTATATTATAATAAACCAGTTGTTGTTAAATAGAATCTCACCACCACGCATCTTTTATTTAACAGGAATATTATAAACACGTGCACAAGGAACACGTGGTAAACTAACCTCACTTCACGTAAACGCACGGTGATACGACGCGATGCCACAGTGGCGTATTTGGCCCAAAAACGGAAAGAAAATATTGTATCGTTATTTATGAGCTCAGTGTTATAAAAAAGTAGGTCGTTGGATTCGCCTTGACACCAGCTATAACATTATTAGATAAAACTGTATTCTAACATTTAAAAGATCCAAACGATTTTTGCTTTCCGTAACACCATAAGTCGTAAAAATTACACGTACTTGGGACGTCCGAAATTCAAATCCCACGGAAGTACCTGGGACAAAAAAAATGGACGTCTCTAGGACATCCGAAAATTAGGTCCCACGACGTCCTTAGGACTGTTGGAAATTTGCCTTAAGGATGTAGGGAATATCCATAGCGGTGCGAAATCTAAATATTCTTTGTAATGTTATCCGCAACTGTCGTTGTTACTTATCAACAGTTGTCATGGCAAAGGAACAGGAGAATTCCTCCTTGTGCCAAGCGGCAACTGTTGTTCTTCACCCTTTTGATTTGATCTCGCGACGTGTCAACACGTATTTATATTTAAAGAACTTCGCGCATGATTGTATTAAATTAATCATCTAGCGAATCATTTACTTTAATTTATTATTCAAAGTTTCTCGGAATTGTTTAAAATAAACTTTCCTATTATTCCTCTGAATTGTAAGTCTATTTTCCTGAATTTAAATCTCTCCTTCGACTGCGAGACCTGGCCGAAGTGGAACGACCAAAGAAGAGATCATTTATCGGTAACCGAGAGTTTCCGGTTATCTACAACAACGAACATTTTCCACAAGGATGTGGGAAATATGACCTCTCTATATAACTGAGGTGCACCGCGCCCATTTGCGGATATATACAGGGTGTCCCAAAACTAGTGTAGGAGCGGAAAATGGGAGGTTCCTTGGGTCATTTGAAGCGACATTTTCCTTCACAAAAATGGCGTCCGCGGCTTTGTTTAGGAGTTATTAACGAAAAACACGGACCAATCAGAGCGCGACCTAGACGCGAGTTAGCACAGTCGGCCCGACGCGCCAACTGTCAATTGGCCGAACGTGACATCACGTGTCTAGATCGCGCTCTGATTGGTCCGTGTTTTTTGTTAATAACTTCTAAACAAAGCTGCGGACGCCATTTGTGTAAAGGAAAATGTCGCTTCAAATGACCCAAGGAACCTCCCATTTTCGGGTGTCGGAGGAATTTTGGGACACCCTGTATAAGATAACGACGTGATTGAAAATGGCTTCCGACTACTACAGCACGTGGCTAGTGAAAACGCAAAAGAAAACTCGATGTACGGATTCGAACCGTAACACTCGGTGGTCGGAAGAAGAGAGACGAGCGAAGGCTCGGCGCGCGGACAGAGCAGCCGATCCCCACTCCTGACCAACATAGGGGAGAGGGAACAACGTTCCCCACAAGGACGCACAACTTGCGTCATCTATTATCTCATTTATGTACCATCTCATCTATCATAACCTTATTACTTCTGTACACGCTGTCGCCCATGTGACGCACGCATCTGTGATCTGTGATTAGAACATTATTCTTAACAAAACCAGTGTCGCGATCCACCTGCCTATCTTCCACAGGTTATGGGCCCAGCGCTAAAAGTGAAGTGGGAAATATAAATCGTGAGGACTGAAAAAAAGGGAAAGAAATCTAAATCGTGTGAATTCGCTCTCCTTGCCACGCCCTCGCGCTGAGATAGAAAAGCTCGAAACGGAAGTTTGTTGTACACGAACCGACAACAACTAATTTATCATTCGAAGAAAATTTAAATATACAGGGTGGGGCATTTTAAACAGGTCACCTGAATAACGTGGCTGCTATTGGTGTTAGGAAGAAATGTATCAGATGGAACTTGTATGGTATCGAGGGGGCATTATTCTGATGTTAGTAGCTTTTTTGAAGGCGGACGCGCAAAGGACATATGAAGGTCAACTTCATTTTTTTAAATGGGATGAGGTATTTTTTAATACGTCAATCGATGCAGCTGGACATTCGTAATAAAAAAGTACCTATATATATCGAAAAGTTAGTCGTTCAGTAGATATTTCAATGTAAAAAATATAAAAATATCATTACTGCCGTACTAAGACGTTAGCGTTTACTTACTAGTGTAGTACGACAGTAATGGTATTTTATGTTTTTTATATTGAAGTATCTTCTGAACGATTAACTTTTCGACATACATAGGTTAATACTTTTTTATTATGAATGTCCAGCTGCATTGATTGACGTATTAAAAAATTCCTCATTCCATTTAAAAAAATGAAGTTGACCTTCATATGTCCTTTGCGCATCCACCTACAAAAAAGCTACTAACATCAGAATAATGCCCCCTCGATACCATACAAGTTCCATCTGATGCATTTCTTCCTAACACCAATACCAGCCGCGTTATTCAGGTGACCTGTTTAAAATGCCCCACCCTGTATATCTTGCTTTATTTTCTCGGCTCATACAAAACGAAAATGAGTCAACTAACGTTTAAAATTCCATCTCTTCAGAAAGAAAATTACGACACCTGGAATAATCACATGAAGGCACTGCTTGTGAAGAACGACGTATGGGGTTTCGTCAATGGAATTAAACAGAAACCCTTTGCCACAGGTGACAACGCAGCTGATATTGCAGCATGGGAAATCGCAGACGAAAAGGCAATGTCTGACATTATTCTCGCAATAAGTCCAGAAGAATTGAAACATGTAAGTAGATGTACCACGTCCAAAGAAGTTTGGCAAAAGTTAAAAACCATTTACGAGTCAGAAGGGCTTACACGACAAGCAATGCTGCTAGAGGAACTGATTCACCACAAGATGGAGCAATCTCAGGACATGAGAGACCACGTATCAAACTTCCTCGATACCGTAAATAACCTGGAAGCCATGCAGATACAAATTCCACAGGAAATAACAATCGTTGTCTTCCTTTTTAGCATTCCAAAGTCGTACGAGTCATTGAGAATGGCCATCAAGTTATGACAGGAACTATCTACCCCTGAAGAACTAAAAATAAAATTATTAAACGAATATCAGGTGAGGAAGAAAAACAAAGATGAAAAATCCGATGCCATGGCAGCATGGAAACAATCATCACGTTATTTTGGAAGCAGAAATTTTGACAACCAATCATCTGGAAGGGGGAGCGAGAAATCAAAATTTAAATGTCAGAAGTATAGAATGTTCGGGCACATGACAAAAGACTGTAGGTTACGACGACCGGAAAATAACAGGAAGTCAGATGTAAAAGAAACATAAAAAGGGGCAGAAGTGGCTATGAAAACTGAAATAGTGGCAGAAACTGGATTCTGGTGCTTCGTCGCACATGTGCCCCTATGACGAAAAATTTGAAGGCATTGGGAAAAGCAATGCAAGCACATTAAATTTAGCAAGCTCCGAATCGACTTCTATAGAAGGAATTGAATCAGTAAAACTAAAAATCGATGAAAATTCTCCGGCAAAATTTCAAAAATCATTATTTGTTCCAGATCTCCGATCAAATTTATTGTCTGTTGCCTAAATCACAGACAACGGTTTTGACGTTCTGTTCCAAAAAGGATGTGCAGTAATAATCAAGCAAAAAACTGGGAAAAAGATTTTGAAAGCCGAGCGAGAGAGGGACTTATACTTTCTAAAAGAAAAGACTGAAGAAGCTAACATATCGCAAAGCAACACGTCAAACCTTCAGGAATTACATGAGAAATTTGGACTTTTAAACGCAAAGGACCTTGTGGCACCTCAATGTCAAGATGCTTCTTCTGCTCACCGTTGTGTTACTTCTGGCGCTTCTAGAAGGAAGCAAATTTTACAACCGCGGCCGCTCTTCTCTATTTGTTTTTCTTAAAGAGCGGCATTTTCAATTTTATTGTTTTTATTGATTTTATGTTACTGTTTATTAATGTTCTTTTGTTAATTTCAATGTTATTACGTTTTTCCTGATTTTCTGTTCATTCTGTTTCTGGTATTCATTAAATAAACATCGTTTTACTAATTTCCTATAAATAAAGTTTATTATATTCAAAATACAACTTCTTGAACACGTTATTCTAAAACCTAAAGGATCTGATCCAGAACGGCAGGATGCACGGTGTCACAGGTGATTGCTGTGAAAAATTGCAAATCTGTGAAATCTTTACAGATTGAAAAGAAAGTAATGGTCATCCGTCCTAAGGGTGAATCTACACCTCTGGATTGGTGGACATTTGTAAGAGAAACTTACCGCAAAATTATTGTTAAAGTTTTTTTTGCATCAACGCATTCTACTCATCGAGAAGAGGAAAAGTTTGAAAGGAGTCATATGTCGTAAACAAATAGTTATTGAGATATAAGCTGTTAAAGTTTTTGCAATATGTGATTGTGTGGAATTATACGTATACACAAAAGCCTACTACTGCAGTACACGTCCATATCGATGAGACAGAACATGATCGTGTGCGTGCCTTGAGCAAACAAAATTTAAAGAGACATTTGTCTATACGTATAATTCCACACAATCAACTTTTGCAAAAGCTTTAACAACTTATAGCTTAATAACTATTTGTTTGTGACATATGGCTCCTTTCAATCTTTTTCTCTTCTCGATGAGCAGAAGGCGTTGATGTAAAAAAATTTTAACAACAATTTTCTTTGTTATAAACAATTTTGCGGCAAGTTTTTCTTACAAATGTTCACCGATCCTGAGGTGTAGATTCACCCCTAGGAAGGATGACCATTACTTTCTTTACACCTGTTACAAGAGGAAAGCAAACGCAATCTCCATTCACAAGATAAATCTCACGGTCGACAGAAATTTTGGAATTAGTCCATACGGATCTCTGTAGTCCAATCAAGGTAGAGTCTCTTGCTGGTTTCTGGTACTTCCTAACCTTCATCGACGACAAGTCAAAATGGTGCGAGGTGTATTTTCTAAAAAGGAAAAGTGAGTTTTTCCAAAAATTCTTAGAATTCATGGTCAAAGTTGAAAAGCAAACAGGGAGACACATTAAAACCATAAGGTCAGGTAACGGAGGAGAATATCGAAGCAGCGAACTTGAAAACTATTATACATAAAAAAGGAAGGGATCAACCATCAACTCACAACAGAATACACCCCACAACAAAATGGTGTCACAGAGCGCTCGAATCGAACGCTTGTGGAGATGGCGCGATGTATGTTGCTTCAGTTGTGCCTCCCCAAGTTTTTTGGGCAAAAGCAATTCTAACAGCGACTTACATCCGAAACAGGTGTAACGAAAAGTCTAGAGGGTAAAACTCCTCATGAAATTTGGAAAGCAAAAATTCCTACAGCTGTTCACTTCCAAATCTTTGAGATGAGAGAAAGACATCCAAAGAAAAATTCGGTGACTGAACAATCGAATATCTTTTTGTCTGATGTTCAATCGATTCAATGTCATACCGACTACGAGATCCCGAAGTTAGAAAAATTCGTCGAGGCCGCGACGTTAAATTCATCAAAACCTTTGGAGAACTACAAAGATTCGAGGATATTCTGAACGAAGAAACGCTACAGCGCGAGAAACAAATTTTGAACTCCACCGAAGAGGAAGGAAATCACGAAATTGAAGTTATCTCGCCAGCCGAAAATACCAAAGAAGCAACTCTTTTGGAAGATGAGCATGAAGAAAAAGGAACGTCAAACGAAGTGCCGAGAATGAAAATCGGACCAGGACGTCCCAAGAAAATCCTCACAGGCCAGAGAGGTAGATCGCATATGGTTCCCGTACTGAAAGTTCAACAAAAAGAAAACCTCGAAACAGATCAAGTTGACCACGAAAATCCCTCAACGTGTCAATGCCAATTTATCGAATATGCCGGATTAACTGAAAAAGAAGATGCTTGTACCCCAAAAGAAGCAATGTCGTCTTCAGAAGCACGCGAATGGAGAGAAGCCATGCTAAGTGAGTGCCAAACCATAATAAAAAAAACAATACTTGGACTCTCGTAGATGTCCGAAAGGTCGAAAAATTATAGGATCGAGATTGGTCCTACGCACCAAACTCAAGGCCGATGGAACTGTGGAGCGTCGGAAGGCCAGGATAGTGGCCAAGAGTTTCGCTCAGGAACCCAACGTAGACTTCCACGAGACGTTTGCGTCGGTAGCAAGTATGGGCTCCATCCGAATCATAATAGGACTTGCAGCAGAATTGGGACTGCAAGTTCATCGGCTCGATTTCGCCTACTTAAATGGCAATATCGAGGAATAAATTCACATGGAGCTTCCAGAGGGACTATCTGACGTTCTTGAAAACAAACAAACTAAAGAGACGTCGAAGGTATGTCTTTTACATAAGGCAATATACGGATTGAAGCAATCAGGCCGTCAATGGTACAGAAGGCTTTATCTGAAGTTGAAGGTGCTGAATTTAAAATCACTTGACGCTGTAACCATGCGATAAATATAAAACATCCGAAACTTAATCAATACTTCGACCAATATCTGAAACGATACCTAAACCGATATCCCCACGACATGCCGATAAGAAAACAATTCGATAGACAATTCACCTGAGACATTAGACAATCATAACTCCCACGATGCATCGATATTATATGTATACTTGATGAGACACTGTGAGAACGATAATTAAAAGTTGTCTTTATCCACGAGAACATCTCATTTCGTACCACCTCACCTTATTAGTGATAGAATATATTTCTTCGTGAGTTATTCTTCTTTTATTTTATTCGTGGCAAAGTACGAATGTCAGTTGTTCGATAACTATACATTAGTTTTCTCATTTCCTCGATTGTGCCGCGTGACAACGCCGACGCTTGTGTTTACGTTCACAAAGTAAATATGGCGAACTAAAATTAGTCGCAATCTATGTTGACGACTTGATTATACCATCCAATAACCATAGGAAAATAGTTGAGATAAAACAAAGCCTCTCAAAATTCTTTGACATGGAAGTTTTAGGACTGCTTCATTATTATCTGGGAATAGAGTTTACACAAGACAAATCTAAAAACAAACTACGCATGTCACAGAAGAAGTACGCGCAGGACGTATTACGGCGATTCAACATGGAAGATTGCAAGACGGTTTCCACACCAATGAATCCCTCGATCAAATTGTCAAAAATGATGTGTCCTACAACGGATGAGGAGAGATACAGGATGAGCCAAGTTCCGTTTAGAAACCTCATCGGACCACAAGTACACGCCTCGACATATCTAACGCAGTAAGCTCCCTCAGTCAATTTAACGAAGACCCGGGCGAAGAGCACTGGAAGGCCGCAAAACGTATTTCGCGAGACTTGAAGAATACAAAGGACATGGAACTAATCGTCACTAAACCGGGTCATGATTTAATTGGTTTCTCAGGCGCTGATTGGGGTACTAGTGTTGATGACCGAAGATCATATACAGGTTACCTATTTAAATTAGTTGGCGGAGCGGTCAGATGATCGAAAAAGCAGAAAAGAGTCGCCACGTCCAGCGCAAAAGCTAAATACATGGCGTTATCGGAAGCAATAAAGGAAGCCATCCACATCCGAAGATTCTTGTCAGAAATCACTGGAAAACCGGAAACAACCGTGATCTCATGTGACAATCAAAGTGCCGCGTTAATAGCAAAGAATCCCATTTTCACGAGCGCACCCAACACATTGACATTAGATATCATTTTGTGCGTCATTCTACTGAAGCGGGAGAGATTTGCGTGGATTATTTATCGACCGAAAAGATGCCCGCTGACATCCTAACCAAAAGTTTGTCGATGCCAAAGCATCAGAAATGTATTAAAGAAATCGGTTAAGATATTAGATTTGGAAAATATTCATCTTTTTGTGTGCAATAATAAGCGCAAGGATTGTTCTTTACGGGGGACTGTTGGAAATTTGCCTTAAGAACGCACGCCTTGCGCCATCTATCATCTCATTTATGTACCATCTCATCTATCATAACCTTATTACTTCTGTACAGGGTGTAAAAAAAGTAATGGTCATCCGTCCTAGGGGTGAATCTACACCTCTGGATCGGTGGACATTTGGAAGAGAAACTTGCCGCTAAAGGAAATGGGTATTTATATAGAAGTAAATAACGCACGAATACTCTATACAATATAACTTTATTTAAAAAGTGAATACTAGGGAGACGTCTGTATGGTTCGAAAGTCAAGACTGAAGTGAAGTAAAAGAGGAGAAGGTCTTGGGTGGAAAACCCCCATTGGGCCCACTTGAGAAAAACTAAACATAGAAAAGCCCATCGTTTTATTACTCGGACCCTCTTCATAAAATAAACTGCAGGCCTTTGGTCTATGGCCTGAGGACCCTTAAGGCAATGAAAGACATTGTCAGTATCCTTCGACATCTGACTTATTTTTGCAACCAGATATTCCAATAGCCGCAAAATTGTTTATAACGCAGAAAATTGTTGTTAAAGTTTTTTGCATCAACGCATTCTACTCATCGAGAAGAGGAAAAGTTTGAAAGGAGTCATATGTCGCAAACAAATAGTTATTGAGATATAAGCTGCTAAATTTTTGCAAAATTTAATTGTGTACTACTACAGTCCACACGTCCGTGTCGATGAGACAGACGAAATTTAAAGGGGCATTCGTCGCTAGGCCCGTACCAAGTCATTGTCTTCCTGCCCATTCAAATCGTCAATGTGCAGTTGAGAATTTCAAGTTAAAATATTAATCCTACATTATTAAATACTAACGTAAAGAATACTTACACATTTTTCAGGGTCTTCTATTCCTTCGGTGGATCCACAGCACACTACCATTTACACCGATTTTTCTTAGTAGTTGTGCCTGTCTTCCTGGTTCAATGTGGACACCACCAGTGCCCAAACACACATTTAACCGTTCCTTTAAATTCCGCCTCACTCTTTCACATATCTCCATTTTGGTCTTTATTATTTCGAAAGCGTTTTCAATTTTTAGTTTCAACTCCGCTACATTGTGTATGTGTCCACCTGACCTTTTTCTTTTTTTTGGAGAGGATCAGAAAATTCTCAAAAAACTCACCCTCAGGGGACTTTAACCCGTTCTCCTCCCTACTTCCTAGTATTAGGCGCCTGTAGGGACCCGCTGCACGAATTTGCACACTACAGACGCTTGACGCATCCTACTAGGCCTACGACTGGCGCTAAGGCCATATTCAATTCCAGAATGTGTCCACCTGACCTATAAACAATACTCTTGACTGGTCCCCAAAAGAAGAAGCCATGGGATTTAAATCTGGCGACCGAGGGGACCAAATATGAGGCGCAGGTCTACGATCGATCCAACGTGTGTCAAACATTTCGTTGATGAAATTTCGAACCATAATTGGGGAATGTGGTGGAGCACCATCGTGCATAAAATAAATGGAACGACGCCTTCCACGTGGCACGACTTCACGCAACTTTCTAATAAAAATTGTTTTTAAAAAATATAAATACCTTTAACCTGTCAATTTTGACGGTAGGTATATAGGTCCGATGATATGGTCGCCAATGATACCCGCCCATGCATTTATTGCAAAACGTCCTTGATTAAACCGTTGAATAACTGCATAGGGGTTTTGATAATCCCAAATACGGGTGTTTTGTGAATTTTGAATACTAGTATTTGAAAAACTACATTCATCTGTGAAAAGTGCTTGTACGCGTTGAAACTTGTAACATCGTAGAACCTTCTTCGCGAATTATTCGATGAACTGTCGTATGCGAAATTTCAATTCGTCGAGCAATACCGCGAAGGCCCATTAAGGGAAAGGCACGTGCAAGAGCAACAACCCGTTCCTTTTTTCGCCAGTGCACACGAGAACGACCTGGCCTCGCAGTAGTAGGTTATGAAAAATTAGAATTCATTATAGCATCGCTAATGCGATGGTCTAGTCTTTGAAATTCGTGACGGTCCGGAGTATCTCTTTCACGTACCCGCACCCGCTATTAGCTAGTAATTTGCGATATATATCACGAGCTTCTGAATAATTCCTATTTGCTCCGTCAATAGCTCGAAGCATCAAACGCACATTTCACGGATTATAATCGAAAGGCCGTCGAGGAATAACGAAGCTAGTGAAATAAAAAATAATTAATAAAAACGAAACACAAAACACTAAACACTATTACGCACACTTAAAATTTAATAAAAAATTACTCCGACGCGTCAATAGTTCAGTGCTTTTCGCGATTTCCGCGCGAAACTGAGTTCTCTCAGCAAATAATGCATTTGATAATAATTATATATTATATTAAATTATATTGTATAGTTCTTTCACGAATTACATCTCGTCATCATTGATATAAAATTAATAATAAAATAAAAAAATTTAGTAATTCTAGTTTAAAATTTGTTGAGTTAAATCAATAAATATTGATTTTTCGAGAATGAGACAAAGAGTGCGGCGGAATTTAAAGGAATGGTTAAATGTGTGTTTGGACACTGGTGGTGCCCACATTGAACCGGGAAGACAGACACAACTACTAAGAAAAATCGGTGGGCTGAACTTTAGAAACCCCCCCCCTTTCTTTCGACATGTAACATACGTCATTCTATTCGTTTTGACATGCTGAACACAAAATGTACGTGTCATTTTTGGCTGAAATGAATAGTTTTCGCGATATTCGTGAAAAACTGCAGTTGCTACACATTGAATTTTGTGTATTCGTGCACGTCCGTGCTGTGCGTGTGCGCCACCATGATGCGACCGCTCGTTAACTGTTTCTACAGATATATTACTACGTTCGTTGAACGGTCCATATACCGCGAGAACTTTTTAAAACGTACGATGATGAAGTGTGATTACATATTACGATAATACCACACACACCCACCGAGTGTTTCTGAGAAGAAGGTTCGGTAATTATGTATTGCGAAAGGGTCGCTGTACTCCGATTTTGATGAAGTTTAAACATGTTATAGATTTCGACATTTTTAATAACTTTTTCCTTTTCTAATGTAGGGGGTGGCTTTCAGTTTTCGAGATATTCGCCAAAACCTATTGCTAATACTGTATTGAATTCAGCTGTTAATTTTGACAGGCCAATTCTGGATTTTCGTATGCGCGTTCGGGCCAACCTGACAACAGGCCCTCTCCGCCCCCTCCGTGACTTAAACACAACTCATTTTATTCGCATAATCTTTGCATTGTAACTGTCATCCAGAATTTGAACTAGTAATGGAAAAGTCGTGTGAATAGAATGAGTTGTGGTTAGGTCGTAGAGGGGGCGGAGAGGGCCTGTTGTCAGGTTGGCCCGAACGCGCATACGAAAATCCAGGATTGGTCTGTCAAAATTAACAGCTGAATTCAATACAGTATTAGCAATAGGTTTTGGCGAATATCTCGAAAACTGAAAGCCACCCCCTACATTAGAAAAGGAAAAAGTTATTAAAAATGTCGAAATCTATAACATGTTTAAACTTCATCAAAATCGGAGTACAACGATCCTTTCGCAATACATAATTACCGAACATTCTTCTCAGAAACACTGGGTGGGTGTGTGTGGTATTATCGTAATATGTAATCACACTTCATCATCGTACGTTTTAAAAAGTTCTCGCGGTATATGGACCGTTCAACGAACGTAGTAATATATCTGTAGAAACAGTTAACGAGCGGTCGCATCATGGTGACGCACACGCACAGCATCAACGTGCACGAATACACAAAATTCAATGTGTAGCAACTGCAGTTTTTCACGAATATCGCGAAAACTATTCATTTCAGCCAAAAATGACACGTACATTTTGTGTTCAGCATGTCAAAACGAATAGAATGACGTATGTTACATGTCGAAAGAAAGGGGGAGTTCTAAAGTCTTACCTCTTTACGTTAGTATTTAATAATGTAGGATTAATATTTCAACTTGAAATTCTAAACTGCACATTGACGATTTGAATGGGCAGGGAGACAATGACTTGGTACGGGCCTAGCGACGAATGCCACTTTAAATTTCGTCTGTCTTGCGGTACGCACACGATCATGTTCTGCATCTGATCGTGGACTGCAGTAGTAGGCTTTTGTCTATACGTATAATTCCATACAATCAAATTTTGCAAAAACTTTAACATCTTATAGTTCAATAACTATTTGTTTGCGACATATGACTCCTTTCAAACTTTTCCTCTTCTGGATGAGTACAATGCGTTGATGTAAAAAAAACTTCATCAACAAATTTCTGTGTTATAAACAATTTTGCGGCAAGTTTCTCTTACAAATATCCACCAATCCAGAGGTGTAGATTGGCCCCCTTTTTTAAGGGCGGTGGGGGAATGCTACTTATGCACACCCGCCGAAAGTTGATATTTGGCGGGTAGTGACGGGCTCGGCTTTACATTAGATGGGATTGTGTGAATTATATTTGCCTTTCGCAACCGCCATACCGTCTAAACCCCCACCGCCCAGGTCTCTCCCGAGAACTTCTCCTCCTACTGACCGTGTCTAATTCCCCCCAGTGGCCCGCTGTTCGCATTCATAAGGGGGATTATTACGCGGCCACAGCCACTCCTGTTCTTGGCTTAAAAGGTGTAGATTGACCCCTAGAACGGATGACCATTACTTTTTTTATGGACACGTTATCGTCCACCTGACACACGCATCTGTGATCCGTGATGAAAACATTATTCTTAACAAAATCAGTATCGTGATCCACCTGCCTATCTTCCACAAGGACGTAAAAACCGGAAGTCCATAGAATGTCCGAAATTTAAGTCCATCGAACATCCCAGTGGTTTATATCGCAGTAAATCCATCACATCCTTGTATTTCGCTGATGTAATTTGTCTTATTTTTATAAAGTGGTGTCAATACAATATTTTCAAATTTTCTTGGTCTACCTCGACGCGACGTGGTAATAAATTCAGTATTTTAAACTTTGCATTCTCATCCATTGATATGTTATAGAAAATCTCATATGGTCAATTTCTTAAAAAACCCATCCAGCATATTTTTAACCAATTTATTTATTTACGTTGTATGTAAGCGTTTTCCTTCGAATAGGGTGCCCTTTATTTAGTTGCGTGCCTGGTCTGCTTTTTTGTTGAAAGTCGTCCCGTCATCGATCATGCGCCGAAATTCTACTCATAGTTCATTTCCTGGGGCACTACTTAAGCGCAACGTAGGCCAGTTCCTTGAACACATTTTTCTTGCAACTCGCCCCCTTTTTCGTAGATACCCCCACCCTGTAAAAAATGTAAAGAAGAGTGAAAGGACGCCCTTTCCTGATTTTGATACTGCTTGTATTGAACCAGATTCTTTCCGACTGTCGACTTAGCACCTTCGAACCTAGACATCTTCTACCAATAGTCAAGTTTCTCATAGACCATAGCAGTTTGAATAAAGGATTGTTTCAAAATCTTGCCATCTTGTTCTTTCCATCAAGGGAAGTGGTTCTTCAAGTATTCAATAAAAATAGTCGACGCACCAGGTGCAAATTACGAGTGTTTCGAAGAACTGTTCTCTGGAGGAAATGAAGGTCCCCCAATGTAAAACAATAACAGTTTATTGAAAACAAAAACACAACAATGTAACAAGAAAAAAAACAATGAAATAACAATAAAACAAAATAACGGAATAACGATACAACGATACACAATACAAATGACGAACAGCGACACGGACGATTCAGCAGATGGACTACAACTCTCCCTTCATCCGTAAAAATGCGCGCTTATATTCATCGCCGGTGTCCCCTAGTGTTCCTTCGAACAAGGAAATTTCTGAAATGGGGTTGTCGCTTTCCTAAACGTACCCCTTGGAGAAAGTTCGTGTCCTTGGACCGATCACCCGTATCCGGGCGAAAGTCAAGGGTTGGTGGCCAAATGTGCATGCCACGGAAAAACCCTGGACTTAAGGTCCATTTATACTACACGGACGGATCAGTCACGGACAGAAAGACAATGCTTAAGGGATAGGGACTCTGGCCACCAGATTCCGTCGGAAGATGGCGCGGCAGAGTCCCTATTCCTTAAGGGGGTAGAGTACCCACGTGACCATGGTATTTTTCAGTGTGACCAACCCCCGCGCGAAAAACCAATTTGGCAACAGTGATGAACATACATGTGCATTGATTTGCATCTATCTAACGCTTCAATTTCGCTATAATTACAGGTTTTTTTCTTTTAAGCATTATCTTCATTGCTATTAATGGATCCGAGTGGCTTCATGCCCTTTACACTTTTGTTGTTATGAAACTACGCTGATAATTCTCCTGACAAAGCGCCATCTCGTCCAAGTAGCTGAACTAAAATTGCTTCTACTCACCCTTCATGAAGGGAATCTGGGAAACAATTGAATGCGATCACGGGAACACACCTCACATCCTCATACGATTTTATATTGAGCTGAGTGAGGGCTCATTTGAAAGAGGAAGGTTAAACGAAGCGCGCGTGGGTCCCTAAATTAGCAGGAAAAATCTTTTTGTGATTGAAAAATACATTAGAAAATCCGGAATTTTTCTTCATTTGTTTTTCCTACTTTGGACAGTCACATTACTGGATATAAACATAATGTAACTGAAGTTGGACCCACGCGCGCTTCATTTAACCTTCCTCTTTAGAATGAGCCCTCACTCACCTGAAAATATAATCATATGACGACGTGAGGTGTGTTCCCGTAAACCCCTGTTTTCACTTGTTTTCTGGTAATATTCTGGTTAGATTCTAGTAATGTCACGTGGGTACTCTACCCCCTTAAGGGGGTAGAGGCCCCACATGACCATGGTATTTTTCATTGTGACCAACCCCCGCGCGAAAAACCAAGTTGGCAACAGTGATGAACATACATCTGTATCAATCTAACCCTTTAGTTTCGCTATCATTACAGGTTTTTTTCTTTGCATCAATATCTTTATTGCTATTAATGCATCCGAGTGGCTTCATGCCCTTTAAACTTTTGTTGTTACGAATCTACGCTGATAGTTCTCCTAACTAAGCGCCATCTGGTCGAAGTAGCTGAACTAAATTTGCTTCTATTCACCCTTCATGAACGGAATCTGGGGAACAATTGAATGCGATCACGGGAACACACCTCAAGTCCTCATACGATTATATATTGAGTTGAGTGAGGGCTCATTCTAAAGAGGAAGGTTGAATGAAGCGCGCGTGGGTCCCTAAATTAGCAGGAAAAATCTTTTTGTGATCGTAAAATACATTAGAATCTCCGGAATTTTTCTTCATTTGTTTTCCCTATTTTGGACAGTCACATTACTGGATATAAACATAATGTAACTGAAGTTGGATCCACGCGCGCTTCATTTAACCTTCCTCTTTAGAATGAGCCCTCATTCAGCTCAAAATATAATCGTATGAGGACGTGAGGTGTGTTCCCGTAAACCCCTGTTTTGGCCCAAAATCTAGTTAAATTCTGGTTACATTCTAGTAATGTCACGTGGGTACTCTACCCCCTTAAGCATTGTCTTTCTGTCCGTGGCTGATCCGTCCGTGTAGTATAAATGGACCTTTAGTCGCCCAATGTGCACACCAGGTAGGTGTCGAATTTCGACGACCAAAAGTACGCTCGGGAAAACTTGGGTCTAGCGACCAAATGTGTACGAGGTCCTAGCCTACATGTAATAATCCTATCTGGGTCCGACTAACTTTTCTCCAAAGGGGTCCGCTACAAGTAAATAGTGCAAATGATCATCATTGATCCATTTAAGACTACTTCAACATTATTGTTTCTTCGTTAGAATTCTTTACCCTTTTAAAAATTGTGTCCTCCAAAAATCTTGTTGATATGAAATCCTCTTTTTTAATTCAATTTAAAACAAAGTTATTACTTTTTCGGCACTTCTTGATAACATTATAATAATCTTGGGGATAAACTGTAAATTATTCTTTAATAAATATTTCTTTAATGACATTTCTACGACGCACAGTGGGCCGGATTGAGAATTCACGCGACATTTTACGAAAAAGGCAACTTTCATATTTCGATATTTTTTCAATTGATATTGGTTTCTAAATGTCCACCTAACACGAAAATGAAAAAATTAATCAAATATAATAGCAATTCTAGTTGTAATACAAGTCTGAAGTTAGACAGATTAGGAATATCGATTTTTCCGACATAATTTGGCTGTCCTGATAACTGTGATTAACTTCTTGTCCTGAATTTTTTTCTACATCAAAATACATACTTTATTGATAAGAAATCATACTTTTCATTGACATTTATGATACATAACATATTTTTAAAAAATACTGAACACAATAAGTATAATCGTTCAAAATTTTTATCTTTGACATGTGCGATCTAACAAGTCCCACCAGATCGCACGGTCGGACAAATAAGGATCTTTTCAGTGAACCTTCCTCTATATAATGTGACAAAAATCATTTCCAACTGCAAACCAATTCTCAAGATATTATAGTTTGAAGACATCCGCGTCGCGTTATCCCGTCCGCGCTACGCGCTGAATTCCTCATGTATGCAGCCTCTGAAATACTGACAGAACTGTGTTGAATAGATTTTCAGCACTTGATATGTTTATATTTTATAGTAAATAAGTCAGGCTTGCATCTTTGATTTTTTGACAGCATTGAGTTTAACGAATTCTTTTCGACAGTGCACAACGATTGCAAAGAAGTTTTTCTCAGCATTCGCTACATCGCAATCGGCTGACATTTTTCTCCAGCTAGTTTGTACTAGGCATCTTCTGTCTGAAGCAGACCGAACGTGAGATTTGTATTTATTTAGATACTGACCGCTGCAATAGCTCTAGACACACGACATGATGCGACGATCCCAAAAGTGAGCGAGCCCATTGAGAGGGCAATCTTATACAAACAGTTTTTAGTTCCATATCGTTTTCCCATATCCTTCGCACCTAATTAATTGCACACCCTCAACATAGTTTTATTCTTTTATGCTTTATGCAACAACTAACTTTATTTTTTTTTATTTACAGCAACACATTTTAATTACATTATTTTTAATTTGTTAAAGATAAAATGAAGTTTATTCTCTCTCTTCTTTTATATTTTTATATATTATTTTATTTTTATTGTTATACTTATGTATGAAATATATAGTTTTGCATACATATATTACATAATGTTTATTATATTTTATATTATGTTTGATTTACTAAATATTCTATAAAAATTGTTTATAACATTAATAAAAAAGTGATTAAACAAACAAAAAACGTATCATATTGCATATAATTGATAAGGAATTATATTGATAAATATGCATATCAAATTTCGTTGCCATATGTCTTATGAGTCAAAAGTTATTCACAAATGTCGCGTAAATTCTCAATCCGGCCCACTGTGCGACGCCAAAATCTCTGCCATTTAGTAAAAACAAATGTCTCATACTAAGAATTTATGGTCTATGATTTCCACCGTATGTTTAACAGTTTGGACAATTTTTAACCACGTTAACGCTACTTTAATATGTCCAGTGAAAGCTAGGAAGTCTAGACGTCTGCTGAAGGCTACTACCTTAACATCAAACAACTGACAAATGGACTTAGGCCACATTCAAAATAAAAATTTGTATCACTCTATTAACCAGCTAATTTCCTTTTTACAAAATGTTAGTGATTTTAAATATATTAGTTACAATTTGCTTCAGAATGGAAAGATAACGTAGAAATGTAAATATTAAAATTACTGGCTTCATTTTTCTCGGAAATGGACTTCGGCCACTTTCAGAATAAACTGCTCAATGCTCAAATGAGCCATTGAATATAAAACGTAGTGCACGTCCGCTTTTTACGATAACAGAGGTGATACTAACGTGAAGCGCCAATACAATGATTACAGTTTTCGGAAATATATCAACAATCTCAAGCACCGTAAAGGGGCAAGTGTAGTGCAATTTATTTATTTTCTTGTCTTTCGATTATTTGATTAATTGTTTGAGCCACTGTATGTATAAATCAAATATATTATACAGTGTCATCCGTTTTTAAACGGACAAACGTAAACCAGCTATAAAGAACCCCAAATGGAACAAGTTTTACCCCTGCCACTTTTTTTGTTTCGGCCTTGATTTCTAGAAAATTGCAAAAAACCATAATTTTTTTAGTTCACATAAACTTGAATATCTCGGGACTCCAGTGATGAATCTTGATGATCATCAACATTTATAACTAAATGGTTAGTAAAAACGTTCAGTTTTCGAAAAAATAGTTTATGTTAATTTTTGAAAAATCTTAAAATTTTGAATTTTGTTAATAGTTTTTTGTTATTTTTTGTCTTGAATTAAACGGTTGATTACGCATAAATCCAAGTTTTTCGAAGTTTTTTCATTCAGACTCCACGACGTGCCCTATGCCAAAAAAAAAACAAAGATCCGAAGGTCATACAAAAATATTTTGTTAACAAAAAAGATGCCCCTATTTATTTTAAACCAAACAAAGGAAAAATCATCAAGATTCATCACTGGAGTCCCGAGATATTCAAGTTTATGTGAACTAAAAAAATTATGGTTTTTTGCAATTTTCTAGAAATCAAGGCCGAAACAAAAAAAGTGGCAGGGGTAAAACTTGTTCCATTTGGGGTTCTTTATAGCTAGTTTACGTTTGTCCGTTTAAAAACGGATGACCCTGTATAATACCAATATATGATTTATAAAATATAAGTTATTGAACAAGATATACAGGAACTGTCGTCGGTTTTAGAATCTGCGAGATATTAATCGTACTTATGTTGTTTCAACGTACCTCGGAAGATTACACGTATCCGTTATAATTAACGTTTATAGTACATAAGCCCTGGTTTATTTACAATTCCTGCAGATAAGTTTGTGGCTCTGTTTGCACCGTTTCTTATCACGGTTACAGTAAACCAAAGCATCACATCTCGATTGCGAGATCTTTACTTTGCCCCTTCAACGGAGTCTGCCAGATTCAATTTCGGTGAGAAACCGTCAGTAATACGAAATCCACGTCCTAAATCGAATACATTTCTCGAAAGACTGCCGTCAGATTTGCACTGAATCCTTTAGTATTGAATGTCTCTTGGAACCGTACGTTCGTATGATCAATTTTATCTGTGTGTTTTACGCAAATATTTAAAATTGAATACTATAACACAAAGGGATATACAATACTGTAGGCTTAATAAAATTGAGTAAATATAACTTTTTTCGTATTTTTATTACATACAATTGTAGCAAAACTACTGTTACGTCCTTGTTGGGACGTTTTTAGAGTAGTTAAAGAGTTTAAGATTTTAATAGGAGATATAACGCAGTTTTGAACCTACCTGCATTCACCGGCAATTAAACATATTCTGAATATTTTGTCAAAATCGGTCGACGTTGCAATGAGCTATAAACGTTTAAATATGTTAAAAATTGCAGATTTTCACGATTTTCGTCCTATTATAACTGCAGATTCTTACATCTTTCAATGCCTGTCGCTTTTTTTCGCATCAACTGATTTCGATGAAACTTTACCAGTGTATATAATTGACACAGATCTACAAAACGCATTTTAAAAATTTTCAATATTGGCCCTGTCACGTCCGGTGGTCCTATCATAAATAATAATTAATAAACTTAAATTTATTTTTGTTACGTCCTCGTTGGGACGTTTTTAGAGAAATTAAAGAGTTAAAGATTTTAATAGGAGATATAACGCAGTTTTGAACCTACCTGCATTCACCGGCTTCGGTTCGGGTAATTGAGGGTACTTTTATATGAAAATGGCTTTACATAAGGATGTGGAACGAAGAAATCGACGTTGGGTATTTTATAATGATTTTGAAGATTGATTTTAAATGTAACAATTGAACAAAGTATATTTTATAAATGAAACAAATTCAGAATACATAGAATTGGTTAATATCTTATTGTAAATTGTTAGTATTTAACGAAAGATGTATCTCGCTTCGTTTCCTTAAACTATTGTACGGTTTGGATCGCTGGGTATTCGCTTCAACCGCTCTTTGATGATTTGGTGGTGTTTTGGTGATCCGGCGGGTGTACATGCCTTTCATTAAATTAAAACTTCACCTTTAAATTATTACTGAATTTACTAAACACGATGGTATATGAACACTGAACTTTGACTGTATAACTACGTGTACGTTTAAGATTTTGAATACGAACGAGAAAAACACCGGAGATTTTGATTGTCGACTGACTGCTCCTGATGAGGAGGCTCCCTTTATAGTTTTGTTAATCCATTGTTCTTCGCTTAATCTTCTTATGGTGGATGCATGCTCATCAATTTCTTTGTAATCATTTTCTTCTTAATCCATCGTCTATCTCTTGACCGGACGTATGATATTCTATTCATTTGCACCGGTCTATTATCACGTATCGCTCGCATATTATGTTTCGAATTATTTCATTTGTTTAAAACATATTTCACTATGAATTAGTTCGGTGAAGCTTTTAATTTAAAAAAAGAAGTTTAGTTTTGAAATAGATCACATGAGTTAACAATCTTGTGTAGTTCGCTACAAAATACATCTCATAACTCTTCTTAATTCGATCGCTCGCAGTACGGTATAAAATACGATAATTCAATATTCAATATAATATTTGGTATAATAATCAGTTACAATTCTCGCGCAATATTAATGAAACAAGAAAAGGAATTCAGAAATTATATGTTATGTACATATATGATTGAATTTATTAATTACTATCTATGACAGAACCACCGGACGTGACACTACTAGCAAAACCTTGGTAATTTCCACCTAACGGTACAAGTGATTAGAATATAAAAAATAAAAAATTGTTGCATTTACCTAAACAAAAATGGATTATCTTTGTTGCGAGAGCAACAAAGAAGTTCAACAAAACCCACCGTTCTTCCGTTCCCTTTAGTCAACATACCTGGAAAAGATGGTTTAACGGTAAAAAGCGCATGCGGATCAGCTACGAACTAGCCGCTTATATTATTCTAAAACTACCGCAATTCGACAATTCTGATTCCCTAAACGACCGAACCCAAATCTAACTAAACTAGACAGTTATTGTTGCTGGATTACTTCGCGAGCTTCGCGGGTGGTGTTGTTTTCGCTCGCTCGTTTTGTATTATCGCGAGTAGAACTGCTCTTGCGAGAGGGCTGATGGTACGCATGGCTAGTAGGGTCTACAGCTATTAATGTTCTTTATTTGATGTGTGGCTCTCCAAGAGCCACAAAGAACTTCCCGATTCGTTAGTTGCAGTATATTATTATCATTATTCAGTGTACGTTTTGAGAAGATTATACGTTCTCAGGATTTTCAATAGTTTTCTACTTATCAAAATGTTTGCTATGCAGGGTGTTCGACTACAGGTGGGAGAAATTTAAGGGTTGGTTCTTAACGATGATATAAGACGAAAATGAAGAATAAAAAAATTGCAATTTCGGCTTCGTTATTTAGCTATTAACAACGCGACAGTCACGTATCGAGTGACAGATGCACGCATAACTTGGTTCTCATTTGGGGCCCCAGCGAGGTGAAAATGTTTAACAAATCGTTGGACAACATTCAACTCTTTGACGTACACAAAGTACACTTTTGTTAGACGCGTTGTTGATTTTTAATTGTTAATAGCTAAGATAACGAAGCCGAAATCGCAATTTTTTTATTCTTCATTTTCGTCTTATATCATCGTTAAGAATCGTCCCTTAAATTTTCTCCCACCTGTAGTGGAACATCCTGTATAGCGTCGCATGAAACCAACATCGAATGCTCGTTGCTCGCTCGGTTACTTTACTCGCTTACTTTTACTCCCACTCTGGGCAATTGGAAATCTGACCACAATATAGACGGAATTTTAGTATTTTCTTGAAAAGTAATAAATTTTAATATTCCGCACGCTCCATTAACCAGCCCGTCTTCAACATCAATGTTATTGATTATGTAATTATCATATATTTTATATTAATTTTCAATTTAATCTCAGTTAATAATCCGTTTTGAACCAATTGTGTTTTCAAAGATTGTAATATAAATTTTTTTTGTACTTTCATCGATATTCTTTGAAAATGTATTCTCGACAGTAGAGATGATTAACTCACTCTTGCATTGGGATAATTTACTATTACTGTAAAGGTAACATTAGCATTAGTTGCATAATTTAAAAAAAAATATTTTTTTTAAATTAACAAAAAATAAATATAATTATTACGTGTGTTTCTTCGGTGGAAAACTTCCGTCCTCTCGTATAAATTGCATTGTTGAATCAACTTCTTTCGAAAAAAACTAAAAAAACTAAAAAACTACTTGACCAATATGGACCAAAATCTAATCAGCTCTAAGTTACAGCCGGGCACGTCGATTGTATCATTCATTATTCTGATCGCGTTGTTACCTTTTCATAAAACGTTAACGTTAACGAAAAATTTGATACCACACACGCACGCACACGCACACACATACACATTTTGATAAAAATAGTCTAAAATGACTCCAATTCCAGCGTGAAGATCTGCTAAAAACTCGATTTTCGATTTTCGGGGTAATTACAGTAACTTTCCTATGAATCGGGAAGTTAATAAATCATAACACTGACGACCGAAGACCCTGCTATAGTGCAATTCCTGACATCTCCCACCCCTTAACTGAAGATCCTTAAAACACACCCGTACCAATTGCAAAAAGGCAACAGTTTCCCACCTAATCCGTCCTCCACCAATCACCAAAAAACCAAGGTAACGTCAGACGCCCACGATGAGACGGACAGTAGACAAACATTCGAGCGAAAGGAGACGAAACGAACTCCTACAGCTATAACGCGAATATACATCTCACAATCATTGCCAAATCGCGAACCACCAAAGTGTATTTTAGTTAATAAAAGTTATAGAAATCCTAACTTGAAATTCGCTCATATCAAGGTGCTCAATATTAATTTACATATTGAGAAGAAAACAGCGATGATATTAATCGCGGCCTTCGTATACAATCTTTGTACAACGCAGAATGTTTTGAATAATGAGGAAAAGGCGACCATTAAAAGCGAAAGTTTCTTGCTTGACATGGAGTTAAATAATGTTATAAAAATCGAATCATTTATTAATGTAATATAATAGAAAAATATGAAAATAATGCTAAAAAGCTGCTTAAGGGGGTAGACCAGTTGTTCGTAACCGGTGGTCCGCGAGATTTTTTCAAGTGTTCCACGAAATTCCGCGAAATATATTGAATATATTTAATAATATATTTTCTAAAATATATTTATTTTTACGCACGATGTTTTTGTTTCTTTTTGGATCATTAATGTTGGTGTTCCGCAAATGTTTCATATACTCAAACGTGTATCTTGACTTCAACAGGGTTAAAAACCACTAGGGTAGTCTCTCGTTTCTAGGACTCAATTTTTACAATGTAAAGATGGGATTTTTCAGTACTCAAAAGCGCTAGATAAAATATCAATCTAGGCAGTGATCGCCCTCAAAAGTCCTATTTTTACGTTTACGAGGCGTAATTTGTATTATTCCGATGCACGTACCCCTCGCCCAACGAAAGATGGAACAGAAAAACTTGTAGGTACCACGTGATATCCCTACTTCGCGCTACACATCCTACACTGTTGGTCGAATCGTTTGACGAAGACAGCAAACGACGTATAGAATGTGACTGCAACAAAGCGATATGGTGACGTAGTGCCAATGTCGCTAGAAACAACCAAAACTTATTCGTTTTTGCTTTTCTCCTATTCCACTTCCACTATCCCATTCCACCATCATCAGCACACTCCAATGTGGCCGGATCTCCTTTGCGCGTCTCGACGCAACGTTTTGCGATCCATACTCCATTCGTCGTAGCTCTTTTCTATGCCTCTGGACGCACAAGCTTGCGTTGCTATGATGCGATTTGGTATGTCTATCCTTGTATTTCATTTGCGAAGAAAAGCGAAAGAGCATCGCCCAAACTCAAACACGTGCGTCGATCGATTTGCGATATGTGTACGGCACACACGTTCGCGTTTGTTTTTTCGCTTCGAGACCTCTGAATGTTGCAATAGATTCAAACACACACGTTTTTTGACCCACTGCTTCCGAGGCAGTCCAAACGCAAAGCCATGCGTTTGTCTGACCACCGATGTCATCGATGCCATTAAAATTATTTTTCATTTCTTTGATTTTTGCTCGCGACCCTAGCTCGTAACAAATAGTTGGTGTGTATTCATATAAATTTCAATGGAAATTATTTCATAATTTTGTAAATGTCAGTTTAATTTATTTCAAATAACGACATTTTAAGTGTATACAATTTTGTTTTTACTATAAAATCTCCTAAAAACTAATTTCTATGGGTTTGTAAGCTCTAGTCTTACAATTTAATGGAAAAAGGTTGACACGTTTTTGTACAACTCTGTAAAATCAACAATTTTTAAGATGTCGAAAAATCCTTTGAGATTCATTCATAGATCACTAAAGACTAGGGGTGTGCGAGTACCCATAATTTACGAGCTGAGCTAAACTTGATTCGATTGCTAAAGACTACAACATATTTAAATTTAAACAAAATCCGGAACAGTAGTCCGGAAAGTGTCCATTTTCGCGTCACATGACTCTATTGTAATAAAGGATTTGCGTCACCCGGTACAAATTTTCTTGAACACAGATACGATTGACAAGACACAATCGTGGAACATTCTATAAATTCTATAATATTTTCCCCGAAATGATGATGCGATATTGTTTCTTGTTATTTAAATGAGCGTCGGACATTATTAGGAATCATTAGTTCTCAGCAAGCGAACATACAATACACATTATGTCGTGCAAATTTAGTGCGGAAGAAGACAAGAAACTGGTAGAGAAGATTTCTCAATCTCGTGTCCTCTACGACGCAAGTGATAAAGATTATAAAAACTACATGGTGAAAGAAAATTTATGGAAGGACATATCCGATATATTAGATAAACCAAGTAAGTATTTTTCAATCGCATTTATTATATTTTTACTTTATATTATTTTAAATATAATTGTCTTGCCATTGCAATGAACCTTCTTGTATATTAAAATAACGCAGAAATGTATTTCGAATGTTGAATCCTTCCATATCGGTATAACCTCCTGTCCTCCTCAAAGGAGACATATTATAATTATCATTGATATTATCAGTTACATTATCTGTCTGACAATTTTCGTGTCTAGATATATCGTTTAGGTATGCTTCACGTAACATATTATGCAAAATACATGTTGCCGTGATAATCATGTCGGCTGTTTCCGGTAGTACTGCTATGCTTGTATGAAATATTCTGAAAGTCTGAGATAATATCCCAAATGCATTTTCAACCACTCTTCTGGCTCTACACAGTCGATGATTATAAATCGCTTTTGTTGAATCCTGCGTTGCCTGCGTTTCATCATATGCCTGGCGA
Organism: Lasioglossum villosulum; assembly: GCA_963971365.1. NCBI lineage: Eukaryota > Metazoa > Arthropoda > Insecta > Hymenoptera > Halictidae > Lasioglossum > Lasioglossum villosulum. The sequence continues at coordinate 21,937,587 of OZ020500.1, forward strand.
GTCTGAAAACTTCATCGCCTATTATCACGTGCGGAGCTACCGCGTCCGATCCTGGGAGTTCCTTTTCAGCGGGAAAAGGAATGTAAATTAAATTATATTGTAATCACATTTATTGTAATTATATTGTAATAAAGATACCTACTTTTAGAACGTTATTTAGTAAAATTTTCCAATTATGGATTTTCTTTGGATAAGTTATTATAATTGTACAATTTAAATGAATAAATGTTATTTTTAAAAAATTAACTTACCTTAATGTAAGGAGCAATTTGTCCTTTGCTGTAATGGGATATTTTTCAACGCGAGATGGCGGCTTACTTAAATTGATAGAAACATGACACAAAACAAAATCCACTTGGGATTTACTTAGTCTAAAAAATTCTATAAATGTTTTATCGTCTTTGAGTAAATGATTTTCTATTAGTATGTTTGCATAACCCTCTTTATGCCGATTTTTGTATATGCTTTTCATTTCTCTTCGTCGTTTTCTTATTACACTTCTTTGAATAATCATTTCATCTTCTATTTCTTCAAGCATTAGCAATAGTATTTGTAAAAACATTTTTTTTTGCTTTGCGTTTCGGCTTTTTATACGTACAAATGTTTCTGATTCGGTAAATCAACGATGTACTAAAAATGCGTTCGGGGAGACCACGATTGACAAAACATTATCGTGGAACATTCTAGAATGTTCCTATGAAAAATGGAATATTGTTTCTTGGCGTAGACGCACGCGTCTAGACGCAGCGGCTCACGCCTAGACGCAGTTCTGATGTGAAGTATGACGAATGGAGTATAAGTGGCGCTAGAATAACAAAACGCTGCGTCGAGACGCGTAAAGGAGATCCGACCTTTTTGGTCACGTTGCATGCCCGTGCCCGTTGCGCACGCGCAACTGCGTCTCCCATTGGTCCCACTATCCCCTCGCGCACGCGCAACGTGTCACATATTACTCTTGTCATCAGGGAGGGGGTAAATTGTACTCCCCTCGATTTTCTCAATCTGGCGCAGGGGGTGTCGACTCCCATAGCGACCAATGTAATTCTAATTCATACCCTTAGGGTATGGTGACAGCACAGTAGTGCTTCGGTGGTGGGGAAATCCTATCTTTGCCTTGCGCGTCATCAGACGCCATTTATAGCTGTTGCAAACTGCTGCGGAGTCAGACTGTTGCAAAGTTTTCATATTTGCTGCTTATTTATTGATGTGATTCAATGTAATTATTATATGTTACATTACTATTTTATTTTCCCTGAAAATAAATTCATAACCATCAATAGCTAGCGAAGAATACAATTCCACGTATATGCAAGGTTGATTATGTGTGAGTTAGGTATGCGTGTGATCACACGCTGCTTGTATCCCTACTCTTTGGTCTCTACAGTGCTGCCACCATACCGTTAGGGTACTGAACTACAACTAAACTAGCTGGTTGTTGTTGCTCGCTCACTTCGCGAGCTCGCGGGTAGGACTGCTCTTGCGAAAGGGTTAGTGGTACGCATTGCTAGTGGGACATACAGCTCTTAATGGTTTTTTTATTTATTTTGTGTGTGACTCTCCACGAGCCATACAAAGAACTTCCCGATTCGTTAGTTGTAAGCGGTAACATTAGCATTAGTTGCATAATTAAAAAAAAAATTTTTTTTTAATTAAAGAAAATGAAATATAAATAATTACGTTTGTTTATTCGGTGGAAAATGTCCATCCTCTCGTATAAATTGCATTCTTGAATGAACTTCTTTCGAAAAAAACTAAAAAAACTACTTGACCAATATGGACCAAAATCTAATCAGCTCTAAGTTACGACAGGGCACATCGATTGCATCATTCATCATTCAGATCGCATTGTTACTTTTTCAGAAAACGTTAACGAAAAATTTGATAACATAAAAACGGCCATACGCGCGCGCGCACACACACACACACTAACAATTTGATAAAAATAGTCTAAAATGACTTGAATAACCATGAATCGGAAAGTTAGTTAGTGTCCATTTTTTTATATGGGAGTCGACACCCCCTGATCTGGCGACACTTCGCTGAGCTCCTATGTCCAGCGTTCCCGCCCGACACCTAAGTAAGCGTAAGAGTTGGATCCGCAGTTTAGTGTCAAGAGCGGGGTCTTACAGATCTCCCTGCAATCCTCTGTCAAAATCTGTGACATCTTTCGTTAGACGAGGACTAGCTGTCGCAGCATTATGAAAATAGCTACGTGCGCAACTGTATGCTTCCGAATAATGTAAATTACACTGTCGAATAATGCAAATTACACCTCGTGAACGGGAAAATGAAACCTTTGAGGACAACCGCGGCCTAGAAAGATCTTTTATATGGTGTCTTTGACTACTGAAAATTCCCATCTTTGTATTATCCAGAAATTAGAACGCGTAATCCGCATCCTTGCAATCCTGGAATAATAAGTTTACAGGCTTACAGAGTTGCATGCTCCCTCAAATAATTCCATTGAAAGCGTTTAGTAATTATGATCGATAACGAACAATAGACGGAAAATTAAACAATGAAAGAAGTTCCTAATAATATTATTCTTCAATGCATTGAAAAATTTGTTTGCTATAAACTAACAACCCTTCAAAGCTCCTCTTATTCTGTGATGAAATATAGTGTTCCGTACCAATTTAGAATAACAGAAAACGGATTTTAATGGTGGCTTTAAATGTGTTAGAAGGTTCAGTTATCGGAAACTGGATGCAATCAGCGCGATACTTTGAGGAATGAGGTGCCAGAATCGCACAGCGCTGTGCGCGAAGTTGAAAATGATAGAAAACTCGTTCGAATACGTGAATGAAAGCGGCGAGACAAAATGGACTGTATTTCAGAGAGACGATGTACAACCGAAATTACAGGTGTTTGAACAATGAATGCCCAGGAGGTCTCGGAGACCGAGAGAGTTTGACTTCCTGGAAATCGCGGATTGGTTCGTAAGAATCATCCGATGATTTACGATCGGTGATTGGGACGCGATCGATAGATCCTAAAGGGGAAGACGGGGTGACGCGGGTTCGCGCAACGCTCTCGCGAGAGCACGCGTTCGGTGGCTGACGTCACGATGTGGTGAAAGAGGAGCGCGGGACGAGGATGCCACCGCGAACGTTCGCGCGATCGCGAACAAGTTCAGGACCGCCGCGTGCGGTTGTGCAGGTTGTGCGCCGCACACGGGCGCATCGTCCAGGGGGCGCCGAAACATGAACAGGCAATGGCGCCCGTTGCTGTGCAGGTTGTGCGCAGCACACGGGCGCATTGTCCACAGGGCGCTAAAATATGAACGGGCAAGGGCGCACGTTGCTGCCAGTGGGCAGAAAGTCTAATAGCAGAAGTAACAAATGTTGCAATGCAACGAAGGGGCGCTATGTCGCTATAATTTATATATTTATTCTATATTTTAGATTCTAGAAGCTTCTCGAAAGTAGTTTGTAGGCGGCCACGTGGAGCAGCGACGCGAGGGGAGCGGGCGAAAAGCCGATCGAGCTTAAACAACTCAATTTTTCTTCAATTGTTAATTTTGTTTAGCGCGATTCGGCTTGTCGCTCCGCTTTTTGTTTTCCTTTTCCTCCTCGAATTTTTTATACAAGCGTTGCTGTGACGATGCACGGAAACCACCGCGTCGCGGAGCGCGGAAGACAAAAAACAATTGAACCACGACAAGACAAACGCGGATAGAGTTTTTGTTTTAATAAAGGAGTCTTTTATCAACCATCATCGACGACACACGTCTTTTTCTCTCTGATCCCTCATCACTTCCTTTTATCCTCCGTTTTACAACAATTTTCGGTATTCGGAACAACGCGACACCGAAAATCGCTCGAACCGAAACCAACCTGTACCTTGAACCTTGTACCTCTCTTGTCAAGTTTAAATATATATTAAAGTATGTTCACTTACAAAAATCGATATTTATTTAACGAATTGTTGTTACTTCCGTAACCGCGTGAAAGCCTGTGAAGTTTAGCATACAAATTTACGGTATCCAGACGCTTCGCATGCTACAAAGGGAATTTCCGGTGAGTGAATTACAAAGTAAATAAACAATGTAAGTATGAAAATGTATATTAAAAATTATATATTATTCCCTAATCTCTAGATGTCGGAACAAAAATCAAAAAAGTTATCTGGGGTCCAAAACAGAAAAAGACGTTTACAACGTGAAGAAAATACATCTAAATTTATCGGGTCATTAAATCAATTCCTAACACCTACTGCAAAGAAGCAAAAGGACTGTTTGGAAGAACCTAGCACTTCCAGCGCCAGTATCTCTACTCCAACAGAATACAGAGAATGTGAAGAACAGACATTGCAAGAATATGATAAAGTCGACCATGTCGAAATATTAACCCAGATTGACCTCTTCGAAACATCATCCCAAGTTGACGATGGAGTAATTTCTAATTTTGAGAGTGACAAATCAAATTTTGATTGTAATGATCCAGGCACCTGGCTCAAAGTTATGAATATCAAAATTAGGGACTGTTTAGTTGAAAACAATCCTTATCAAGTTAAAAAAGACTTTCCTAAAGATAATTCTGGTCGAAAGGTTTCAGAATCATACTATTATCGTTCTTTGCCAAACGGTGAAAAAATATGTAGAAGCTATTTAGTTTATTCTGAAACATTTAATTCCGTTTTTTGTTATTATTGTAAATTATTTGGTGAATGTAATTTGCAACTTACGAATAAAAGCGGTTGTAACGATTGGAAACACTTGAGCCATATATTAAAAAGACATGAATTAAGTTCTGCTCATATAAAAAATGGATCAAAATATAGTGAATTGAAAATGTGGTTAAGTCGGAAATGCACAATTGATGCAACTCAACAACGACTATATGAAACGGAAAAAAAATATTGGCAATCTGTTTTCGAATGATTAATCTATATAATACAATTTTTATCAAGACAGTGTTTAGCTTTCAGAGGTTCTTGTAAAAAACTTTTTGAGAATAATAACGGTAACTTTTTAAAATTAGTTGAAACTATTGCTAAATTTGATTCAATAATGGCAGAACATTTGCGTCGCATCCAAACGTCATCGAAAAAAAATATTGCTCATTACTTAGGTGATCAAATTCAGAACGAAATCATTCATATTATTTCTAAAGCTATCAAACAAAAAAATTTTAGAAATGGCCAAAGAATCAAAGTATTATTCATTAATTCTCGATACTACTCCGGACGTAAGTCACACCGAACAGTTAACTATTATTATTAGATTTGTTTATCATAATAAAGATACGAACATCGCAGAAATATGTGAACATTTTGTGGGCTATCAATCTGTAATCGATACTACTGGTCAAGGATTATTTGAGTTTATTATAAATCATTTAATATTAATGAATATTAACATTTCGGATTTACGCGGACAAGCATATGACAACGGTGCCAATATGCGAGGTAAATATAAGGGACTTCAACAAAAAATTATTGAGGTAAATTCAAGAGCTTTTTTTATTCCGTGTTCTGCTCATTCTTTAAACTTGGTAGTTAATGATGCAGCCAAGATAACATTTGAGACAGTAAATTTCTGTGGAATAATACAGTCACTGTACAATTTTTTTTCGGCATCTATTAAACGTTGGGCAATATTAAAAAAACATATTACAAATTTGATTTTGAAACCGCTTTCTGCAACTAGGTGGGAAAGTCGAATTGAAGCAATAAAACCGCTTAAAAATAACTTTAAAGAAATATATCAGGCTCTGTCAGATATTTCAGAAGATGATACTAACACTATGGATTCAAGAGTTCAGGCTGACAACTTAATTTCAAAAATTTTTTCATTTAAATTTTTATGTTCTATTTACATTTGGCACGATATATTAAATCTCGTAAATGTTGTCAGCAAAATAATGCAGAATCCTACATATAATATCCAAATAGTTACGCAAAATCTCGAACGTATTACAAATGATTTGAAGAATCGCAGGACCGATCAAAGTTTCGAAGATATTATCACTTCTGCAACGAATATTGCAAAACAGATGGATATTCATCCTAGTTTTCCTGAAATTCCAGAGAGAAAAAGAAAGATATTTGAATACGAAGCAACAGATGAACCAATAACTGATGCTAAACGATATTATAAGATTAATTTCTTTTTCGCAATATTAGACACGATGTTTGGGATTGGCTGAGCGTGTCGGCAGCGTGAACGCGCCGATTTACTGCGCCGCCTCGCTATTGGCGGAATCACGCGTAACGGCGAGATCGAGAGTCGATAAGCAGCTCGCAGTAGCTTAGACCAGCACCGTCGGACATCGATTACGATCGATTATCGACCCCGAAAATGGGATTACTATTGGCGGATCGCTCTATCGATCCGCCAATCAATAGTTCGACGGTGACGGTAAACTGCCAGCTGTTCGACTCCGATCTCAACGTACGTCAATCGTTCTCGCTCGTTCCTACAGAAAACGTCGCGCGTCTTCTTGACCTGTTTTCGCGAGTAAGTCGATTCGAGATCTGGATTCACGGACGCTAAACGTGAATGTCTCTAACTACAAATCAACATTCTTTATTCATAAATCTGGCCAAAACAAGCTGGTGTTTTGGCCAAGTTACATACCTCTGTGTACATAATTCCTGTTACAAATCGAACGAACCCAAGTTGGGGAAATAAAGGTACGTTTAAGTGAAGTGGCTAGTTTTACCCCCTTCTATTCTCAAACATTTGGTCCTTCGAGCCGGATCCAGTGCTGCAGTTCACTGGAAGTCAAATAAAGTTAGTGCATCGCAACCGTCTCGCTTGAGAAGGTGAACAGTTACTTTATTCGAACCGTTTAGTGCTTCGATATCATACTGGCAACATGGCTGACCTCATCGAAAGGCAACGGATTCTCGCGCTGCGGATTGCTCACACCGTAACAAACTTAAAAAAGGAAGGGGAGGCCAACATTACGCTGGAAATGGTTCGGGCTTACATCGAAACGCTCAAACAACTATGGAACGAATACCGACAAGGCGATGAGTCCTTGTATGCTGCTGCTTGGAAAGATCCAAAATTAAAAGAGAGTCGGTACTTCGGGGATGACGAGTATGCCGTTGTCGAAGAGGACTATTTAATGCAGGTCTCCTCGTTGAACGCCATGGCCTCGGAGCTCCAGGACGCATCGAGCAGCACGGGGTCTGGAATTTCAAAGACGACGGTTGTTGAAACGAGCGCGCAAAGGTCACACGCTTTGTTGCCAACATTATCTCTGCCCACGTTCGAGGGCAATGACAAAGACTGGCCGTACTTTCGGGAATTGTTTACTGATCTAGTCGTAAACGACTCATCTTTGTCACCTTCGGAACGCCTTCGTTACTTGAAGGATTGTTTGAAAGGCGAGGCCGTCAACCTCTTCAAGCACGTGGAGACAAACACGATCGACTTCCAAGATGCTTGGAAGAAACTGGACAATCTCTACGCCAATCTTCGGGTTCCTTCAGAGCAAGCCGAATCCGAAACACTGACCGACAGGATGCTTCAGCCGATACTCGGCCATTCTGATGGTAAAAACGAGCAGCAAGTCGGATGGAGATCTGCGAGGGAATTCAAATTTGGTGACAACGAACTGAGCACCGTCACTTGCGGTCTAGTTTGTGCACCTTACCTGGTACCCAGATGTCACCTCGCCAAGGTGGAGGAGCCCCTCCGCCCAATGGACTTCCTCATCAGGAGAGTCAGCTACTTGGCTGACCATCATCTCGGAGTGGACACACCTCCTGAGGCGGGACCTAGGTCGAAGGAACTTCGAGAGCTCCTCAAGGCGGGCGGTTTTCCACGTCGCACGTGGAAATTCAACTCCAGGAGTCTGCTGGACGACCTCTACACTTTGGAGCTGAAAGGAGTTAGAGGAGGGGACACTCCCCTACTTCAAGGTTTCTTCGGCACCTGCGGGCTCTCTCACCCTGACTGCTGTCAGCCCATCTTTTCTCCTTCTCGCGGGAACTCTGGGTTCCCCGAGCCCCTTGTGCTCGGCGGAACAGATCTACTTGGACATCCATGGGGGTGCTGGATCCTCATGGCGGGCGGCTTCTCACGTGGCACGTGGACTGCCGAATCCAATCTACTTGATTGGAACTCTGGGTTCCCCGAGCTCTTAGTGCTCGGCGGAACACATCTACTCGGGCTTCCATCGGAGAGCTTGATCCACCAGACAAGCGAGTTTCCACGGTGCACGTGGACATCCTGCTCCAGGAATCTTCTGGATTGTCACTCCACCTCCGAGCTGAAGGACGTCGGCGGATGGGATACTCTCGTCCCTCACTGCTTCTTCAGCATCAACGGGTACGCTCTTTCTTACTGTTGTCAGGTCACCGCTTCTCTTTCTCTCTGGAGCTTTGGGTTCCCCGGGCTATCAGTGCTCGGCGGAACATATCTTCTCGGGCTACCATGGGGATGCTGCATCCTCAAGGCGGGCGGCTTTCCACGTGACACGTGGACTTTCGACACCCGGAATCTTCGCTGCGTCTACGACAACGGGGTTTCTCTCTCTGAACTCTGTCAGACCACATCGACATCCTCTCTACGGATCTCTGGGTTCCCCGAGCTCTCAGTGCTCGGCGGAACATATCTACTCTGGCTACCCTCGGAGTGCTGGATTTTCAAGACTAGCGGCTTTCCACGTTGCAAGTGGAAATCCGACTCCAATCTACTTGATTGGAACTCTGGGTTCCCCGAGCTCTCAGTGCTCGGCGGAACATCTCTACTTGGACCTCCATTGGGATGCTGGATCCTGATGGCGGGCGGCCTTTCACGTGGCACGTGGACAGCCGAATCCAGAGATCAACTGGATTTCCACTCCCCCTCGGAGCGGAAAGGAGTCGGCGAATGGGACCTGCCCATGCTTCGCTGCGTCGTCGACAACAACTGGCTCTCTTTATCTGACTGCCGTCCGAGCATCGCTTCTACTTCTCGCTGGAACTCTGGGTTCCCCGAGCTCTCTGTGCTCGGTGGAACAAATCTACTCGGTCGTTCATTGGGATGCTGGATCCTGATGGCGGTCGGGTTTTCACGTGGCACTTGGACATCCGAATCCAGGCACCTACTGGATTTTCAATCTACTTCGGAGCGAAAAGGAGTCGACGAATGGGACCTGCCCATGCTTCGCTGCGTCGTCGACAACCACGGGCCTTCTTCATCTGACTGCTGTCAGATCATCGCATCTCCTTATCGCTGGAACGCTGGGTTCCCCGAGCTCATTGCGCTCGGCGGAAAAAATCTACTGTATGTATACCCTCGGGCTAAGTTGTGGGTCGAAGCTGCCCACAACCGATGCCTACACGGGGGGAAACAACCTCTTTTGGCAGTGCTACGCCATAATTGCTGGATCCTCAGCGGTCTTCAGTCGGTGAAATCTTGTACCGACCGGGGCACCGTCTGTCTAATCTGGAAAGGGCAAACTGCCCAACCTAAAAATGGAAATTATCCGATTAGCTCTAATCAAGTCTCGCTTCACAGATTCGGAGGCTATTATCAGGCACCTACGCACCGTCGACCCAGGCAGGATCGTGGTCAGCGGAACTCCAAGGAAGGCAACTCCTGGGAATTTAATCTGCCTTCCTCCCCACACTTAAGGGAAATCTGGAAAGTTGCTGTCAACTCAGCTAAGCACCATCTACGCAGGATTTTCGGAGAGCAGCTACGGTCCTTCGAGGAGCTGACCACGCTCCTGACTGGTATCGAATCTTGGCGTCTCACTAAAATCATACCTACTTTGACAGACGACCCTGAGGATCCTGCAGCCCTGACACTGGGGCACTTCTCAATCGGAGAACCTCTCACTGCTACACCCGAGCACAACCTCGAGGAACCGCCAGTATCCAGGGTTTCTCGATGGCATCGGGTTCTCGTCGCAACTTTGCGCATCTTGTCATCGCCATTTCTTCGATCAGTGGTCAAATCTATTGCTCGGTTGTCGCCTGAAGATGAGGAGAAGGATACTGGTGGAACTCCTGAGGCTGGATTCACACGCGGTTCTTCGATTCATACCTAAAAGCGTAATTTAGGTTAAGCTATTTCCTTGGTGGATCACCTACACGGTTCACTTTCCTGGTAAATCATCTAACGAAGTGTTAACTCACTCACCTCGGTATCACTTCTTCATCAAAACTGTAATCTCGCGGCTCATCTCTTCATTTCACTATCACGGAATTCACTTGTAATCACTGTTACTATAGTTTCATTTAGGTACTACGCAGCACGTTGTCGACTCATTCAGCAATTCCTCACATCACGTACGTTATCGCCCACCTGATTGGCTAATCATTTCGTACAATTTCGTCAATGACTGACGAGGCGGGCGGAATGTTTGGGATTGGCTGAGCGTGTCGGCAGCGTGAACGCGCCGATTTACTGCGCCGCCTCGCTATTGGCGGAATCACGCGTAACGGCGAGATCGAGAGTCGATAAGCAGCTCGCAGTAGCTTAGACCAGCACCGTCGGACATCGATTACGATCGATTATCGACCCCGAAAATGGGATTACTATTGGCGGATCGCTCTATCGATCCGCCAATCAATAGTTCGACGGTGACGGTAAACTGCCAGCTGTTCGACTCCGATCTCAACGTACGTCAATCGTTCTCGCTCGTTCCTACAGAAAACGTCGCGCGTCTTCTTGACCTGTTTTCGCGAGTAAGTCGATTCGAGATCTGGATTCACGGACGCTAAACGTGAATGTCTCTAACTACAAATCAACATTCTTTATTCATAAATCTGGCCAAAACAAGCTGGTGTTTTGGCCAAGTTACATACCTCTGTGTACATAATTCCTGTTACAAATCGAACGAACCCAAGTTGGGGAAATAAAGGTACGTTTAAGTGAAGTGGCTAGTTTTACCCCCTTCTATTCTCAAACACACGACTATATCCTCAATTACAGAGAGATTCGAACTATTGAAAGAACATGATAAAGATTTTAAACTTATTCATGATATAAGTAAATTAAAAGAGTGGAATGATGAAGAGTTATTAAAACACTGTAAAGCTATGGAAATAAAACTTAGCGATAATAAAAATACTACAGATCGGGATATTGATGGTAACACTCTATTTGAAGAACTGAAATCTTTACAATGCTTTCTAAAATCGAAGATGGATCCTCATGCTGTTTTGAATTATATATATATGAAAATAAATTAAGTGAGACCTCTGCAAATTTAACAATTGTACTGCGCATTTATTTAACTTTGCCTGTTTCGGTAGCTTCCGGAGAAAGGAGTTTCTCCAAATTAAAAATTATTAAGAACTATTTACGTTCTACAATGTGTCAAGAACGGTTAACTGATTTATCAATCATATCTATCGAAAATGATATTCTAGATGTATTAGATACTAGTGCTTTAATAAAAAACATTGTGGCGGGCAAAGCCCTAAGAATTAATATGTAAATATATTGTAGGTATTAGATAGATTTTAATATTTAGATGTGTTGGTGCCGATCGATCGTCGGTGACCAGTTGATCGTCTGCTGCTGGTCGTCGTTACGAGCCGACGATCGATTTGTTATTAACGACTGACGTTCGTTTGTATAAAACTTTTGTATTCAGATTGTAACATACCGTGAAATGAGAAACATCCATTTAAATAAAGCTCCTACAAATTTCAGAAGTGGGATACGAAATATTTCGTGATAGTGCGTGAAATTTCGTATTTTTTGTTCGCCGCTATCGAATTTCGGAAGTTTAGTTTGAATATTGATTTCGTGCGGATTTGAATATTGGTGACTCGCGATGGCAGAAAATAGAAGAAATTTGGCCAACCTAACTATCGTTGAGCTCAAGGAATTGCCCAGGTCTAGGGACATGCTTGTCTCAGGCTCGAAAGCTGAATTAGTTGCCCGTTTGATTGACGCTGACCCGAACATTGAAAACACCATTCAAGAGCGTCAGGTAACAACGGAATCTCACGACAACCAGGATTTCGGAGCAGAGACGTCTTTCGCACAGAGAGAGATGGAGATTCTTCGCCAGGAACGCGATATTTTGCAACGCGAATTGGATTTGATGAGACGAGAAAGAGAAATGACAACGCCGTTGCGATCTACGGGAACCAACGTTACCGTACGCCCAAATGCAAGCATCAAAACGATTGCCGAGTTACTATCTGAATTTTCGGGTGCAGAAAATACGTTCAAGTTATGGAGACAGCAGGTAGAGCGACTCAGGAGGATGTACAGCTTGGACGATTGCGCTACGGTTACAATAATTACATTACGCTTACGAGGAAAGGCTTTGAAATGGTTCAATACAAAACCAAGCCTATTAGAATTGTCCGCGTCACTCTTGCTGGAAGAGATTCGGAAGATGTTTGACCATCGAATTGACAAATTAGCGATGAGAAGAGAGTTCGAAAACCGTACGTGGCAAAGGAATGAGTCGTTTCCAGACTATTTCCATGATAAAATCACCTTGGCGAACAAAATTATGGTGGATCTGGAAGAATTGGTGGATTTGGTGATCGACGGAGTTCCGGATGCACAATTGAGAGACCAGGCACGCATGCAGCGTTTGGAAACGGCAGAGGACCTTCTCGAAACGTTTCGGAAGCTCTCGTTAAGAAGCGATCGGGAGCCTAAGGAACAGAAACGGCCGGTTCCAGGGAAGTTGATGTTTACGAGGGACTTCGGCGGTCGCGAGCGTACCTCCAGGGACTCCGCGCAGGAAAAGGCCGTGCGGTGCTTCAACTGCAACGAATCGGGACATTGGAAGAAGGATTGCACGAAACCAAGGCGGGAATGGGGTTCTTGTTTCAGATGCGGGGAAAAGTCACACCGGGCGAGAGATTGTCCGCAGCAGACATCAAGAGATTGTCCGCAGCAGACATCACCAGCGCAGTCTCGACGGCAACAACAGGTTCCTGCCTCGACGACGGCCTCGACTAAGCAACCGGGTACGACGACGCATTTGGTTCAACCCTATAGTACAGAAACCCCGTTCAGCGTACTGATTACCTGCACAGCCCAGGATAACGGCGGAGCGACAACATGCGTTTCAACCGTGGCAATTATTGACTTAGGTTCGCCCGTTAGTTTAATCAGAAAAGATGCTTTACCGTCTGATTTTTATTTTGACCGACCGGTAAATAATACATTTTACGGCGTAAATTATTCACCAGTTAACGTCGTTGGCGCATTTAAAACCGAAATTTGTATAAACGGCGCGCGTGTTCCTGTTACATTTTTTGTTGTACCAGTAACAACTATGTCGCACTTTGCATTATTAGGCAGAGATTTTATTCGGTCGCCAGCCATAGAGATAAAATTGGGAAGTTCAACGGAAATCAAAGTTAAGGAAAGAGAATCTGAGAACTCGGATACGGAAAATTTTGTTCAACAAATTTTTAAAATAGATTATGTTGAAAACCCGATTTCCGCGTGCCACGAATTAAACGTTGATCCAGAAATAGATATTAGCATTGTGAGGAAACTTGAAGAAATTTATTTTTACAAAGATGTTCAGGTCGACGACAACGAGCAACATCCGAATACTGTTGAAGCGGTGATTTCATTAAAGACCGAGCATCCGATTTGTTTTCGGCCGCGTCGACTAGCGTTTGCAGACAAGGAAAAACTTCGTGTTATCCTTGACGATTTATTAAGAGAGGGCACCATTAGGCCCAGTAATTCTCCTTATGCTAGCCCAATTGTCCTGGTCAGGAAAAAGAACGGAGAAATTCGCTTGTGTGTCGATTATCGAGAATTAAACAAACACACAATCAGAGACAACTTTCCGGTACCGTTAATAGACGATTGTTTAGACCAACTTAAGGACAAAAAATATTTTACGAAGTTAGATCTTAAAAATGGATTCCACCACGTGAAAGTCGCTGAAACATCGGTGAAGTATACATCGTTTGTCACACCCTTAGGTCAATATGAGTACCTCAAAATGCCTTTTGGACTTACCAATGCACCTCGTATTTTTCAAAGATTTTTAGACGAAATTTTTAGTGATTTATTAAGGAAGAATAAACTATTGCTATATTTGGACGATTTTTTGGTGACAACGGAAACGATTGACGAACATTTGGATATTTTGCGAGAAATATTTTGTTTAGCGAGAAAGTTTAATTTACGATTTAGGCTAGATAAATGCACATTCTTTTATCGCCAAATAACTTATTTGGGATATTCCATATCCAGAAATGGTATCGCGCCAGCAAAGGAAAATATTGAATCTGTAGTCGATTATTCAGCGCCGAGAAATATAAAAGAAGTGCAGCGCTTTGTAGGTCTAGCAAGTTATTTTCGAAGGTTTATAAAAGATTTTTCACTCATCGCAGGACCCCTGTATGATTTACTACGGAAAAATGCAATATTTTGTTTTGGGCCAGAACAAAATCGAGCGTTTGTGACATTGAAGCAATGTTTAACAAACGATCCCGTTTTAGCGATTTACTCTCCGAAATTAGATACAGAGCTGCATTGCGATGCTAGTAGCAGTGGATTTGGGGCAATTTTGCTACAAAAACAAACAAATAAAATCTTTCGGCCAGTTTTTTATTTTAGTAAAAGAACGACTGCTCAAGAAGAGAAGTATCATAGTTTCGAACTTGAATGTTTAGCAGCAGTGTACGCGATTAAAAGATTTCATATTTATTTATCGGGCATTAAGTTTAAAATAATCACAGACTGCGACAGTTTTAGATTAACGCTTAACAAGCAGAACATTAACCCACGAATATCCCGTTGGGCAATGATTTTACAAAATTACGACTATCCTATTGAACATCGTAGTGGGAGTAAAATGTCACATGTAGACGCATTAAGTCGGTACAACACAATCTTGATTCTAGAAGCTAATACTTTGGAGGAAGTATTAGCGATTAAACAACACCAAGATCTTACGATTCGAGAAATCAAGAATAGATTAGAGAAAAGCGAGGAGAAATATTATGAGTTACGGGACGGTTTAGTGTATAGAAAAGTCAGTAACAACAAATTATTATTTTACGTACCTGCGTGCTTAGTAAATAACGTTATCAAAACTAGCCACGACGATTTAGGGCATTTAGATTATGAGAAAGTCTTAGACAACATTAGTCAGGTATATTGGTTCCCGCAAATGCGTATAAAAATTAGAGAGTACATTAGTAATTGTTTGAAATGTATTGAATTTTCACCAAACAGCGGTAAACAGGAGGGATTTCTACACAGTTTAGACAAAGGCGACTTACCATTTCAAACAATTCATGTAGATCATTATGGTCCATTGGAAAAGTGCAAGAATGGTTATAAATTTATTTTGGCAGTAGTTGATGGATTTACTAAATTCATAAGGCTGTATCCTTGTAAAACAACAAAGTCGGAGGAAGTAGTGAAAAATTTAGCAGAATATTTTAGAGCGTATAGTAAACCGAGACGGCTAATTAGTGACCGAGGTTCATTATTTACATCAAATTTATTTAAAGAATTTTTAGCAAACAACGAGATAGAACAGGTACTGATCGCGATAGGAACTCCACGTGCGAATGGTCAGATTGAACGATTTAATAGAATGATAACACCTATGTTGGCAAAATTAACAAAGACCCCGGGAAAATGGGACCGAGTTGTTGACAAAGTAGAATATGGAATAAATAACACTGTTTGTACGTCAACAGGTAAAAGCCCATCTCAATTATTGTTTGGTATGAACCAAAAAGGTATTGTATCGGACAAAGTCCGAGAAGTGTTAGGAATTTTAAACAGTAATAGAAGAGACCTTCTAATAACACGAAGGGAGGCAGCTGAAAAAATTATTAAAGTCCAACAATCTAACGAACGTTTATATGATAAAAAACACAAAAACCTACTGAGTATCAGGTTGGCGATTACGTGGTAATTCACAACACAGATACTACACCAGGAATTAATAAAAAATTGTTGCCAAAATTTAAGGGCCCGTTTGAAATTAAGAAGGTTTTAGACAAGGACAGGTATCTCATAACAGATGTAGAGGGACACCAAGTGTCACGTGTGCCATTTACGGGAGCTGTTGGCCCCGATCAGATGAAATTTTGGATCAGGTCGAGAAACGAAAAAGAAAACGATACATAGTAGAAAATAAGTTTGAATTGTGTTATTGCGTTATATTTGCGTCAGCTAAGTTTGAATTGTGTTATTGCGTTATATTTGCGTCAGTTAAGTTTGAATTGTATTATTGTGTTATATTTGTGTGAATTATGTATTGTTAAGTTGTTTTAAACTTATTTTATTATTTAAGTAAGTGATGATGGTCCATTGATGACCGAGGACGGTCATTACAGTCAGGAATGGCCGAACTGTAGGTATTAGATAGATTTTAATATTTAGATGTGTTGGTGCCGATCGATCGTCGGTGACCAGTTGATCGTCTGCTGCTGGTCGTCGTTACGAGCCGACGATCGATTTGTTATTAACGACTGACGTTCGTTTGTATAAAACTTTTGTATTCAGATTGTAACATATCGTGAAACGAGAAACATCCATTTAAATAAAGCTCCTACAATATACTGTATAATAAGAGGATAATTATAATAAATCAGTATTGTCTTAATATTGTTTTTCTGTGGTTCTATGTACGTATTTGTTGCTAAATATAAAAATAAACATTTTCTTAACTGAAATCAGTTTTTATAAGTATTTTGTTGTAATTCACAAATCTTATATCACGGAAGAGGCAGGTCCGGATTAAGCCCCGTAGCCCGTAACAGAAGCGCTAACAGTTCTGATACTAAATACAAAACACTGAAATAGTATTGTCGTGCTTTCAAATTCTTCTATAATGTCTTGATAGTTTCGTATTTAATCTGCAGTTTAGTTGTGAGAAGTGTATACAGTTATTTAATACTAAATTTTAATGTATAGTTATAACAGTTCGTCGTTAGCAGGTCTGTAGTGAAAATAGTAATAACGTAAATCATTCTTTAATATTGGACACAGGAGATACGCGCTTGGTGATAGTTTCCACAGCCGCTAGATGGCTACGATTCTCGCAAGTAAATATGATCACAATAATAATTCATCACGAGACCGTCAGGTGGCTACGATTCTCGCTAGTAAAAATAAGAATTCGAGAGTATACCTGACCGTTACGCTTTGTTATATCGCAAATTCTGTGACGTTCCCATCCTGATAGGCCCTAATTCCAGGATAAAGGTAAATCTCAAGATATTAATCTTCAAAACCTGCATCAGACCAATACTTACCTATAGGGGACGTATATGGCACATAGCTGCAAAAACTCATTTAACTAGCCTTCAAAGAATTCAAAACAAAGCTTTAAAGCTCATCCTGGGCCTCCCCAGAGATCACTCTACCTTTGATATCCACTTCAGAACAAACATCCTAATGTTAGAAAACACCATTAATCAGATAATCAACAATTACAACACTGACAATCACCCAAACACCCTTATACTGAAGACCAATACCTTCAAGAATGAACTTCTCCCGTACAAACCTAAAATTAAATTTCCTTTGAATATATCATCATACTAAGCAACACTGCTTACTTGTTTAGCAAGTTTTTTGAAATTTTTCTTGCAACTAAAAATTTTACTGAACTAAATAAATACAACATTCATAGTGTAAAATCATTAAACCCTATGTTAAAAATGTAAAGGGCAGAAGCCCTAGGTAATTTTTCATTAAAACCTTCCTGTTCAAACCCAGGTGTAAACCTGTTAAAAAAAGAAAATTATATCGCAAATTCTGTGACGCCGAAAAAAGGGTTTTTTATTTTGCTGCTGGAAATGGGGGGCGCCACGTTTCTTCTTGCACACGGGCGCTTCTTACCCACGCGGCGACCCTGGTTCAGTTTAAGTCAGAGATGCTATGCATGGCGCTTTTTTTCGCGCATGCGCGAGTTCGTCACGAACGTATCTGCGTCCGAAGTTTGTAGGGGACTATTGGGGGGAAAGTAGTGGGAGACTATTATTAGCGGGAACGTCTAGCGGAGTCCGTTACGACCGTTAGCCCCGTTTCACACTACAGCGGACGGTACGGCGTACCGTCCGCGTGCGTAGCGAATTACCCACAGTCTTATGGAACCTTTCACCGTTGAGCGGACGAGCGTACGCACGGCTCGTACGCGTACGCGGTACGCGCGTTCCATTGAATCAAATGGAGGTTTTCACACTTCAGCGGACCGTACGCCGTACGCGCTGCGCGCGCACAATGGGGCATCCGATGGATTCTATTTCAAAATCAAAGAACTTTCGATCGGCATGAGATAGAGCGATGATTTTTTTTTAAATTAAAGCTGAAACTTTGCAGACTATAGGAAAAATAGAGATATTATGTTACAAACGTTTTTTAACCTCGAAAAAATTCGTCAAAGTTGTGCAATTTCAAGTAAATTGTGGTTTGTTCAATACCACGCGCGGAAATTTTGTTTTGACATGTTATACATCATTTCCATGCTTCATTCTTTCAACATGATATGCATTTTATCACGCTAAATTAGGATCTGTGATTAAAAAAAATGAAATACCTACCTTACTCCTGTGTAAATGATAATATAATTATCGACAATAGGTATCTAATTTGAATTACATGACAACAGTCATACACAGCCTACAAGGAGTGCTTGCGACAATCGCAGCGATACGTCAAGTAAAATACGATAATAAAATAATTTATTATGTACATTTTTTATGTGTTTTATATAAAAAGTCATCGCTGTATCCCATTTCTATCAAAAGTTAATTGGTTTTTACACAGAATTCATCGGTCTACGGTCTCTATGCAGTTGTTCGTCTATGCGTACGGCGGACGGTCCACTCAACTGTGAAAGCAAAATCGGCTACGCACGCGGACGGTACGCCGCGATCTGTCCTACTGTGCGCCGCACAGTGGGGTATTTGCACCGAAAAGCCGGACATATAGCGATTTTCAAAATTTTGCGTAATCTTTAATATTATTGACTTTTAAGGTAGTTTAATGACTGAGCAACAATGTCTTAAGGTTCATTTCTTCATATATGTGATCATAAAATATTATGCCTTTCCGAAAGTTGAGAGATTTTATAGCACGCGTTTCTTTCGCAACCACTTTCTGAAGCATCGTTCGGTAGTTAGTGATTTTTACACATTTTAAGGAAACAATGCAAAGCTTTTTACCCTGAAGGCTTTTCAGGGAGGTACATACTACACTCTGAAACAGTATTTATTTCTATACTGTGTATATTTGTGCACTTAATTAATATTTGAAAGTAATCAAGAATTCAGCAATTTTTCTTATGATTTTAAAACTTCAGCAAGGATTTTGTTATACTTCCCCGTGAGTCCCCGCGTTCTATTTGATGTCATTCTATTCGGTATAGATTGGCGAACAAAGTGCAAAAAGAATTGGATCTGACTTGATCTGACTCGAAGATTTATAGCTAATTTAGTAAGAAGGTGATTGAGAATTGCAGCGCTCTATGCACGCCTGTACGTTTGCGTTCAACGGGCCTCTTCTTGAATGCTAGGAACCTCTTCAAAAGAACTGTTAAGTCCTCTGTCTTTTGACTGCATTCAGTACTAACAGTGCGATCGAAAACATATTTTATTATTTACCATGATTGACGGCAAAGTATGTAATGCTGCTACGGACACGACATCCACAATGAAGTGTTTTGTATGTGGCATAACTTCAAAAGACTTTAATAATTTGACCAAAAAACCAATAGTAAATCAAAACTCACTGCAATTTGGTTTATCCATTTTACATGCCAAAATAAGACTCTTTGAGAATCTTTTACACGTATCCTACAAATTACCAATCAAAAAATGGCAAATCAAAACTACAGATGAAAAGTATGCAGTGGAACAAAGAAAAAAATATATTCAGGAAGAATTCAAAACTAAAATGGGAATAATAATAGACAGACCAAAACCTGGCTTTGGGAATACTAATGATGGAAACACTAGCCGCAGATTCTTCGCAAATCACGAACTATCAGCTGAAATAACGGGGATTGATGTTGACTTAATATATCGATTTAAAATAATATTACAAGTCATATCAAGTATTGATATGATCGATACAGAAAAATTTGAAACATATACCATGGACACAGCAAGATTATATATTCGATTATATCCATGGCATCCAATGACTCCCACCACACACAAAATTTTAATTCATGGTCCGGTCATCATAGAAAATGCATTGTTGCCAATTGGACAGCTGTCCGAAGAAGCAGCCGAAGCTAGAAATAAACATTTTCGAATATATAGAGAAAATTATTCTAGAAAATTTTCTAGAGAAGCGTGTAACGAGGATGTAATTAGTAGACTTTTGCTCACTTCCGATCCATATTTAACAAGTATACGAAGAACACCAAGAAAAAGAACAAAGCCATTTTTAAAAGAAGCAATAAATTTGCTTCTTCCTCCTGATCTTACCATGAATGAAAACGAAAACTAAAGTGAAGAAGAAAATGATGAAGATGACGAAAATGAACAAGATGACGAAAATGAAGACGAGTTCGAAATCAATGATGAGGATGAGGACTAGAAGTAAATACATCATGATAGGGAAGCATTTTTAACGAAAATTAATTGTGAGTATCGTAATCGTATATACAAAATATTTTTAACGTGTCAACATCATAAATCAGATTATATATGTGTATTGCCGCTTTAGCAGCGAATTTTATAAAAATTAACTACGGTATCAAAAAGTAGAAGATTTACACTTCAAAATCGTGAAAGTTTCATCAATTTCGGATTGTTCTCGGCAAAGTTACGTGAATTTGAAGATTGAACGAATTTTAACTTAGCTGTGTCCGGCTTTACGGTGCAAATACCCCACTGTGCGCCGTACCGTCCGCTGTAGTGTGAAACGGCGCTTACGGTACGAGGCATTAGTCGCGAAAAGAGAGCGGGCTGACGGCTGATGGAAATTCAGGTAAGTTATTGTTAACATTTAATTAAATAATGGCAACTAATACTGGAAAAGGAGCTACAAAGAGTCCTAAGAGGGTTTGCCGAAATTCTTGGATAGAGGATGACCAGATGAAATTGTGGATAGCTCCTTCTCCAGTAAAAGATAAAGTGAACTGCGTTGCATGTAATCAGACTGTCAGATGTCATAAAAAAGATTTAGATAGGCATTCACGGACAAACAAACATATAGTTAATATGAGAGGTGATAATACAAAGCTACCGAGTACGACAATAATTAATAGTAATAGTAATAACAATAACGACAACGGTAGTAGTAGTTCTCATTTATCACATGATGATAAGGTAAAGCGCGCGGAAATAAAATTGTCTGCCTTTTTTGCAGAGCATAATGTAGCTTTTAGCACAGTTAACCATTTAGTTCCTGTTTTGAAAGATATTTTTAGCGAATCAAAAGTTGCGCAGGATCTTTCACTTGCTCGGTATAAGTGCACTCAAATTGTTAAAAACGTAATAACCAAACGCGAATCAGAAAAACTTATTGAATGTTTGAAAACCATTAGATTTTCTGTTTTAGTAGACGAGACCACAGACATTTCAAATATGAAAATAATGTGCATTCTCGTAAAGTACGTTTCACCATCTAATAAAAGTGTAATTATTCAATTATTAGATTTATTACTTTTAGATAGCGCCGATTGTTCCGCGGATAAAATGTTCCAAATATTTAAAAGCTTTTTTGAAAAGAACGAAATTTCTCTCAAAAACATAGTTGCAATGGCCTGCGACAACGCGTCAGTGACGGTTGGTTGTAACAATTCTTTCGCTTCACGTTTACAACAAGAAATACCCAATTTAATATTGTTAAATTGCATATGTCACACGTCCGCGATTATATCTAGTAATGCGTGTGAAGAGTTACCGCATTCATGTGAAAGGCTAATTAGAAAAGTTGCCACTTATGTTTCGACCAGTGCGAAGAGATGCGCAATTTTGATTGAATTTCAAAATTTTTTTGGTGTAAAACGCAATACACTTTTAAAATTATCAAACACGAGGTGGCTTTGTCTGCACCAATGTATTGTTAGATTAATTACAAATTGGGAAGTTTTAAAAAATTATTTCATTTTAGCTGTTGTCGAAGATAAGTCAAAATCTGCCACAATTATTTTGGAATATTTAAATGACGACAGCATTAAAGCTTATATATTATTTTTAAAATACGCGTTAAATTTTTTTAATAGTTTCAATGTTATCTTTCAATCGCGAGATATATTAATTAATAAATTGTTTGAGAACAGTCGGCAGCTAGTTTATGGAATAGGGAAAAATTTTATCAAACCTGAAACTTTAAAAGATTTTCCCAAATTAAATATTAATGTTCAAGATAATTTAATTGATGTAGAAAATATATATGTTGGTCCAGAATATGAATGCTTATTGCGAACTTTAGATGTAAACTATTCACGTAATATTCGGTTTAATTGCATGAATTTTTATACCACTGCAGTTCGAGAAATGCTTGCACGTCTACCTTTAAACGACCAATCCTTTCAGCAATTAACTTTTTTAGACCCTCAAGTAGCATTGCATGATGAAGGTAGACAAAAAATTACAGATTTAACTTATATTGCCAACCGGATAGGAAATTTAGATATAAATCAATTAGCTTTTGAATGGCAAATTTTGCCATCTTGTTACGATGACGAGCAGAAAAAAGAATTAGCTTCCTTAGAAATTGTAGAAATGTGGCATAGAATTTTTAAATTTACGGATATAGATGGGGAAAGAATGTTTCCAAATTTAGAATTATTAGTTGAACTAGTTTTTTCGTTGCCCCACTCAAATGCCGAGGCCGAGCGGATATTTTCAATAGTCACCGATGTAAAAAGTAAAAAAAGGAACCAATTATCTAACGATACGGTTGCCGATATTTGTATAATTCGGTCCATGCTTCAATCACTTAATATGAATTGTACGTATTTTGACATTGATTCGCGGCATCTCGAACTGCATAGTACAAAAATTTATATAAATAAAAATGCACATCTGATAGTCTGATACATATATAAAATTTTATTTTTATTTTATTTTATGTGCAATAATTATTTATTTTCGTTATTTTAGGTTCCGATATGGCTGTATTATTATTTATTTTCATTATTTTATGTGCAATAATGATTTATTTTCGTTATTTTTGGTTCCGATATGGCAGTACTATTTGTTTTCATTATTTTAGTATAGACAATGCGTTTATGTTATATTTTTAAATTTTATTATTATTAAAAATGTTCATATATTTTATTTTTCATAAAACAACATATTTACTTGAAGAGTAATTTTATATATCAAATGTTTTTTTGTGAATACTGATCAGGTTCTGGCAGTTTTCCTTATCTTAACGGCAAATGCTGGTATTCTTTTATTGTTTCTGCCAAATAAAATACTTAATTTTGTTTAAAGTTATTTTAGTACCCTTCCCTTCCTTATTCCCAAAATAACGAAATAGAGTAAGTTAAATTATATTGTGCATACATACATAAATTTTATATATTTATATTATATATTTATATACAGGGTGTTCGACTACAGGTGGGAGAAAATTTAAGGGGTGGTTCTCGACGATAATATAAGACGAAAATAAAGAATAAAAAAATTGCGATTTCGACTTCGTTAATTAGGTATTAGCAATTAAAAATTGGCCCAAAAAGCGGCAACATTTCGACACAGCTGTACGTTGCGTACGTCACACAGGAGCGCGACACTCTCGTATCAAGTGACAAACGCATGCAAACCTTGGTTCTCATTTGGGGCCCCAGCGAGGTGAAAATGTTTAAAAAATCGTTGGACGACATTGAACCTACCTACTCGTTAAAATCCACGAGGGCATTTCTATTATCCGCCCTATGGAATTATCGAGTAGAAGGGGTCAATGCCTTTTCACTTTGAAATTCTTCTCACACAAATCCACAAATCGTTATCCTGCACTATAATTGTTCATAACACTGTACATAATACACTGAAACAAACCACTTTAAAATGGTATCCATTGTGTCCATAAATGTTGAATAAAATCCTCACAAATGCAAGTATCCAGAAAAATGCACATGCATACTGGAATCGTTCACAGCTAATTCACGTTTGATGCACGTCAATTTGACTTTCGCACACAAAAATAAAATATCAGTGAAATTACTGTGAAGTACAGCCACTTAATTAATACCCTAATTCAATGTTTTAAGAGAATGTGTTTCTGAGAGGAGACAGCTGATGTAATGAATGTCACACACATGAGACATTTGGCGGTCACAGACAGAATGAGAAAGAGTCACGAAATTCATGAAAACAGGATAGAGACTGTATTGGTATAGCAACGCGTGATATTTGGGCGGGAATTTGCTGTAGATCTTCATTTATTTTATCGATCTGGCATTGACCTCACAGCTGCCTTGAATCAGTGTGCATACGAACGCGAACGTGTACAAACGATTCTCCTCGCAGAAACACATTTTCTTAAAACATTCAATTAGGGTGTTAATTAAGTGGGTGTACTTCACAATAATTTCACTGATATTTTATTTTTGTGTGCGAAAGTCAAATTGACATGCATCAAACGTGAATTAGCTGTGAACGATTCCAGTATGCATGTGCATTTTTCTGGATATTTGCATTTGTGATGATTTTATTCAACATTTATGGACACAATGGATACCATTTTAAAGTGGTTTGTTTCAGTGTATTATGTACAGTGTTATGAACAATTATAGTGCAGGATAAGGATTTGTGAAGTTGTGTGAGAAGAATTTTGAAGTGAAAGGGCATTGACCCCTTCTACTCGATAATTCCATAGGGCGGATAATAGAAATGCCCTCGTGGATTTTAACGAGTAGGTAGGTTCAATGTCGTCCAACGATTTTTTAAACATTTTCACCTCGCTGGGGCCCCAAATGAGAACCAAGGTTTGCATACGTTTGTCACTTGATACGAGAGTGTCGCGCGCCTGTGTGACGTACGCAACGTACAGCTGTGTCGAAATGTTGCCGCTTTTTGGGCCAATTTTTAATTGCTAATACCTAATTAACGAAGTCGAAATCGCAATTTTTTTATTCTTTATTTTCGTCTTATATTATCGTCGAGAACCACCCCTTAAATTTTCTCCCACCTGTAGTCGAACACCCTGTATATATTTTACATGTACACAAATTACATTCATTTTTTAAACTCAAATCATAATACATTCTTCGAAATTAGCAGGGCGACCAAGGTACCCGATTTTCGTACTCGACTGAGGCCGTCTACGTCAGAATATTCGCGCATGCGCGAAAAAAAGCGCCATGCATAGCGTCTCTGGTTTAAGTATATAATCCAATTTTGAGCATATTTTAATCCATATACAAATAGTGCAAACTTTAAAAAATTTAAAATTTAAAGAAGGTATTTATGTCCCAAGTTTGTGGGGAACTATTGGAGGGAAAGTAGTGGGGGACTATTATTAGCGGGAACGTCTAGCAGAGTCTGTTACAACTGTTACTGCGCGAGGCGTGAAAGAGGAGTGAGCTGCGAGAATTTCAGATAGGTAAGCTATTGTTAATATTTAATTAAAAATTAATTTGAAAATTTTTGGATGGGCGGTGATGAGTTAAAGTTGTGGGTAGCTCCTTCTCCAGTAAGGGATAAAATATATTGTATTGTATACATATTCGAATTCTGAGGGCGTGTAATAACAAAGCCATCGAGAATGATAATATTAATAACTAGCTTTCCCCCGCCACGCGTTGCTGTGGCACAGTATTTTTATATTTATATTTTTTTAAAATGTACGTATTCAACGTGTTTGTTGTAATCTATTTTGTTGAATTCCATTTCGCTTTTCGCGTTGCTCTGTAGTTCTCTCTCTCTCGTTCTTCTTGCTCTCCTCACTCTCTCTCACTGTCTCCCGCTCTTTCTGTCTCTCGTTCTATCTCTCTCCCGCTCTCTCTCGCGGTCTCTCTCTCCCGCTCTCACTCTCTCACTCTGTGTCTCTCCCTGATTTTTCCTAAAACCTACCGTTGCAAGGCTACCGCTGTTTAAAAAGTGGGTAAACCAAAATGTTTAAGAAAACTGCGCACTTTTTGTGTTATAACTCCTAAATTATGCAACCTCCACAATCGGCACATAGGCTATTTTCAAGAATTCGGCGAGCTGAATCCAATGAGTACTTCCAATTGAATATAGATGATATCAGTCAAAACTTATATGCAGAAACGTGTTCAAAGGAGGCCGAAAAAGTCACATTTAGTCTGTTTGTGACGCAATCAATTGCGAACAGCAGAACGTAGAAAGTTGCGTTTTGAACCGTTAGACGCGGCGTTTCTTTGAAAAGTTTCAAAGCAAACCGCATTCGAAAAGTCTATTCGTTGAAAACTTATAAGCAGAAACGTGCGGTAAAGAGAGCGAAAAAGTCGTATTTGGTCTGTTTGTGACGTCATCAATTGTGAACGGCAGAATGTCGAATGTTGCGATTTGAACCATTAGACGCGGCATGTCTTGAGGAAGGTTCTTGAGAAAACCACATTCGAAAAAGTCCTTTCGTTGAAAAGTTATAAACAGAAACGTGCGCAAAAGGGATAGAAAAAGTTGACATGTGTTCACTAATGACGTCACAACTTTTGAACCAATATACTTTTTTGAATGCAGTTTCCTCCTAAACCTAATCGAAGAAATGCCGCGTCTAATGCTTCAAACCCCATCTTTCTACGTTGAGCCTTCTGTTCGAGAATCGAATTATGGACATTTACCGGCTGTTACGCTAGCCGTCGAGCGCCGTTCGATGTGTTCTCTTTTTCACAATGTTTAGAGTCACATGGCAATCACGCGACCGTTGCGCGAGGCCACGGAATGTTTGTCAGCATCCATCACCGGAAAATATCCACGATTTGCATCTCAAATCGTCGTTTCCTAGGATCATGCGATCGAAACGGGCGGAGCGCTCTGTTTCGCAGTTCTTCTAAATTTCAAATTCGCTTGATTCTGTTGTATTCTTTCGTTTCAATTACACGTTATCATTTTGCGCCCGTTTAATTTACTTCACGACGTGACCGCTCGTTTTCTAGACCGGTTCGTTTTCTCGCGGCGTCGCGTTTCGTGCTTTGCCTCGCGACAAGATATCCGCACGACCGCACTCAAGATCTCCGATCGCGGCGGTCCTCCTTGCAAGGACTGCGCTAGATCCTCCGTCGCGTTCTGCAGGCAAAACCAACGCACGACACAAGATTTCCACTTCGTCTAATCAAATCGAGTCGACTAATTCATAATTTTTAATACAGAACGAGGTTAACGTCAGTAATATACTTTCGTCATCTTTCAACCTCATCCTTGAACCTTCCTCGCGCGCTCATTGCTGAGCGGTCCCAGCCTGAGGCACCTCCGACCATCGATCGACGCCGACCAGTTTATTTATTTCGGTTAAGGTCGACGATAAATTAAAATCTGCCGAAATTATTTTAGAATATTTAAATGACGACAACATTCAAGCTAATATATTATTTTTAAAATATTCATTAAATTGTTACGTATGCGGCAGCGACCG
Organism: Lasioglossum villosulum; assembly: GCA_963971365.1. Taxonomy (NCBI): domain Eukaryota; kingdom Metazoa; phylum Arthropoda; class Insecta; order Hymenoptera; family Halictidae; genus Lasioglossum; species Lasioglossum villosulum. Next base: position 21,965,005 of record OZ020500.1, read on the forward strand.
TTGGTAACCTTAGGCCCTTCTGGAGGTACGCATCGAAGCAGAGAGAGAGTCTATTCAGATTAGGTCATTCATTAACATTTTGGGGTACTTAGAGACGATGCATCAAACTGCATTGTTTCCGGGAACCCTGTTTTATCAATAGTCCCCACTCTTGTCTAAGCCAATTTTGGGGACTATATAAGGGCACCGAATCACTTCATGTTCGGGCTTTCATCTGAAGAGTTTTACACTGTACATGCCGATTCACGTCGTGATTTCTATCGAGCAAGATCGGGTATTAGTTCTCTTTCTAGTAAAACTATTACATCTCTTCCGGTACGAATCCCATCAACGAGATTCTGTAGTAGATAGCCTCCGCATTCCTCGTTGCGTAAACTGAGAGGTTAGCTCGCGACACCGTGACAATTCATATTATACATTTGTACTTCTTTCGTTTCAAAGATTACATTATCATGTGTTAAACACAAATCTAGAGTTCATTATAACCACAACTTTCCTATTCGATTCCCAGTCGTTAGCATCCTACGGCGATATATCTTTACCGCTCAAGGTGTATCTCATAATTTCAATTAAGTTACGAGTCAGCGGAACCACGATCTTATCCTTTCCGACAGTGACACATACGGATGACCCGGTGGTGAAAGATACACTGGTGAGTCCGGCGTGTACAATTCCTACCTACACCAAAAAACTTTCAAAAATCCCAAACAATCGTCGATTTTCGCACGCTGCCAAACCTCGATTCATAACAAATTTTTTTTAACAGTTTAAATGCCCTCTTTTAATCGCGAAATATTTTAATTCATAAATTATTTGAGAATAGTTGGCAGCTAGTTCATCAAATAGGGAATAATTTTATCAAACTTGAAGCTTTAAAAGAAATTGCTGATTTAAATATTAATGATAAAGATAGGTTAATTGATGTAGAAAGTATATATGTTGGTCTTGAATGGGAATGCTTTTTGGAAACTTCAGATTTAGATTGTACATGTTAAATTATAGGGTAACCTATAGTATGGTTCTATAGGTTATTTGGAGTTAACAGAACCAACAAAAACATTCTGTAAACAGGAGCCAAGTCCTCTATGGCCGTAAAAAGTTGTGAGATCAAACAAAATACGGCCAAGTTCGTTGGCTTAGAAATACCTGTCGCAATACTGAAAAAAAACGTTTGTAAAAATTAGTTTAAAAGAAAGGTAATTAATTTTTAATGAGTTACATGGAGGCTAAAATTATTCAAACTTGGCCGCTACCAAATACCCTTATATGGCCATTGGTTTAAAAAGTAACGGCCATTTAAATATTCTAAAATAATTTCGGCAGATTTTAATTTATCTTCTACCTCAACTGAAATAAATAAACTGTTCGGCGTCGACCGACGGTCGGAGGGGCCTCAGGCTGGGACCGCTCAGCAATGAGCACGCGAGGAAGGTTCAAGGATGACGTTGAAAGATGACGAAAGTATATCACTGACGTTAACCTTGTTCTTTATTAAAAATTATGAATTAGTCGACTCGTTTATAGACCTCGATTTGATTAGACGAAGTGGAAATCTTGTGTCGTGCGGTGGTTTTGCCTGCAGAACGCGACGGAGTATCTAGCGCAGTCCTTGCAAGGAGGACCGCCGCGATCGGAGATCTTGAGCGCGGTCGTGCGGATATCTTGTCGCGAGGCAAAGCACGAAACGCGACGACGCGAGAAAACGAACGGGTCTAGAAAACGAGCGGTCACGTCGTGAATTGAATTAAACAAGCGCAAAATTTAGAAGAACTGCGAAACAGAAGTGTGCGCTCCGCCCAGGAAGGACTCTTAAATGCTCTTCGACCGTCAGGCGGGGTCGTGCTTTTATTGGATCATGATCGATCGCATGATCCTGGGAGACGACGATTTGAGGTTCAAATCGTGGATATTTTCCGGTGATGGGTGCTGACAAACATTCTGTGGCCTCGCACAACGGTCGCATGATTGCCATGTGACTCTAAACATTGTGAAAAAGGGAACACATCGAACGACGCTCGACGGCTGGCGTGACGGCCGACAAATCTCATAATTCGAATTTTGAACATACCGTGCGCCTTGAAACATTAGTTTCGAAACGCAGTGGATTCGCACGCCACATTTCTTAACACCCTGTACGCAGAGTGGGGTTGATGTTACTCACGTACGCTCATTAGAAATATGTATACATATTTGGTTATTTCTAGTGAAGATGTCGTAATTATCGGTAACGCAGTTTTTCTAGTTTCCCACACTCCCATTAAATCGCTGTAGATTGTCAATTTCTGATTTTACTGCCTCCCATACAAAATGGTTTTTAATATCAATATGTTTTATGTGACTGTATGGGATTTGTTCGTTTGCCACGGTAACGCCGACTAACTAATTGCGGTTATTAGTATTTTTCAATTTGTAATCTCATGTACAAAATTGTTCAAAAATTTCGCTTCCTTATAAGCTTCGGAGACTGCAATATATTCGGCTTCACTCGTTGAAATTCCCATTGTCGTTTGTACTTTACTTTGCCGTATTACAACTCCTCCACCCAATATGAATGCAAATCCGCTATATGATTTTCGATCTCCATTATCATTTGCGTAATCTGCATCCACGAAACCCGTAATATCAATGCCGGATTTTGTGTATGCTAAACAAAGATCTGTAGTACCTTTTATGCATCTTAATACACCCCGTGGCAGAATGTTTCCGATCGGAGGCATTGAAACGTATTATAGAGAAAACATTCACAATTTAGAAGTATAAAATATTACTTTACGCGGTTCAAACTGATGGGAAATGAAAAGGGGCTTATTAACGAATGAAAAACAACAAAATAACATAAGCTTACATTTATTATGGCGAAGAAACGAACAAATAAACAAATTGCTACTCGGAACAAAGTTTCCGATTAATACAACTGCTGGAAGAATGTTTCCGATTTCGATGTATTAACATAAATAATTTTGTGTGTTTATTATTTTGTTGCATCCCCACGTTTACGTATGACTTCTTTAATACGTTGCGGCATGGAATCGATTAGATCTTTACAATATGTTGGTGAGATTTCTTTATTAGTTGGGTTTTTTTCGTTGATAAGTAGTTTTACTTTTGCCCATAAGTTTTCTATGAGATTGAGATCTGGACTGTTGGCTGGCCAGTGCATTGTTTTAATGCCGTTATGCCGTAAATAATCTTTTACTGCCTTGCTACGATGACAACTGGCATTATCGTCTTGGAAAATGAAGTTTGGGGAATCTTCAAACCATACTTCAATGCTGGGAATCAAGAAATTTTCAAGAATATGGATGTATGATTCTGAATTGACATTCTGATAAAGAATGCATAATTTTCTCACTCCTTTCTCAGTCATACAACTCCAAATCATGTATGACTCTGGATATTTCTTTTTAAATTTTAAGCAATCTTTATCGTATTTTTCATTAGGTCTTCGCCACACAAATGTTCCTGCATCATCACCGATTCCAACACATACACGTGACTCATCACTGAATATTACCTTGTACCAGTCCGTCACTGTCCAATTTGCATGGTTCCTACAACACTGTAACCGTTCCCTCCTATGCCTTTTTGTTAGGAAAGGTTTTATTTTAGCTTTTCGGAATGCAAAACCCATCTCGTTTAGACGATTTCGAACAGTACGATTCGAAACATTTTGTGCCCATATTATATATATATCTGTTTCGAAGTCAATCGCCTCGTATTTTTAACAATATTACGTAACTTCCTATCGTCTCGTTTAGACGTTGCACGAGGACGGCCACATTTCTTCCTGTTTATTACACTTTCCGTTTGTTCATACTTCTTCTTTAAATCACTGATAGTGCTTTGGCTGCATCCTATCATATTTGCCACCTTTTTTTGAGTGTTACCCTCCTTGAGAAGCTCAATTATTCTCAACTTTGTATCGTTTGAATACAACTGGCGTGATGGCATACTGCGGACTTTTAATTTACGTCTGTACTGAATGGAATAGTACTACGAACTGATATTTCAGACATGATTACCTTGTATTTACGTTTCTGTGATGTCCTCTTATGTTTACATTTACATTCTACGATTCTAACATTCAAGGAGTTTCCACACTTTTACTGATTTGAGTCGTGATCGGAAACTTTCTTCCAGCAGTTGTATTAATCGGAAACTTTTTTCCGAGTAACAATTTGTTTATTTGTTCGTTTCTTTGCCATGATAAATGTATGCTTATGTTATTTTGTTGTTTTTCATTCGTTAATAAGCCCCTTTTCATTTCCCATCAGTTTGAACCCCGTAAAGTAATATTTTATACTTCTAAATTGTGAATGTTTTCTCTATAATACGTTTCAATGTCTCCGATCGGAAACATTCTGCCACGGGGTGTACACGCTTCGCCGCATACCAGTGCTCTTCACTATGACTATTGTTAAATTTGTTAAGGTAACTTACAGTATAGGCAATATCTGGTCGTGTGCATAAGGCCAGAAAATGTTAATGACCCATCAACTCCTGGTATGGACGATTATCCATTATAGTTGCTTTTTCTAATTTTACTCCCACCGCATACGGAGTTTTGGCTGGCTCACAATTTGCCATATTAAATTTCTGTAAGATTTCTTTTATATAACTACTTTGATCTAAATAAATACAATTTTCTTCTCTTGTTACTCTGATTCTTAATATTGATTTTACCTGCCCTAGGTCTTTGAACGAAAATTCCGAAACTAATTGATTTTTTAATTTCATTTTTTCTTGTACGATATTAATAAATACTAATATATCGTAGACATATAAACAAATGATTAATTTTGAATTATTTACCATTTTATAGTACACACACGAAGTACTCATGTTTGCCTTGAATTCTAATTTTATTAAAATACTAAGAATTCTTTTATATCAAATTCGTGCAGATTGTTTTAATCCATATATTGCACATTTTAGTCGACAGAATTTGTTTTTGTCGATGATGAAACCTTTGGGTTGCTCCGTATAATAATTCTTCATTTAATTTTCCAGTGAGGAAGGCTGTTGATACATCCCAGTGTTCTATTCTCATGTCTAATTGTAATGCAAGCGAAAATAAGGTCCTAATAGTGGAATATCTACTAACAGGCGAAAAAGTTTCATTAAAATCCGTGTTAAAGGACTAAAGGAAACAGCCCTTTGCCACAAAGCGAGCTTTATATTGTATTACCTTACCATCTTCGTTTGTTTTTGACTTGAAGACTCACATGTATTTTATTGCCTTTTTTCCTTCTGGAAGACTAAATCCCATACCTCCAGAGAACGCTTCTTCTACGGACTTTGGATTAGAATTTGTCGTGAAGAACGCCTGATGTCTTACCATACCTGGTGTTACGGATTGGAAGGGGTTAAAACTAGCCACTTCACTTAAACGTAACTTTATTTCCCAAAGTTGGGTTCGTTCAATGTATAACGGAAACTATGTACACTAGATGGTTTTGTGTGGCCAAAACTCACGCTTGTTTTGGCTAGGTATGTTGAATAAAGAGTGATATTGGAACAAGATGAGTTGGTTACAAAATGAGTATCACTTTGCCCGAAGATATATTCACGAGTAGTGCCCGTGAATCCCGATAGCGAATCGACTTACTCGCGAAAACCGGTCAAGAGACGCGCGACGTTTTCTGTAGCAACGAGTGAGAACGATTAACGTACGTTGAGATCGGAGTCGAACAGCTGGCAGTTTACCGTCACCGTCGAACTATTGATTGGCGGATCGATAGAGCGATCCGCCAATAGTAATCCCAATTTCGGGGTCGATAATCGATCGTAATCGATGTCCGACGGTGCTGGTCTAAGCTACTGCGAGCTGCTTATCGACTCTCGATCTCGCGGTTACGCGTGAATCCGCCAATAGCGAGGCGGCGCAGTAAATCGGCGCGTTTACGCTGCCAACACGCTCAGCCAATCCCAAACACCTGGAAATTCTCTTGTCTTTCGTTCTCTTTCTGGGTATCTCCTCTCTTGTAGAGGCGTTGAACGATTATCCGTTTCAAATTCTACTGTATCATCAGTATCTTCCACGAATTTGAAATTAGTGTTTGTTGCAAGTTGAAAATGAATCGTTATTCTCCGTTCTGGATACGTTTCCTGCGACACGAAGTTGTTTTCTTGGTCTGTTCTATCAGGAATTATGTTGTACAACACATTTTCTTGCCGAAGATTAACCGTGCTGCTGCTTTCTTTCTCTTCTTCTTTTTGTGCAGGGAATTCGTTTTCTATAAACGTGACATTTCTCGCTTTTAGTACCCGCTTTGGGCTTTGTAAATCTATCAACCTGTATTCCTTTGAGTCTAAGCAATAACCCACAAAGACACATTCTTTCACCTTTTTGTCAAATTTTGTTCGTTGTTGTTTTCCGATGTGCATATAGGCTTTGCACCCTAAAACGCGTAAATAGATTACATCAACTTTTTTGTTGGTCCATATTTCATATGGCGTCTTGCTTTTGATTGCTTTTGAAGGCAAACGGTTTTTTAAATATAGAACTGTCCTAACTGCTTCTTCCCAGTGCTTTTTGTTCAAATTTGACTCTTGCAGCATGCAGATTGCATTTTCTATTATCGTTCGGTTAGCTCTTTCAGCTACTCCATTCTACTGAGGAGTGTGCGGAATGGTTGTTTGGTGACGGATACCATTATTCTAAATAATTTGATGGTTTTGCCTTTTTTATTCGTTATCCAAACATTGAATACCTAAAAGGCTGGTGTTACTTCGCTCTTATGCTTTAGAAAGTAACAAAAAGTCATACACGCAAAATCGTCAACTAAAATAAATACATATCGTGTACCAGACCAGCTTAGCTATAGAAATGCACCACAAACGTCGGCATGCAGAATTTCCAAAATTTCATCTGCTCTGTTACTATCAAATGGTAATTTAATCTGCTCTCCTTTGATTCAGGCTATACATAGTTTTTTATTAGACTCATTATACTGGATCCCGGTTGCCAAACCTATCCTTAACAAAGTCATACTGCGATCATTTAGGTGGCCAAGCCTTTTACGCCAAAGCTCTTGAGTTTGTTGGTTGCTCACGACACTGTATACACTACGTAGTAACGGTTCTGTATCCAATTTGTATAATCCGTTTTTGTTAATTCCTGTCTCCAACAATTCTCCCTTAGCTTGGAAATAATAATTTTTGTACAATTTACAACTGGATGCGTCAAATACCAATATAAATAAAATATAAAATCCTTCGGCGGATCCACAGCACACTACCATTTACACCGATTTCTCTTAGTAGTTGTGCCTGTCTTCCTGGTTCAATGTGGGCATCACCAGTGTCCAAACACACATTTAATCGTTCCTTTAAATTCCGCCGCACTCTTTCGCATATCTCCATTTTGGTCTTTATTATTTCGAAAGCGTTTTCAATTTTTAGTTTCAACTCCGCTACATTGTTTATATGTCCACCTGACCTATAAACAATACTCTTGATTGCTTCCCAAAGGAAGAAGTCAAGAGGATTTAAATCTGGCCACCGAGGGGACCAAATATGAGGCGCAGGTCTACGATCGATCCAACGTGTGCCAAACATTTCGTCGAGGAAATTTCGAATCATAATTGGGGAATGTGGTGGAGCACCATCGTGCATAAAATAAATGGAACGACGCCTTTCACGTGGCACGACTTCTTCACGCAATTTTCTAATAAAAATTGTTTTTAAAAATATATATACCTTTGACCTGTCAATTTTGACGGTAGGTATATAGGTCCGATAATATGATCGTCAATGATACCCGCGCATCCATTTATTACAAAACGTCCTTGATTAAACCGTTGAATAACTGCATGGGGGGTTTGATACTCCCAAATACGGGTGTTTTGTGAATTTTGAATACCGGTATTTGAAAAACTACGTTCATCCGTGAAAAGCATATTTTTAATAAAATCATCGTTCCTTTCTATTTTATGCAGCATCCACCGGCAAAAATTGCGACGAATTCCAAAATATCTTGGAAAAAGTGCTTGCATGCATTGAAACTTGTAAGGTCGTAAACCTTCTTCGCGAATTATTCGATGAACTGTCGTATGCGAAATTTCAATCCGTCGAGCAATACCGCGAAGGCCCATTAAGGGAAAGGCACGTGCAAGAATAACAACCCGTTCCTCTTTTCGCCAATGCACGCGAGGGCGACGTGGCCTCGAAGTATTAGATAATGAAAAATTAGAATTCATTATAGCATCGCTAATGCGATGGTCTAGTCTTTGAAATTCGCGACGGTCCGGAATATCTCTTTCACGTACCCGCCCCGCTATTAGCTAGTGATTCGCGATATATATCACGAGCTTCTGAATAATTCCTATTTGCTTCGTCAATAGCTCGGAGCATCAAACGCACATTTCGCGGATTGTATTCGCGAGGCCGTTGAGGCATAACGAAGCTCGTGAAATAATCGATGATAAAAAAATGGAAAAAAATAATTAATAAAACACTAAACACTATTAAGCACACTTTTCGAATTTAATAAAAAATTATTCCGTCGCGCCAAGAGTTCAGTGCTCTTCGCGATTTCCGCGCGAAACTGAGCTCTCTCAGCAAATAACGCATTCGATCAAGGCAGACCGTTTGAAACAAATAAAATCGTTGCCAAGGAATCGATGATTCTCGAAAAATCAGTATTTCCAGATGATTCTCGAAAAATCCATATTCCCTTGTCAACGATTACAGTTTGTAATACAGTTATATTACAGATTACAGTACAACTGTTACAGTTTGTTTTTCTCCTGCAGTATAATCTTTTATCTAATCTTTATTTGGCGACATGTGATTCGTGACCCCTTTTTTTAAGGAAGGTGGTAAACTTTTAAAACCTCCACCTCCCGGGACAACTGATAGGTTGCTCCTCTACTAATCTAGATTGCACGGACTAGCTTCCCCGGAGACCTACGAGCACCATTACTCCCAGGTAACTATTTCCGCGCCCTTTTCCACACCTGTTCTTTTCTTTGTGATTCGTGACCCCTGAGTCGATGTACCAACCATCCTTTTTATTATTTGCCAACAAAGCAGTCAATAAGCTACAATTGTGATTTCTTTGACCTTTTGAATATTTTGAAATTTTTTCTGACGACTCTGATTGCAAATTTCTGCAATTTAGTTAGGTGTATCCCAATTGTCAACAACCATAGCATTTTGTAACTTCGTTCTGAAACTGAAATCTTTGTAACGGTACACGGTTCGCAGCGTAGGGCAGTAAACTTGATCGTCTGCAGATGTTGGGGTTTAGACCAAAATCTTTAAAGGCAGTTGCTATCTGGACGTTACTGTATGCAGTCCCGCTTTACTTGAGCGGTTAAATAGGCCATTACGCTTCTCTGGCCTTTTATCTTCTCTTTTCTGGATCTTTGCTAAAAGAGTTACTTAAAACCATAGCTTCGCTTGGGCTGTTAATAAGTGCTTGCCGAACTATAGCTTTACTTGAGCTAAACCTCGCTTAAAAGGTCTCTGCGCTCCTCAGACCTTCTAATTTCCATCCTACACTTGTATCCAAATTTGACAACGTATTGATAATGTATCCAAATCTCATCAAAATCGGATATGATATTGGTACATCGATCGATTTTCAATTAAAAGTTTTTAGAATATTTCGTGAACTGAAGCTGGCAGACAAAAACTGTAAAGGAAAATGTTGTTCAGAATCATGGTCTTGACAAGATGTCCAAAGCTCATCGTAATCGGAGAACATTAACATCATCGAGAAACTTTTGTTCGTTACGACATCGCGGCGTGTTACCAACGCTCAGCTGCCGGCTCTCCGCGCTGAACGTGGCAATATGCGTTTAGGTCGCGCTCTGATTGGTCCGTGTTTTTCATTAATAACTCCTTAAGGGGGTAGAGTACCCACGTGACATTACTAGAATCTAACCAGAATATTACTAGAAAACAAGTGAAAACAGGGGTTTACGCGGGAACGTTCCACATCCTCATACGATTATATTTTGAGCTGAGTGAGGGCTCATTCGAAAGAGGAGGGTTGCACGCAGTGCGCTCTTCTCATGTTTTCTTTAGATGATGTTTATATGAAGTAATATGAGTGTCCAAAGTAGGCGAAACAAATGAAGAAAAATTCCGGAGATTCTAATGTATTTTTCGTGCACAAAAAGATTTTTCTCGCGAAAAAATCGAGAAGACCGCACTGCGTGCAATCTTCCTCTTTCGAATGAGCCCTCACTCAGCTCAAAATATAATCGTATGAGGACGTGAAACGTTCCCGCGTGATCGCATTCAATTGTTCCCCAGATTCCCTTCATGAAGGGTGAGTAGAAGCCATTTTAGTTCAGCTACTTAGACGAGATGGCGCTTAGTCAGGTGAACTCTGGTGAACTATCAGCGTAGATTCGTAACAACAAAAGTGTAAAGGGCATGAAGCCACTCGGATCCATTAATAGCAATGAAGATAATGATTAAAAGAAAAAAACCTGTAATTATAGCGAAATTGAAGCGTTAGATTGATGCAAATGTATGTTCATCACTGTTGCCAAATTGGTTTTTCGCGCGGGGGTTGGTCACAATGAAAAATACCATGATCACGTGGGGCCTCTACCCCCTTAACGAAGCCTGGTATGAAATTTTCGTAAAGGAAAATGGTGCTTGAAATGGCCCAAGGAACCTTCCATTTCCGGATGCTGAGGGAATTTCGAGACACCCTGTATATTGTTTTTCCTCTTCGTTTCTTGATATAATTTTATTGTATAATAATCCTCTATTAGTTTATCGCCCCGTTCAACGGTATCATTGACCACCATTTAGTCCTTGAACTATGTTCATCCCAATTTTGAAATCAGGATCATTATTTCGTGTATAGGGTACAAAGAATAGTTTGGTCTTGGCTGCCATAGGCGTATTCCACATTTTCGGATTGGTGAAGATCTGTGAAAAATAGTTGCCGCAAAATTATCCTCGACCTTAAATTTCACGGTCAAATTTTTTTATTATCGCATTGTATTCTACACATCATGGGGACAAAAAGTGACACAGGAACCATGCGTAAAAACTGAACCGTTGCACCAGAAATTGATGAAGAAGTTTTGTTGGCAGCACAGCGCGGCGGTGATGTGCCGCACAATGGTGTAAACGGGCCATTTAGCTGGACAAAACCCAAAAACTAGAAATCCCTCAGAAAATTTTCCGCTTCGGTAAATGATAGATAAGGTACCAGATGAGAAGAATCACTGCTGTTTTCTCCCTTTTCATCACCTCACAGCAAAATATGCCCCCACGAACAAATCATTTTTAAACTTCGTATTTCTTCATTGTCGTTCGACACCTCATTATTTGTTAATATATCTCGTTGTGAATAGCTAGTAGTGAAAATATTCGTGGAATTTTTCATTCTACGATGGATACCAGCATGAACCGTAAGTACAAGACTCAAATAAAACTTAAATATATTGTTTATTTACTTAAAAATGAAAATGTACTTCAAACGTATATAGCACTTAAACTTTGACAGTCTCGCAAAAAAAATTTCACGATGGAACATGTTGGAACTTCTTTATAGAAGTCTAGAGTGTCCGAAAAAATAAATTTTATTTGTTCCTACTTCTCCTTTTAATTTGAGACAGTTTTTAGTAATTCAATGTCGATATATTACTATATATAACTTTTACTCGAATCAGTTTCCACTACCTTTTGTCGTGTGTGATTCATAAGCACTTACATAAAATTATCGGTTCGGAAGCATTTCGGTGCAAATGCCTAATTGTCACCACGATGTTTCAAACATTTCGCAGAATCTGGAAAGAAAATATTTCTCACAAAAGTTAATCGATATTGAGTCGTCTACAAATCCCAATAAAAGAACTTCACAAAACTTTTGTAATAAAAAAATATGATCATGAAAAATTTTTATATGCCACCAAGTATTTTTTATTACATATTGTTGTAGCTGATTTCAAGAATAATCCAATGACTTACTTAACTAGGGCTTTAAGTCTTAAAATAATTAGGGTGTGCTGTTTCCCGAAATTTACGGGTATCCGACAGTCGAGTCGGATCGGAAAAAATCGGGCGGGCTCGGGCGAGTTCTCGAGACATCTGAATGTTCGGGTAGCTTGATCGTATCGAGTAGCTTGACTGCGTTCATTTTTACTGTAACGGTTCGGTTTTCCGCGTGCTGGTTTCTCGTGGCGTTGCTCCTCGGTGCTGGATAGCTCGCCGATCCAAGGTCCGATCGGACGAGGAGCGTGTCGGGAGTGGGAGTGAGGTTCGGGTAGATTTTAAGAAAAGAACAACTCGTTGGTGAATCTGCTCGCTGTGACTCGCGGTGCTACCCTGTGACCGGGGTTTGTGCGCGGGTTCGTATGGTGGAGGGATCGTTCGCGTATGCGCAGCGGTGTCGTGCCGGGGTGCCGACCTTGGTGAGGTGTTTAGGGGACGAGAATGGATTTAATCGCTGCTTTCGCTCGGATCGTTTTAGACTGGATCTACTGAAATGCAGGTGACGCACCATAGATTTTAGTTTCTCCGTGCGGGTTGCTCGAGGAATGAACAGGGTGACGCACCCAAGCGTTGTTCATGGATTCAGGGGGGGATCTGATCGTTACTTCCGTCGCGATTGCTTTTACTCTAGGCCGGAGCTATCGCAATGCAGGTGACGCACCATACATGTGGATTTCTCCGTGCAGGTTTTCTCGAGGAACGAACAGGGTGACGCGCCAAGTCGTTGTTCTCGTACTCGTGGACGACTCGTCTCACGGGTGTGCGGGTGACTCACCGTACACTTCAACCTTTCCTAGGGGCTTGCTTAGAAGGGTGACACACCTCTTCTGAGTTATTTTGTGTCTCCTTCGAGGACGAATCGGTATAAATACCGGTAGATTATCACAGAGCGCTTACTTTAGATGCACCTGTGGGAGAGGACGAGGTAAGACCACGGCCGCCGATAGGTTAAGGGAGAGTACGAAGCAATGCTATTGGACGCCCGGCAGCTCAGGAGAGAACAGGGGTTGCACCTGGACGCCTCTCGGGTTAAATGGGAGAGGACGGCCATGAAGGCCGGCCGCCCGCCGAGAGGAAAGAACAGGGTAGCTTCCTGGCCGCCTGAAAGTAGGAACGCCTGGTTCCTCTGTACGTCTCGCAGAGGACGGCCATGAAGGCCGGCCGCCGAGCGGGCAGGAGACACCGGGTGAATCCGAGTCGTCGTCATTCCTCGGAGGGAGAGTACGGTTGAAATAAACCGGACGCCCGATGATGGAACTTCTTCCATCGTATAATAATTCTAAACCATTCGTTGCTAACCTTTCGTTGCTAGTTTTCTTCTAAGGTTTATAACAAATTATACGAACATTCCCATATTGTGAAATTAATCTTTGAAAATATATTCTATGTCCAGATATTCCTATTTCCTGTCATTTTGCGAAGCGAATCCAAACCCAACCCTGTTTCCTACACTCTTAGTATCTATACTATCTCTTTACTCTTAGCTATTAGTATCTCCTTAATAATAATATTATATGTTTGTTCCTTTTTTGTATTATAATACTGTAATGATTTGTTTTTTATATTATATGTTTTGTTTCTGTATTTCTGACGTTAAAAATTATTATTTTACTGCTTTTATTAATAATATTTGATTATAACATATGTTCCTTTATTAAATATTTGTACATAACAAAATTGTTTATATTTTTTAGTTAATTATTTTTTGTATAAAACTAATAAATATGGCACAGAAACAAATGTGTTCTTGTACCTTTTTGAAAATTCCTAATACCGGTATTAGTACCAGTATTCCGGTACAATGTTTAAAAAAATACCGAATATCGATATTGTATTTTTAGTCCGGTATTGCAAACCCTGATTGTACGGGATACGGCGCGGCGCAGCTCGGCGAACGCCCGTTCTAGTGGTGAGCGTCAATGGCGGCAACTTATGTCGGGTGAAGATATTTTGTTTCTTGATCGAAGAAAACGTCGACATTGGAAAGTTGAAAGGGTGGTTTCTCAATTGAAAAGTCTGCTCTATCGCGTGGTGTAGTTCGATTTTCCGCTGCACTCTTGTTTTTTTATATAAACTGAAAAATCTTCTAAAAAACGGGTGCAAAAGTGGTGTCTCTCCGTCTTTAATTGTTTAAACATGTTTAAATAATCATAATGTATTAATAGTTGATATCACTGGATTCAGGAAAGTCTACAGAATCTTTTGTTGTAAAGAAAAATTCAGAAAAAAATAATAACATCACAATATTTGTTTAGAGTTGAAAAATACCTTTTTTTTCAAAGTCATGTTTTTCAAAAACAGTGCGTGTAGGAAAAAAGTAAAGGCAGATTCGGAATCAGCGCAAAAAGCTATAAGAACCACCCAACGTTATTTGGAAACGTTTTGGTGTTGGACAGTGTTATAAACAGTGTGGTACATTTGTGTAAATGTCGCGAAAGAATGAAAATAAGATTGTGTAATGGATGCTTAGGAGGCAGAGTTGGACAGTATCTGAATAAAAAATTATTCAAATAAGTTTAAGATAAAAGAAACTGTATCTTTTGTCTTTTATTCTAAGTCGGATGCAGCTCGAGAATCTATCTGTAACTGTATCTCTCGAGCGCTCGCTTTGGAGAGTTTATTCGTCTGTCTCGCCGAGAAATTTTCTGGTTATCTTCAACTTTTATTCGTAAGCCGAATTCAGCGCCACGACGTATCTTACGGTTGTATCTGTCGTTACTTGGTCGCAGAGTATCCGTCAGATTTTATTGGAAGAAATAGATTCGTATTTACAGCGGGTAAAAAAAGTATTGGCATATTTTTAAAAAGGCGATAACTTTTTAAATATCGTATTATACGATTTGAATTTTTTTGGGAAGCTAGAGCAATTAGTTTGCCAGAGGATGCGAAAAAAAATGTTGTCAAACATTGCAATTCATCGGAATTGTAGCGAAAATACTAAAAGTTGCATTTTACAACTTTCTTATGTGGGCCTGTCACGTCCGGTGGTTCTGTCATAGATAGTAATTAATAAATTCAATTATATATATATATATATATATATATATATATATATATATATATACTTTCTGAATTCCTTTTCTTGTTTTATTAATATTGCGCGAGAATTGTAACCAATTATTATACCAAATATTATATTGAACATTGAATTATCGTATTCTATACCGTACTGCGAGCGATCGAATTAAGAAAAGTTATAACATGTATTTTGTAGCGAACTACATAGGATTGTTAACTCATGTGATCTATTTCAAAACTAAACTTCTTTTTTTAATTAAAAGCTTCACCGAACTAATTCATAGTGAAATATGTTTTAAACAAATGAAATAATTCGAAACATAATATGCGAGCGATACGTGATAATAGACCGGTGCAAATGAATGGAATATCATACGTCCGGTCAAGAGATAGACAATGGATTAAGAAGAAAATGATTGCCAAGAAATTGATGAGTATGCATCCACCATAAGAAGATTAAGCGAAGAACAATGGATTAACAAATCTATAAAGGGAGCCTCCTCATCAGGAGCAGTAAGTCGTCAATCAAAGTTCACACGCAAAGTGCTACACTCTCTCGACAGTCGACAATTAAAATTTCAATCATATACATCATTATTCAATCAAGTTCAGGAAAAGTTTAGTTCTAGTGAAGTTAAGTTGTGAACAAAGGCGTGTACACCCGCCGGATTACAAATTATTATCTTCATTGTCATCAACATCATCATCATCAATACCATAGCGATCCAAAGGAATATCATCCATCATTTTCCACAGCACAGTGACCGAAAATTTTGTAAAAGCGAATCAACTAAACGGTAAATGCGAACAATTTATAATAAGATATTAACCAATTCTATGTATTCTGAATTTGTTTCATTTATAAAATATACTTTGTTCAATTGTTACATTTAAAATCAATCTTCAAAATCATTATAAAATACCCAACGTCGATTTCTTCGTTCCACATCCTTATTTAAAGCCATTTTCATTTAAAAGTACCCTCAATTACCCGAACCGAAGCCGGTGAATGCAGGTAGGTTCAAAACTGCGTTATATCTCCTATTAAAATCTTAAACTCTTTAACTACTCTAAAAACGTCCCAACAAGGACGTAACAGGCCAATATTGAAAATTTTAAAAATGCGATTTGTAGATCTGTGTCAATTATACGCACTGGTAAAGTTTCATCGAAATCGGTTGATGCGAAAAAAGCGACAGGCATTGAAAGATGTAAGAATCTGCAGTTGTAGGTCGAAAATCGTGAAAATCTGCAATTTTTAACATATTTAAACGTTTATAGCTCATTGCAACGTCGACCGATTTTGACAAAATATTTAGAATATGTTTGATTGAGATCAAAGTTGCATTTTACAACTTTCTTATGTGGGCCAATATTGAAAATTTTAAAAATGCGTTTTGTAAATCTGTGTCAATTATACGCACTGGTAAAGTTTCATCGAAATCGGTTGATGCGAAAAAAAGCGACAGGCATTGAAAGATGTAAGAATCTGCAGTTATAGATCGAAAATCTGCAATTTTTAACATATTTAAACGTTTATAGCTCATTGCAACGTCGACCGATTTTGACAAAATTTTCAGAATATGTTTAATTGACACAGGTCTACAAAATGCATTTTTAAAATTTTCAATATTGGCCCACATAGAAAAGTTGTAAAATGCAACTTTTAGTATTTTTGCTACAATTCCGATGAATTGCAATTTTTGACAAACTTTTTCTTCGCATCCTGTGACAAACTAATTGCTCTAGCTTCCCAAAAAAATTCAAATCGTATAATACGATATTTAAAAAGTTATCGCCTTTTTAAGAGTGTGTCAATACTTTTTTTACCCACTGTATATGGATTATTCGAATCCACATGTCGCGTGAGATTTATCTGTCATTGTTGCGGATTTACGATAATCGCCAAGTAAGACACAAAAAAACTGCCGATCGGGAACGCAAAAAGAGCACGTGAAAAGGGAGACGCGTGTAGCTACGTGGTTAGATACGAAGAGAGCGACAAACACAATTCGTGAATTTCTCGGCGAGAGAAATTGTGGAAGTGGGGAAAGGAAGACGGTGCGCGACACCACACGCGAGTATATTATACTAGCTAATTACCGACAATTAGCTCGGTTTTGATATTGGTTACTCATAGGTAGCGCGATATGTACCAACAAACCGTGTAGCGCAATCATCTCGTGTTGTGGTATGCGGACGGTCATCCTTTTGCCTGTCGGAACTCCTTCGGAATCCCGAACATACCGCCTGCCTCGTTCGTCAGAAACGAAATCAAAGTAAGCTGAGAAAGATAGCAAGCAGAACGAGAGAAGGACAGACCTTAGAATTAACATGAATACGTGGTCGGGACCGCCCGCCGTGACAAACCACGGCTCTTGAGGGGCGGCCGACATAGGACGCTTAAACCTAAGGGTACGCAGATTATAAAACAAGGTTTAAGTAGACTGCAAGGTGTGAGCGGAGATGCAACGCGTGTGCAGCCGGAGTTCAACGCGGAGCACGTGGCAGGTTTTCGTCAACTAAATGACCTACGAACTTTCGGTAGCCTCGATCGGTAGCGAAACGAGCTGCGCAATGGGCCGCTTTAAGATACCCGACGCAGTCCGTATCGTCACAACGCGCACCAGGCCGTCCTGGCCGGGATGACACTCGACCACGCGGCCAAGTTTCCACTTTGACGGTGGTAGGTTTGGTTGACGCACAATGACCAAACTGCCGGACCGAATGTTCGGTAGCCTTTTGTTCCATTTGCCGCGCTGTTGCAGGTGATGCAAGTATTCTTCACGCCACCGTTGCCAAAAATGTTGTAGCATGTGTTGAATGCGGACCCATCGCGTCAAGAGGTTTGACGGACTATCGTAAACGGACCTCTCCGGGAGTGCGAGTAGCGGACCTCCGACGAGAAAATGGCCCGGCGTCAAATAACTTAGATCATCAGGATCATCGGTAAACGGCGCGACGGGTCGCGAATTTAAACACGCCTCAATTTGGCACAGTAGCGTCGAGAACTCTTCGTAGGTCAGAGTGTGATCCCCCAATACGCGCTTCAGGTGACCCTTGACGCTCTTGACACCCGCTTCCCATATTCCTCCGAAATGGGGAGCCCCGGGAGGAATAAATCGCCAAGAAATCGAATCGATACTAGTATCTTCGCGAAACTCGGCAGTATTCATGGCTTCCCGTACCGCTCGCTTAATTTCTTTCGACGCGCCTACGAAGGTAGTACCGTTATCGCTGAACATTGTAGCTGGTAGTCCGCGACGAGAGATAAACCGTTTGAGAGCGGCTAAGAAGGCAGGGGCGGAGTAGTCGCTGACCAGTTCGAGGTGTATCGCGCGAGAGCAAAGACACACGAACAAGGCGATGTATGCCTTGTGAGCCTTGTTTCCGCGACCCTTGGCTGTGCGCACTACATGTGGACCTGCATAATCGACTCCGGTATTTGTGAACGCTCGGGTCGGGACGACCCTCTCGGAGGGTAAATCGCCCATAAGTTGCTGAGGTATCGCGGCGCGTTGTCGTACACATGTGACACACTGCTTAATGACTGACTTCACCAATTTGCGGGCCGAGATCACCCAGAACTCCTGCCGCAGCGTGGCCAGCGTTAGCTGAGTGCCGCCGTGTAAACAGCGAGCATGACAATGTCTGGCTATGAGTTCGGAAACGCGGTGTTGTGGGAGCACAATCGGGTGTCGCGCAGCTTCTGACATGAGAGCGAGACGGAGCCTTCCCCCTACGCGAATGATTCCGTGGTCGTCGAGGATTGGACTCAGACGCCAAAGCGGACAAGTCCGAGGTATAGCCTTGTCTGACCGAAGGGCCCGGAGCGCAGTGTTATAAAACTCTGCCTGTAAATATTTTGCCCAGAATTCCTTGGCGTTATCAAAATAATTGCGCGTCGTATCACGGCGTCGCAGAAGATCGCGAAATCGAAGAATGATCCCGGTAATGCGCAATAGCTTTGGCCATGAAGACACGCGATCCGGTAGGTGCTCGAGCGGGGATGGTGACGGAGCCACGGTATTGACCGGGACAGAGTGCGCTCTTCTTTCAGGGAGTGGATCAACAGAGTCTTGGGTAAAGGTCAGAGGCCACCCGGAGGCAGGAGACTGCAACCAAACAGGACCATGCCACCAAAGACTGTGGTTCCGTAACTCTGTGGGCGTGAGGCCTCGTGAAGCACAATCCGCCGGATTGTCTTGGGACATGACGTGGTGCCATTTCGCGGTGGGCATGTTGGTATGAATCTCGGATACCCTATTGCCCACGAAGGTGTTCCAGGTGGACGGATGTCTGCCCAACCATGCTAGGGTGACCGTGGAATCACTCCATGCGTGGATAGGAGCGCCCTGAAGGTCGAGATCGTCAATGACGCGTTTCATCAATCGAGAAAGTAACAACGCAGCTGATAATTCAAGGCGCGGTACACTCATCGTTTTCACGGGAGCGACCTTCGACTTTGCCGCGATGATGGAGACCTTAAATGAGTCGACTCGATCAGGAACTCGAAGATATATGACCGTGGCGTAGGCGCGTGTTGAAGCGTCCGCAAAGCCATGGACTTCGTACTCCTTCCCGAGATCACGAATTCCCAACCACCGGGGTATGTGAAGGTGTTGCACGTAGGGAAGAGCGGCCAGAAACGATGTCCACTGAGCGGCTAGCTCCTCGGGCAACGCGTCATCCCAGTCGATACCGGATAACCATAAGTCCTGCATGAGGATTTTGGCCTGGATCACTGAAGGTGTAATCCAGCCGAGAGGATCGTACAGGCGTGCGATGAGCGAAAGCACGGTACGTTTTGTGGACGCTCGCTGTGGAGGAGCAGCGAATGAGAAGTTAAAGACATCTTGAACCGGATGCCACGATATCCCTAACACCTTTTGCTGATCTTCATCCGAGGAGTCAGTTACGATAGGACGAGCATCGTTAACGAAACGGTCGCCCTGAAGGAGAGTAGTACAATTGGCGGCCCACTTGTGCAATGTGAAACCTCCCTTTTGCATAAGTGCAATCAATTCGTTACGAATTTCTTTCGCGCTCGCCACGGAGAATGCACCAAAAAAGGCATCGTCAACGTAGAAGTTGCGACGAACAATTGTCTGAGCGCGTGGAAATTCAGCACCTTCATCTTCCGCGAGTTGTAACAGGACTCGATTAGCAAGGAATGGAGCGCAAGCAGTTCCATACGTGACGGTGGCTAAGCGATAATGCGTCGGTTCCGTTTGAGACGCGGGGGACCATAATACGCGTTGATAATCATGGTCTTCCGTACTAACGCGAATCTGGCGGAACATCTTTTGAAGATCGGCCTTATAGACGAATGGGTGAATCCGCCACGCGGTAACAATGGAGCTAATGTCCGCTTGTAATTTCGGCCCCGTTAATAGGTGATCGTTCAGCGTCGTAGTATTAGACGTCGGACTCGACGCGTTAAAAACTACCCGAAGTTTTGTGGTGCTGCTCGACTCCTTCATCACGGGATGGTGAGGAAGATATACCGGAAGGGGAATCGTAGTCGATGCCGGAGCGGTATACATGTGATCGAGTTGGGCATACTCGGACATGAATGCGGTATATTGTTCGCGGAGTTCGACATTGCGATCTAAACGACGCGATACCTTGCTCATCAAGGTACGAGCCCGGCTTAAGGACTCTCCCAGTTCGATCGGAGGGTTTTCCTTGAACGGTAGTCGCACGACGTACCGACCGTTGGAAGTGCGAGAATGAGTCCGAACGAAGTGTTCTTCACAACGTTTGTCCTCGTCGGACAGTGGAATAGGAGCGTTGAGCTCCTCAACTTCCCAAAAACGCGTAATTTCTTTGTGAAGGCGCTGCAGTGAAGGGGAAGGCTCCACAGCAGTAAGACAGTGCGACAACGAGACACTGGACGTGCGATTGTGTGGGCGTTGTGCATGCAAAGGACCGGACAATACCCAACCGAATAACGTAAGTTGAGCTGTCGGAGCTCCGGGTGGTCCCCGGCGAAGACCTTCGCGCAGGAGGGACCCGTAATAATCCGCGCCGATAATTAGAGAGATGGGCTCACTACTGGACGGATTCGGATCTGCCAAAATAAGGTCCTGCAAGTACGGGCAATCTAACCGATTGAGAGGTACCCGAGAGCGATACGAGCTTAAACGCGGTAATACAAGCGCGGAGACTGTAATCGACTCGGCATCAGCCCGTAGTATAAGGTCAACGCGTGATCGCGAGATGCCAACAAACGAATCGCCAACTCCGCTCACCCTTGTTGCAGTAGAATGGTGCTTAGCCCTCAGTGCTTGTACAAGATCACTGGACACAAACGTGGCTTCCGCACCCTGATCAAGTAGAGCACGAACGCGAGCCCGCCTGCCGTTCGACGCCTCAACCGTGACTATAGCTGTAGCAAGGAATACATTTTGTTCAATTAATGTATGTCTACGCAAACAATTAATATTGACGGAAGAAGTGGATTTTACTTCGTGCTCCGTAGCGGAGGGAGCGAGTGCGTCTTTGACAAAGGTGTCGGTCGTTGACGCAGCGGCGGTACGTTGACTTAAATCTTGACCAGCACCATCTTCTGGATGCAATAGCGTGTGATGGCGTTTACCGCATTCCTGACAGCTATGCGTTGATGGACAAGTTGCTGGAAAGTGTCCAGGCCGAAGGCAGTTGAAACATCGCCGCTGTGATCGCAAGAAGTCCTTCCGTTGACCGATGTTGAGACTCTTAAAACGAAAACAGGTGTTTATACGATGCTGCTGGCCGCAAGGGCACTGCGGTTCGTCAATAGACGCCGCTGAGTGCGCGTGTACCGTAGACTTTAAATTCTTGTTCCCCGCAGGCGATGATGAAGAAGCTTGGGAGTGCAGACTCGACGTGAGCTGGATGGTCTCTAGAGCACGTATACGCGCGACTAAATACTCGTCGAGAGACAAATACGTCGGGTATTCGGTACTAGCGCCCTGCTTTAGTTCCCATTCGCGGAGGGACGGTTTGTCTAATTTCCGTAAGAGCATATGAACGATCCCACGAATCGGTAGGACAACCCAGGTTTTTCAAACTACATAACGCCTCGCGAGTTCCGTCACGGAGCAATTTTAAAGACTGGACATTATCGTTAGGAACCGGTGAGAGGTCAGACAGTAACGTCAAATACGTTTGAATCAAAACACGCTTGTTGTCATATCGCTCGACTAAAAGTTTCCAAGCCGACGCGTAATTGGCCGCGGTAACCGTTACGTGCTGAAGGAGCTGGCTGGCTTCACCCTCTAAGGTTGATTTTAAATAATGAAGCCGTTGTACGTCCGTTAGAGCATTATTCGAATGTATCAACGATTCGTACAGATCCTTAAAACTTTGCCAGTCCTTATACTGACCCGAAAATTTCGGTAATTCGATACGCGGGATCTTAATCGACGTAGATGCGACAACGGACGTTCGCGACCCGTCCGAAGAAATCGGTAACGACGAAGGACCAGACGTAACATTTAAACTGTCTATCTGACCGTTAAAGTAGTCGTACGCCTCGTAGAAGATCTCTTCAGCGACGTTGAACTCCGCAGCGGTGAAATACGTTTCCTGAGTCAATTGCTCGTTGGAAGCAGCCTGGTGGAGACGAGTATGGAGTTGCACGCAGCGGTCCCACTTCTCCTGTAGGAGACGAAGTCGTCCAGCGGCGATGGCGGCGGTTTGCTTAGCCTGACCTATCTTCTTATAATTGACCATAACACGACTCAAAGTGCAAATGGCTAATCGTTGCTCGACGAGAAGGTTCTCAAGAGTGTCCATGACGGCAGTTTTCCGTTGGAAACAAAAGACGAATGGCTCTCGAAACTGATGAACTTGAGAAGTGTAGACACGTGGCTTCGGTAGCGAAGATCACACTTTCAAATGTTCAATCGAAATAATATATATATATGTACTCCCGTTTCACGTTAGCGCAGCAAATACAGATATTCCGTTCCGCGAAATCCGGCTCGAAGGACCAGTTTTACTGTTGCGGATTTACGATAATCGCCAAGTAAGACACAAAAAAACTGCCGATCGGGAACGCAAAAAGAGCACGTGAAAAGGGAGACGCGTGTAGCTACGTGGTTAGATACGAAGAGAGCGACAAACACAATTCGTGAATTTCTCGGCGAGAGAAATTGTGGAAGTGGGGAAAGGAAGACGGTGCGCGACACCCGATTGTGCTCCCACAACACCGCGTTTCCGAACTCATAGCCAGACATTGTCATGCTCGCTGTTTACACGGCGGCACTCAGCTAACGCTGGCCACGCTGCGGCAGGAGTTCTGGGTGATCTCGGCCCGCAAATTGGTGAAGTCAGTCATTAAGCAGTGTGTCACATGTGTACGACAACGCGCCGCGATACCTCAGCAACTTATGGGCGATTTACCCTCCGAGAGGGTCGTCCCGACCCGAGCGTTCACAAATACCGGAGTCGATTATGCAGGTCCACATGTAGTGCGCACAGCCAAGGGTCGCGGAAACAAGGCTCACAAGGCATACATCGCCTTGTTCGTGTGTCTTTGCTCTCGCGCGATACACCTCGAACTGGTCAGTTTTACTGTTGCGGATTTACGATAATCGCCAAGTAAGACACAAAAAAACTGCCGATCGGGAACGCAAAAAGAGCACGTGAAAAGGGAGACGCGTGTAGCTACGTGGTTAGATACGAAGAGAGCGACAAACACAATTCGTGAATTTCTCGGCGAGAGAAATTGTGGAAGTGGGGAAAGGAAGACGGTGCGCGACACCACACGCGAGTATATTATACTAGCTAATTACCGACAATTAGCTCGGTTTTGATATTGGTTACTCATAGGTAGCGCGATATGTACCAACAAACCGTGTAGCGCAATCATCTCGTGTTGTGGTATGCGGACGGTCATCCTTTTGCCTGTCGGAACTCCTTCGGAATCCCGAACAGTCATGTTTATTCGTTATTTAAAGCTCGATTTAGCCAGACCATTTATTCGACGCTTTTATTCGTAACGAGTATTTCGAAGAGATAAAAATCATATGTACCTTCATTCGTGATTTTTATTTGATCTCGAATAACTGAGATCTTGATCCGACGTTGCCACGTCATAATACAGCAATATTCAATAATACTATCATACTATCATAATACATCATCAATATTCGGACACTCTTAGTAGGACGATAACTATTGTTTGAACAAATAGATTTTCATTATTTAAGCAATTGTTTAAACAAATAAATTTTTATTATTTAAACACACGTTTAAACAAATGGATTTTTATTATTTATGTTGGAATTTATTTAAGAAAGAAATTGACAAAAATAATCAACTGTTATTTAGTAGGCACATTCGGTCGCTTGACTTTCGAGCGCCTGTACAAATCATACATTGTATCCATGCCGTTCGGGTCATGGAACTCTCAACTCTCGCTTGTTTCTTCGATCGTCGTCTGTTTTTTCAAGAGCGATTCTCACTTCGTTCGAGTCTGTCGAATAGTAAAGACGTGTCCCACAACGTGCCTTCTTAGATATTTCTTATATAGAATAAATTCTGTTTCTTATTTTAATAGAGTCTAGTTTTATATACCCATAATCCAACAATTTAAACACACGTTTAATCAAATGGATTATTATTATTTGAACAATTGTTTAAACAAATAAATTTCTAGTATTTAAAATTTAAAAGTATATTTATACAAACAAATGTTTATTATTTAAGCAATTGTTTAAGCAAATAAATTTTTATTATTTAAAATTTAAACGTATATTTAAACGAAAAAATGTTTATTATTTTAACAATTGTTTGAACAAATAGATTTTCATTATTTAAACAAATGTTGAAACCAATAATTTTGTATTGCTTGAACGATCGTTTAAACAAATCGGTTGTTATTGTTTAAACAATTGTTTTATTATTTAATGTTTTTATTTAGAGTTCACGGTTATGAGCGTGTACTACAATACACGTGCACACTTGGTACGTAAAATGTGTAGTAAGTACGCCTTTAAGCATCCGTGAATACGAATCCGTGAATACGGATCTGCGAACACGGATTCGTTCGACACGTACGAGTCTGACAACTGAGGCGTTATTGTTTTTCGATCGAATTCTGCTCGGCTGTTGATGTTAGAAGTGAGACAATAATAAAGTCGTGGTAAATTATTCGACGTGAAATCACTGTATATTAAAATGCAAATGTAAAATAAGTACACGAATATTTGTGAAAGGTTCTAGCCGATTAAGATGGTCAAAACTGCCCTTAGATTTTTTTCAATGGCTCTTGAACCATTCGAAAACTGACCAAGAAAAACCCCTTACCCCTGAGTAAAATTTCAGCCCTCTAGCTTGCCCGTGAGGGTAGTTACAGCGTAAAATAGATTTTACGCTTCCCGGCACATTTTCGGTCTCAAATGCGTTCTAAAATTCTGAAACAAATGTAACACATTCCAAATCCTCAGGCGCATTTTTAGATTGTTTTGTTGTAAACTGTGGTCGTAAAAAATGAAAAAACTCAAACAAATTGGAAAAAGTATATCTTTCTCAGAAACATGAAGACATGCAATTTTACTGTTTGGTTTCCTGAAAAAGTACTATAACAAGCAGCGTCGTCAATTATTTTAATGAAAAACAATAAAATCCAAATTTTTTCGGCATTTTTGCTGTGAGGAGGAACGTTACACTTTTTGGCTTTACCGTGGTCGTATATTAAGTAATGTTTAGCGTTATTACACTGAAACAAGGAATTGCTTTACCGAAAAAATATGATTTCAGCGAAAGTAAAAATTGTATTCTGTGCGATATATAACTGCATGTCGCAACGCTTACAACATCACCGGTCGGGACGGTGCACAGTGGTCTGGAGACACCGTTTTCGAAGCCAAAATTCAATTTTTCAACTTTAATATATTGAAAAACGTTTTTTCCTACAAAGGAACAACCCTTCTAAAGCTCCCAAATCCAAAATACTATTTATTTTAGATAATTATGTGATAAGATACAGCGTTCTAAAGACAAAATCAAAAAATTCAAAGTAAAATAAAACGTTTTCGATTTCAATCATCGAATATCAGAAAACAGATTTTAATGATGGTTTTATACGTGTTAGTAAGCGCAATTCAAATATTTAATCCAGTTTTAAGTATTGTTTAGTCCATACACGAATAGCGTAAATGAATAACATTTCAAACTTTGAAAAGAATTATACAAAAACGCTTGAGAGTGCGAAGCGTCGGACTTGTTTTATATGAAAGCTTGAACATTTACTAAAAAGAGCATGTAAATTTTAACTGCAATCTTCCGCAATCTTGAACTATAAATGGATTTTAACAAATACGGGCCCGCGTTTATTCGACGCCTGGATACGCAGTTCCACTTGAATCTTGCATAGCAGCTTGGAATTACTATGTATGTATGTATGTATGTATGTCTTTATTTATTTGAAAATTTTTAACAGAGCCATGGCAACATCGGATCCTCTAATATCAAGCATAAGCTTAAAGAAACGAAGACAAAAATATGCAAAAAAATTAAGTCTACCATCTGAGGTATTGTCCATATTGTCTCCTTTATGTTTGGAAACAGAAATATGTACAACCGCTAGCATAACAACAGAACCAATTGACAATGAAGATTTAGAAGAAGAGGACGAAAATGATTTGCCCATGCTTGAATATTTGAAGGATATAGAATTAGAATCAGAAATGTAATCTAAAAATCATAATATATCTATATGTTTATTACTCACATTGGTAACATTACTTAATGCTTAGACATGGTGAAAAATGTCAGTATGTACGTCATTTTAATGCAAGCCAAGAATAACCTACTTTCGAGAGGCATTGTCCACGATTTTTCAGTTATATGTGATAATCTGACAAAAAAACGGTTTCAACAAAAGTTAATCAGTATTCAGTCTTTTGTAAACGTCAATATAAAAAAATTTGGAAGAAATTTTTGTTTTCTTCAAATATCAAGGCCACCCCTATTTTTAGACGGCACTATATGTTTTTTATTTCATAATTATATAGCTGACGTCAAGACGAATTCAACGACCTACAATACTATGATTTTAACACTTGAAATAATGCTACAATACTTTTGGCCACGAAAACGGGGTCTCCAGACCACTGTGCGGTGGTTAAGGCGTCGAACTATGAAGCGGATACTCTGGAGTTCGAATCCTGTTGGTAGCAGTTTTTTTCCATACGTAAAACTTCATTTTCCAATTTCTTATTATGTATATGGTTTATTCATACGAGTTTAACAGTATTTGTTCAATGTCTTAAAATGTATTATGTAAAATCTATTTTACCCTGTAACTACTCAGAGGGGTGAAATTTTACTCAGAGGGGTTTTTCTTGGTAAGCTTTCGAATGGTTCAAGAGACATTGGAAAAACTCTAAGGGCAGTCTTGACCATCTTAATCGGCTAGGCCGTTAGAGTACACGGGTACTTGTGAAATAGGGACTGTAGCGGCCAGCTTCATAAAATAAAATAACATTTGCTGTGCAGATGCTGGAGAGGTTTTGGGACTCTGGCAATAATAAAAGCTATTTTTGAGGAAACTGTCAGGCAGGGTCATTAAGCCATCTGCTAGGGTTGACGTACTTTTTATTAGCGACAGTCTCAATAGCAATATAATAAATTGAATGATATCGGCGCTAGGTTCGATCATTTTTAGAAAATTTTAGAAAAACAACAAATGTGCAATTATTTAAACATGTTTCTAACGTTTCGATCCCGAAAGTCTCAATAGCCTTGCGAAGAATAGTAAAACCCCGAATTTCTACAGTTCTACAGTTTATGCTGCCATTAAGAATTTCAAGCACTTTGTAGAAGGCCGATTATTTACCGTATTCACCGATCATAAGCCACTTATATACGCTTTTAAACAAAAACCAGAAGAGAGCACACCACGGCAATTCAGATATTTAGATTATATTAGTCAATTTACTAGCGACATTCGACACATTAGTGGTACAGATAATGAAGTAGCGGATGCTTTATCTCGTGTAGAAACTATATCTGAGCCTTTGAACTACATGGAATTAGCGAGATCGCAAGAAACAGATGAAGAATTAGATAAATTATTCACAGCCAGTGTTGGGCAATAAATAAATTTATTTAAATAACAAGTTATTTGTTATTTCGATATTCAAATAAAACGCAGAAATAATTATTTTTTATTTGAGCAAGTCTCAATGAATTTAGTTAAAATAATAAAGTTAATTGTTATTTACAAATACAATTTTCAATTATTATTTGTATGAACAAATAATAATTTAAATTGTATTTTCATTCATTAATCCGCCCTCTGGACGAACCCGAACACTGGCACATTGATTTCCACCTCAATCCAAATAATAAATAAACTTTTATTTGCAAATAAAAAATAATAAATAGATTATTTATGGAATTATTTAAATAACTTTAATTTAAATAACAAGTTTAGTTATTATTTGCAAACAAAATCACACGTTTATTTATTATTTAAAATTTATATAATATTATTTAAAATTAAATTAAATTAAAACACTGTTCACAGCATCTGATACTTGTATAGAATGCCAACGGGCAAAAGTAACGAGACATGTATCGAGTCCTATATCGAATTTTTCGCCGCCATCCGCTAGATTCGATCATGTACACATTCATCTAGTGGGTCCGCTGCCAATTTCGGAGAATTATAGGTACTGTCTCACGTGTCTAGATAGATTCACACGCTGGCCCAAGGTGTTTCCACTTCAAAACATCGAAGTGGATACCGTAGCTAGAACATTTTTCTTTGGATAGGTTTCTAGATTCGGCACACCGATCCGCATAACTACAGACCAAGGACGTCAATTTGAGTCTCATTTGTTTAAACAATTAAACAAACTACTTGGATCAACTCATTTCCGTACGACTGCTTACCATCTAGAGGGAAATGGCATGGTAGAACGTTTACATAGACAGCTTAAAGCCGCGATAAAGTGTCATAGTGATAAACGTTGGTCAGAAGCGTTACCTATGGTATTATTAGGTATTAGGGCCGTGTTTCGGCCAGATTTGAAGACGTCAGCTGCCGAATTAGTTTATGGCGAAAATGTGCGACTGCCGTCAGAATTTTTAGTAAGCGTTGTAACAGACCTGTACCGAGCAGCTCTGTTACTAAATACGCGACCGAGTCCCCCTGAACAAACCCGAAGAACGCCGAACCCCGTAAGGAACCACCGGCCCCCGTCACTTCTACGAAACACCCTTACCGCACGTACCCCCTCCTAGAAACGTGAATTCAGCGGGAACCGGAAACGAAAATCCACAAATTTGCTATATAAACCACCCCAAAATACACCAAAATCATCCTGTCTCTGAGTTGTGTCCGTACTTTGCGCATCTAGAGATATCTAGCGATCACCGAGGAATCACTCCGTGAGTATTTTTCCGCCGAAAACCTTATCCCGAAAGACCACCGCTGATAAGCGGCCCGAAACCGTTCGCCGTGCGAACTCCACGTCCACCCCTGCACCCATATCCTGCCCGTTGGACTTCGTGAGGCGAGTCGCCCTCGAAGGAGACACAAAATAACCCAGAAGAGGTGTGTCACCCTTCTAAGCAAGCCCCTAGGAAAGGTTGAAGTGTACGGTGAGTCACCCGCACACCCGTGAGACGAGTCGTCCACGAGTACGAGAACAACGACTTGGTGCGTCACCCTGTTCGTTCCTCGAGAAAACCTGCACGGAGAAATCCACATGTATGGTGCGTCACATGCATTGTGATAGCTCCGGCCTAGAGCAAAAGCAATCGCGACGGAAGTAACGATCAGATCCCCCTCTGAATCCATGAACAACGCTTGGTTGCGTCACCCTGTTCATTTCTCGAGCAACCCGCACGGAGAAACTAAAATGTATGGTGCGTCACCTGCATTTCAGTAGATCCAGTCTAAAACGATCCGAGCGAAAGCAGCGATCAAATCCATTCTCGTCCCCTAAACACCTCACCAAAGTCGGCACCTCGGCACGGCACCGCTGCGAATACGCGAACGATCCCTCCACCATACGAACCCGCGCACAAACCCCGGTCACAGGGTAGCACCGCGAGTCACAGCGAGCAGATTCACCAACGAGTTGTTTTCTTAAAATCTACCCGAACCTCACTCCCACTCCCGACACGCTCCTCGTCCGATCGGACCTTGGATCGGCGAGATATCCAGCATCGAGGAGCTCCGCCATCAGAAACCAGCACGCGGAAAACCGAACCGTTACAGAGTTCCAGACAATATTCCGATGCCGTTAGACTTAATTAAAGAATTGCGGGAGCATTTTCGTGAGATAAGACCGGTAGCGGGATCGCGACATAGGAATAAAAAGATAGTTATATTCAAAGGATGGATTCCGTAAAAACCCCTTTGCAGAGCCCATATGAGGGACCGTACGAGGTTATATCACGAGCTGATAAGACGTATGTAGTTAGATGTAAGGGTAAAGACACGCGCCAATCAATAGATCGTCTTAAGCCAGCCTACATATTAAATGACGATTTCAGTTTTGAGAGACACGAAAATATGTATAAAAAACTACTGACACCGAGCTTCAACAGCCAACTCCGGCAATCACTCTGGGAGATGCGCAGACTCCGATACGGACGCGTTCCGGTAGGCATGTAAGGTTTCCAGAACGTTTGCAAGTTGGCTTAACCGTGTAACGATTTAGTTAAGAAACATAGTTCACATTCATTTCTGGCCTTAACATTAAGTAGTTAATAAGTAGTAATAAGTTAGTATAACGTTACACTGGTAAGGGGGTGATGTGGCGGCCAACTACATAAAATAAAATAACATTTGCTGTGCAGATGCTGGAGAGGTTTTGGAACTCTGGCAACAATAAAAGCTATTTTTGAGGAAACTGTCAGGCAGGTCAGTAAGACATCTGCTAGGGTTGACGTACTTTTTATTAGCGACAGACAAGACCCAAGTCGTCGATACGGAGAGTCCGCGAGGGCGCAGGGACCCGCTACCTGAGGACGCACATTGAGGGCGTCGGTTCTCGTGGAAATTCCGCTACAAGGTCAAACTCGTGACACGTCACTCTCGTGAATTTTCCCTTCCTTGGAAACATTCACGAGAGTGGGGATAAAACAACCATTCCGTTTTTGTAACGCTAGGAAGACGAGTCAGTCTAAACCAGGGGGTGTCGACTCCTATAGCGACGAATATAATTCTAATTCATACCCTTAGGGTATGGTGGCAGCACAGTAGTGCCTCGGTGGTGGGGAAATCCTATCTTTGCCTTGCGCGTCATTCAGCTATTTGACGCCAACAGACGCCATTTATAACTGTTGCAAACTGTTGCGGAGTTAGACTGTTGCTGAGTTTTCATATTTGCTGCTTATTTATTGATGTAATTCAATGTAATTGTTCAATGTAATTATTATATGTTACATTACCAATTCATTTTTCCTCAAAATAAATTCATAACTATCAATGGCTAGCGAAGAATACGATTACACGTATATGCAAGGTTGATCATGTGTGAGTTAGGTGTGCGTGTGATCACACACTGCTTGTATCCCTACTCTTTGGTCTCTACTGTGCTGCCACCATGCCCAAGGGGACTGAACTACAACTAAATTAGTGTCCACTTTTTTATATGGGAGTCGACATCCCCTGGTCTAAACCTAGCCGGTGTCCGAGATAGTTCTCCTAAATAAAGTTATTTCAAAGTCAAAACTCTTAATCCGCTCACTGAACATAGACACTTCCCACAGGACTACTATTAGATTTGATTCCGGAAGCGGGTAAGTCAGAAGGAATGAGATACTGAATAAATTAGCGGAAATCGCGCACGAATGTAATAAACTAATTATTAAAATAATACAGAATTAATGAAAACTAATTCAAAAAATTACTATACGATAAAAGGAAAGCGAATATAGAACGAATAAGTTTTCTTGTGACTTGCGACTTGCGAAGCAAACATCAGCGAAGAAACTGATTCAAAAATTTAAAAAACGCTATAGCGTCTAGCGTCAGAAACGTTCTATGCACCTTTAAGTGTTTTCAGTTGACTAACGCTGCGCTGTAGCGCTTCTTTTATTTTCGAATCAGTTTCTTCGTTGGATTTCATCTGTTTTACTCGAACGTGAAACGGGGATCTCTAAGTGTGTATATGTCGTTTGGCATTTGTTTTCGCGATGCGTTGAGCCGCCTCGAAGAAAACTGCGAATCAATTTCTAGCAAGCATTCGCGCGGACAGTATCGAAGAGATTGTTAGCAATTTAAAATTTTTAATGTCAAGTGACTGCATAAGCTCGTGTCTGGTTTAAAAATAAAATTCATTGGTTAAATTTTTATTTTACTTTTTTTTGCTTTATTAATCTTTCGTAGTCAATTATATAGACAGTATACTTTTTTCTTTTATTAAAAAAATTTTTCTTTTTAACTGTCGTGGTTACAGTTTGTTTATGCAATCATGTACATAGTTAGTAAAATGAAAAGGATTAAATATATCTGTGTTATAGCGTTTAGTGTTTTGTGTTCCGTAATACTTAGAGTTATCAGTGTAGTGAACCATGAGTTCAAGCGAAGCAAGTCTTCCCGACGTGGGAAGCAACTCATTCATGAGTGAAGCTATCCAGCAAACTACAAGGATACCTTCTGTACTTCCTACTATACTTATGGGAAGATATTTTAACGTAATACCGGAAAAATATAACGGACCACAGGCGACTGTACGGTGCAATTTATGTATTCTTGAGCAGTAATTAAAGGACAATGGTCTTCGACCTCCAATTTCCTCTCACATCTGAAAAAGAGGCATCATACGGAGTATTTAGAATATCTAGATGATGTGTCACGAGCCAGACGGAGGAAGGATGTCCATCGAGGCGCAAAGTCACAAAGTAGATTCGAGATGGACGTGGCACAATTCGTCATTGATGCAATGATTCCCATCCAAGCCGTCGAAGGTGTATACTTTAGACGAATATTTGAAAATCTCGATATGGCCAATAGAGTGAAACATATTAGTCGACGGACAATTGGTCGCCGTATCGATAAACTTTATGTTGAGGTAACCAACAAAATAAAAAAAATTAGATTTATCAAAGATTCCTTATGTTTGCACAACCACGGATATTTGGAGTGGCAAGCACTGTAGTTTTCTGGGCGTAACTGCCCATTGGATCACAGAAAATTATGAGAGGAAATCTGCAACATTAGGATGTCGACAATTTTGCGCGACACATTCATACGACCGAATAAAAAACATACTGCACTCTATACATCGCGAGTACAATTTAGATGCAGAAAAGATTGTGGCGACCGTCACCGACAACGCCAGAAACTTTCTGAAAGCGTTTTATACATTTGGTGTACAACGAGATTGTATTGGAATAGAGGAGAATGAAGCAATCAATGGTGAAGCCGAAGAAGGAGAAGAAACAGCAATAAAATCAGCAGATGGTGATGATGATGATGAAGGAGAAGAAGAAGAAAGAGAACGAAAAAGTGAAGAAGAAGATACAATTCCAGATAATGTGTTACCCTGACACATTTGATGTGCAGTGCATGCATTGCATTTGTGCGTCACGGCCGACCTGGCAAGAACGATAAAAAGGACGGAACAAGTGGCAGTACTGCATAAGGAAATCATGCAAAAGTGCAATATGTTGTGGAAAGCCTGCAATCGACCAAAGTCGTCAGAAATATTTAAAAACGTGACCGGCCACATATTAAAAAGACCGGGGGACACTCGATGGAACTCGTTGTACGATGCTCTACAGCAAATAATACGTCTAAAGCCAAAAATGGTTGAACTTGGGAGAGCTTTGGGGCTCAAAAATATATTAAAAGACAATGATCTTTTATATATTGAAGAGCATCTAAAATGCACAGCACCTATCGCACAAGCGTTTGATTTATTACAGGCCGATAAAAGCATATTTTATGGCACGCTCGTGCCATGCTTATTATCTGTGATATCCTAAAGCGAGATATATATATATATATATATATATATAAACACATATAAATGTATTTAGATAATAAGGTCACGCCGGCGGGGTACCAGGTATTCTTACACACACACATGAACACCAAGACATTGTAAGTGTTCATGTGTGTGTCGGCCGCAGGACAGTCAGTGTAGTTCTGGCAGCCGACGGAAACAGACAATAGATCGGTAAATAAAGGTGTACCGTACCAGTAAACCAAAACGTGTCATGATTCCCACAGTGGCGACGAGGATGGGATTGAAAAATTAAATAGTGTAGTGAGATGTCCGATACTGGTGAAACCATCGACTGGAAAATAACTACTGTCCTGGTGCACAGTGGAAAAACCTCGTGGGTTTACGAGCTAACAAAGGAGAAATTATTAAAAATTTGTGAAAGGTACAAAGTAGGGGGCAGTGAAACCGAAAACATCGATACCCTCCGGAAGCGATTGACCTCTTTCATAAAACGCCAAAAAGAAAACCAAGTTCGCAGAATGTCCACGTGTTTAGGACAAATTGAACCGTTCAAAAAGGGAGGAAACTGGCGCGCTTTTATACAGCAATTAGAGGCATTTATACTACTAAATGACGTGGGCGATGAGAAAAAGGCGGCTCTGTTGTTAACGCAAGTATCACAGGAAGTTTTCTCTGAAATTCCAGCAATTTGTGAAAACGAACAACCGTTAACATTGGGGTATGCGGCACTCAAGGACAAACTCGAAAATCACTATAACCCCAAGCCAAATAAACAGTTACAGAGATTTGTGTTCCGGGACCGTAAACAAGGTATCGACGAATCGATACAAGAATTCACAACAGCCCTGAGAAAATTAACGTTGAAATGTCAATTCGAGCCTACTGAAATTAACAGCCAGCTGAAGGATCAGATAATTACGGGCGTCCAAAATCCGCAAGTAAGGTATGAATTATTGAAAGCACCGGCAGATGCCTCGCTCGAGGAAATAATTAAAATAGCAAAAACAGTCGAACTGGCGGACGCGAGAGCAGCGGGACTCGGAACACAAAAGATCGAGAACACAGCATCGAATCGAAGACCCGAGCAAGAATCGATGGACACCGCAGAGGTGCATGCAATACAATCCAGACGTTTTGGAGCAGGACATCAGGAAAGGACAAACGCACGAGGAGTACGCAGAACACAACATCGTCCAGCGACATTTTCTTACCAAGGAAGTCGAGAGGGACGGCAACAGAGGGAGCAGCTCTGTTATTGTTGTGGGGGCACAAATCACATTAAACCGGAGTGCTCACTGCGAAACAAATTTTGCAGCGAATGCGGAGAAAGAGGACACATCTACAAAATGTGCAGACGCAAAGGCGCGACTGTTAAGCGAGAAGCAACTCGAAATCAAAATTACATCGAAACCGAAGGACCAACAGAGACGACTGAGGATGCCGAAGGAGAGGGACCATCCGACAACGAGCGATTGTCCAGCGATTTTTTCCCACTGCGAGCTTTCAACGTAGCAGATAGTGAGCTAAGTAAAAAAATTGAACCACAATTCGAGACAATCACAATTGATAACGTACCGTTAAAAATGGAAATAGATTCGGGGGCGGACGTGTCCGCTATTTCAAAAGAGTGTTACGAAAATTTTTTTTCAAGAACGTCAATACGGCCATCAGAAATATTTTTGCGCGCGTATGATAAGCAAAAGTTACCAATTGTAGGGTATATCAAAGTCACTGCAAAAAAGGATGATATTACGATAAACGAAAATCTGTACATAATTGATAAAGGGGGTAAGCCAATTCTAGGTCGTATCTGGCTGCATGAATTTGGAATGTGGCCACTAAGGTTTGAAAAAAAAAATTAACAAAACCAGAATATCACATAAAAAAGACGGCGGGACAAAATCAACCGAAGTATAACGCCAGCGAAAATAGAGAAACCATAATTCAAAATTTTGAGAAAGAGTTCCCAAGAGTTTTCCAATCAGGGATTGGAAAATTTACAAAAGGGGAACTGAAACTAACCTTGACAAAAGAGGCTCGCCCTAAATTCATGCAGCCGAGGAAAATACCGTGGGCGCTCCGGGATAAGGTCGAAAAAGAGTTATTAAGACTACAAAGTCTTGAAATCATATCCGCAGTTGAATTCTCGGACTGGGGGACGCCGGTGGTACCCGTGTTAAAGGCAAATGGCGCGATCCGATTGTGCGGTGATTACAAAGTAACGCTAAATAAATATCTTGAAATTGATCGATACCCCCTTCCTCGAGTCGAGGAAGTGCTGGAAACTCTACGAGGGGGAGAAGTCTTCACAAAATTAGATTTATCAGAGGCTTATCAACAACTGCCGTTGTCGCAAGACTCACAAAAGTTGGTGGTCATTAGCACACACATGGGGTTATTCAAATACCACCGGTTGCCCTACGGCGTCTCCACAGGGCCGGGATCTTTTCAGAGAATCATGGCAACACTATTACTAGGTAGTCCAGGCACAATTGTATTTATAGACGACATTATAATAGCGGCACCAAATTTGGAGTTACACATAAAGAGAGTACGAAAAACTCTGAAACGTTTAGACGAAGCAGGGCTCAGACTAAAATTTGATAAATGTAAATTTTTAGAAGACGAAGTTTGCTATCTGGGATTCAGAATTAATAAACAAGGTATAAGACCGTTATTAAATAAAGTAAAAAGCGTAAAAGAAGCACCGCGGCCAAAGAACGTATCAGAACTGAGAAGTTTCTTAGGGTCGATCAACTATTACGGTCGATTCATAGAAAATATGGCTCAGAAATTACGGCCCCTGTACGCGTGTTTAGAAAAAAATAATTTTGATTGGACAGAGGAATGCGACAAAGCATTTAAGGAAATTAAACAAGAGCTTATTTCAAATAAATTCTTAGTCCATTTCGACCCTGAGAAGCAAACGGTTCTCACTTGTGATGCGTCCCCATACGGAATAAGCGCGGTGTTAAGCCACAGAGACGAGTCAGAATTCGACCACCCGATTTGTTTCGCCAGCCGCACTCTCACGACCGCGGAACGAAATTACTCACACCTTGATAAAGAAGGGCTGGCAATAATATTCGGAATACGTAAATATTTTGAATACCTATACGGATGCAAGTTCTTATTGCAAACGGATTCAGCAGCGCTGGCCCGAATTTTTGACCCTGAAAAATCAGTTCCGGAGATTGCGGCAGCGAGACTACAAAGGTGGGCGTTATTTCTTGCGCCATTCCACTATAAAATAAAACATATAAAATGGTCCAAAAATTATGCGGACTGGCTAAGCAGATTACCGTTACCAAACACAAAAGACGACGCAAAAGAATTCGCAATTTTACAGAACTCGGCTAGCACCAATTCAAATTTAGCTAAAGAGTATGATTTCGCTACATTAGACTGGAGGGCCGTTCAAAAATATACTCGCGAGGATAAAATCCTAAATCGAATAATACAATGTTGTATGGACGGCTGGGGGGAAAATCAGCCTAAAGAAGAAACTATAATACCATTTTGGCGTAAGAGAGAGGCGATAACAGTAGATAATAATTGTCTAATGTGGGGACACCGAGTAATCATTCCACAAAAATTACGAAATGTAGTATTAAAAGAGTTACACCACAGTCATTTTGGCACGACAAAAATGAAAGCACTAGCGAGATCGTTTGTGTGGTGGCCGGGGATGGATCAGGAAATAGAATCAATCACAAAAGAATGCCGACCGTGTCTAGAAACCAGAAAAACGCCACCGAAAATAGCACTAACCCCGTGGGCTTGGCCCACGAGTCCATGGCACAGAATCCATGCGGATTTTTTAGGGCCCTTCCTCGGGAAAACCGTCTTAGTCATAGTGGACAGCCATTCGAAGTGGCCCGAGGCATTCATAGTGCCATCAATGAACGAAATAAATACAATACGGACATTCAGAGAGGTGTTCGCGAGACACGGGTATCCGGCCCATCTTGTCACTGATAATTACTCTACATTTGTAGGTAAGGAATTCCAACGATTTATAAAAGAAAGCGGTATAAGACATAGCACAACGCCCACGTATTTCCCAGCAACCAACGGGGCGGCGGAAAACTTCGTGGACACTTTCAAACGAAAAATAACATGCATGACAAAAGATGGTATATCCGTCGAGAACGCGATTACGAAATTCCTATTTGATTATCGAAGCACCCCGCACGCGGCCACACAAAAGACTCCAGCTAGTTTAGCATTAGGGCGAGAATTAAAAACGCGATTTTCATTGTTACGACCGACGCCGACTTGGGAGCGTATCATAACCCACCAATCACGACAAATTAAAAATCATCCGGGCACTAAACGAGCGGACTTCGCAGTAAACGATCCGGTCATGGCAAAAAAATATAGTCAGGGGGGAAGAGAGTCATGGGCACCAGGGATCGTACAAGCAGTATTAGTACCGGGTGTCACGTACTTAGTAAAAATAGAAAATGAAAAACCGTGCAAACGACATGCGAACCAGCTCATAAAACGCAAGCAGGCAAGGCCGGAAAGGACACTCGGGACGGATAGTAAACGACCCCAAAAGCCCGAAACGCCACCGCCACCGATCCGTCGTTCGGAGCGATTACAAAATAAGAAGGGGGAGGTGTGATATCCTAAAGCGAGATATATATATATATATAAACACATATAAATGTATTTAGATAATAAGGTCACGCCGGCGGGGTACCAGGTATTCTTACACACACACATGAACACCAAGACATTGTAAGTGTTCATGTGTGTGTCGGCCGCAGGACAGTCAGTGTAGTTCTGGCAGCCGACGGAAACAGACAATAGATCGGTAAATAAAGGTGTACCGTACCAGTAAACCAAAACGTGTCATGATTCCCACATTATCATTGCGAAGAAAGTTACGAATTTTGGCTGAAAAAGAGTGGAGATTTTGCGATGCAATTAGTCGCTAGTAAGAAGCGTAGAAAGACGATTCAAAAACGTATTCACGTTTTCAACAGAAGAATCAAAATGTGCGGCAGTAGCCGCCTTGACCTACCCAGTCTTCAAAAATCGGTGGTTTTCATGTTTAGAGGAGAGCCATAAAGATATTTTGGTGAAGACTTTGAAGGGAGAAATGAGGAAGGGAAACGTGGTCAATGCAGCAGCAGCAACGCCATCAACATCGTCATCGCCGGACGAGTTTTGTGATTTTGGAGAGAGCACCGAGACGGAAAAAGTCACGGATTATTCTTCGAAAGCATCATTAGAGGTTGGTTAATATGATAATATTGTTACGGGTCTACCGACATGCTAATGTTACCCGTCTGTCGGCATACCAGTTGTATAGAATTGTTGGAAGATTCAGGTTGGTTACAGCGTCGTTAGGAAAACGACGCTGGAACGAATAAGAGTCGAAAGACAGACACGAGATGCGATAAAAGCGATATAGCTAAAGATAAGTTGCCTTCCTCCGAAAAATAACGTATTACAGTTATTGAAAGTGTATTCATTTATTTAGCTAAAGAATAGAGACTTCGTTACAATATGTTAATATGATAATATAAAATTCCTATTTCTCGTTTTCTAATTTTATTTTCAGATTCTACGTTTTTTCGAAGACGACCGCAAAGATTTGCCAGTTTTTGAGAAGTATGTACATTTGAAGAATATCTTCCGAAAGTACAATACACCTGTTCCGTCGTCCGCACCCGTGGAAAGATTTGGCAACGTCGGATCAAGATCTCAGTTTTTTTTTTCCTTATTTAACGTCGCTCTGAACTCTTAAGCTAAGGTTATTTCGCGACGGGACCTACAGTTTATAAGGTGGGCTCCGAACCACCTAGGGAGGCAGTGCAGCCGGCAGCGGGACTCGAACCCGGGACCACCGATTAGCAGTCGCGCGCTCTACCCACCGAGCCACTGCCTCCCCTAAGATCTCAGTTATTCGAAGTCAAATAAATATCACGAATAAAGATACATCTGATTTTCATCTCTTCGAAATATTCGTTACGAA
Organism: Lasioglossum villosulum; assembly: GCA_963971365.1. Taxonomy (NCBI): domain Eukaryota; kingdom Metazoa; phylum Arthropoda; class Insecta; order Hymenoptera; family Halictidae; genus Lasioglossum; species Lasioglossum villosulum. The sequence goes on from OZ020500.1 coordinate 22,004,908, forward strand.
TAAAACAATCGAATGAATCATCTTGGTACATCGAGCTTCGAATAAATCTTATGGTTAAGATGAAAATTTTCCATTGAAATCTGACAGATAAATTTCCATATCCAAAACCTGACGAATACACCGTAAGATACATGGCGGCGCTGCCTTCGAATCTCAAATAATCGTGAAAGATAAACATAAAATTCTCGGCTGTTTCTTACGAATAGTGCCTCTCGAATAACATCTCGCCGCTAGAGGCGTTGAATAAACAATACGCCGTTACTTCGAGCTTCGATGAACCACAGATGACGAATTAAATTACTGGAGAGTATCTTACAAGATAACTTTCGTTTATCTTTTATTTAAAAATTTTAGATAATTAATTGCCCAACTCTGTTAGGAAGTTTTGCCAGCTCAACCGTTTGTCCAAGTTTCTTATAAATCTTACTACTATGTCTAAACGCGGAAGAACTCCGTCGAGCAGAGTGATTTGGAGGATGATCGGGTGGTGATTCGGAGAAAGAATGTGTTAGGATGTACCACAGTCTTGCCAGACGGGGCGCTTTTTTCGCGCATGCGCGAGTTTCAGCAGGTACGTATCTACGTCCAAAGTTTGTGGTGAACTATTGGGGGGAAAGTAGTGGGAGACTATTATTAGCGGGAACGTCTAGCGGAGTCCGTTACAATCGTTACGACACGAGGCACGAAAGAACAGCGGGCTGCGAGAATTTCAGATAAGTTATTGTTATTATTTAATCAAATAATAAATTTGGGAAATTAGCGGGGCGACCAAAGTACCCAATTTTCGTACTTGACTGAGGCCGTATGACGTCAAAATCGTCGCGCATGCGTGAAAAAAGCGCCCTATCTGGCAAGACTGATGCACCATGATAGGAGGGTGTCGGCCATGGGTATCGAAGTACAGATCGGGAAGTCTTGGAGCGTCGGCCACGAGGACTGGATTGTACAACTTGCAAGGGCGTTGGCAACAGGAGTTGCAAAGACGGTAAGGATATCCCAGAGCGTCGGCTACAGGGATCGAAGAGTGAAAAACGTAGAGGGGCGTCTACCACGATTACGCTTTTTCTAGGTCGGATAATTCGAGAACGGTGGTGAGTGGTCAGGAGGAAGCCTGGATCCCATAAACGTTGAAACTGAGTTCGTGAGTAGCCACTAGTAACGGTTGTTTACGGTTCAGAGATCCCGGCAGCCTTTCTCCTTTTTTTTTTTTTTTTTTTTTTTATTTATACCGTCAGGCAGAAGGCCTGTGCCTAGCAGCATAAGTGCCGCTTTACCAGGGTGAAATAAGAGAATGTTTACTGGGGAGTGGAGTTACCTAAATAAAGAATAAAGTTGTAATTAATACAGCGGGAAAACGGATGGGGATAAAAAATTTTCAAAACAATCCGAGGATAGGAATCCACACGAGGTGAGTGGAATCAAGGAAATCAACGGGGATAGGGTTCCCGGGTGGGTATAGGAGTATAACGCATGCAGGCAGTATCATGTGAGAACATAAATTCGAGCGGGAAATCCGCTAGGTAAGGTAAGCAGCTATTTTGAAATAGAGACGGACAAGTCAAGACTGTGGGAATCGTCACGGCGGGCGATGATGGTGGAAGTGCATCGGAAAGGATTTTTTGATGCGATAAGGAATCTGGTCGGGATTATAGTCCCCGGTGAGACGAACGAGCTGATTTGGGTGTTGTGTAACCTCGTATTTGCTAATGACGTTGGTACAGAAATCAAGGAGACTCGGCACTTTGAGAGTTTCATTTAGCGCGCGAGTTGGAGTGCGCGTGGGAAAACCAGAGATAATTTTTAGGATGCGCGATTGGGCGCGGCTTGCGATGATGAAGTTGGAAAAAGCCGCTGCTATCCATACGTGAAGTCCGTAGGTAAGCACGGGGCGTAGGCAAACCTTGTAGAGTGCAAGTCTCAGATTTCTGTTTAGCGGTGAGGCTTGACAAATCAGCCTGTGAATCGCGCCGGAGGCCGCACGTGTTTTCGAGACGCGGTCGAGTATAGCTTCCTTCCAGGTAAGCTTGTTGTCCATCACGATACCCAGGTATCTGATGTGGTTTTGCCACTGGATGGCGGTGTTGTTAACCAGGAGCGGCGGGATATTGCTGAATTTTTTTCGTAAGGAAAAGAGAATAGCCTGGGTTTTAGCGGGATTGACAACGAGCCTCCATGTCTCGAAGAAGCTAATGACACAGTCAAGATAGTTCTGCAGCAGTTTAACAGCTATGTGCGGGTCCCTATGTGGACAGAAAAGCAGGGTGTCGTCTGCGTACATAGCGAGTTGGGATCTGTTGTCTCTGGGAATATCATTTACATAGATATTGAAAAGCACCGGACCAAGGATAGAACCCTGGGGGACGCCCGCGAATATGTCATGGGTTGGAGAGTCAAACCCGTTGATTGACACAAAAAGTTTCCTGTCTGTCAAGTAATTCAGGATGAATTTTTGCAGCAGGGGCTCGAGGCCTATGTTACCAAGCTTGAAAATTAGGGCTTTATGCCACACCGTATCGAAGGCTTTTGTCAAATCCAAGAAGACAGCAGGAACTACCCTCCGGATGTTAAGCTGATTAGTGACGAACTGGGAGAATCTAATCAGCTGGTGGGTGGTCGAGTGACCTGACCTGAATCCGAATTGCTGGTTAATAATGACACCTTTTTCTTCGAGAAATTTATGAAGAAGCTTGAGTATACATTTTTCAAGCAGTTTTCCCATGATAGGGAGAAGACTTATAGGCCGGTAATTGTCAGGGGACTTCCGGTCTTTACCTGGCTTGGGTATAGGGACAACCTTGGCCAGCTTCCACTTTTCTGGGAAGTAGGCAAGGTTGAAGCAGGCAGTGAAGGTGTAATACAGCTGAATGAAGATTCTGTGGCCAGCGTGCTTCAGCATGGGGGCTGTGACTTTGTCACAGCCCGGAGATTTATTGCTCTTCAGAGATTTGACAGCGACAACAATGTCGGAGGGGGAGGCAAGGATACGCCTTGAGGAGAGGTCAGGAGGGGTGCTCAAGACAAGCTTGCAGTGCCCGGTAATAGCGTCGTCGAGTGGGGAGCTCAACGCGTCAGTTGCAGAGAAGGCGCTGGCGAAGACAGCAGCGAAAGTGTTAGCCTTCTCTTGGTCTAGTGTGATCGGTGAGGGCGAAGCAGAAGTGGTGAGCGGTGGATAGTTGTTACGAGTGCCCGTGAGGATCTTGTAGTTTTTCCAAAAAGTGGGGTCAGTTTTGTTCACCTTGGCCAGCTTATCCCTGAAGACCTCCTGTTTATATTTGAACGCTCTCTGTTTTATCTCTTTAGTGAGCTGTTTAATAATAACAGAGAAGTAACTACAGCCAGTGCGCTGGAGATCACGGCGGTACTTTCTCCTTAGACGAATTAGGGATGTTAGGAGAGGATCATCTGGAAGATGAGGGCGTGTGGATTTTTCTTTATAGACAGAAGATCTTCTAAGGCAGGCAGTGAGGAACGACTCGATAGTTTTTACTGACGCATCGATTGAAGCTTTATCGTTTAGATGACCAGTGATTTTCAATTTGTTAGTGAGAAGTTTGTACTTCTCCCAATCGTACGTCCTCAGGGTGTTTGGAGAAAACAAAGGGGCCTCTTTAGGATTTAAGAGCACTGGACTGTGATCGGATGGAAGTTGATCAATGACTGTGCATTCGAAATCACATGAAATGTCGACAAGGAACAAGTCAAGATAGGAAGCAACGTTTCGTCTGCGAAAGGTAGGCTGTTGCGGGGAAAGGATTCTGTATTTGGATTTGGAGTAGTGCTCGTAGAGGTTTCGACCGCTACGGTTGGAGCGAGGATTAAGCCAGGATGGATGTTTAGCATTAAAATCTCCACCAATAATGTAGGGGTATCGGACCCGGGAGAGTTGATTCAAAAGGTTTGGTGTAAGATTAATCGAGGGAGGAGCGTAAACCGCCACTAGGGTAAGGGCAGGGGAAGTGAGCCTGATGCAGACGACATCGATGTTGTCGTGGTGCGGAAAGTCGACAATTTTGAAGTCCAGTGAGCACTGTACGAGGATAGCGACGCCTCCCCCTCGGCCAAGGGTGCTGTCGCGGGGTCGGTCGGAGCGTACGACCTTGTATCCAGGTAAGTGGAGATCTAAGTCTGGTCTGAGCCAAGTTTCGGTAAGCATAGCAACGTTGGCGTTGTTCTGTTGAAGATATAGAGCAACGTCAGTTTGCTTATTTAGAATGGATTGCACATTCCAGAGTAAAACTTTCGGATACAAGCCGCCTATGAAAGGGTGGCCGATACCTGCATAAAGGCAGCGAATTTTTCGGAATCCGATCTGCACGTCTTCAGCTTGGACAAAAGGGTCTTAGCGGCAGTTAGGATTTTCTCCACGTTGCAGATGGAGGAGATCTCTTTGAAGATTTGGAGTGTCTCCTCAATCGGGGAAACAGACGAACTCGAAGTCGGCCCCTGGGGTTTGGGGTCGATTAAGGGGGTGTTCCCGTACCTAGCCGGGGGGGGAAAGTTCGGCGGAGCAAGAGCATTACTGTAGGTGACGTTCGGCCGGAGTCTGGCAGTTTCCGTGGACCTGTGGGGGCCAACGGATGAAAAAACTAGTTGGGATGGGGTAGGAGGAGGGTGTGTTTTTGCTCTCTTCTCTAGGTAATTACCCAGGGCAGGACACTTCGAATAATTGGCGGTGTGGTCGCCGTTGCAATTTGCACAGACAGGCTTAACGACTGTGGGCGTAGGGCAGGCAGAGGTCAAGTGCGGTCCAGCGCACTTGACACATTTAGGCTTATAGCCACAATTTAGAGATGAATGGCCAAATGCCTGGCATTTATAGCACTGGGAATAATTGGTGCGGGACAGGAATTTGTCCCAATAGACACGGGTATAGAAAAGGTGAGCTACCTTTCTCACACTGTTAAGGGTGACACCATTGGGAAAGGTAACTTTGTAAATACAATAGGGCGAGTCCTTTGACCGTTTACTGCCGATGGGGGTGCAGGAGACTGGGTTTAAGTTGTTAGCTTTCATCTCCTCCATCAGTTCGTCCACTTCCATGCGTGGAAGGCCCTTAAGGGTAGCGGATAAAACCTTCTCGGAGTTAATAGTATAAGTATGGAAGGGGAGGTTAGCTTTCTCGAGTTTTCCACGAAGATCGAGGAAATGTTCAACAGAATTTAGTTGCACTCGGACTCTAGTGCCAAGGAATTTTAATTTGAAATCGCGTCCGTATGAATCGGCGAGCGACTTAGTTAATCGTGGCATATTGCCATCGAAGTTAGCAATGTATAGGGGGGGAGGTTTGGAAGTCACCTTTTTGGGCCGTGCTTCCGGAGAAGAAACAGTTTTGTCAGGGTTCTGCTGCTGACTATTAGAGTTTGAAGGTACTGGGTCGCGGAGCGAGGGACCAGCACGACGAATGTGCGTTGTTGGGACTGTGATATCCCTGGAAGTGCCAGTGAAGGAGCCAAGGATGTCGAATCTATTGGCCACGGGGACAGTGGGGATTACCCCATGGTGAGTCGAAGCCTGCATGTTGACAGGCTGTGTGTTGTTGCCAACCGTCGGGCTATCTAAGTTGTTTGTCTCTACCCTGTTGTTTACAGGTGAAAGTCGCGGATGCGGCAGGGAGCCCGGGGACGAGCTAGAGGTCGTCGAGACCGTTGGAAGAGGCGGAACACCGTTACGAGAATCAGAACTCGGGATTTTATCGTGAAGAGAAAGAACCGTCAAAGGATTTAAACTTTGTTGGGGGGGATTTCCAACGAGTGGAAAAGTCGGCGATCCCGGCGTCGAATTTCCGGGATCCCCGAAGGGGAAGAAGTCGATGGGTGGTGGGAGGGGATCACCAGAGGTGGAGCTCTGCAATAAGTCAAGCTCCGCAACCGAGAAGATGTTTGGCCGAGCAACCGAGGGCTCGGATATAGATCGCGCTAGCACTGAGAAATCCGCGTCGCGGTTATGCACGTTGGAAGCCGTTTCAGGGCAAGGAATTACAAATGATGGAGAAATTCCATCCCGAGAAGTGTTAACGTCCGTGGCACTAGGGCGCAGGACAGCGGAGGAAGAAGAGAGTACCTTGCGGGACGCAACAGCTTTCTTCTCAGCTCTAAGCGAGGCTGCAGGGGTAGAACCTGGAGGGATTTTACGAGTGACTCCACTGTTGGACAGCAGAGTTTTCCTTAAACCCAAGATATTGCGCCGCTCATTGAGGCGCAGCTTCGACGAACTAAGAGGGCGGTTAGCCGCCACCCCCACACGAGTAGCGGAGGCTTACGCCCCGGAGAAATACGCGGGACACGCGGGATACAGGAAACCGACGCGGCCACTCGATTCAAGACACAAGATAGAGATTTATAACGCACTACTCAGATTTAAAACGAAATTAGTAAAAGACAGAAATACTGCGCGAGCACGGTTGAGACACGTCCGCACGAAGCGAGCGCTAACGACCGAATGTGAGCAGCTAGAATGAGATCCCGGCAGCCTTTCTCCGGTTCAACGGCGCGTATTTATACTCGCGGTGATCTATTTTACTCGCGAGAAGTCGCGGATCCTCGGTGGCCATCTCGCGGCCGCATTGGCAGCCTTTGCGGCATAGCGTCGCGGTACTTGCGAGAGACCATGTGTTAGCGGTGGCCATCTCGCGGCTGTCTCGCGGTCTAGTCTCGCGAGCAGAGGAGGGGAGTCTCGCGCCTCCTGATACATTCCGTGCGTGGAAAAGACGATCTTTCCAGACGTGGAAATTTCGCCTTTCCCAAGTGCACACTTTGGGCGGTCGGGTCGAAGCAGAGTTGGGCAGTATCTGAATAAAAAATTATTCAAATAAGTTTAAGATAAAATAAACTGTATCTTTTGTCTTTTATTCGAAGTCGGATGCAGCGCAAGAATCTATCTGTAATTGTAACTCTCGAGCGCTCGGTTTAGAGAGTTTATTCGTCTGTCTCGCCGAAAAATTTTCTGGTTATCTTCAACTTTTATTCGTAAGCCGAATACAGCGCCACGATGTATCTTACGGTTGTATCTGTCGTTACTTGGTCGCAGAGTATCCGGCAGATTTTATTGGAAGAAATATATTCGTATTCATATGGATTATTCGAATCCACATGTCGCGCGAGATTTATCTGTCATCTTTATTCGTTATTTAAAGCTCGATTTAGCCAGACCATTTATTCGACGCGTTTATTCGTAACGAGTATTTCGAAGAGATAAAAATCAAATGTATCTTCATTCGTAATTTTTATTTGATCTCGAATAACTTAGATCTTGATCCGACGTTGCCTTGTCATAATATATCATCAATATTCAATAATACTATCAAACTATCATAATACATCATTAATATTCGGACACTCTTAGAAGGGCGATAACAATTGTTTGAACAAATAGATTTTCATTATTTAAGCAATTGTTTAAACAAATAAATTTTTATTATTTAAACACACGTTTAAACAAATAAATTTTTATTATTTAAAATTTAAACGTATATTTAAACGAAAGAATGTTTATTATTTTAACAATTGTTTGAACAAATAGATTTTCATTATTTAAATAAATGTTGAAAACCAATAATTTTGTATTGCTTGAACGATCGTTTAAACAAATCGATTGTTATTGTTTAAACAATTGTTTAAATAATAAAAATGTATTTGTTTAAACAATCGCTAAATTAATAAAAATTCATTTGCTTAAACACGTGCTGAAATAATAAAAATTGATTTGTTTAAACGTTTGTTTAAATAATGAAAATTTATTGGTTTACAGAATTGTTATCATCCTTCTAAGAGTGTTCGAATATTGAATATTAATGAAAGTCACTACGTACTGTGCAAGTAGTTAATTTAATACGTCTACGTGTTATGATTTGGATCAAGATCTCAGTTATTCGAAGTCAAATAAAAATTACGAATAAAGATACATCTGATTTTCATCTCTTCGAAATATTCGTTACGAATAAAACAATCGAATAAATCATCTTGCTACATCGAGCTTCGAATAAATCTTATGGTTAAGATGAAATTTTTCCATTGAAATCTGACAGATAAATTTCCATAGCCAAAATCTGACGAATACACCGTTAGATACATGGCGGCGCTGTCTTCGAATCTCAAATAATCGTGAAAGATAAACCTAAAATTCTCGGTTGTGAGGCCATCGATTAGACACAGTACGATTGGAAACTTAGATATTGGACATGTTGTTAGGGACTGGGATCAACGTTGGTCAGTGATGAATTAAATAGGTCACATATAACACAACAAGATACTTTATTATTAAAACATTAAACCAAAACAAGAATAAAACAGAATGATGAGAGGAGGTCTGAGCTGTGACTGGCTCGGTAGACTGGCAAGGACTGAAGTGCCTGATTTTTCTGGCTAGGGGAATAGCGACTGTAGAGGAGTAATAAACTTCAGGTCAAAACAGGACCTTTCCTACTCCGTGTATTCCGTGCATTTCGTTGTACACTCCAACACCCTTCCTCAACGAATGCACAATAGATGGGCTATTTATCTATTGACCTGTAAACCGCATTTTTCGGCTAAGCTTTTTAATTTTACCTTTCCTAATGGCTTTGTCAGCATGTCAGCTAACATTTCGTTTGTTGGACAATACTCGTATTCCATTATTCCTTGGTCCTTCAAATTTTTAATGAAATGGAATTTTGTGTCGATGTGTTTGGTTCGATGATTGAACCTTTTATGATCTATGAGTTTTAGGCAGCTCTGATTGTCCTCATAGATCAACGTTGTATTTCGACTTTTGCCTTCGAAATCTTCGAGCAAGCGACGTATCCAAATCCCTTCCTGCGTCGCTTCAGCGAGGGCTATATACTCCGCTTCTGTTGAAGATAGTGCGACACATGCCTGTTTGCGACAGGCCGAACTGATTGGCGAGTCGAAGTATTGAAATATGTAGCCGCTGTTCGACTTTCTATCTCTACGATTTTCAGCCCAATCAGCATCTGCGTATCCTATTAACTTAGGTTTACCACCCGTATTCCCGAGCCGTAGTTCGTAATCTTTGGATCCTTTCAGGTAGCGGGCGACTCTTTTTACCTCGTTCCAATCATTTGTGGTGGGCGCCTTGTTCCGTTGGCTTAATATAGATATACTAGCTGCAATATCTGGCCTTGTATTTACAGCTAAGTATAACAATGCCCCTATTAACTGCTGGTACTTTTCATTTTCTGGCATTTCGTCTTGATCCATATTATTTTTAAAGTAGCCTTGGTCCAACGGGATATTGGATACTTTTGCATCTTGTAGACAAAATCTGTTTAAAATTTTTTCAATATATTTGGTCTGCTTTAAATGGAAAATGCCATCTGTATTCCTTCTAATTTCGATGCCTAAGTAGTACTTGAGGTTGCCGAGGTCCTTGAGCTGAAACTTACTGTTTAACGAATTAGTAATTTTGTTAATGCTTACCTCATCTTTTGCAGCTATTACTATGTCGTCAACATAGATGCTGAAGTAAATCTTTCCTGTGACATCATTTTTTATGTATAAGCATGAATCAGCTTTGCTTTGTACAAATCCCATTTCTTGAAGCCAGTCGTTTAGATGGTCATTCCAAAGTTTAGCTGCTTGTTTTAGACCATAAATGCCCTTCCTTAAATGACACACCATATCTTCTTTTCCTTTTTCGACATATCCTTCGGGTTGCTGCATGTAGATATCCTCTTTCAGTTCACCATTGAGGAATGCTGTTTTGGCATCGAAGTGTTTCACTGTTAATTTCTTCTGACCTGCTATGGTTAATAGCATCCTAAGGGTCGTTTGTTTTACGACGGGTGCGAAAACCTCATCGTAGTCTATGCCATATTTTTGGGAGAAACCACGTGTAACTAGGCGAGCTTTATGTCTTTCGACTTTCCCTTCGGCATTATGTTTTGTTTTGAAGACCCATCTGCAGGTAACGACGTCTCGATCAGCTGGTCTTGGTACAACGTCCCATGTGCCGTTCCTCTTTAATGAATCAATTTCATCATTCATGGCCTTTTTCCAGCTGTTCCTGTCAGGTCTTGAAAGTGCGTCCTTCACATTTCTGGGCTCTTGCTCTTCCTTCGCAAGTTTTGATTCGGCGACATATCTATCTGGCGGTACGCCTCGATTAGTTCTTTCGGAACGTCTGAGCTCCCTTGGCTGTACTGGAACCGATTCACAATCGGTAGAAGTATTTGTCGTAGACCTTGGACTGCTTTCTTCAACAATTACTTCATTTTCTGATAAAGATTCGTTCGAGTTGTTACTATGTGAGCAAGTGTGTATCACTTTTGTAAAATCAGACTCAAGCGCTTCTTTGTTCAGAGCTTTATTTTTATGTGAAGCCTTATGCGTTTGTATTTCGTCGACAAATATGGCGTCTCGACTGATTTTGATTTTATTACTTCCTGGTTGTAGAAACCGATATGCCTTAGACTCTTCCGAATAGCCAACAAAGATAAATTTTTCAGCCTTTTTATCTAGTTTTTTTCGCTGTTCCTTATGTACGTACACGTACGCATTACAGCCGAATATGCGTAAGTTACTTACATCAGGCTTCTTTGAGTGCCATAGTTCGAATGGTGTTTTGCTTAATCCTTTAGCGGGAAGTCTATTTTGCAAGTAATTGGCAGTGAAAACCGCTTCACCCCAATATTTTTTTTCAAGATTGGCATCGAAGAGCATGCATCTTGACATCTCGAATAAATACCTATTTTTTCTTTCAGCGACTCCATTCTGCTGTGGTGAATAGGGTGCTGTGTATTGTATAGAAATCCCTTGACCTTTTAAATATGCCTGTAAGTCACTGTTGACGTATTCTCGTCCTCGATCCGATCGTATTATTTTAGGTACCTTTTTAAATTGAATTTTTACCATTTCTACGAATTCCTTAATGGATCTGGTTACTTGATCCTTATGACTCATCAGGTATATATGCGTATACCTAGAGAAATCGTCAATTATGGTCAGTGCATACCTTTTATTTCCAGGTGTGATTACTTCTATTGGGCCGCAGACATCCGTATGGACAAGCTCGAGGGGTGCTTTTGTCCTGTTTGTGGACTGTTTAGGGAAAGGTTTACGAGCCATTTTTCCTTCTACACAGTACTCGCAAATTTCATGCTGGCTGCACTCAGTTACCTGAATCCCCGTAGCGAGTCCCTTTTCGGCCAATTCCTTTATTGCACTTGTATGCCGATGTCCAAAACGCCTGTGCCACACGTGTTCACAATTGTCTTTACTGCATCCGTTTGTTGTTTCCTGTACTGAACAGGCTTTTTCGACGTTCTTCAGCTCGTAGAGGCCTGAAGAGGCTTCCGCTATTGCTCGTACTGCTCCATCCTTTATGAAGCGGCAATCGTCGCTTTCGAAGACAAGTTTATAACCTTCTTTAGTCAGCTTTCTTACCGATAATAAATTTGAGCCCAATCCAGGTACGTAGAGTACGTTGTTTACTCGAATCTCAGAAATTTTTTCTCCGCCAGCTGCACACTTTATGACTGCCGAACCGATGCCTTTTACCTTCGCGCGATTTTTTTCATCCGCGAGACGAACATATCCTGTTTTCTCGGAGTCTAGCTCGCTGAAGAGATCCTTGTTTTGTACCATGTGGCTCGTTGCTCCTGAGTCGATAATCCAGCTGCTGCTTTTGTTCTGCTTGACAAGACAAGCTTCTTCTTTTACAAGCCGACAGTCCTCCACAGCTTTATTGGCCCTTTCCTGTTTTTCTTTCCAGGCCTTGTATTTAGTACACTCACTTTTCATGTGTCCAACCCTTTTGCAAAAGAAACATGAAGTTTTCTTTGCGTGAACATTGCCTTTATATGAGTGAACAGCTTTAAGAACTGTTTCGTCGCTTGCGCTCTTCCTGGTTTCCTTTGCCCCCTTACGCCGCTCATATTCGTCGATTAATTTGCCTTTTACGAAATCTGGCGTAAGGTCACCTTCGGGCCGACTTTCCAACGCTATAACGAGTGTATCGTATGATCCAGGTAGACTTCCTAGAAGTACTGATGCGACGATGTCATCTTGTAGAACTTGACCGAGTCCTGCTAGCCTATCGATGTATTCCAATAGTTTTGCAAGGTGCTCCTCCATATCACCGTCTTCCTCAAGCACTGTACGGAAGATACGCTTATACAAGAAAAGTTTGTTTGAAAGCGTTGCCTTTTGGTGATAATTTTTGAGTGCTTCCCACTGTTCCCGTGCAGTTTTCTGGTTCCTTATATGCCTCAATTGACTGTCTTCCACAAGAAGACCGATGACAACTTGCGCTGCTTCATCCTTTTTTGTCCATGCGGCATCCACTGCAGTAGGCATGGGTTTCTTGATCACATCCCATAGAGCATCCTTCATCAATAGAAGCTTCACCTTATAGCTCCATGTTGAGTAATTTTCACCATTGAGTTTTTGCACTGCATAGCGTAACTGATCAGCCATTTTACGCACAATAAAGAGAAGAAAAAACTCACTTCACTTTTGGTTCACTTTCAATGTTTCCCGAATAGTCGTATATTGTGTTATTCACCGTATATGCGTTTTTAAATCACACTGATTGACTGTGCCCATAACCTGTTGTTAGGGACTGGGATCAACGTTGGTCAGTGATGAATTAAATAGGTCACATATAACACAACAAGATACTTTATTATTAAAACATTAAACCAAAACAAGAATAAAACAGAATGATGACAGGAGGTCTGAGCTGTGACTGGCACGGTAGACTGGCAAGGACTGAAGTGCCTGATTTTTCTGGCTAGGGGAATAGCGACTGTAGAGGAGTAATAAACTTCAGGTCAAAACAGGACCTTTCCTACTCCGTGTATTCCGTGCATTTCGTTGTACACTCCAACAGGACACATATCTTTTAGAAACAACATCATTGGACACAAGTACGATTGGACACATCTCTATTGGGCACAAGTACGATTGGACACATTTCTATTGGGCACAAGTAGGATTGGACACATCTCTATTGGACACAAATAGAATTGCGCACAGTACTTTTGGACACAAATATACCGAGACCAAATTAAATTAATGGATAATTTAGTAGATTATTCGAAATTTCGGTGAAGTTTCCATTTACGTCCATTCTCAGAATTCGATGAAATTTTTAAAATAGGTTCTTTTTTTACTTAAATGACGATTACCAGAAGGATATTTGGCGACTCGAAAAACCATTTCTAATTTTTAAAGACTAATCCTGGATTTTCGTATGTGTGATCGCTCCCCGCCTCAACTACGACCTAGTAGTAGTAGTAGTAGTAGTAAAGGATCTGCCGGGGAGGGGCGGCTCGGCCACCCCTCACTTCCTTAAGGCACACCGGATCTTTCATCACCAGTATCATAATTAGCGCTACCGGCAGCTCTAGCGGGTTGCAGTTTTCCCATCGTTCTGCCGTTCCTCCGTTTTATTCGGCCCGGGCCATTTTCGGATTCTTCGGCTTACTAGATGGGTCCGGTCATCATTGATGAGAAGGACCCATGCTACCTACTTCTTGGATTTTTGAGCGGTTTTAAGACTCGGAGTGAACGTCGGGCCCTCTCACCTTCAGACCTGCAGGGCGCTTCGCCTGCCCATGTTTTGGCTCCCCCCCCCTTCGCCATATTCCTTGTTTGAATGTGTCATGTTTGAATCCCATCCTTACTCTGTCTCTGCTATCCAGTGACTTACCCACTCCCTCCCCGGCTAATCTGTGATTCTACGTATTTTTGCAAAGATCAAGGGACGCGATCGCGATTGTTTTTCGTTGGGGAGATTCTATGTATATGTCTGTACATATATGTCAAACTTGGGATCCGATCCGACTTCAGCGAAATTTCCGCGTATGCGAGAACATCACTTCCATTCGGTCGTCTCTTGCCGAAACCTACTACACGCGATGGGGTAACGGAGATCAATCGCTCCAACTTCACCGAAATCTTTCTCCTCGGAGCATAGATATCAGTTCCATCGTGCTCTTGCCTGTGGGCTTGACACATTCTCGGAATGATGACTGATTGCTTGGATGTGACCATCATCCCCGGGTCCGGTCGGTGTTCAGCAAGTAGCTCCGTCCACCTGACCTTCCCCTTTGAGGTTTGTTCATTCCGTTTTTTTTTCCGCTTTGTGAACTGTTCAGGAGTTCTTATGCGATGGACCTACAGTTTTTTATAAGGTGGGTTCCGAACCACCTGGAGGCACCACAGTTTGTAGAGTACATGGAGTATTTTTCCAGAGGTGCCGGCGTCGGGGATCGACCTCGCAAACACGGAGTTCGTAGGCGCGCGCTCTACCCACTGAGCCACTGCGCTCCCTCAACTACGACCTAACCACAACTCATTCGGATCACATAATCTTTGCATTGTATCTGCTGTCATGCAGAATTATCGAGCACAGCACGGACATAAAGTAGAAAGTCGGTAAGTCGGCAAGGTAGAGAGCGACATTGAAATGATAAAAACTTTTTATGAGTCGCAAGATTTTGTCGATATTTCTGAAATTTCATCGAATTCTGAGAATAGACGTAAACGGAAACACAACCGAAATTTCGTCTTCGGAAATGAGAGATTCACGATAGCCAACTACTGAGTCGATTAAGATTATCCTAACCTTAAATAATCTACACATTCCGTTGCACGTATTATGTTTACATTTAATTAATGTACACTTCTATCGTCTTTATACTTTAATAGAAATTATCGAAAATATATTTCGAGTAAAAACATCGCCAAAAATTTATGACACACTCCAAAAACCATTCATTTCATTTGGTCTGGGTACATTTGTGTCCAAAAGTACTGTGCGCAATTCTATTTGTGTCCAATAGAGATGTGTCCAATCGTACTTGTGTCTAATAGAGATGTGTCCAATCGTACTAGTGTCTAATAGAGATGTGTCCAATCCTTCATGTGTCCAATGATGTTGTTTCTAAAAGATGTGTGTCCAATAGCTAAGTTTCCAATCGTACTGTGTCTAATCGAACCACCCCCTTCTCGGCTGTAACTTACGAATAGTGCCTCTCGAACAACACCTCGCCGCTAGATGCGTTGAATAAGCAATACGTCGTTACTTCGAGCTTCGATGAACCACAGATGACGAATGAAATTTCTGGAGTGTATCTTACAGATAAACTGTGTCGAATATGTATTTCAGAAAAAAAGTACAAATACAAGATAACTTTCGTTCATCTTTTATTTAAAAAATTTAGATAAATAATTGCCCAACTCTGGGTCGAAGGATGCGTCATTAAAGTGAGGATTGCCAGAACCTCGGCTCGACCATTGTCAGGTCCTTGGAGTGACGATTTACGGCACTCTGTATCGGGGGAGGTAAAACTTCTCCAGGCTCGGAGAAACGGAGATTTTGTGACGCTCATGAAGAACGTTTCGCTCTTGAGCCGTTTGTTAACTCGCGATATCTTGTCCCTTGTTTCGACAATTTTATTATCGTTGTTAACCAGCTTTCGTTATTGTTGTGTTTTGTTGTACACCTTTTTGTTACATTTGTTTCGTTTTGTTATTTGTTATTGTTTTAATAAACTGTTATTTGTTGTCTGTTAAAACAACGAACCACAGAGACATTTATCCTTATCACGTAACTACCTAAAGTATTATTACCTAACTAAAATGCTCGGTTTTGTCGCAGTAGCAATGCGGGGGTCTCGAACCAACTTCAGAAGTGCCTAATAGATTTTATATACCGCACTAACGGAATCTACATGGTTAACTTTTATACAAAACGGAACTTTAGCTCCGATTTTACTGGAAATTGAGTCTACGAGATACAGTACGACGCGAGATGATTCGTGACTACGGAAGTACTGGCTCACGAGAACAGAAATGCTATGGCTTATATACCCCTGCAATGACGGATTGTACTTGTCAGTACAACTTAGTCACATTCGTATCTTGTCAACGTCTAGTTGGCCGTGCGTATGTTTTGGTTTAAAACTAAACAGATATGTGGATTTATCTAGAGTGGTTTGGTGCATTTATGTATGACGGTTCCTGCGGGAGTTGATCTTGAACATCTGTTCATCATCCGTAACACTATCATAACTTTCGGGTTGGTTTGAGTTGGGATCTTTTAAAGGAGTTGTTGCTGAAAATATTCCATTTTGTTAGAACACACGAACGTACACGAATCTTAACACTATATCTTGTCAATGATCAAAACTTTGACGATTTTCATTAGTTGTTTAAGTATTTTTTTTATAATACATTATGAACAATAATGTTTATTTCGTGGCGCGTTTTCAACATAGATATACATTATTCATAAAAAAATTGGGCACATAATGTTCAGTACGTTTTCCAAGACATCATTATGATGAGGAGGAATTTTTTTGGTGATAACTAGTATTTGAGAAAGTTTGAACGCTTATTGTAACGAGAGTTTTTAATAACTTTGATTAATATTATCGTTGTCGAATGTAATGGACATTTAAGAAACATTATCCATTCGTTAAAAATCGATATCAGAACTTCGATTGAACCCGGGACTAGAGCCACTGCTTAACCGTCATATAAACTTTATTTGATTTAATTAAAATATTATAATAAATAAATAATAATAATATGTAACTGTTTAGAGCATTGTCCAGTAAAAGATTGCCGCTGGCTCAGGGGCAATTAACGCTTTGGTTCGCACAATACCTCGTGCGTTTCAGATTCGTAAAATAATAAGACTTATTGTGATCTCTTAGAAAGATCAAGATTCAAAAGTTCAGAGTAAAGGTTCAGAGGAAACTCCATAGTGAATGTTCATAGTAAATATTCGTAGGAAAAGTTCATAATGAAGTCCATGTAAAAAATGTTGATAAGAAAAGTCCATAAGAAAGTACATACAAAAAGTTCATGTAAGTAAGAAAGTTCATAAGTTCATAGAAAAGTCCAAAAGAGAAGTTCACAGCTAACATTACAGTTCAGTCTACAGTTCAAGTTCAAATCCAAAGTTAATACTGTTCTAGAAAGAATCTACGTAACATTCTGCGATTCAGTATGATATTATACAAGGCTCATACGATTCTCTAAAAAGATCTTAAAGTTCTAAATCCTATTTCTCCTGGAATTCCCTATCAAAGCTCGGGGAGAGATAATTTCTTTGGTAGGGATAAAAAAAGGAACCAATCATGAGTTCGGGATGTAATAAAAAATTTGTGAATCATCTACCAAATCCGTGATTTCATTTCTCACGCAAGTCTTGCAAGACGCTGCACAAAGATCCTTTGTTCACAGATCTATCCCCACAACTGGTGTCGCCTTTCCGCTGAGTATGTGTCTGCGATGCGTCAATTGTCATTGACTAGGGTACGGCTGGTTTGTTTTCCTGATGCGAAACAAGACACTTAACCTTCAGCCGTAACCAAGTCCGTAACTAATTCTAAGGTATGCCAATAAATAATTCGAGACTGACAATGCTCTACTTGATCGCAACACAAACCCAGATACGATGCCTAGACAATTTTGGATTGTAACATAGCGGGTCAACAAATACGAGAAAGGGTTGAAGAAATGTCAGCACAAAAGTTTACTCACCAAATTCAACAAGTACACGTTGGTGACAGTCCTCATTCGTTTGTTGCATGCCAGTGTGATTAAAACCGACGAGTTTCCGATCATCGAAAGTAGAAATATCGTTACGTATAGTGGAATGATGAAAGTCTTCATAAGGTGGCTGGGTCTCGGGTGCACTAGTAATGTATCATTTACGATCACTGAACTTATTGATGACGGTTGCGATACGCTGTTAGAAAATGACTGATCTGCGTCCAGATTATCGAGGTAATCGATGGATGGTATTGCGTTGCCAGACACATTGTTATCAAAAAACGTCATTCTGATGCCGTCCGTTATCGCAGTTCATGTCCTGTGTACACCGTGATCGTGACACATCGACCTCGCTGATTTGTTTTTTCCAAATATACCAACAGGAGAAAGCGAAAATTTGTTTCTTCGCGAACACTTCGATGAAACGTGTGGCAAGATCGTTTAAGTCGATTCTTTCGTGGTAATTTATGTTATACTGAATGTTATACACGATCGACTTCACTGATTTTACGATGTTTCTAGCTTCGGGCCCATTCTCACGGAACTCCTCGCAGAATCTGCAAAATGAAAGAAGAAATCGGTGTAAAAGTTTGTTTATTACTGTTTATTACGTTTACATATGGCTCGTAGAGGCATGTCTAATGTACACAGTGGATCAAGTGAATAGGATCACGTAAGTATAAGGTGTTCTAAAGATGTTGCACATCCTTGAACGCGGTGATTCCATAGGTAATTCGAAGTAACTTTTCCCTTTGCGGAAATGTTTTACGCGGCTTCATTGACGAATTATTAACGAAAACTACGGGTCAATCAGAGCACGAGCACCTCTGAGCATTGCGTTGGCATTGGCCGAGCCGGAATCCGTCTGTTGTATCCACGCTCTGATCCGCATTTTTCGATAATAACGGATTACCGTACTTCAGAGAACATTTTTGCAAAGGAAAAAGTTAGGGTTGTGCGAGTACTAAAAATTTCAGGTTCGGGTTAGATCGGAAAATTTGTTCGGGATCGAGTCAGGATCCTGAAAGTTTACAAACTTCGGGTACCCGAGAAGGTAATCGGGTCGGGTTGAGTCGGGGTCCCGAAAGTTTGCAATATTCGGGCACTCAAAGATAAAGTTGGACAAGGCTGCGATAAAATCTATATACAGGGTGTCTCAAAATTCGTTCAACATCCGGAGATGCAAGATTCCCGAGATCATTTGAAACAACATTTTTCTTTGCAAAAATGGCATCTGCGGCTTTGTTTAGGAGTTATTAATGAATCACACGGACCAATCTGAATGCGATCTGCACGCGTACTAGCACGGTCGGTCCGGCGCGGCGCACCAACTGTCAATTGGCTTACTGTGCTACACGCGTCTAGGTCGCGCCATGATTGGTCCGTGTTTTTCGTTAATAACTTCTTAACAATGCCACGACGCCAATTTTGCAAAGGAAAATGTTGCTTCAAATGATCTCAGGAACCTCCCATTTCCAGATGATGAAGGAATTTTGAGACATCCTATATATAAAATAGAAAAGTATGTGTGCGTGTGTGTGTATGTATGATCCCATCGATCTGATTCGGTGAGTCTATCGCACGTGTTGTCCATCTGTTGGGGTTGAAGTTGTCGCAGCGCGGTGGTTGTAACTAACATTGTCCAACAAATTTCAACTTTTTTCATGTTTTCAAGAAACTATTGGGCGGATCTTATAGTATACTATGAAAATATAAATCTGGCCAATTCAGAACTTCTATGTGAAATCTGCATTTTTTTCGATTTTGTTGAAGTTTTTGATTTTTTACAAAGAGGATTTTCAATTTAAAAATCTGAAACCAATTGTGGAGTATGCGTTTGGGTATTTGACATGTGTCAGATTTTTCTCAGAATTTCGAAACATAATTAAATACGGAAAACAAGCCAAGAACAGATTTTTCGATTTTCCCCTTTAACTACCCTTCCGATCGATACACAGGGTTGAAACCTCGCACACTATGTTTTTTCTTGGTGCCCTATCGATTGATGCATCATCGATACAATTCGGTTCAAGGGCATTTTTGACTATTGTGGGATCAGGACCCCCAGATTAAGTATATCGTAGGAGATTGGGAAAAATGGGAGGGTTCCGTAGGTGAGCGCGTTAGTCGATCGGCTACCACCAGTGAGGGCCCAGATTCGATTCCCGTTGCGGCGGGGTTCCCTCATTTTTCCTCAGATCCTACACTATCTTATCTGGCTATACCCTTTGTTGGAACGACTGCAAAATAAAGTCGGGTGTTGGCGGACATAAACAGTGTCCTTGTATATTCAAACGGCTCTCAGGTCAGAAGTGGAGGGCCTGCAGTGTCTCAATTCGAAGAAGGCCTGAGCTATAAACTTAGGGTTCTCGTGTGTCGAGATTTCCCGAGGAGACCCAACAGGGTTTTTCCGCCCTCCAAAACTTTCACATTTTGTCTTCAGTTCCGTCTTGGCTCTGTAACCATACAGACGACTTCCGACGTGTTTCTCCCTCGATTATAGTAAAGGACTATATTCAGTAATTCGTTTCATGATCTTATTGATTACTAATGCCCATTTCCATTACACTTTATTACGTTACAAGAAGCGTTTCGTCTCGGACCTGCTAGTGCACTCGTCAGTAAGGCTGATCTAGCAGGTCCTTCCTTAGACACGCGCAGATTTGAATAATCCTAATCCGGATTTAATCGAGACAACGTATGACGCTCGCGCATCTAATGAAAGATGCGATTCCGTACGCGAGGGATCTCGACTGATGCGTTCCCGTTTTTGACGATTTTTCTGATCGCTGGACAACAACATACTGCAATGCAAACTTGTACTGAACGAATGACAAGTCAACGGCCGGTGCGTTGTACTTGTCTATCCGAAGATTCAAAAGATGCTTGTCCGAAAGCTAAGAAGGAACTGTCGGAACTCGACTTCTTTTTCGTACGCAATGAGACAGAAAAGTTCCCGCCGAAAGTTGCATTTACCAATCAGCACACTTTGACTGTTTAGATCTCCTTCCTATAGCTGTGACGGAACCTTGGGAAGGAGGAGTGAAACGATACTTGACTCGGTCAACGACGGGGCTCGGTAATTTGACTCTACCTAGGGTTATCGTTCGGAGAGACAAATTTGTGGCCTGTTGTCCTTAATGCTTCGTCGTGACTTGAACATTTCACTTTGAAACTTTAATTCACTCAAGAATCTGCATACATTTTCTGTATTTATTTGCGTAGTATATGCCGCTGCAGTATCCATAGTTGTTCGCAAGAAATTCTGAAAATAGCACAAATTCGTTCCGTTCGCCGTTAGCCGTTAGAAATGCGCGGTTGGTCAAACGGTTTGGCGAACGGTTCGGCGAACGGTTCGCTAAGCCATTTAGGTCTGTACGAAGCCGAAGAGAGAGCGACAATAGTCGAATCGCTTCACGCCTGTGAATCGCACTCGAAAATAATTGCATGGTTTGACTACAGACAAATGGTAGTGTATTATCTACCTAAGAAACTTAGGGAGTCCGCGAAAGAAGAGGAGTTTTAAGGCCGCCGTTTGCAGATGCTCTTATGGGTTTCAATGAGAGTGCGCCCACTGTACCTTTTTTTTCTTTTTTTTAAGGAAGGTGGTTAAATTCAAAACATTCCACCTCCCGGAACAATCAATAGATTGCCCCTCTACTCATCTAAGGTGCCCGAACTAGGCCCCCCGGGGACCAACTGTCCGTATTACACCCGGGGTGTCTATTTTCGGGCCTATTCCATGTGCCCGCTGTACCTGTGACGGCACAGCGCCAGCACGTCTACGTCTCGCCCCGAAAAAAGTGCACCTTCTGTAACTGCAACGCCGTAGCGCTAACACGCCTCTGTTCGCTTCGACAGAAGGGACATTCCCGGTTAGAATGTTTTAATTCAAAAACATTATCATCGCTCTATCTCAGTCTTATTCAAACTGTGTTCCACGGAACGCTGAGGTTCCACAAAATGTCCTAAAAGGTTCCATAAACATGCATCAAATATTAACTTTATAGTACTTCTTTAGCTTTTATTCTAATTTAATAAAAGAATATTAAAACGTTTTGGTTTATATTGTGACGCTGCCCGTTGTTATGCGGTGTGAAGGCCGGCGAAAATGGTGAATCCCGGGTTTTCATAAACGCTGAGGACGGCCCGTGGGCGGCTATGCGGACACGGTCCACCCGCAACAAAGCGAATGTGCGGAGAGGTTCGACCGGAACGTGGAAGATTTTCGGTCGGGCGTCAGGTACTCGGAGGTACCACGCGAGATGCAATCAAAAACGCACGCACTCGGGGAAGCCTGATGCGGGTGTCGAGCCTCTTCTGCACACGGACGATGAACAAGGACGCGATCGGCCAGAGGTTCGACTGCGGGAGGTAACGAGGACAGCCCTTACGGCAGGAGGGATATCGCAGGTTCAAACGAAAGAAGACGATATTGCCTCGAAGTCATTTATTGGTGTTCGTCGTTAATTTACAGGAGAGCGGTCATGTGGCCGCGACTCGGGAGCCCGTGCTCAGTATACAATATTGTGAGAAGATGGGCGCTCGCAGAGCGCGTTAGTCAAATTTACTCGCGAGAGTACGGTACGGCGGTACAAACGGATCCACTTCTAGACGAGGATTTTGCGAGGCGTGGATGAATGACGCGAATTCGTTAGGACTGTCGCGATAGAGGAGACGATATATCCGCCGCGCGCGATGAACAATCTGCGGTCGTACGGGCACGCCGCGCCGCACAGTGGGCTGAATCGAAGATTTCCGCCACAAAAGTGGCGGAATCTGGAAGCAGAAGTAGTACATCAGATTGCCACATACAGAAGCCTATTTCAATAATAGATTACAATAAATATATGAAGGGCCTACATCGCGCAGATCAATATCTGTCCTATTACTCCATTTTTAGGAAGACAAAAAATGAACGAAACGTGTCGTAATGTTCTTTATCAACTGTGCACTTTTTAATTTCTTTAGAGTATACAGGGTGTTCCAAAACTAGTGTAGGAGCGGAGAATGGGAGGTTCCTTGGGTCATTTGAAGCGACATTTTCCTTTACAAAATTGGCGTCCGCGGCTTTGTTTAGGAGTTATTAACGAAAAACACAGACCAATCAGAGCGCAACCTAGACATACGATGGCATGTTCGGCCAATTGACAGTTGGCGTGTTGGTCCGTGTTTTTAAAAATAAGGGTCCAGCGGAAAATCGGACTACACCACGCGATGGAGCAGACTTTTATCTTGAGAAACCACCGTGTCAGATTTTGAACATCGACATTTTAACTGAGCCAGAAAGCAAGACATTATCGCGGAACACGAGTCGCCGCCAGTGGTGCTCTGCCACTAGCGCGGTCGTTCGACGGGATACAGCACCCAGCGCGGTGTAAGTTCGCGCTTGTGGAAGAGCGCCACTGGCGGCAACTCCTGTCGAGCGATGATATTTTGCTTTCTGGTAAGGTAAAAATGTCGATGTTCAAAATCTGACAGGGTGGTTTCTCAAGATAAAAGTCTGCTCCATCGCGTGGTGTAGTTCGATTTTCCGCTGGACCCTTATTTTTTCAGATAAATTAAGAAATATCATCAAAAAATGGTACAAAAGCGGTGCATCTCCGTCTTTAATGTTTGTTTAAACATGTTTAAGCAATCATATTGTAATACTATTGTGCATCTCTGGATTCGGGAAAGTCTAGAGAATCTTTTACTGTAAAGAACAATACAATATCTTTTATAATAACATCACAATCTTTGTTCAAAGTCGAAAAATATGTTTTTTTCCAAACTCAAATTTCTCAAAAACTGTGCGTCTAGGAGAAAAACCAAGACCAGATTCGTAATCAGCGCGGAAAACTCTATAAGAATTGCATAGTGAGAATCGAAACCATTTTTGGCTGTTGGACCGTGTTATTGAGGAAAATAGTGACGAAGATTGAATAATTTATGTATATTATGATTCCTAGAATTCTCATTTACACCTACATAATGTCTCTCGCGTTTAAAAAGAAATAATTGATTAAGAAGGGACTTAATTTCCTGATAAGAATTACTAAATAGTGCCGTAAGAAACACGACACTATATACTGTACTATTATAATGGCGTAATATCATTTGTTTTTCAATATTTAACTATGTTCCACCCCTCCGACCATCTTGAAACTTTTGTATATATTAGATAGATAACAGAACATTGTTGTCGAATTTTTTGAAAGTGGTCACTCGAAGGGTTGTTTGCAATTTCCACCCCTAAAAAAATTAATAATTTTTTTCTACCCTTAATAATATGATCACAATTGTGAAAAAAATATATGATATGAAGGACGTAAGTACGAGTACTTTCGTATTTTTTGTGACGTGGCAAAATAACCACGTCCCGATTCCATATTAGAAGGAAAACCCGAAAGTAAAATCGCGAGGACCGAACCACCCTTTAGCAGGATAATTAAGAAATCGCTAGCAATAAGCGCTCTCTCTGGGACGTTGTAAGAACTAAGTTCCGATACTGTAGATTTGTGAACGTCGGGCCGATTAGCGCGACAGAAAGATTGCAAGAACGTAACGAGGGCTCAGGGAGCCCCGACGGAACCCTCGCCGAAGAAAAGGAAATTCAATGTTGCCGTCGCTAAAGCCCACTCGGAACGCCGGACAAAACAACAGCCTCTGCAGAGGAATTGGGAAAGGAACCTCGAGCCCAGGCTAAACAACCTGGAGACGCCGACGAGGGACTAAGGGACCACTAAGAGAACAATGAAGAATCGTCCTGTCGACGTCTCGTCCCGCAACATTATCGGTCCCTGCAGGAGCGGCTCGAGCGGTTCTGGAATGTCTTAAGAGGATACCGTACCCATAGATATGACTAGCATATTACTAGAATATTACTAGAAAAACAAGTGAAAACCGTGTTTACGGGAAACCATTTTTTGTTTTTATACAAGCATGTTACGAGCTGTGTGAGAGCTTGTTCTAAAGAGGAAGGTTCATCATAGCCCGCTCTGCTCATGATTTAAGTCGAAAAAATCATTTTGTATTAGAAAAATACATTAGAATCTGCGGAATTTTTCTTAATTTGTTTTCCCTACTTTGGACACTCATATTATTAAATATAAACATAATCTTGTTAAATCATGAGCAGAGCGGGCTATGATGAACCTTCCTCTTTAGAACAAACCCTCACACACCTCGTAACATGCTTGTATAAAAACAAAAAATGGTTTCCCGTAAACACGGTTTTCACTTGTTTTTCTAGTAATATTCTAGTAATATGCTAGTCATATCCATGGGTACGGTACCCTCTTAAGACATTCCCGGTGGAAGCGCGTCCGCCATTAGGGAAATCGGGAAATCGGCAAAGTCCGGGGCCCTTCCCATCGAGTGCCGGCCCTCCGCGCGTACGACACCGCGAGCGACAGTGATTGGTGGGCGAAAAACCGAATTAAGTAGGGGACGCCTTACTTCCGCATCCTCGAGTCACCGAAGATTCGCGCCACTGCTGCGTAGGCTTTCCTAGCGACATGTTGTTTTGCTACCGTAACTTTGTAAGCGCGTGTGCGTCGCAAAAGCATTTTGTAAAGGCTGCCGTTCAGCTGCGCCGATATCTGCTGTCGTTGGTAATTGCCTACCAGATTCCTTAAGATGAATTATTGTTGATTCGCGATCATTATAATACTTGTTCGCGAATCGTTCGTTAGCTAAATAGCCGCGCGCAGTCACTTGTAAATATTCGGTCAATTCCATCTTGACCCCGCGCCGGCCTAACAACTCGGACCGCTGCCGACGCGGGTGATATTATTTAATCCGAGAAACGCGTCGAACATCGGGAATTTGTACGCTTTCGTATCTCGCGGATTATTACGCACGTGCAACCGGCGTCGTACGAATTCCAGCGCGACCATCTTGTTTCCGCGAACCGCGTACTTGCCGGCTTGTAGCCGGCCACATCGATTTACATAGTTTGCCGTTTACCGAAACTTATATGATTTACATCGCGACTTTCCACTCGCTAGATTCCGTGTCAATATTAAAATCTTGGCCTATTTCTTGTTCTGCCGTAAATAAACTGCTTTGTTCACATTAAAAATTGTACGAGTTAATCACGAGGTCCGTTCCCGCCGTGGGGAACGTCCTGTCCGATCCTGCGTGAAATCCTGGCCCTTGACGAGCTATTCTGGTCCTCGCGAACGTGAATTCGAGGTTCCCTTAGAGTAGATAATTTTGCGTGGCAGCTCAGAGTGCCTGGCGCCCGAAATATCAAAGTGTTGATCGAGAGTTTCGAATTCGCGTTGTTTATCGCGGGTGGACTGCGTCCATCACTGCTAGACGTAGCCCGGTTCTCACCTATAAAACCCGTAGCTACTTATTTCTCCGCCTCTCCGTACCTAGTATCGGGACCCGGACAAATAAGCAGCGTGATATTTTTTATCTGAATATCTTAATTAACAACCGAGAAAAAAATGATATAATTAAGGGTATTTAGTGACTTGAAATTTTGGGGAGTTATCTTTCAACCTAAAACCAATGTTTTCCACACAATTTCAATAAAAATCCAGGGGGGAGCCGATTCACTATTCTTAGTCTGCTAGATCCTTTATATACGAATTCTTGAAGGTGTTAAATGTAATAATAATAATAATCAAGTATGTAAATTGAATAAATCATTATATGGTCTTAAACAATTAGCTAGATGATGGTTTGAGATGTTTAAATATGATGGATATTTTTTTTATTAATATATCCATGTTAAAATTTTTATAAAGCAAACGCAGTTTTTTCCACGTTCTTGAAAATGATCCAAATTAGGATCGAAACGTAGAAAGTTTAAAATTTATTTGTAAAATTGCTTTATTTGTTTATTTGATCGAACCGTTGCGCCGAAATCATTTTCTCTTTATCTGTTTTAACAATCTTACGATCGATAACTGTAACAACAATTAATATCGATGAAAGTACAAAAAAATTGATATTACAATCTTTAAAAAAACAATCGGTCCAAAACGAATTATTAAATGAGATTAAATTGGAAATTAATATAAAATATTTGATAATTAATAACATTGATGTTGAAGACGGGCTGGGTAATGGAGCGTGCGGAATATTAAAATTTATTATTTTTCAAGAAAATACTAAATTTCCGTCTATATTGTGGTTAGAATTTTCAATTGCCCAGAGTGGTAGTGAAAGTAAGAACTCGTTATCGTAATTACACGAATAATGCAAATGTTGATAAAAAATTTAACACCTATAATTTTTTTTTTAACTCAAAAGACTACATACGTCATGTGATTCGGCATAATCTATACGTCTTGGTTGCGCCTTTAGAAAATTTCGTTATTTCTGCAGTAGGACGCACCGTTCCCAGACATTATCGTTTATTTACTAGTTTCACGAAATTATGAACAGAAATCTAAACGAGCGTGGAATATACAACTATGCTGAAGATACTGGTCACGTTCGAGCTTTTTCGAGTAATTTACAAGAGATCCCAGACCATGAGACGAATATTCAGATAATACAGGGTGTTCGACTACAGGTGGGAGAAAATTTAAGGGTTGGTTCTTAACGATGGTATAAGACGAAAATGAAGAATAAAAAAATTGCAATTTCGGCTTCGTTATTTAGCTATTAACAACGCGACAGTCACGTATCGAGTAACAGATGCATGCATAACTTGGTTCTCATTTGGGGCCCCAGCGAGATGAAAATGTTTAACAAATCATTGGACAACATTGAACTCTTTGACGTACACAAAGTACACTTTTGTTAGACGCGTTGTTGATTTTTAATTGTTAATAGCAAACTAACGAAGCCGAAATCGCAATTTTTTTATTCTTCATTTTCGCCTTATATCATCGTTAAGAATCACCCTTTAAATTTTCTCCCACCTGTAGTCGAACACCCTGTATACACTGGTGAAATTGGAAAACAGGTAGTAGGACATTGGATTTGCACAAGATCTGATGGTAAAGGAAAACAATGTCAAAACAATGAGTTTGATTGTGGAGCATTTGTAATTTATTTTGCAACATTACTCTGCTATAACAAGGAACCAAGCGAACAACGAGCATACGATGTTAGTTTAATGCGACGCCATATAGCAAACATTTTGATAAGTAGAAAACTATTGAAATTTCCTGAAAACATATAATCATCTTAAGACGTGCACTAAATAAATAATGATACTAATATATTGCAACTAACGAATCGGGAAGTTCTTTGTGTAGCTCTTGGAGAGTCACACACCAAATAAGATCCGTACCACTAACCCTCTCGCGAGCTCACAAAGCGAGCGAGCTATAACAACCCCATCCGCGAAGCTCGCGAAGCGAGCGAGCAACAATAACCAGCTAGTTTAAGTTTAAAATCGCCCAAAAAGCCAAAAGTCTTGTTCATGATTAATCATATCACGATAATTACATGGGAGGCGGGTTCGCTAACCGATTATCGACGATACCGTTTGTTTTCGGAGTCGACGTTTTTGCGGACTTGGTCCGCGAGCACGGTTTTCATCAAATCGATGCGCGCGTCGACGTAAACTTTTGTTGCTGAATCATTGGGGTTCGTCGGTTTCCTAGTATTTCTAGTAAGCAGGTATTTCGCACTAAAAAATTTATAGATACCACCGTCGAGCGTTATCGCTTCCTTGTCTACAAGATTGTCCACGTAGCCCGTCGTCGTAACATCGGTTTTGCTCAAGTCTTTCCCAGCGATTTCAGTCTTCGCGTCGGTCGCTAGCGTTTTCAGCTCTCTACACAGTGTCTCGATCATCTCGATCTTGGATTTCGCGTCAACTGTATCCACATATAGTTTGGTAACTGCATCTGTATTTTCCAGGGGTAAGCCTATGCGGCATGTGCTAGACCATTTGGCATCGTATCGATTATCATCGTTCAAACACATAGCGGTGTCGTGTTTATCATTTTTAAATGATGGGTAGAAAGTCGGACGAACTTCCAACTGCTGCTCATTAGCCTCAAATAACGTGCCGAATTTGTTGATATAAATTTTACTCCATCGAATCCGACACTAGACTTCTATTGTCGCCCCCCTCCCGTTGTTGTCATCAACTCGTATAGTTTATACAGCTGTTTGACTCTCACTCTTCGATCCGTAATATTTGCTAGACATACCTTATTCGATTTTTAAAACTCCAGATTTTGAAATCTCAGGTTCCAGCCATCAGCAATTTATCGTTTAGCCATTTTTTCTCTGGGAAAGTCCGTATTCCAGTGATGGAGATTTAACGTGTTTTAAACGTCGCCACTCTGGACGCGACGCGAACTTGCAGGGTCGTAGCCAGACTCCAGTGAGGAGCCCGATACCTATTTCCGACCGCCAATTTGCGAAATAATCTCGAAAGGCGCTCGAAGGACCTATCGTGGACAACGGATTGGAAGGGGGCCCGGGGAAACAAGCTAGGAGCAGTCGACGAAGACCTCGCGAATTAGAGACGAACATCTACTCATCCATGTCAAGCCCTCGTACCCACCTCGAGGGGAACCGTGAAGTAAGCCGGAACATCGTCTCCGAGGAATCTGCAAATTGCCAGAGACCAGAGTATCGTCGATAATCGGTTAGCGAACCCGCCTCCCCTGTAATTATCGTGATACGATTAATCACGAACAAAACTTTTGGCTTTTTGGGCGATTTTAAACTTAAATAACTTTTTTTTGTTTCGGGAGGTAGAAAACTTCCGAAACTAGTAACGAGAATCTAGATTCTCGGGGGTAAGTGAGTGAACCTTTTTCTTTATTATATGTTTTACGTATACAGGGTGTTCGACTACAGGTGGGAGAAAATTTAAGGGTTGGTTCTTAACGATGATATAAGACGAAAATGAAGAATAAAACAATTGCGATTTCGGCTTCGTTATTTAGCTATTAACAATGCGACAGTCACGTATCAAGTGACAGATGCATGCATACCTTGGTTGTCATTTGGGGCCCCAGCGAGGTGAAAATGTTTAACAAATCGTTGGTCAACATTGAACTCTTTGACGTACACAACGTACACTTTTGTTAAACGCGTTGCTGATTTTTAATTGTTAATAGCTAAATAACGAAGCCAAAATCGCAATTTTTTTCTCCTTCATTTTCGTCTTGTGTCATCGTTAAGAACCACTTCGTAAATTTTCTCCCACCTGTAGTCGAACACCCTGTATTTTAGCCTGCCGAGGGCCCGTTATTTGCATATCTCAGGGCAGCTCATATACCCCGAAGAACCACGCCTGTTCTTTCCAAAAATTTAAACTTAAACAACTATGATTGTATGGAAACATATGAAAAACGTATATTCACAATATACTGGGTGAGGCATTTTAAACAGGTCACCTGAACAACGCGGCTGCTATTGGTGTTAGGAAGAAATGCAGCAGATGGAACTTGTATGGTATCGAGGGGGCATTATTCTGATGTTAGTAGCTTTTTTGTAGGTGGACGCGCAAAGGACATATGAAAGTCAACTCCATTTTTTTAAGAAATATTTTTTCAACAACTAACTTTTCGACATACATACGTTAGTACTTTCTTATTACGAATGTCCAGCTGCATCGATTGACGTATTAAAAAATACCTCATTCCATTTAAAAAAATGAAGTTGACCTTCATATGTCCTTTGCGCGTCCACCTACAAAAAAGCTACTAACATCAGAATAATGCTCCCTCGATACCATAACAGTTCCATCTGATGCATTTCTTCCTAACACCAATAGCAGCCGCGTTATTCAGGTGACCTGTTTAAAATGCCCCACCATGTATATATATTTCACAATTTTGGAGATCTAGCAACGATCATTCCAAGTTTAGGATCCTCCGACCCACAACTTTGCGATAATTGTAATAATGCTGTTGCATACATATATCGAGATACTTTTCGCAGGTTGGCATAGTTACAGTCTCATTTGTTAACTCTGCCATCAATACTGGTTCTTTTGATACATGCGTTAAACCTTGCGAAACCATTCGTCGGTTTCGGGATGGGGAAGCGAACACCGGGGGTCTACCGTGTGATAATATGGTCTTTCGTTGTCCGGTTATCATTCGGCATGTATTCTAACATCAATTCATCCAATTTCTCCTCTATCAATCATGTTAGATTGTGACGTATTGCTAACATCTTTTCGAATAGTTGAGTATAATCCCCTCCTTTCTCCAGCCATGGTAAACTCTGATTTAGCCGATCGACCGGAATGGGATCAATCGAAATGAGATATGTTGTCATACTGATGACTATAACGGCCTTCTCTACTAACTGTAACAGTATAGCAGTATCAGATATTTTTATGAGATGCACAAAATTAAAAGTAACCATTTTTAACGTTATATTACCAACACGTTTTTTATATTGATTCATCGATGATAATATGCTTAAAATGCATTCTTTCTCACGCATCAACTCTTTATCCACGTATCCACGAAAAATTTAATCTCGTTACCGCGATAATCTCCAATAGCTATGTTACACCGACTCTTTCAAACTGAGAGTCCGCGAACTTAAATGCACTAGATTCGTGTGAAGAAAGGAAAGGAGAAATAGGTCGGAAATTGGATGTTCTTATGTGGTTGTAGTCAATTATTTCACCCGCGTGGTACGGCTCACAAAAACACTTTATTATAAACTGAGTCTACGGAGGCGCGTTGACCCGATAGAACAGAGCTCGCAGAGGAGAGTGTTCGACTTGATTCTCGCAGAGGAGAGATTATTGGAGCGATTTAGAAACGTGCTCGTAGCGATTACATAAGAATTCACGTGATTACTCGCAGAGGAGGTTACAACGGAACTCCTGTTAAACTGGCTGGGGGTCATATTTACAGTAATCGGTGGATTCCCCCACCGTACACACATACGAGAGCTCGCTTCGAGGTGATGACTCATCGCGGTGCTGTAGGGACGACGAGGGGGGTGTTCGCGGCGCCGAATCATACGAAACTGTATTGTTTGCGTTTAACAGCTATCTCTACAGCAGTATTTCTTCCTATAACACGTGATCCAGTTTCTAAAAATTTAAAAACATTGCCAGCTATTGAGTATTTTCTAGCCAAAATTCGCGCAGTGCGTAAACTCGGCGACTGCGATGGTTGCATGGATGATTGCTACGTCGAAGCGAACTGTTGCAGCGGCTGTGACTCCATCAATGGTGGTAACGTTGAAACAAACTGTTGCGGCAGCGACTTAAACCTATGAAAGATTTTTTTTTTAATTTCAAATGTTTTCGTTAAAAAGTGTTTACTTTGTGACGTTGCAAATCAGCGACGTCACTTCGCCGTTATGTGCGAGCACATTTTTAATAGTGCGAAGGACCGGACCGTGCAATAACGAGACGCGAGACCGGGAAACACAGGATTCGAGAGCATTCCGCGAGGAATTTCCATAAATGTAGTGAACAGTGATCGACATCAGTATTAGGCAGTCCATCCAACAGTATTGGATCAACCAACATCATCCAGCCTGACGTCGTACACAACCGTCATCGCTGAGAGATCTTAGAAGTGACAATTCCACCCAAGGTTAACAGCAGCTTCACACCCAGCCGTCGACGTTGAGACAGAATCCGATACCATAGCTGAATCAGAATCAACCACGTCTTAAGTACAACAGCTCAAGGTAGGCACGTTATTTGAATTCACCAATCAATAGCTTTCATTTGGCCATTCCTTATACTCCCACATTTACGCATACACAATGGCTAACGCGAACCAAACGACGAAACGTATCCGCACCCTGAAACATAAACAGCGCATATTCAAATCGCAAGTGACCATCGTCGCGAAGTATATCGAAGAGTATCAAAACTCCGCGACTGAAAGAACTAAGCTTCGTGAACGCGTTGAACGACTCAGAAAACAGTTTGAAGTTTTTAATGACGGTCAAGACGAACTCGGCCAATACGAGGATTTTGAACACACCGAAGCCGAACGCGAAGCCGTGATCATTTTATATGACGACGTAATCGCGAACTCGGTCCGATTATTGGAAGGGCTAAATGCAACGCAAATTTCAAACGCGAGAATCACGACCGAATCTCCTGCACCATCATCGTCCAACGGCGTCGTCGAAATTCATCTTCCAAAGATTAATCTTCCACGTTTCGATGGCCGTCTCGAGAAATGGTTAACCTTTAAGGATGCATTTCTGAGCTTGATACACTCGCACGCTGGATTAACGAACATTCAACGATTCAATTATTTACGACTCTCAGTCTCCGGAAAGGCAGAATCGGTGATCGAGTCATTTACGATCAGTGAAGAAAACTATAAAGCCGCGTGGGATCAGCTCGTAGAAACATATGACAACCATCGCGCTCTTATTCTGCGTTACACATCGCTATTACTAAATGTAACTACCATGCCAGATCATTCATCAGATTCAATTAATGACTTAATCAATAACATGCAATCACACATCCGATCATTGAAATCTCTCGGACGATCTTGGGAAGATATCGCGAACGATCTAATCACAAGTATCGCGATCGATCATATGGGTTCCCATACACGTCAAGCATGGGAACAAACATTAACGGATACGCGCATGCCTAACGCTGACGAGGTTTTCAAACACCTTCGAAATGCCTCGCATCAGAGCAATTCACGCGCGACGGAGGCAATATCGCGACAAACAAAACGTGCAACATCACAAACACAGAAACCGTCTGTAAACCGCCAATCGCGAATGCCAAAACGGTCCTGGGAATTCGCAAACACATCAAAAGGAAATTTATCTTCACCGCCATCAAAAAGACAAGCCTTCGTAACGAATGCGTCGACGAAACCGTGTAAAATATGCAATTCTACAGCATATAAGGCATACGGATGCCCTACTTTCTTGAAGTTAGCGATCACCGATCGATGGACGGCCATCCGTACAGCTGGTCTATGCCCAAATTGTTTACAACCGTATCACACAGTAGAGCAATGTAAAGCAAGTCGATGTCGTATCTGCAACCAAAAACACAATACCAAACTCCATCCAATATTAGTTTGGCGGATAGATTATCGCGAATGAACACAGGGCGCAAGCAGGTTAACCACTTGCACCCCCCTTCCCGCGGAGAATATCCCTAAAACGGCAATAACTACACTATTCGGACATTTCGAATTCCCCTCATGTCTTTCGGCCTTCGCAACGCGGCACAAACGTTCCAACGTTTTATAGACGAGGTTCTTCGGGGATTGGATTTTTGTTTCGCGTACATCGATGACATTCTCGTAGCATCCGGGTCCGAAGACAAACACGAAAAGCATTTAGCCACAGTATTCCAACGTTTCAAGCAATACGGCATTATCGTGAATCCCAGTAAATGTAATTTAAGGAAAACGGAAGTAAAGTTCTTAGGTTTTGTAATTTCGAACATCGGTATGCGTCCCACAAACGAAAAAATAGAAGCAATAGCCAACTTCCCTATTCCGAAAACTGCTAAACAATTACGTCGTTTCTTGGATATGGTAAACTTGTACCGTCGTTTCATACCCAAGGCGGCAGAAACCCAGGGACCTATGAACGACCTCCTCAAAGAGAACATAAAAGGCAATAAACCAGTAATATGGACGGATGAGGCTCGCAGCCCGTTTTATCGTTGCAAGGAGAGTTTGGCACAGGCCACTCTTCTAGTCCATCCACAGGCAAATTCACCCTTAGCACTTTTCTGTGACTCCTCGGATTTCATAGTGGGGACCGCGTTAAATCAACGCGCTTCAACCTGGAAGCAGCTAGCATTTTATTCAACAAAATTATCTCTCTCTCAACAAAAATATTCAGCTTTTGACCGGGAACTACTAGCAATTTACCAAGCAATAAAACATTTCCGTCACATGTTGCAGGGCAGAGAATTTACTATTTTGACAGAGTACGAACCTCTCATTTTCGCTTTTAACGCTAATCCTGAAAAACACACTCCGAGGCAAATTAGACAATTAGATTTCATTAGTCAATTCTCCACCAGTATCAAACACCTTTCCGCACGCGACAACGTGGTCGCGGATACTCTGTCCAGAATCGAAACAGTGGACAAAAGTATCAACTTCGACGAGCTAGCGGCAGCCCAGACAGTTGACTCGGAGCTTCAAACGCATATTAATCATAACGACAGCTTAGACTTTCAAAACATCCAAATCCCCGGATCGACCGAAGCTATTTCCAGCTCCTTTCAGACGAGCCGCGTTTAACTCGTTACATACTCTGGCCCATCCCAGTATCAATGCAACGGTCAAAATCGTAACAAAACGGTCTTCTGGCCGTCCATAAAATCGGATTGCAGAGAGTGGGCCCGTAACTGCATTCCATGTCAGCGTGCGAAAGTATCTAAGTACGTCACAGCCCCCCTCGGATCTTACCCTGTACCTTCGGCGAGGTTTGAACACGTACATATAGATATCGTGGTCCTCCCCGTTTCCCAAGATTACAGCTATTGTTTGATATGCGTTGACCGTTTTACGCGTTGGCCAGAAGCTTTCCCGTTAAGGAACCAAGAGGCTACCACGGTCGCCCGTACTTTTTATGAAAGTTGGATATGCCGTTTTGGGGTACCCTTACGCGTCACGACCGATCAAGGAGGGCAATTCGAGTCACGCCTCTTTAAGGTACTGTGCACCTTAACAGGTACGACTCATTTACACATCACCGCATACCATCCAACAGCTAACGGGATGGTCGAACGTTTCCACCGTCAAATTAAAGGAACCTTACTCTGTTATGGAAACTCACGTTGGACGGAGGTATTTCCGACTATATTATTAGGAATAAAAGCGGCATGGAAAGAAGATTTAAAAGCGACTTCAGCCGATTTGGTGTAGGGGGAGTCACTCAGACTCCACATTTTAACTCGAACAAGCGGCACGAATCATAGTAAAACACGTGTATTTATTTTTAAAGACTTAGAGAAGTGCGAATACGTACTTCTAAGACACGACGCGGTCAAGGGTATCTTATGAAACCCTTACGACGCGACGGCCCATATAAAGTAGTCGACCGTAACAACAAAACTTTTAAACTAGCCATAAATGGAAAATACGTTACAGTGACAATAGACCGTTTAAAACCGGCATACATAATGGGCGAAGATTCGCCAACGAGTAATAATAGCGGCAATTTTATTTCAATCCCCAACGAGGTGACAGCGCAAAATACAAACACAAATTCACCTTTAAACTCTACACATAACACACACGCCACAACAAATGTACATTCAGAAGAAAGTACGGAAACAACAACGAACAACACAACCCGTTCAGGAAGACGGGTGCGTGTTCCAGGCAGATACCATGCCTGTTTCGCATAAACAAGTAAACAATAATGAACAGATACTAGTATATAAACGATTGTACGAAGTAGAATAGGATAAGTTCATTAGTAAATACAAAATAGAAAAATTGCACATAATCTTTAGGGGGTGTAACGGGTTCCCCACGTAAATTTGGTCGGTTTGGACAAATTTACTGGCAGGGGGTGATGTAGCAACGCCGCACAGTGGGGAAAGTTGACCTAACACAATTCAAAAAGGAATAACTTTCGATAGAGATGAGATAAAGCGATGAATTTTTTTTTAATGAAAGCTGAATCTTTGCAGAATATGGGAAAATTAAGGAGGTTACGATATGAACGGTTTTTATATTTCATATTTTTATTTATAGAAGAAGGTGAGTACTTAATCTTTTTAACTTACATATTGTCACGTCGCTCGGCAATCGGGAGTCGCCAGAAGGGCAAAATCCGTTGCGACACCGGGTATTTACAAGCGGAACGCCGGGCCACGATCGGCCGCACGACACGTGGTCCACCCGGGACAAAAGGGGTATCGCGGACTCGAGGTTTTCGGCAACACGCGCGAATTTTCGGGCGCCAGACACAGCTACGTGTCGTAAGAAATCTGGAATTTAACGAATCACCGATTATCGGAAAACCGCGAGTCTACGACGACCACGCTGAATCGGGATAGCTCGTCTAAGGGACCAGGAGAGACACGGGGAGAACAGGAGACGTTCCTTGCGGCCGGAAGGTTTCACGCAAGAATTGAACACGTAATGTTTCGGCAATCAAAGTCGTTTATTCAACGAGGTGGAAATGTGACATAGCTGCCGACAAGGGTCGGCAGCCGGTAAAGGTGATCGCCCGCGCGTCCTATGCAATATCGCGACGGATGATAGTCGCACGCGCGTGGTTTTCTCGCGTCGAATTCGGCAGCACTCGATCTTAACGCGCTTGTCTCCTACGCGGGGAATTTACAACCGAATTCCGATGTTGTACGCGATCCTACATGAGCTTCGTTCGTCGACAGAATTAACGGAACACGAATCGCGCACGACGCTGCGTCCCACCGTGGAACGACACGAGGGTGGCCAAGGCTGACGACGACACCCGGTATAATGCTCGGCTCCCACGTGGGAGGCGAGTTCGCCAAAGAAATGAATTCCGTTGCCCAGAGGATTCGGGCCCCTCACGATTCTAGATTTCGCGATTCTCGGCAGCCTCGAACCCGAGTCGTCAGCCCTCGCGACGCGAACGCGGACCCGCCAAAACGCTACACGAGCCACACGCGCAAAAGAAACGAATTATTAACCAAAGCCTGATCGGCGCTTACCAAGGTAACGGCAGCAGGCGGCAGCTATTCGGCAGCTCTGTTTTCCGTCCGTCCTATGAATCGGCAGCGGTCGCAAAAGACTTATTATAAATCGGGATGACAAAGTACGTCCGTTTTACTTGCGCGATATCGAAGCAATCGCTTCCCATGCGGTGGCTCGGTAACGCGGAAGCGAGGCGTCCCCCACTCCCTAATTCTTTTCCTACGCGCGGCGTTTCGGCCTATCGCTACCCGAATTTCGGACGCTACGCGATGGCCCCTGGCCTCCGGCGATTCGCGGATTCAGTTTCGGCGGCGCTCGGTGATTGGCCGCTTCCCGCGATGACGATCGACGTAGGCCAATCCGACAGCTAGCCAGGCTTCTTCTCGGACGAGGCGACGACTGGATGAAGCCGATTTCTTCGGGATCGTTCTCATCCTCCGTCGGCGCCTCCAGGTTGATTTTCCTGGGCCGCGATGATCCTCAGCTGTCGTCCTTCTATTTATTTGCCGGAGCCAGTCCTGGTAGGATGCGTTGTTGAGGCATCCTCGCCAATTCCGTGGGGAAAAGAGTTTCGGGTCCCCCCCGGGACCCGATTACGGTCCTGAAAGATCGCGTCGCGCAAATTGGCGCGACGCTCAAAATTATGAGTTGCGCTCTCTGGGTCTCGCTCGTGCCCAGGGAGAGCGCTCGCACCGATCGTGATCGTGTCTCGCTGCCAAAAGGTGATCCGGTCCTCCGTTTTACCGGTACGGGGAGACGTTGGCAAAAATGCCACGTCACAATATTTACATAATATAATTATGAACAATACAATTAATTTTGGGCAGGACGCCCCCTAATATTGTTCCATTTCATGAAAAAATGATATATCCAACGTTTTAGATCAATCGAACGTCGGGAAAGGGTGGCGCATTAGGGTGGGCCTTAGGTACATATACCACGTGAAATTTTTTTACGACACCCAATAAAATTCTGCCATTGGGTAAGAAAATAATTCCTGCAGAAGATGCAGTTGATCGGATAAGAGAAAGACGTGCTACATTGAGGTTGAATGTGCTACAAACATGAAATTCTAAGTGCCAAGAACATGCGTGGGAAGAGCCCGGGCTGAGGTCGGGAGAAATGTGGAAAGCGGGGCCCCGACCAAAAAACAGTTCAAGCAACAAAGAGGAGGAGGAGAGGGGCGCTATAACATCTACCGTCCCGGGACGTGGGAGTTATCAATCTCCCACGCCCCACAAAAAAAAGAAACATGAAATTCTATGGGAAAGGGAAATATTTGTTGTTTTTCGCAACGTCATTGTGGCACGTCTTCCCCTTGTCCGATCAACTTCATCTTCTGCAGAATTATTTTCTTACCCAATGGCAGAATTATAGCAGGTGTCGTAAAAAAAATCTCGCAAAAAATATTTCACGTGGAATATCTAAGTTTCACACTAATGCGTCACCCCTTCCCGACACCCGATTGATCTAAAACGTTGAGTATATAATTTGTAACAGACCTGTTCTCGGTACAGGCCTGTTACTAGTAAACGCTCGCCGTCACCCGAAACGCCCCGACCGTTACCGAAGCCTACCGAACCGCGCCGCGCCAACCATGCACGACAAACCGACCGCACCGAGCGCCCCCCCCCCCGTCTACGAGCCATATTTGGCGCCAAATGGAAGCCAAATATGGGCAACACGGATACGCGACTTCACCGGAACTTCCGTCAAGCCCCACACCGCACCGCCCCGCAGCATCACGGAACGATTGCTATAAGAGTCGCTGCAGAGATCACGCGCGCTCTCGTTCCTCGCCGATCTCCGATCCGACCAGGCCACTCCAGTAAGTAGCCCCTTATCTCGTGTTCGAGCCCGTGTCCCACGGCTCCTCGACACCCGAAATTCCCACGCGCACGGACCCGTGTCCCACGGACATCGACGCGTCCCGGTTTGCCCCGCGGTCGAGCCCGTGTCCCACGGCTCCTCGACACCCGAAATTCCCACGCGCACGACTCCGTGCCCCACGGACCATCGGCGCGTCCCGCTATTTCCCCGCGTTCGACCCCGTGCCCCACGGGCGATCGACGCCTTCCGTGCCACCCCCGCGTTTGGCTCCGTGTCCCACGGAACGTCGGCGCGCTCCGTGTAAACTCACGCGTTCGAATCCGTGTCCCACGGACCATCGGCGCGTTCCGCCCGAACCCCCGCGTTCGAACCCGTGTCCCACGGACGCTCGACGCGTACCGTATAGCCCCCGCGTTTGGTTCCGTGTCCCACGGACAATTAGCGCGTCCCGTACGAACCCACGCGTTCGAACCCGTGTCCCACGGAGATTCGCGGCGTTCCCCGGCGAGCAGCACCGAGGACGGCCATCACCAGGTCCCCGAGATTTCCGCGTCGCGACCGCAACCGCTAGCCGCCCGCGAGCCGGCGATAACGGGCCGACACCCACCGCGAATACACCGCGTCACCCCGGACGCACGGTACCCCGGGAGCGAGCGATCCGCGAGCATAAAATTATACCGGAGAATGTTTATTTCGTGCCCGCACCTTTCCGCAACCTCTGAGCCGGTTAGTTCCTCGTCGAAGCGCGAACCCCGGCACGGCGAGCATCCACAGGCACGAGGACCCGTTGTAACGAGTCGGCGGTAAAAACGGACTCGTCACAAATTTTTTCATGAAATGGAACAATATTGGGGGGTGTTGTGAAAAAGATCTCGCAAAAAATTTCATCAGGTATAGCTAAGGTCCACCCTAGTAGTAGTAGTAGTAGAATGGTACTGCCGGGGAGGGCAGCGGCTCGTCCGCCCGTCACTTCCATAAGGCACACCGGATCTTTCATCACCCGTATCACAATCGGCGCTTCCAACAGCTCGGCCCACTAACGGGTTGCAGTTTTCTCGTCGTTCCGCCTCTCCTCCGTTTTATTCGGCCCGGGCCATTTTCGGATTCGTCGGCTTACTAGACGAGTCCGGTCGTCATTGATGAGAAGGGCCATGCTACCTAATTCTTGGATTTTTGAGCGGTTTTAAGGCTCGGAGTGAACGTCGGGCCCTCTTACCTTCAGACCTGCAGGGTGCCTCGCCTGCCCATTTAGGCTCCCCCCCCCCCACTTCGTCATATTCCAGATTGAATGTGTTAAGTTTCGAATCCCGTCCCTACTCTGTCTCTGCTAGTCAGAGACTTACCCACTCCCTCCCCAAGGTTAGGATAGGCTACTCTCTGATTCTACGAGCTTACAAATATCAATGGACGCGATCGCGATTGTTTGTCGTTGGGGAGAAGCTGTATATGTCTGCACATATACTTTCAACTTGGGATCTGATACGACTTCCGGCGTGAGCCGGAATATCACTTCCATTCGGTCATCTCTTGCCATTAACTCGGTGGGGTAGCGGAGGTCAGACGCTCCAATTTCACCGAAATCTGTCTCCTCAGAGCGTAGATATCAGTTCCATTGTGCTCCTTCCTCTTTGGGTGGGCACATTCTAGGAATAATGACTGATTGGCTTGGATGTGACCATCATCCTCGGGTCTGGTCGGTGCTGGCCACTGAGCCACTGCGCCTCTAAGGTCCACCTTAGGGCGCACTCTCATTGAAACCCATACGAGCATCTGCAAACGGCGTAGGCGGTGTGGGTCAGGCCAGGGGATGTGGCGTGATAATGGGCAACGGCATTAAGAGTGACCGTTTTTATATGACATAGCGGGTTTTTCCTCCGGGTCCGCGAGGGACCGTGTCGTGGCCTTGTCTGGGACCTCGGTCGGCGTGACCCTTCGGTAACTCGGGGGTTTATTATGTCGGCATTCGCTATTGAGGCTGCGACAGAAAGTATTACGGGCGAGAAGTGTATTGTCTGCAATATACAACTTGTACGCGTTGAAAATCAACTTTCTCAAAAATAGCTTTCCCGTTGCCTGTGTCATAAACCGCCCGGCCATTTGCACGCCAACTGTTTTATGTTCGTGCCGATGGCCGCTACAGGTCCAAAAATTCTTTGTAATCTTCTCTTGGCTGCTGTTCTTTTTCTAATACATCGATAGAAAATTTAAGTATTTCTTAAATCACGTTATCTGTTATAGTTTCGCGGACATATTCGATTTCGATTCTGTTTCGGCGTCGACTCAAACAGTCGAAAGTTGCCGAATGCCGGAACTACTCAGAATTGAGCAAGCGAGGAGTACGGTACGGGATCAAGGAAAAGGGCGTAAAGAGTGATGATGATCGGTTATGAAGCTCCTTTCGATCACTGAACGTTACGCATTTATTAATGAACGCACAGCATTTACACCAACACTTCGATGCGGAACACGAGATTGTATCGTAAAGCGTTTGAAACACGAAGCGTAGCGCGCGTACTCGTTGTGAGCCGCGATGCTGATCTTACGACGAAGACTCAGAAGTTTTGAATTTATAATAACGGATTGATCAAGCCGAGAGACTCGTAGAACACTTGTACTTGAAGGCGACTGCGAAGCAACAAAAAAAGAAGACACCGCAGGTGCCTTATATAACAATGATCGAAAATGAAGAACGAATCTGGATTGGTTCCCGTGAATCGCCTGATCTCTGTTTTCAGAGCATTTGAAGGATTCGAACGGTGGAATTCGGCTAATGGGAGCGCGTGTTGTTGCTAAAAGGCGTCGATCGACGGCGACGTGTGATTCATCCGTGTGTTGACACGTATGGCAAAAACGGTTGACGCCGCGATTATCTGTATCGGTGAGAGAGACCGAAATTTCACCGTTTGAATCCTGAACATACCGCCCGCCTCGAAATATCAGTTTCGAAACGGAGTGGAGGCGTATGCAGTTGACTACGCGTAGCCAAACGAACTTAAACGTTAGAGGGACAGCGTTGTACAATGCCCGAGCGCTTGTCCCTAGGAGCGCGCGCGATTGACCGCCCGCCTTGACGCGTTGAGGGGACGTAGTATACACAATGAAAGACAAAAGGGAAAGAATAAAATTGATGATTTTAACAGTGTCGTAACCTAACGAGTGTCTGGATTGCAGTTGACCGGTAGGGGACACACTTGTACGATGGGGCGTTTGAAGGTGGATGTCGCAGTACGTACAGTGACGACTCGAATGAATCCGTCGTCTCCTGAATGCAATTCAGTGACGCGACCGAGATCCCATTTGCACGGGGGAAGGTTAGGATTCCGAAGGAGCACTAGTTGCCCGAGTGAAATCGATGGTCGCGGTGTCCTCCACTTCCCGCGCTGTTGCAATGAATTTATAAAATCGGTCTGCCACAACTTCCAGAACCGATGAGCCGTCTGGCGAACGAGCTGCCAGCGGGAGAGGCGATTCTCGCCGAGATGCAGGTACGACGGCTGAGGAGGAACCGTTAGAACGGACCCTACTAACAAATGCCCTGGAGTGAGGGGGTCATAGTCGTCCAGAGTGTCAGAGAGCGCAGAGAGCGGCCGCGAGTTGAGGCACGCTTCAATTGAGCACAAGAGCGTGCTAAATTCCTCGTACGTCAGTTTTTGGTCGCCGAGAACCCGACGGAGATGATGTTTTACACTTTTTACTCCCGCTTCCCACAAGCCGCCGAAGTGAGGTGCGGACGGGGGGATGAAATGCCAGGCGGTACCGTCACCCGCTGTCTTATTCTGGAACTCGGGGTTTCGTGTAGCAGAGCGATATGCGGCTAACAATTCGCGATTGCCGCCGACGAACGTGGTGCCGTTGTCAGAGTAGACGGCTTCTGGAAGACCTCGGCGAGAACAAAACCGCAAGTACGCGTTGAGGAACGCGGGAGTGGAGTAATCCACGACCACTTCTAAGTG
This sequence comes from Lasioglossum villosulum, assembly GCA_963971365.1. NCBI lineage: Eukaryota > Metazoa > Arthropoda > Insecta > Hymenoptera > Halictidae > Lasioglossum > Lasioglossum villosulum. The sequence goes on from OZ020500.1 coordinate 22,047,733, forward strand.
AATGGCTTTGGTGGCCATGCAGATAAAAAGCGCGACATAAGATTTTCGACATGTGATACCGCGACCGGCCGAAGAACGTGTTGAGAATGGGCCGGCGTAGTCCACACCGCAGTGCGCGAAACAACGAGTCGGTGGGGAGACCCGTATGGCAGGTAAATTTCCCATTAGTTGTTCGGGAACGGCGGCTTTCTCCCGAACACAGGTGATGCATTCATGAATCACCTTTTTTACAATACTTCGAGCGCGAAGGAGCCAGTAGTCCTGACGCAACGTTAACAAGGTTAACTGCACTCCACCGTGCAACGTCCGAGAATGAACTTGTTCGACCAGGATGCGTACTAAGCGATGTGGAGCGAGCAGAATTGGATGCTTTGACTTTAAAGGGAGAAGGGAGTGTTGCAAACGTCCCCCGACTCGCAAAATGCCTTCTTGATCCAGAAATGCGTTGAGCGAGAGGAGGGGGCTTTTGGTTGAAAGAGGCGAATTATTTTTGAGTGCGCGGATCTCTGCGGGAAACGCGACGGATTGAATATGCTTGATCCAGAAGCGTCGAGCACAGAAGATGTCGTCCGAGGAGAGCGCGGGACCACGGAGTGGACTATGCAGATCGGAGCGCACCCCGCGACACGAATGAACAAAACGGAGGACATAAGCCGTAACTCGAAGGAGTTTAGGCCAGTTCGAGAACCGAGACGCTAAGTCCCACTCATGCGAAGGGGGACTCGAGCAGTGGAGCGACACTTTGGCCTCCGGCGGCTGCATGTCCTCTTGTATGGGAGCTGGAAGCGGCCATGCAGATGGATCTCGACGTAACCAGTCGGGGCCTTGCCACCAGAGGGAATATTGCAATAACTCGTCACTGAGAAGACCGCGCGAACCGCAATCGGCGGGATTATCTGCTGTAGTTACGTGCTTCCAAATCGCGTGTGGGAGGCGTGCTTGCACGTCGGCGACTCGATGGGCAATGAACGTCTTCCAACGAGATGGGTGCGATTGCAGCCAAGCGAGTACGACCGTTGAATCGGTCCAACAGAAACATGGAGTGTTCGGATTGTCGAACGACGAAAGCACAAAGTTCATGAGGCGTGATAACAATACCGCGGCTTGCAGTTCGAGTCGAGGGATGGTTACAGGGGTGAATGGCGCTACTTTGGACTTGCCAGCGAGCAATGTGACGGTGACGCGTCCAGTATCAGACACGCAGCGAGCGTAAACGACGGCAGCGTAGGCGACCGTTGATGCGTCCGAAAATCCGTGAAATTCCATTTGAGAATCGGGGGGAGAATAACCGGTCCATCGTGGGAGCTGAACTTTACTCAGCAGCGAGAACTGCGTGTAAATGGTAGTCCAATGGTTTAGTATAGAGACGGGGATCGGAGCATCCCATCCGAGGCGGAGGCGCCAGAGGTCCTGGATCAGGACTTTTGCGAGAATGATGGACGGAGTAACCCAACCGAGGGGATCATACAGCTTAGCAATGGTTGAAAGAATGGTTCGTTTTGTTGAGGGGATTGTGTTGGAGAGTGACACATTGAAATGAAAGGAGTCTTGAGCGGGATTCCACGCAATGCCAAGCACCTTGACATGATCTTCGGGATCAATAATTTTTGAGCATGCCAGTCCGTGATTTGAAGAGTCGATATCAGCAAGGAGGTCGCAATGGTTGCTGGCCCATTTCCGGAGAGTCATTTTCCCACGTTTCAGCAAGCCATTCAGCTGATCGCGAGATGTCGAAAGAGAAGGAATGTCGTTGGAACCGAAAAGAACATCGTCGACATACATGTTCGCGCGCAGGATAGGCACTGCAAGCGGAAAGTGCGATCCCTCATCCTCAACCAGGCGCTGGAGTACGCGAAGGGCTAGGAACGGAGCGCACGTCATCCCGTAGGTTACAGTTAGGAGGTGAAACGATGTTGGCGCGGTTTCAGTAGAGGTCTGCCAAATGATCCTCTGATAATCGATATCTCGTTCGTCGACAGCGATCTGACGGTACATTTTCTCTATGTCCGCGGTGTATACATATCGAAAGTTCCGCCATCGTAAGATAATGGTTGGGAGATCTGACTGTAATTTTGGGCCAGGGAGCAGGTGGTCGTTTAACGATGTACCACTTGACGTGACGCTTGAAGCGTTGAAGACTACGCGGAGGTGTGTCGTTGCACTGCTTTCGCGAAGGACGGGATGATGCGGGATGTAGACGCACTGCGGACGCATCAAAGAAATTGACGGAATCGGTCGCATATGGCCTAGGTCTTCATATTCACGGAGAAATGTCCGATACTCCTGAGCTAGAGATGGTTTCAACGTAAATTTGCGTTGGAGCGATCGATTGATTCTCGATGCGACAGCATACGAGGAGCCGATTTTGATTGGTGGACCTTCGCGAAAAGGGAGACGAACGATGTAACGGCCGTCGGCTGCTCGTGAGGTGTTATTTTGAAAGTGACGCTCGCAAAGCTCCTCCTCCGCTGTGAGGACAGTTCGCTGCGGAATTTCTTCTATTTCCCAAAATCGTTTGATATCGCGAGAGAGAGAATCTTCTCTGACACAATGGTGCATGAATAGTGGAGAAGCGTCGATAGGAGAGGAAGTCGAATTAATAGTGTCATGGGTCGAACGTGAGAGAGGTCCGGAAATAATCCAGCCGAGAATGCTGTTTTGAGCTATCGGATGGCCTTGTGGTCCTTTACGCACGCCGTCGAGGATGATGTCGGCGTAAACGTCTGCACCTAGGATTAAGTGAATTGCAGAGGGACTCGAGGGATCCGGGTCAGCTCAATCAAGGTGAGAAAGATGCGATAGAGATCGCAGGTCAACGCGACGCTTTGGAGTGTACGTTGAGAGCGACGGAAGGACCAGTGCGACCGTAGTTATCGAAGGAGTCGCGGAAGTCCGAGAAGATACGCGGAGGCGCACAGCGTGACGAATTTTACCGGCATGCACTCCGCCGACAGCAGAGATTGAAGTCTCGACTTTAATGCGTTTCGCGCGCAAAAGGGGTACCATAGCTTCGGTGATAAAACTTGCTTCCGATCCCTGGTCTATTAACGCTCGAACTGGAATAACGGGGCCCGACGGAACACTGAGTTGAACCCATGCAGTGGCGAGCAATACGGCGACTTTCGGTTCGATCGGCGTTGACGCAAAATGGGTGTTAATTTCTTGAGCAGGTTCGATGGACGAAATGGATGACGTCGGAGTCGGTTGTTCATGTAGAAGCGAGTGATGCCTTTTATGACACTCGCGACACGTGTATTTACTTGTACAATCTCGGTGGAAATGTTTGTCGCTCAAGCAATTTACACACCGCGAAAATTGCTGCACAAGATTGCGTCGCTCGCGAGGGCTCCGTGCTTTAAATTGCGGGCAGGAGCTGAGAAAGTGACTGGCTCGACACATGGGGCACGGAGAAATTGAAATGATAGCGGACTGCGATGCAGTGGTAATATGCACGTGAGCAGGCGCGGATGTTGGGGGAGTAGATCCACCGGAAGATGCAGATGCGCTGGCTGACTGATCGGATTCGAAATCTTCGAGTGCGCGGACGCGCGAATCAACAAACTTTATTAACGAGTCGTAGGACGGCGGCTGGACATCCTCGCTCGTTTCGAGCTTCCACTCTTTCCGAGTGATCGCGTCTAATTTTCTCGACACAATGTGAACGAGAATATCGTTCCAAAGATCAGCGGGCTCCCGCCCGAGATTTTTCAGTGATTTCAAAATAATCGAGACTCGATCACGTAGGGTTTGGAGCTCGGACGCAGATTCCCGTTCGATCGACGGAAGACCGAGCAGCGATTTCAAGTGCACATTAATAATGCGGCGAGGGTTTTCAAAACGTTCGGTTAAAGTTTTCCATGCAATGTCGAAGTTATCGTCTGTAACCGGAATTTTCGCAACGCAGTCAAGGGCACGATCCTTGAGACAAGATAATAAGTAGTGAAGACGAGTGACATTCGCGAGCGAATTATTAGCAATAATGAGCGCAGTGAAACGGTCCCGAAACGATTCCCACTGTTCGTAACTGCCGTCGAATTCGGGCATACCGACGCGCGGAAGGTGCGGATCTGTAGTTGTCGAAATCGAGTTTGAAGCGGGCGAATGGTCAAGAGGACTTACAGAACTGGGGCGTGGAAGATCGTTGAGTCTGGCCTGCATGGAGGCCAGAGAAGTGAGGTACGTTTCCTCCGTTTCCGTGTAGACGTCTTCGGTGAAATAGGAAAGCGCCGCTCGGTCCGCGGCGGGGACAGAGGCGAGAAGTCGAGCGTGTCCCGTCGCGAACTTTGTCCAGTTTGATTGAAGGTGATTCATCCTCGTCACTAGTGTGTCGAACGTCCATTTTGCTTTTCCCAACTTGTTCAAATTAGTGAGCGCACGATCGATGGAATGCTTCGTTAAAACTTGAGCTTCGAGATCTTCCATGCTGACAAATCCAGTCCCTCTTAGTTATCCCGTGAAGATCTCGCTATCCGGCTCGAAGGACCATATGTTTCGGCGTCGACTCAAACAGTCGAAAGTTGCCGAATGCCGGAACTACTCAGAATTGAGCAAGCGAGGAGTACGGTACGGGATCAAGGAAAAGGGCGTAAAGAGTGATGATGATCGGTTATGAAGCTCCTTTTGATCACTGAACGTTACGCATTTATTAATGAACGCACAGCATTTACACCAACACTTCGATGCGGAACACGAGATTGTATCGTAAAGCGTTTGAAACACGAAGCGTAGCGCGCGTACTCGTTGTGAGCCGCGATGCTGATCTTACGACGAAGACTCAGAAGTTTTGAATTTATAATAACGGATTGATCAAGCCGAGAGACTCGTAGAACACTTGTACTTGAAGGCGACTGCGAAACAACAAAAAAAGAAGACACCGCAGGTGCCTTATATAACAATGATCGAAAATGAAGAACGAATCTGGATTGGTTCCCGTGAATCGCCTGATCTCTGTTTTCAGAGCATTTGAAGGATTCGAACGGTGGAATTCGGCTAATGAGAGCGCGTGTTGTTGCTAAAAGGCGTCGATCGACGGCGACGTGTGATTCATCCGTGTGTTGACACGTATGGCAAAAACGGTTGACGCCGCGATTATCTGTATCGGTGACAGAGACCGAAATTTCACCGTTTGAATCCTGAACAGATTCCGAGTACGAAATTCAATTTGTTTATTGTTCTCCAAGCATCCTGAAATTTTTTAAAGAGTGAAACATTTGGACTTGGAGATTTTAACATGTTTTCGTGAAATATGCTATGTAAAATGATTTCATATATATGGTGTCTGCAAGGCAAATATAAAATGTCCCTTTCCAATTTTTGTTCGAGGAGAACACAGGTTCCTCGGTATCGTCCATTATTTATGGACGTGGTATCGAAGCAATTGCTTGTACTTTCTCGGATAATCCCTATTCTTCTATTAAATCGTAAACCGCATAAGCTTGATCGGCTCCACTGTTAGATGGAATTATTAGAATTCCCAATAACCTTCAATAATTCTTCTCTCGCGAAGAGAAAGATCTTGGGATAAATACTGTTCCTTGCGACGGAATACCCCTGAACTTTGGTTCGTGGTCTTTTGATCAGTAGGTCGAACTTAACGGATCCTGAGATCATTCGGATATAGCTGTATTTTTTTACATTTTACTACTTCGTACAAACTATTCTGCTCGTAAGAAATAGCAATAATAATATTATATAATTAAAAAACTGTAACCTTAATGAGAGTAAAAATTATTTTTTCATTACAGTTATGAAATCTGCATTTCTTCTATATGATAGAAGGACGTATAAATGGGAATGTCTAAATATTTTCGCTATTTATAAAAATATAAAAAAATTTCTTAGACAAAAGTTGTATTGTTTCTTAAATTAAATTCAATGCAAAAAAATTTTTTTTTGAAAAGTCAATTTTTGAGATTTCAAGGGCACGAATTTTTGTTTTAATTAATGCTACATTTTGTTTCTACATTATTATAGTGCGTAAAAAGATAAATTCAACGATATATAAAAATATATACTAATGATATACTACAGTGGAGAAAATCGAGTTACAAAATTAAAAAATTTTCAAAGTCGATGCGGCAGCACTTCCCGTTATGCGATCGATTTCAAATTTTGCACACATTATTTTTGCGTCAAGTGTGACAATTCTAGGGGGTGCCCCGAAAAAAATTCGAAAGTCAAAAAATAAGGTCCACCCTATTACAGAACTCTATTAATGATGTGAAATTGACGTCGAAAGAGGACCATAAAGATCACGTGACGCAGTTTTTTACCTTAAAAATGGTAAAAGGTGTTCGATTAAAATGATACATACTTGATTTAAAAAACTTCATTTAAAAGATGAAAAAGATTTGTTCATTTCTGCATTAAAATACGAAGAAACTTTTTCCACAGCCCAATATTCGAGATTCATAAAAATGTTGACGCATTACTCGAGACAACATTCCTTAAAATTCTTCCTGTAAAATACGAAAGGGTTTAAGAATCGTAATTCAAGTCACAAAATCGCATACATATAATCCGCAGGGTTCGATGAGAAATTGTTTTTGTTCGCTGACGAGTTGCGAACAAAACAACTCGATTGAACAAAACCCAACGTCTACCTTTACCCCAAAGGGAATTTAATTAGAAACTTTGGCCAAATGGTTGCATTCAGGCACATAGACTACTGGGAAATTCAATCAATTTTAATTGTAAGAAATAGAAAAAATTGGAGCTTACTTCTCTCGTTTAGTTTTTTTCAATTTTATTACACTGTAATAAATGTGTCATTCTTTTAACCTTTATATTGGAACTGTAACGCTAACTTCCAAGAAAAACGTTCATTTTTGACTGATGGTTCCTTCGAGAAGTTTATCCCTCTTGATGAGTAGAATATGATAGAATCATAAAGAAATTTGACCTTGAAAAGTTCGCGAACCTCAATTTCACACAAAACATTTTTAACAGATTTCTTCTCATCCTAAGGTGTAGAAGCACGCTATAACAATTTTTACACATAATTTCTTGACATCCACATCTACTGTAAGTTTTTGCTCAGAACTTGAATTAAGTCTTTACGACGAAGACTGTGTCACGTCCCACAGTGGTCTGGAGACACCGTTTTCGTGGCCAAAATTCAATTTTTCAAGTTTAATATATTGAACAAAATTTTTTCCTATAAAGTAACAACCCTTCAAAGCTCCCAAATCCAAAATTCTATTTATTTTAGATAATTCTGTGATAAGATACATCGTTGTAAAGACAAAGTCAGAAAATTCAAAGTAAAATAAAACGTTTTCGATTTCAATCATCGAATATCAGAAAACAGATTTTAATGATGGTTTTATACGTGTTAGTAAGCGCAATTCAAATATTTAATCCAGTTTTAAGCATTGTTTAGTCCATACACGAATAGCGTAAATTAATAACATTTCAAACTTTGAAAAGAATTATACAAAAACGCTTGAGAGTGCGAAGCGTCGGACTTGTTTTATATGAAAGCTTGAAAATTTACTAAAAAGAGCATGTAAATTTTAACTGCAATCTTCCGCAATCTTGAACTATAAATGGATTTTCACAAATACGGGCCCGCGTTTATTCGACGCCTGGATACGCAGTTCCACTTGAATCTTGCATAGCAGCTTGGAATTACTATGTATGTATATGTTTTCTCTAGTCCAGTTTTGTTCGCTTTATTGTTTTGTTTTATAAACAATAGAAAAGCGGTTTGGTCCGAGGATACTTCCTTTATTCACATTAGTTTTAATACAATCTTCGAAGTGAACAGAGAAACATTTCTCCTAGCTTACGAGTTTATTATTTTTTTTGTATATTTTAATCTCAGTTATATAATTACAGTTATATTATACATTATACATAGTCTATACATAATTCATAGTTCAGTTATTTAATCTAGTTTTTCATTCAGTGTAAAGTATATTATTATTGTTCCAAATAATTCTGTATAATATGTCGGAAAGATTTCCAAGTAAGTTTAATTTGTTCATTATATCGCCATCAGATTTTTCTGTTTAAGGAAGCTTAATTATTTTTACTTTTTATTTTTTGTTACTATTATTATCTTTATTTTGATATTTGTAGATAAGTATGGTTTTAAAAATGAAAACCTTTTAAATATATGGCACAGTATAAAGGATCCGAACGAGAAAGAAATTGCTGTGTCTGCTCTAATATTTAATACAATGTCAGAAGCGAATGTTAATGAAACATACAAAAAATCAATTCAGGAGAAAATTCGTCACTTTTGTAGTGATGTAGCTATAAAATGGAAAAGTTCTTTGCTTAGACATGGTGAAAAATGTCAGTATGTACGTCTTTTTAATGCAAGCCAAGAATAACCTACTTTCGAGAGGCATTGTCCACGATTTTTCAGTTATATGTGATAATCTGACAAAAAAACGGTTTCAACAAAAGTTAATCAGCATTCAGTCTTTTATAAACGTCAATATAAAAAAATTTGGAAGAAATTTTTTTATTCTTCAAATATCAAGGCCACCCCTATTTTTAGACGTCACTATATGTTTTTTATTTCATAATTATATAGCTGACGTCAAGACGAATTTAACGACCTACAATACTATGATTTTAACACTTGAAATAATGCTACAATACTTTTGGCCACGAAAACGGGGTCTCGAGACCACTGTGCGTCCGGTTGTTCTGTCATAGATAGTAATTATATATATATATATATATATATATATATATATATATATATATATATTCCTTTTCTTGTTTTATTAATATTGCGCGAGAATTGTAACCAATTATTACACCAAATATTATATTGAATATTGAATTATCGTATTTTATACCGTACTGCGAGCGATCGAATTAAGAAGAGTTATAAGATGTATTTTGTAGCGATCTACATAGGATTGTTAATTCATGTGATCTATTTCAAAACTAAACTTCTTTTTTTTTAATTAAAAGCTTCACTGAACTAATTCATAGTGAAATTTGTTTTAAACAAATGAAATAATTCGAAACATAATATGCGAGCGATTAACTAAAAGAAACTTCCGTTGAGATTTATTCGTTATCGAAGAATATAAAAAATTGATAAAAGATTGCTGAACAATGGACCGCTGCAAATGAATGGAATATCATACGTCCGGTCGAGCGATACGTGTTAATAGACCGGTGAAATGAATTGAATATCGTGCGTCCGGTCAAGAGATAGACGATGGATTAAGAAGAAAATGATTACAAAGAAATTGATGAGCATGCATCCACTATAAGAAGATTAAGCTAAAAACAATGGATTAACAAATCTATAAAGGGAGCCTCCTCATCAGGAGCAGTCGGTCGACAATCAGAAGTTCACATTTAATAATCGAGATCTCCGAAACGTTAAATCAAAATTAAGTCAAGTTTATAGTTCAAGTTGTTTCAATTCAGTGAATATTTGTGAAGTTTGAAATTTCGAAATCAAGGCGTGTACACCCGCCGGATCAACTATCGACAACATCATTATCATCTTCACCAATTCAGGAAGAGAACGATTTAAGACTTCTTAAGCGATAAACATCAATCGGCAAATACTAACAATTTACAATAAGATATTAACTAATTCTATGTATTCTGAATTTGTTTCATTTATAAAATATACTTTGTTCAATTGTTACATTTAAAATCAATCTTCAAAATCATTATAAATTACCCAACGTCGATTTCTTCGTTCCACATCCTTATTGAAAGCCATTTTCATTTAAAAGTATCCGCAATTACCCGAACCGAAGCCGGTAAATGCAGGTAGGTTCAAAACTGCGTTATATCTCCTATTAAAATCTTAAACTGTTTAACTACTCTAAAAACGTCCCAACGAGGACGTAACAACTGTTTAGAGCGTTGTCCAGTACAAAATTGCTGCTGGTTTAGGAGCAATCATACGCTTTGGTTTACACAAAACATTCATACACGAAACACACTTACTATGAACTCTTGGAACGTCCAAGGGTCAAATGTACAAAGTTCAGAGTAAAGGTTCAAAGGTAAAGTTCGAAGAAAGTTTTGAAAAGAAGTTTATTGTAAAACTTCATGGTAAAGGTCATAACAAAGTTCGTAATGATGGTTCGTAATGTAATAAAGTTCACAATAATGATTTGTAATCAAGTTGGCAATGAAAGTTCGTGAGAAAAGTTCATGAGAAGGTTTGTAAGAAAAGTTCATGAAATGATTGTAAGAAAGGTGCACAGAAGTTTAGAAGAAGGTTCACAATCCAAATCACCATTTAACTTCGCAACTCCTATTCACAATACAAGTTCAAAACCAAGTTAATACTTAATAGAGAAGAAAATCTACACCAAAGGTTATTGTTGGAAACTTTTCATATGATTAAACATCAAAGCGTAAACTTGAGGTATGAGACCCCAAAGATAAATGAATATTACGCAGCGTTACTGTGTCAGTAATGTTATATGATGAATCATTTCCAGCACAAAAATCCTTCTATAATTCTTCTTTTGGTTGAATCTGAAACACGCACAACCTTTGTTCCGTTTTGATCTCAGTTCAAATTGAGTGTTAATAAATTGTTGTTTACCATTGTGGTATTCTCACCAGTGTGAGGTTAAAGATGTATTATGATTTTTGAATTTACCGCTCTGTATCGATCTATTTAACCTAGATCGCGTACAAGAATGATCAGTGTCGTGCAAACAGACATGGGGAACTCACGTGTCTCACGACTCTCAAATTTAAATATTTAATCACACCTAAGCAAGTGAGTACAAATTGTTTTCCTGTACTTTAAACATTTATTAGTTTTCTTAAAAAAAATAGTTTCTTTTCGTTTTTTGAAAATTGTATGTCTTATTTAAAATATTTTGATTACAGACGCAATTTCAATTAATTTATAATTAGCAAAATTGCTTCAAGTAGTTTAGTGATCGAACCGTAGCGCCGAGATCATTTTGCAATTGTTTTCAAGTTAATACTGTTAAAAACAAAACGCTTCGTAACGTCCTACGATTTCGCAGACTAGGGTACAAGATTCGTACGATTCTCGCCGCGACTCCAAAAGTTCTAACCGCTATTTTTCTTGCAATTTCCTACCAAAGCTCGAGAAGAGATAATTTCTTTGGTAGAGATGAACAAGGGACCAATCACCAGTGTGGGGGCGCAATCTAAAATTTGTGAGTCGCCCACTAATCCGTGATTTCGTTCCTCACGCACGCTTCGCAAATAAAACAAATCTATGCACAAAGATCCCTTGTTCAAATATTTATCCCTAAACTAGTGTCGCCTTTCCGCTGAATGTGGGCCTGCCTTGCGCCAATTGTCATTGACTGGGGTACAGCTGGTTTGCTTTCCGGATACGAAAGAAGGAGCTTAAGGGGGTACCGTACCCATGAATATGACTAGCATATTACTAGAATATTACTAGAAAGACAAGTGAAAACCGTGTTTACGGGAAACCATTTTTTGTTTTTATACAAGCATGTTACGAGCTGTGTGAGGGCTCATTCTAAAAGAGGAAAGTTGATCGCAGGTCGCGCAGCTCATGATTTTGTTAGATTATGTTTATATCTAATAATATGAGCGTCCAAAGTAGGGGGATGAAATGAAGAAAAATTCCGCAGATTCTAATGTATTTTTCTAATACAAAACGTTTTTTTCGACTAAAATCATGAGCTCAGCGACCTGCTATCAACCTTCCTCTTTACAATGAGCACGCATACAGCTCATAACATATTCGTATGAGGACAAAAAATGGTTTCCCGTGATTGCATTCAGCTTCCCCATATTTCGTTCATACAGACAGGGTCTAGAGCAAGTCTGGAACCAATTTTAGTTCAGCTACTCAAACGAGATGGCGCGTAGACAGGAGAACTATCAGCGTAGACTCGTAACAACAAAAATATAAAGGGTTTGAAGCCACTCGGATCCATTAATAGCAATAAAGATATTGATAAAAAGAAAAGATTGATACAAATGTATGTTCATCACTGTTGCCAAACTGTTTTTCAGCGTGGAGGTTGGTTACACTGATAAATACCCAGATCAGAGGATCTGGTACCCACTTAAGTGGGTACCAGACCCATGGATATGACTAGCATATTACTAGAATATTACTAGAAAAACTAGCTGGTTATTGTTGCTCGCTCGCTTCGCGAGCTCGCGGGTGGGGTTGTTGTTGCTCGCTCGATTCGCGAGCTCGCGAGTAGAACTGCTCTTGCGAGAGGGATAGTGGTACGCATTGCTAGAGGGGCATACAGCTATTAATGGTTTTTTTTAAATTTTGTGTGTGACTCTCCACGAGCCACACAAAGAACTTCCCGATTCGTTAGTTGTAAGCGGTAACATTAGCATTAATTGCATAATTAAAAAAAAATTGTTTTTTAAATAAAAATTAAATTAAAAAAAAATTTTTTTTAATAAAAATGAAATATATATAATTACGTTTGTTTATTTGGTGGAAAATTTCCATCCTCTCGTATAAATTGCATTGTTGAATGAACTTCTTTCGAAAAAAACTAAAATATCTAAAAAACTGCTTGACCAATATGGACTAAAATCTAATCAGCTCTAAGTTACGACGGGGCACATCGATTGCATCATTCATCATTCTGATGGCGTTGTTACTTCTTCAGAAAACGTTATCGAAAAATTTGATAACATAAAAACGGCCATACGCGCGCGCGCGCGCACACACACACACACACACTAACAATTTGATAAAAATAGTCTAAAATGACTCTAATGACCATGAAACGTGAAGATCTGCAAAAAAATCGATTTTCGATTTTCGGGGTAATTACAATAACTTCCCTATGAATCGGGAAGTTAACAAGTGAAAACCGTGTTTCGGGAAACCATTTTTTGTTTTTATTCAAGCATGTTACGAGCTGTGTGAGGGCTCATTGTAAAGAGGAAGGTTCATCATAACCCGCTCTGCTCATGATTTAACAAGATTATGTTTATATTTAATAATATGAGCGTCCAAACTAGGGCTAACAAGTCGAGACGACCACCCTCAGGTTCCCATGTATTTTTCTAATACAAAACGGTTTTTCTGACTTAAATCATGAGCGGAGTGGGCTATGATGAACCTTCCTCTTTACAATGAGCCCTCACACAGCTCATAACATGCTAATATGAGAACAAAAAATGTTTTCCCGCAAACACTGTTTTGTTGTTGAAATCAGTGTTTGCCGAAAAACATTTTTTGTCCTCGTATTAGCATATTCTGAGCTGAGTGTGGGGTTATTCTAAAGAGGAAGGTTCATCATAGCCCGCTCTGCTCATCATTTAGTTCGATTATGTTTATATCTAATAATATGACTGTCCAAAATGGGGAAAACAAATGAAGAAAAATTCCTCAGATTCTAATGTATTTTTCTAATACAAAATGATTTTTTCGACTTAAATCATGAGCAGAGCGGGCTATGATGAACCTTCCTCTTTACAATGAGCCCTCACACAGCTCATAACATGCTAATATGAGGACAAAAATGTTTTCCCGTGATCGCATTCAATTGTTCCCCAGATTCCGTTCATGAAGGACAATGAAGGGCAAGTAGAACCAATTTTAGTTCAGCTACTCAAACGAGATGGCGGTTAGACAGGAGAACTATCAGCGTAGATTCGTAACAACAGAAATATAAAGGGCTTGAAGCCACTCAGATCCATTAATAGCAATAAAAATATTGATAAAAAGTAAATAACCTGTATTGATAGCGAAATTGAAGCGTTAGATTGATACAAATGTGTGTTCATCACTGTTGCCAATCTGTTTTTCAGCGTGGAGGTTGGTTACACTGATAAATACCCAGATCAGAGGGTCTGATACCCACTTAACTTTCAACTGTACCCAAGTCCGTAACTAATTTTAAGGGCCAAACATGACAATAAATAATTCGAAAGTGTTATTGGCTACTCGATTGTAGCGCAGACCCGGACTCGATGTCTAGACAATTCTAGACAAAGATGAAATTGAGTGTTCTCATTCAGAGAAATCAATACGTTTTGACGCGTACGCGACAAAATATCGATTGCTGTACCTTTCAGTGCTGCAATCAATGAAAAATAATTGACGTTTGTCCACGAAGCGTCAGCGTCGCCTGATCGTCACTGCATGCTGTCGTCATTTTGATTATTTACTTCGTGGATGTCGCAATCGTTTATACACGCAGCGTAGAGCAGACTTCACGTCATTTACCAAAAAGCAAATAAAGATGCCGAGTGACGAACTGGACGTAATTCTTTATAATTATATTCCACGCAGAAGAAGAAGAAGAAGAAAATTCTGGGTACATCCTTATATTCACAATAATATTAACTACAGATTATTTGTGGCTGCAAGTGAATTAGCAGAAGACGATGTAAAATTTCAAGCATTTTACAGAATGCGCAAGACTAAATACAAGAATCTTGTACAAATAGTGGGGCAAAATAGAAAGACGGGAAGAAAGAATTTTGATAACGCTAAGATAGGCAAATTAAATTAAATTGTTTATAATAAATTATTAATATTATACATATAAATATAAAACGCAGAGTTTCTGATTCGGGTTCCAGAATAATTGTGAAGTATATACTATACTAAAATATACATGTAGCAAAAGCAAGGTTAAAGATATTTCGTTTTCAGATACCTGGTAACAGGTTGTTCTTTCGTATCACTGGGACTATACTGTGTAAGAGTATCTACTATAGCGAGAGTTGTAGCAGAAACTACATAAGCAATATCGGCTGCACTAAATGAATTGTATATGCCCATTCCTAGTATGGAAAAATGGAAACAAATTGCACAGAAATTTTCTGAATTGTGGAATTTATCAAATTGTTTGGGGGCTATTGGTGGAAAATATATACGAATTCAGAAATATCCAAATTCGGGGTCCAAAAACTTCAATTACAAATAATATCATTCTGTCGTTTTATTGGGGTGCAGTGATGCAGACGGCATCTTTATATCTATAGATTGTGGTTTCGCAGGCAGAAATAGCGATGGAGGTATTTTCCGGGAAAGAGATGGCATGAATATTCCTATGCCGTTACGATTGCCACATGACACAGAAGATAACGCACCATTTCCATATTATTTCGTTGCCGATGACGCTTTCGATGAGGCATCAAGAATAAAAGACAGGTTTTTAATTATCGTTTAAGCCGAGGCAGACAAAATATAGAATGTACATTTGGCATATTAACGCAAAAATTTCAAGTATTTCTGACTCCCATTAGATGTCATCAATATGAAACTATTGTTTCTTTTATAAAATATGCTTGTGTACTTCACAACTTCGTACGAAGAAATGATGGAAATAATACGGAAATAATACAAATCGTGCAAGTGTTTCTTTCTCAATGCCTAGGTCGATTACACCAGAAAATATTAACATTTCTGGGCGACCTTCTCTGCTAATTTTACGCGACTATTTAGCAAATTATTTTTTAAAACCACGAGTTGCATTGCCATGGCAATGGAATATCTGTATTAATTGAAAAATACACCCCTGAAACGATACGATTCTTGTACGTAGTCTTGCGCATTCTGTAAAATGCTTGAAATTTTACATCGTGTTCTGCTAATTCTCTTGTAGCCGTAAATATTCTGCAGTTAATATTATTGTGAATGTGAGGGTGCACACAGAATATACAGGATGTCCCAAAACTACCCTAGGAGCCGAAAATCGGAGGTTCCTTGGGTCATTTGAAGCGACATTTTCCTTTACAAAAATGGCGTCCGCGGCTTTGTTTAGGAGTTATTAACGAAAAACACGGACCAATCAGAGCACGACCTAGACGCGAGTTAGCACAGTCGGCCCGACGCGCCAACTGTCAGTTGGCCGAACCACAGCCTACTTTAATACTAGCCGTGCTGAAGGTAAAATGGCAACACTGTGAGAGTCCGGTTTTCCGATTGAGATATATCTGTATATATTGATATATATATATAGATATATCTCTAATAGGACTCTCGCAGTGTTGCCAAGTTGTTCAGCATGGCTAGTATTACAGTAGGCTGTGGCCGAACGTATCATCGCACGTCTGGATCGCGCTCTGATTGGTTCGTGTTTTTCGTTAATAACTCCTAAACAAAGCCGCGGACGCCATTTTTGTAAAGGAAAATGTCGCTTCAAATGACCCAAGGAACCTGTCATTTTCGGGTGTCGGAGGAATTTTGGGAAACCCTGTATACACATTTTTTTCTTAAAATGATCCCAGGAACACAAATATAACCTTCAAAGTAGGGGCCACGTTATCGTAATCTCCCCCAACAATTAAATAACTATGGCGCTGAAAACTTATGAATTCCCAAGATAGAAAAATAGGTTACTTGCCATGCCTATATCTCCGTAAAAAAATTATAAAAAAATCGGACTTTGGCACATTATACATTCACTATTTGGTAATACAAAAATAATATTTTTTTTTGAAAATGGAAATTTATAAAATCGATTTTTGGTCGCCTTCGTACCACTGTGCGGCGTACCACCAACGCTCTGCTGCTGGCGTGGCGCGGTGGCCCAGGGCGCGCTCTGATCGGTCCGTGTTTTTCGTTAAGGGGGTACCAGACCCATGGATCTTACTAGAATATTACTAGAAAAACAAGTAAAAACAGTGTTTGCGGGAAACCATTGTTTGTAGTTATACAAACATGTTACGAGCTGTGTGAGGGCTCATTCTAAAGAGGAAGGTTAATCCCGCTTCGCTCTGGTCATGATTTAACGAGATTATGTTTATATTTAATAATATGAGCGTCCAAAGTAGGGAAAAAAGTCGAGACGACCAACATCAGGTTCCTATGTATTTTTCTAATACAAAACGAGTTTTCTGACATAAATCATGACCAGGGCGAAGCGGGATCAACCTTCCTCTTTACAATGAGCCCTCACACAGCTCGTAACATGCTTGTATAACTACAAACAATGGTTTCCCGTGATTGCATTCAACTTCCCATATTTCGTTCATACAGACAGAGTCTAGAGCAAGTCCAGAGCCAATTTTAGTTCAGCTAGTTAGACCAGATGGCGCCTAGTCAGGAGAACTGTCAGCGGAGATTCGTAACAACAAAAATATAAAGGGCTTGAAGCCACTCGGATCCATTAATAGCAATAAAGATATTGACAAAAAGAAAAAAATTTGTAATGATAGCGGAACTTAGTTTAATTAGCGTTAGATTGATACAAATGTATGTTCATCACTGTTGCCAAACTGTTTTTCAGCGTGGAGGTTGGTTACACTGATATATACATTAGATCCATGGGTCTGGTACCCTCTTAATAACTCCTAACCAATGCCGCGGACGCCATTTTTGCAAAGGAAAGTGTCGCTTCAAATGCTCCAAGGAACCTCCCATTTCAGGGAGATACACTTATTTTGAGACACCCTGTATATGCATGTAAAAACCGTGTATTTAATTATTGGTTATACATTACAAGTAGATATATGTACACAGTATTGAGTGAGATTAAATAAAATATGTATATGATACTTATATAAATAGAAATGTTATATGACAATGTATATAATTATATGTAAAGTATATATAGATACATCCATAAAATATATATTACTTACTCATTATATGCAATTTAAATTTGCCAGAATAGTTTTAATATCAGTTGGATTTAGTTACATTAGAGTATTTTAAATTTACCATTACAGCATTTATTTATTTAATTCCTACCACGTCAAATTTGTTAACATTTACTTTAACCATTAGCACTTAAGTTCTTGATTCAGAGTCTTAAAATTGTTATAAATAGCATTATTGAAAATATTGTTTACATTATTAAATATGTTGGTATCAAATCCATTACTAAATATTCAAGTATTGCATGACGTATTATATCAATTTCATGTCTATAAAAAGAATGGAATCGTATAGAATGAATTATTGTAGGTCGGAAGAAGTATTTACTTCTTGAGTTAATGGCTCCGATTGCAAAGAGTTAAGATTTTACTTAGCTTTATTTTAATTATTTTCATGATAGTGAAATCTCTAATTAGATATCTTTTGATTAAAATTAACTAATTTTTAATAATTCTCTTCCTATGTGCATAATATTTTCCATATATTTATAACAATACAATCTAAAAATTATATTAATATTTTTATTGAAATATAATATTATTATTGATATTGCTACTTATTTATAAATTACTTTGATAGTATCAGGATTGCGCTGGGCCGTAGGTAAACGTGCCGTAGAAGAAAAATGAAGTAAATGGCATGGAATCGAGTGCTCGTTGCATTTAAACATAACCTAACTGTTGATACACTTCCACCGTCACCTAGATCCTCTTTGCTGTGTGTTGGTGCCAAACGTTTTATACTGTATAAATGAATAAAATTAACCGTTTGGCTGCGCGAACGTTTATTGATTGAGAGGCGTTTAAAAAGTGCGGCACAATAAAACGTAGAAGTGTGTCTCGTATCTGAATTATATGGATGATAAAATTGCTATAAATAAAGAAATTTACACATGATAAAACAATTCATTTCTCGATGTTATGTTCCATTTATTTGAATAAAGTTCATGTAGACTGATTTTTGACTACGAAATTTCATGAATTTTTCATCAAGCGCAGTCTCATATTAAATCGGTACAAACAGAATTCGCTTGGTAAAGCTATTACATGTTTTAACAAAAATAATAAATATTAAAATGCCCTGCTCTTCGGAAGCTAATAACACGGTCCAACAAATTTCAAAATTTTTTTGATGTTTTAATTCTCACTATGCGATACTTATGGAGTTTTCCGCGCTGATTCCGAATCTTAAATTTTTCTCCTAGACTCACAGTTTTGAAGTGAAACTTCTTTGCTGAGAGTAACAATTTTCTGATGTAACGGAAGTCGATGTGGCGGAAGTCGAATGTCGAGTGGCGCGAAAATTTAAACTGAGAATGAACGGAGAAAAATAATTTCTTACCCCGACGGGATTCGAATCCCTGTTTACCCATTGGTAGTCCAACTCCTTAACCGCTTGGACAACCAATGATCTTAGAATTAAAAGCGAAGATTTTAATAGTAGTATTAAACGAAATGGTTAGAAATACATGGTTATGTTGCACCGTCTTACGGAAAGAAAGAAAGCATTAGCCGGAATCTATAGCGCTCTCTCTCACTCTTTGTAACCAGCGCACAGTGTGACGTTTCGAACATTTAGGAGCATTTAATTCTTAATAGTGTTGTTTCTTTTTTTTTATCATGTATTTTGTTAAAATTACTCGAAATATGATTATTTCTAATAACTTTAACATGATTTTTGTTGTATTGGCCGAAAATACGTATTTTAACTCTTGCAAATTACTGCGTGAATGGGTATTTAATTTAAACGATATAAGGAAGTTGCAAACACAGTCTTACATAAACATATTCAAAGTTTTAATAAACTAAATAGATGTAGAGAAATACACTCTGAACAAGAGCTTTCCATTTACAACACCAGATACATATGTATCTATTCTTTTCAACTGTCAGAACAGGAGTCGACTTCATCGTATTCAGACGAACAATCACTATCGTCTTCTGTACTATTTAATTTAGGCACTGCAAGTAATTGTAGTATTCCTCGGGTAAGAATTCCTTTTCTTCTTGTGGGAATGTTCCTTAAACTGGTAATCAGAGGGTCTGATGATATGAGCAGCCTATTCATAAGGTCTGTATTCGTGGCAATCCTTGAAAATTTTCTCGTGAAAAGTTCACGAAATCTTCTATTATCTTTATTTCTCGCCTCTTGTGCTTCTTCCAAATGTTGACCAATCGGAATAATACAAGAGGCAATTACAATTTTTCCATGATATAGCACTTCGTGTACGGTACTTGGCATGTAATACCAAGAATACATTTTTAAATATAAACTTGAAGTATCATTGCCATATTGTTGAAATTTGTTGGCATTTATAGCAAATCCACAGTTTAACATTTCTAAAATAATATAGTGTGCAGGCTTATAAACACGTTCTTGCTCGGATAAACTGTGTTAGACGACTAGCGACTGCACGAGGTTATACTGCGTATGACTGTGGAAAACAAATGAAAACTCCCAAAGACGCAGACCAACGCAGAATTTTTTTTCATAGCCGACTAGAAAAGACTTCAATGTATACACATTGTATAGTCTAAAGTTCATATTCGCCCATATAAGAAAATTTTACTCTGTAGAACATTGGTACATACTGAAAAGATCTTTGAGTTTCTATGATTATTAACCATAATAAATTATATGTATAATATTTAAAAACGAAAAATATTGAAAACACACTACAAAGGATTGAATAACCACCAAAATAAATATAATAAAAATTGAAGTTCAAATACACAAACTTTTATTTAGGTAAAGTATCACTGCCGATTGATGTATTTTCACCATTTGTATAGGCAGTAGAGTTCACTCGAGGCTTATTTTTCATATCTGAGTGCGATGAAAAAGTAAAAACAATGTCGATTGTGGATTACTGAGGTATTGCCTTCAAGGTAAGAGTAAATACGCAATTTTTAAAAAATGTTCAATTTTGGAATTAAGTGCTCCTAAATGTTCGAAACGTCACACTGTGCAGCGCCGCCATTGATGGCTTCAGCGCTTCGTACAGGCCGCGCAGTCTAATGGTACGACAGCACGTGTAGCCACGTTTTTATTTTTATTTTATTGAAGTGTTTTATTGAAGTGATTATTTTATTATAATGCTAATGTTTGTTTTTTTATTATATATATTAGATATATATTTTTAAAAAATCATGTGCATGGAAACCACACGCGGCAGAAGTGAAAATTATTGCTTATTAAGTATATGTAGATACAGATAAATTATTACACCTAATAAGCAATAAGTTTCACTTCTGCCGCGCATGGTTTCCACGCACATGATTTTTTTTGAGAAATTTGAGTTTGAAAAAAAGACATATTTTTCAATTTTAATCAAATATTGTGATATTATTATAAAAGATATTGAATTGTTCTTTAGAGCAAAAGATTGTGTAGACTTTCCCGAATCCAGTGATATCCAATATTAATACATTATGATTCTAATGGTGAATGCCACTGACGGCAAGTCATGTCGGGCGAAGATATTTTGCTTTCTGGTTCCAAAAATACGTCGACATTGCAAACTTTAAACGAGTATTTCTCAAAATAAAAATCTGCTCTATCGCGTGATACAGTTCGATTTTACGCTGAAGCTTTAGTTTTTAAAATAAACCGAAACATATTCGCAACAATTGGTGCAAAATTCGTTTATCTCCATCTTTTATGATTCTTTAAACATTCATAACGTATTAATATTGAATATCTCTGGATTCGGGAAGGTGTACAGAATCTTTTGCTGTAAAGAACAATTGAATAACTTTTATAATAACATCTGAATATTTTCTTAAAGTGGAAAAATAAGTCTTTTCTCAAACTAAAATTTCTCCAAAACTGTGTCTGTAGGAGAAACATTAAGGGCAGATTCGGAGTGTTCGTGATTCGAATCCCGAATTTCGAATTTGTCGACTGTAACGCAAACCGTCGAGCGACGTTCACTATGGTTTTTTTTCTACCATGTTAGAGTCGCGTAACGATCACACGTTACCAAAGCGCAATAAGCGAAGTCTTTGTCCGCGTTCGTGACAAGTAAATTATAGTAAATACAGTTCGTCTTCCAGAAATTATGCTATCGATTCTGATCCAATCACGTTCGACCACGCCTTCCGTGCATAGAATATTTAAGAGTGTAGATACAGTTTCTAGTGTGCGCGACTCACACAGCGTAGACCCATATACGTGCACGAGGATTGCAAGGGTCCAGCATATTAGAAAGTATGACCTTTTACTGCATATTTGCGATCCCTACGTCGTCACAATCGTTAGACGAAAGATCAGTTTAGCGCGCTTGGTCTTGCTACAATTTCGAAATTATGCGTTCTACAGGGTGTCCCAAAACTACCTTAGGAGCCGAAAATGGGAGGTTCCTTGGGTTATTTGAAGCGACAGTTTCCTTTGCAAAAATGGCGTCCGCGGCTTTGTTTAGGAGTTATTAACGAAAAACACGGACCAATCGGAGCGCAGCTATAGCGAACGGAGTCCGACTCTGTGACAGGTTCCGCGAGGCGTGGTGTCGCCATTGGTCGACTCAGAATCAATCCGCTGTAGCCACGCTCTGATTGATCCGTGTTTTTTGTTAATAACTCCTAAACAAAGCCACGGACACCAGTTTTGTAAAGGAAAATGTCGCTTCAAATGACCCACGGAACCTCCCATTTTCGACTCCTATGGTAGTTTTAGGACACCCTGTAGAGGCGTAATCGACTTTATTCGACAGCACACAGCTGAGCATCGAGTTTAGAGGTATACAATATGGCGACACTACGACTCGCTACAAACGCTTATGTCTATTTCTGCTAAGTCAGTCACCAACGAGCCACCCGAAAATGCTGTCAAGTAAAGTCGATTACTCCTCTATAACGCATAATTTCGAAATCGTAGGGACCAAGCGCGCTAGATGGATCTTTCATCTAGCGATCGCGACTACGCAGAGCACCGAAATGTGCATTGCAGAGCTATGTTTTCGCAAATACCAAAACCTCTTTCATACGCCGAGGCACACGGACACGCTGCCCGAGCGTACCTGTGTGCGAGAGCGCCCCGAAACGGTTAGTCGAGCCTGTTCGCAGAGCCTCCCTCTGTTTTACCGATACATCACCAACAACTCGGCTCGTTGGTGACTGACTTAGCAGAAATAGACATAAGCGTTCGTAGCGCGTCGTAGTGCCGCCATATTGTATACCCCTAACCTCGATGGTCAGCTCTTTGCTGTCGAATAAAGTCGATTACGCCTCTATAGCGCATAATTTCGAAATTGTAGTAAGACCAAACGCGCTAGACTGATCTTTCGTCTAACGATTGTGACGACGTAGGGGTCGCAAATATGCAGTAAAAGGTCATACTTTCTAATATGCCGGATCCCTGCAATCCTCGTACACGTATATGGGTCTACGCTGTGTGAATCGCGCACACTAGAAACTGGAGCTACACCCTTAAGAGGGTAGGGTACCCACGTGACATTACTAGAATCTGACTAGAATATTGCTAGATTTTGGGCGAAAAACGGAGTTTACGGGAACACACCTCACGTCCTCATACGATTATATTTTGAGCTGAATGAGGGCTCATTCTAAAGGGGAAGGTTAAATGAAGCGCGCGTGGGTCCAACTTCAGTTACATTATGTTTATATCCAGTAATGTGACTGTCCAAAATAGGGAAAACAAATGAAGAAAAATTCCGGAGATTCTAATGTATTTTACGATCACAAAAAGATTTTTCCTGCTAATTTAGGGACCCACGCGCGCTTCATTTAACCTTCCTCTTTAGAATGAGCCCTCACTCAACTCAATATATAATCGTATGAGGATTTGAGGTGTGTTCCCGTGATCGCATTCAATTGTTCCCCAGATTCCGTTCATGAAGGGTGAATAGAAGCAAATTTAGTTCAGCTACTTCGACCAGATGGCGCTTAGTCAGGAGAACTATCAGCGTAGATTCGTAACAACAAAAGTTTAAAGGGCATGAAGCCACTCGGATGCATTAATAGCAATAAAGATATTGATGCAAAGAAAAAAACCTGTAATGATAGCGAAACTAAAGGGTTAGATTGATACAGATGTATGTTTATCACTGTTGCCAAATTGGTTTATCGCGCGGAGGTTGGTCACAATGAAAAATACCATGGTCACGTGGGTACCCTACCGTCTTAAGGGCCCTTCCTTGTCGGTGCGGTCTGCCGTCTTCTCTAGTTTTCATCGAGATCCCTCTTAGTTTTCATCGCGTGTGCCACGAGTACGATCTAACAATCAATTTCTAGTAGTCTTTCTCAGAATGTGGAATGCCTTCACTAGAAATGTAGTGAACTTCTTAGTTTAATAATTGCTGCCTTGTTTTTCAACGAAACGACTGCGCCGTTTCGCTTACGGTTTGTTCGCGTCGCGTGACGTGCATCTGCCTGCGGCAAGATCTCCGTCGAACGCATTGACGATTTCCGCTCGCGGCGGCTCCCGTTCAGGCGCTGCTCAAAATTTCCATCGCGATCCGACGGCAGACACAACACAATCAAGATCTCCGTCCCGTTTATTAGGGATTTGCGCGGTGAAATTCAAACTTTGAATAAAGTGCAGTGTTCAAAATCAAAATGAATATTAGTTGATCTCTCGCTCCCTCATTCTAACCTTTTCCTTGCGCACTCCATTCGGAGTGGTTGCGGCATCAGATGATCGTCGCGACGGTCGACGCCGAACACGTAGTCAGCGCGAAAAACTATAAGAATCGCGTAGTGAAAATCTAAACGATTTTTGACTGTTGAGCAATGTAATTAAACACTACAACTACCAGCCATTAAGAACAATTACTTTTTATTGCTTTATATGGGACCTAGAAGACAATATCTATACAGATTTTGTACCACTTGTATCATAATATACAGTGTTGTTCACCAGATATTACCACCTCGGTTTTCGTTATTATTATTATGTGTGGCAAAGAATGTGTATACGTGGGCAATTGGAAAAACTCGCAGCCTCATCCATAGATAGCGATAATATTTCAAATAGTGTTGTTATATCTTGATGCGACCTTCATTTGACACCTAACCTTAAAGGTCTTGATCTGTGAACTTGATCTGTTGCGTGGTTTGTTGTATAACGGGTCCGGTTTTTCGGGAGTGGCTCCGAGTGACCGGAGGTGTCCTCTCGATACCTCATGGCTCGTCGAGCCGGGGTTCGACCGGCTAGGAGAGGATCGGTGCGAGGTAAATAAAGTTACACGATTTTATACGGACGGCTCGCTGCAGCCGGTATTATGGTTTTGGACGGTATAAAGGCAGTTTTGTGCGACGGCGGCGGCGGGTCAACGACGGAAGGTGCGCTTGGGGGGTCGACGTCTTCGTCGAAGGTACTGTGGCGGTGTTTGCTGGCACGGAGTTCGGTGCTCGGCGGCGAGGAAAGATGGCACGGTGGAGTTTGCGACGTCTTCGTTGAAGGAAGCAGTAGGCGTGTGGTGGTGCAGGAGTCCGACACTCCGGTGTTGGAGAGACTAGGGTGATGGAGGTTTCGACGTTTTCGTCGAGGGGTGATAGGAGGTATGGTGTTCGGTGCTGGAGGAGATGGTGAGGCGGAGGTTTGATGTATTCGTCGAGGGCGGTAGGTACGGTGCGGGGTACGGTGATCCGGCGCTCTGCGTCGGGGGTGCGGTGTATCTTACGTCGCGATTCGGCGTTTCTGGGATCGACGTCTTCGTCTAAGGTTTGGTTCGTCTAGGTATTCTAGCTCTGCTAGGCGGGTGGCAGTTGATGACTGGTAGGGTAATTTACCATGGTTTGCTTGGGGTTTATATACCCGTTGAGTGGTGGTGATTTCTTAGTGGTGCGGTGATGGGTTCGGTAGGACATATCCTTTTGGTTTTCGGGGTATCCTCAGGGATTTTCCCGGAATCTGCCCCGAAACACATGTTTGTGGCGTGGAGTGTTCGCTGCGCGGAGGATGTGTTATGGTGCTGTTGCGGGGCTCGGTATTCTCCGGCTGTATTCGGCATTCGTCGGGTTTCCCGGCTGTTCATAACAGGTCTGTTACAGTTGGAAAAATTAATTCAAAGAAAACTATACCACTGCTTGCAGTGAAGGAAAGGATAATGCTCGACCTCATACATACGGTTTAACTATACGAACCCATTCACGATCAAGTACATTGAGCAACTTGTGTAAAATCAGAAATTCAGGGACTATTTTCAGGAACAACAGTGCAATTTTAATAGTACTGTGGAGGAGCTGGGATGATATAAAATAGTAAGAATTGTCCTCACTTCATTTATTAACGTTCTCGGTAGTGCGAAAATTAGCGCGGCGCTGGAGTTGTAGTCTCGGAGGCTTAACGTCGACTGACTGCATCGTTGCATTCCCTAAAACGCCTCGGTGTTAGAAAAGGCAAAAAGATGTGGAGAGAAAAAGAAAAGAGAATAGAAAAGGAAAACTTGAGAAGACGGCAATAGCGATAGGGACAGCGGAAAAGAGTCATAAACAGAGAAAGCTGAGAGTTCGGCGAAGGACCGAGACTAATGTAAACCCGAACTCTGACGACGTTCTCAAGGATGCGTTGGAAGTTAGTGAAGGGCTGGTCACCAAATGTGCGACCAGCAGTCGGGAAACAGAGAACAATAGTGTAACAGAGTTGGAAAGGAAAGAGAAATTTTTAAAAGAAATATACGCATTGGCGTACGTGGTGCTATCGCCACCACAGTACCCTCATGCCCGAGCGAGAGTGTGGTAGCACACACGCACACATCGCTAGATCCGCATATACGTATATGAAATTACAAGGGTTTTTTCTACACAAACTAACGCTTTAACATCGCAATGGGAAGTTCAGATGCGGTCAATTGTGGTTACCAAAAGTCCAATTTATGCCTGTCCAAAGCCTAAAATGCATATTTTTACGTTATCTTGGAGTAATTTATAATATTCGACAGATACTGTCTGTCACGAGGCTTCCGAGGCAAGCATGACGTTACAAGATGGCCGCCACTGACAGATTTTCGTAAATATCTTCTTCACGTTACCTGCGCGCTATTTAGACCGTGATCAACGTACTACGCCAGCAACAGCGATGAGACCCGTCTGAAAAAATTTGTGTAACAACAACAAATATCAAGAAATTCTGATTTTACACAACAGGTAACGTAAATCGTCAATCACTACCATTTTCGGTCAATAATGTTGCGCGATATGCTTGACCGTGAATGGGTCCCTTATGGCAAAAATTGCTGAATTTTTGGCGAGTTTTGTAAAGAAACCGCATGGGTTTTGTAAAGATTGATATGCACCCCTTGCTTATTCCCCTGATTTAGCCACCTCTGATTTGCACCTATCCCCAAAATTGAAAAAATTTCTTGGTGGTCATCCATTTTCATCATATGATGTACTTCTAGCTGCAGCAAACAACTATTTTGAAGACCTTGAAGAAACGGACTTTCGAAATGGTACAAGAGCACTGGAGCGTCGCTGAATGTAGTACATTAAAATTCAAAAAGATTATATCGAAAAATAAAGACAATTTAAAACTCCGAACTACATGGTTTTATTCTTAAGCAGCGGTCATTTCAAACTACCCACGTATAACGTTGAATGTTTTCGAGGCTTTTTTGTTGGTGGACACGCACAAGCGATACGAAAGTTATCTGTATTTTCTTCGATAGAATCGTATACATATATAAAAGAAATACGATAGAAGGTATGTGGTTCTACCGTATTCCTTTTAAAATTGGGTTTAAATTGGATACGCATTGCGCATGCCTGTGGAACAGGACAGCTGATAAGTGTAGAGCAAAGAGAGAAAAGCCACGTGTATTAAGAAACCGAATTAATTAGGAGTGCTTGAATAAAACGTCACCCTCATAGAGAAAACATTGTGGAATAATAGCTTTTAATGTCGTTTCTTGTGTTTACAGGTATGAAAGTAGATAATGTAAATAATGTACATAATGTAAATAATGGTCGAAAGTAATAAATAAAACCTTAATCTTGTGTTTACAGCGAAACTCATTTTGGTTATTATTTCCTCAAGAAAAATTTAAAACTAAAAGAATAAACTTATTATAAAACGACATTTTGTCAGCTATTTGGAAACAACAATGGAAAAACTATGTTTTAATTTTACAGTAAAAGCGAAACCAGACGACCCAAAAACAAACATATATGCCATAACCTCAATTTCTACTCCTACCAAGCAAACTTATATCATACCGGAAGAATTACAACCTTTAAATCTACACAAAGAAATTCTAAAAAGTGAAATTATTAATAAAGTGAAAACATCTTTAAAAAAAAGACATGAGAAAAGGGAAGTTTGGATCACCTTAACAAATGAATTAAAGAAAACCTACATTGATGAAGGTAATATTCAATTTGACGGGTATTTGCTAGAGAAAGCTGAAGAAGAAGATAAAAATGCAACTACAGAAGGAAACTTGACAAAATTACTAGAATATTTGAAAGTAAACGAAAAAGGAGACAGACAACGGCAAAAGAATAAATTAAAACTAGCAGAAAAGTTTGTATCAGAAAAATTTTCAGGAAAAATTACAAATGTTCACCAGTGGCTAAATTATTTTGAAAGTGAATGCACTAGATTAGAAATAATAACAGATGTAGATAAAATTGAAATGTTAAAATTACTGATGCAAGAGTCTGCTATGGACTGGTATAATTCTATGATAATTAAAAACTCAATAAATTCTGAATGGACCATCTGGAAAAATAGTTTGTGTGAAACATTTTCAAATAAAGGATGGTCACCAGTCAGATACGCATTTAATTACAGGTATAAACAAGGATCAATACTAGAATATGCTTTGAAAAAAGAAAGATTACTGTTAGAAATAAATAAATCTATAGATACACAAACACTTATTAACCTCATTGCTACAGGATTACCAAACTTTATAACAGACAAGATAGATAGAGAAAAATTAGACACAACAAATGATCTATTTAACAACATCAGAGGGCTTGAACATTTAATAAAAAAGACAAACTCAAAAGAAAAATATGACAATAATACGACTTTTAAAAACAACTATAAAGACAATAAATCACCATGCACAATATGCAAAAAAGAAAACAAAGGCATAAGATTTCACCCTGAATCTGCATGCTGGTTTAAAAACAAACAAGAGGATAAATGGAAAAATACTCAGGAAGAAATAAATAATAATTTAATCGAAGCAGAATTTAAAACCATAGATCCAAAAAACTAATTTTACCACCATTAATTAAAATACCAGTAACAATCAACGATAAATTAGAAATACAAGGAATATATGATCCTGGTGCAAACATTTCAATAATCAATTCAAGACTCTTAACCTGGAAAAATAGACCAAATAATTACCACAGTAAAGTGAAAACAATTAATGGTGGGAGAAAAACTCTAGGTATAGTATCGTTGAAAATAAAAATTCTTAATATAGAAGAAATAATGGAGGTATTCGTAATAGAAGGAAAAAATTTTGATCATGAATTTTTAATCGGATTAGATTGCGTTAAAAAATTCCGGTTAATACAGAATGAAGAATTAGAGATTAGTCAGAAAATGAAGCCACAAAATGATGTTGCCTCAAAAGATGAAATAAAAATTCCTGATTGTACAGGTAACATACCTCAAAGCAATAATGAAATTGAAAATAAAAAAATTACAGAAATCCTAAGGGATCATAATATGAGCAAAAAAATTGAAATAAATTTCAACGAGCATATAAGACTACAAGATTTTAATATCACGGTAACTAACCTAAATTTAGAACAAAAATCTGAAATTAATGAATTAATAAAAGAATACAAACATATTTTTGCGAAAGATAAATATGACGTTGGAACTGTAAAAGACTACGAAGCTCGCATCGACTTAATAATTGATAAATATTGCTGCAAAAGGCCATACAGATGCACGATTGAAGACAAAAAAGAAATAGAATCACAAGTATCAAAATTAGTAGAAAAAAAATTAATAGAAGAGTCTTATAGCCCGTTTGCTGCTCCAGTGACATTAGCTTTCAAAAAAGAAGAAAAAAAAAATCAAGGCTATGCATAGATTTTCGCGACTTGAATAAAATAGTAGTCCCACAGTCACAGCCTTTCCCTATGATTGAGGATCTGATGGTGAAAACAAGAGGATGTAGATATTTCACTACATTAGACATAAATTCGGCATTCTGGTCAATACCACTCCGGATTGAAGATAGGAGGAAAACAGCGTTCGTGACGCAGGAAGGACATTACCAATGGACTTGCCTACCATTTGGCTTGAAGACAGCACCTGCGATTTTCCAAAGAATCTTGAGCAGTATCATTAGGAAATACAAACTGAATGGATTTGTAGTAAATTATATAGATGACATACTAATATTCTCAAAATCATTTGGACAACACATTATTGATCTAAAACAATTATTAGATGCAATAGCACGCGAAGGATTCAGATTAAAACTATCGAAATGCACCTTTGCACAAAATTCAGTTAAATATCTGGGTCATATTATTAAGCACGACTCAGTCACACCTTTAAAAGACAACTTAATTGCAATAAAACATTTCCCAACGCCGACGACACAGAAACAAGTCAGACAATTTATTGGAAAAATAAACTTTTATAACAAATACATCCCTAACTTTTCAGTAACACTAGA
The DNA here is from genome assembly GCA_963971365.1 of Lasioglossum villosulum. Lineage (NCBI taxonomy): Eukaryota > Metazoa > Arthropoda > Insecta > Hymenoptera > Halictidae > Lasioglossum > Lasioglossum villosulum. The sequence continues at coordinate 22,077,897 of OZ020500.1, forward strand.
TCCTCTATATAACCTACTCAGGAAAGGTCAAAAATTCATTTGGGATGAAAAATGTAAAAACACGTTTGAAAAAATGAAAAAATTATTGTGTTCAAAACCCATACTGGCGATTTTTGATCCAAATTTACCAATACATATATACACTGATGCAAGTTTACAAGGTATTGGAGCCGTTCTCAAACAACCACAGGAAAACGGAGAAGAAAAACCAGTGGCATATTTTTCCAGAAAACTGAACGACAGCCAAAAGAAAAAAAAAGCCATTTACCTGGAATGCCTAGCAATCAGAGAGACAATAAGGTATTGGCATCATTGGTTAGTGGACAAATCATTCACGGTTTTTTCGGATCACAAACCGTTAGAAAAACTAAATATAAAAGCCAGGACAGACGAAGAATTAGGTGATCTGACGTACGATTTATCACAATATGAATTTAAAATTATATACGCACCTGGAAAACAAAATGTAGAAGCAGATGCACTAAACAGAAATCCGGTGCCAGAACAAAACAAATACGAGGAAAATTATATTAAAACAGTAAATTTAATAAAATTAGAAGAAATTAAAATGGATCAATCTAATAATAAAGATATACAAAATAATAAAGAAAAATTACTGATGGAAAACGACATATACTATAAAAAAATTAGGAAAAAAGACAAGATTTTACTGTCTGAACATCTTAGTATAAAACTCATCACGAAAGTACATAACCAATACTGCCACTTGGGAATAAAACAAATGGAAAATAAAATTAAACCATATTACACATCAAACAATTTAACACACAACATAAAAAGAATATGTAACAGTTGTGAAGTCTGCATAAAAAACAAATCCAGAAAAAAATTTAAAATCGGATTAATGTCACATCTGGGTCCAGCCACTCGTCCTTTCGAAATTATATCAATAGACACAGTTGGAGGCTTTGGAGGGGTACGTTCTACAAAAAAATACCCACACCTACTTGTAGACCATTTCACAAGATACGCATATATTCTAACATCAAAAACCCAATCGGCAGACGATTTTATTAAACTGATAAAACAAATACCCCAAAATGAAAAAATAGGAATGATTTTAGCTGACCAATACCCTGGAATAAACTCAAAAGACTTTAAACAATTTCTAAACCAAGAAGATATACCAATAGTATTCACAGCAGTTAATACACCTTTCTCAAACGGTCTAAATGAAAGACTTAATCAAACACTAGTAAATAAAATTCGATGCAGAGTAAATGAAGAAAAAAATAAAAGAGCGTGGACCAGCATAGCACACGAATGCACGAAAATCTACAACGAAACTGAACATACAGTAACAACATTCTCACCAAAATATCTGCTGGAAGGAAAGGATACCAACATCTTACCAGAAGAACTACGACAAGAAAAACCAAATGAAGATTTACAGAGAGATAGACAAATAGCTTTTCAAAATTCATTAAAATCTCACAACTATAACAAAAAAATATTTGATAAAAATAGAGAAGAATACGATCTAAAGGTTAACGATCTAGTATACATAGAAAATGGCAATAAATTGAATAGGAGAAAAACAGATGAATTAAAAATAGGCCCATTCAAAATTCTGGACAAAATATCAAACGTCATTTTTAAAATAGATACAGGTCATAAAAAAACAGAATCGAAATTTTTCCATAAGACAAAATTAATCCCATATGCCAAATAAAATATCTGAATTTTATGATAATCCACTCCGAGGGGTGGAGATATAAAAGAAATACGATAGAAGGTATGTGGTTCTACCGTATTCCTTTTAAAATTGGGTTTAAATTGGATACGCATTGCGCATGCCTGTGGAACAGGACAGCTGATAAGTGTAGAGCAAAGAGAGAAAAGCCACGTGTATTAAGAAACCGAATTAATTAGGAGTGCTTAAATAAAACGTCACCCTCATAGAGAAAACATTGTGGAATAATAGCTTTTAATGTCGTTTCTTGTGTTTACAGGTATGAAAGTAGATAATGTAAATAATGTACATAATGTAAATAATGGTCGAAAATAATAAATAAAACCTTAATCTTGTGTTTACAGCGAAACTCATTTTGGTTATTATTTCCTCAAGAAAAATTTAAAACTAAAAGGATAAACTTATTATACATATACCTGCACCAATCAATGAAGCTTCGTATTCTCTACAAAAAAGTATTAACCTATTAATATAAAAAAACTATTCGTCAAGCAGCTATTTTAATGTTAGTGTCGTTATGAAATCACGACTCTCTTAATAATGTTGTAATGATTTTATTTAGGAAAATGATTCAATATGACGACCGTTTACATCACGACATTTTCTGAATCAAGAAAGGAATGATCATTTTACATTATGTAATAAAACTGGTGGTATCATTTTCATATCAGCAATTGTAGTCGCAGCCTCAGCGTATAGTTTATTTTTCAAGTAACACCATCAGAAAAAGACTAGTGTCCCCATATAGCCCTAATTGCAATCCTCTTGATTATTATATGTGGGGAGAAGTCACGCAAAAGTAAATGTGAAGCCTGTGACGTTGCAAGTTTTGCGACGTCACTTTGTTTATCAGAACGGTTAAACAACCGTGCGAAATGTGGACCGGACAGACCTATTTACAGGACACGATAACCACTCGCGAGAAAGAGAGCGCTCCTGAAAGAAAAACTTCCGCGTTATGAACTATTAATTAACGCCATCTATTGTACGTGCCGAGTATGGCGGCATTTCAAGGGCGCGCCTGGGACACCGTCGAAGTGCAGAATATTGGCGTAAATCCGGTACATTGTAAAAAGGGACCAACACCCACAGAGACGACGACTCGGGACGAAGAGATCCGTTACTGACATCTTGAATTGGTCGTCCGCCCATCGTCTCGCCCCGCATGCGATGGATCTCAGCAAGGGTGGTGTGGAGGAGCCCGAAGGGAAGAAAGACTTCCTTTGAACGCCAATAACGAGCGACATAATTTGGCGACTCTTAGCGAACAACACAGGTCTGGGGCCCAAGAACCTGCCCCGAGGATACGATCCTGCGACTGGCAGTCGCGTGCGGAGAGCGGCTATCGGGAAAATTCGGCAGTTCAAATAGAGTGGGTTAAACTAGGATCGATGCGTTCCGTCAATACGGATCAAGGGATTACTGTCGCGCTGGCCTTTCCGTCGATTATACGCAATTCTTGAATTTCGATAAATTGTCATTCCGATTATCGAAAAGCGTAAAATTCCGCGGCGCGGGTAATATTCGTGCTGGGCGGAGAACATCCTTGAGGCCCGCTCGGGGCTGAAGTCCCGGCTACGGAGAGTAATTGCCGCGCCGGGGTGACGAGAACGTCCACGGTAAGTTGATTTTGTGATTCCCTGATTCTATATTCGCGGTGGCTCGTAGTTTTGGCGTGAGGACGACACTTGTTCGTCTCGTCCTCATATTTTGCGGTGAGTGCCGAGGCGCTTAACGCCTCGTGTCTCGAGCTCACGTCCTTCTCGAGGACGCTTTGAGATTTCATAAAGTCGTTCCCAGTAATTTGCGATACGGAAGTCTTCCTCAGGAGTCGCGTCAGAAAGGAATAGCGTCGCGGAAAGATCTATCACGCGTATCGCGGCGAAGCGGATCGGTCGAATTCGCGCGCGGGTACGCAGGACCTACGTATAGCTCGAGCACGTACGATCGCGGATTATTTTTCGCTCGTTGCGAATCGAGTGCGTTTCCGCAATCGAGTGCGTTCGCGAGAAGCTACTATCGCGACAGCAAGAATCGAACGCGCCGTCCATCCGCGTTCAACAAATTCTCGTCCCCGAAGGGATGAATCTTGTACCGTCGTACCGTACTTTCGCGAGGGCAGAATAACCTTTGACTAACGCGCTCGGCAAACGTGGCCGCTCATCTGTAATTTTTACAATTGACGAGTTGTAAACATCTTAAAGCCAAATACGTTTTAGTCATTCTTGACCTGCGAGATCCGCCCTGTCGTGAGGGCTGTTCCCGTTATTCCCTGTGTCCGAATCTCTGGCTGTTCGCGCTTCCGATAACATTCGCGTCTCGAGGAGGCTCGTGCCCCGGGCTCGGATTCACCGAGCATGGGCTACGTTTTCGCGTTTCGCGTGGTACTAATCCGTGCCTGCCGTCCAAACATAGGTTTTCGTCTCGGAATCGAGCCTCCCTGAGAGTAACTTTTGTATCGAGAGTGGCGTGCAGGGGGTGTAAGCTGCTGTGTTAAAGGCGTAGGGTGCCCACGTGACTCGTATTTTTCATTGTGACCATCCCCCGTGCGGAAAATCAATTTGGCAACAGTGATGAGCATACATTCGTATCAATCTAACGCTTCAGTTTTGCAATCATTAGAGGTTTTTTTCTTTTCATCAATATCTTTATTGCTATTAATGAATCCGATTGGCTTCACGTCCTTTACACTTTTGTTGTTACGAATCTACGCTGATAGTTCACCTGACTAAGCGCCATCTCGTCTAAATAGCTGAACTAAAATTACTTCTACTCACCCTTCATAAACGGAATCTGGGGAACAATTGAATGCAATCATGGGGGAACAATTCATGTCCTCATACGATTATATTTTGAGCTGAGTGAGGGTTCATTCGAAAGAGGAAGGTTACACGCAGTGCGGTGTTCTCGATATTTTCGCGAGAAAAATCTTTTTGTGAACGAACAATACATTAGAATCTCCGGAATTTTTCTTCATTTGTTTCCCCTACTTTGGACACTCATATTACTTCATGAAATCATCATCTAAAAAACACATGAGAAGACCGCACTGTATGCAACCTTCCTCTTTCGAAAGAGCCCTCGCTCAGCTCAAAATATAATCATACGAGGACGTGAATTGTTCCCGCGTAAACCCCTGTTTTGGCCTAAAATCTAGTTAGATTCTAGTAATGTCACTAGTATTTCGGCGCCCTCTGCGTCCGAAGACAGAACTAATAACAGTATATATAGATATAAACGCTAACTCACTTATACATTGTAAAGATTCGGGTGACCGTGGCCCATGCGGATTGCAGCAGGGCACCGCGTTTTAGAAAAGGACGCAGTTTATGATTACGGTGCGGACGTGACTTCACATTATTTTTTAGATTTAGCGAAACTTTCTGTTTTATGATGATTTATCAGGGACTTCGTATTTTAGCTAAAGGTGTCAATAGCCGTTGACGTACCGTAAAACATCTGCAGACCGGGTGCGAAATATTAAGGGCCTTAGGTAGGCAACGTGGGCTCAAGGCGAGGGTACCTCCACGAACTGGCCAGTTTCCCTCACCTTGTCGCCTCTTGAAGGGCGTGCATTAATTTTAACAAGATCATGATTGGTTTTTGGAAGTAACCGTCTACGATGCGGAAACATATATAAGGACACAGCGAAGAGGCAACGGGGTTGTCGTTGCAGCGTGGACGAATACTTTTGTTGAATAAACGTTCCTTTAAAATCCGAACCTTTACTATTTTTCTGGACGTCCTTACAACATAGATACTCGCGTGACTCACGCAACTCCATACAACGTAGCTATATTACTTTAATTTGCACGCGTACAATTAATCTTTCAAATGAAAAAGATGGAATAGGATAGAAAATGATAGAATAGAAATTTATACAGTTCCAAATAAAATTAAATGTTTATTACATACCTCCTTTTTTTACATTTACATTTTTGTTTCATATAATACTTATATGCTACATCGAAAAATAATGGGGCTTGAGTTTTAAGAGAGCCATTTAGAAATTCTTTGTTCGTCATTTTTCCTGTCCTTAAGAAATTTAAATAATTTAATAAAATTGCCGGGGCAATTAGGAACGACGCACAGACTAAAATAATTCGACGGATGAGTGGATGACGATCTACGTCCCTCGACGAGTTCACTCTAGTTGGACTACTTTTGCCAATGGCCACGCCATCTCTGGTCTAATTATTCGATCGATAATTGATCTCGGGGATGAGATCTCGCGAGGTGTCGCGCATCGTCATCCGCTCCCTACTCTTACGTCTTCTTCCAGCGAGAAGAGTTAGTCGTTACGTACGTCTTCGATCGATACAACGTATCAATTATTAGCGCTTCCGCGTACCTTTCGTCTCATTCCACGCAACACGTGTTAGCGCTTCCGCGTACCTTTTGTCTCACTGCTAGTGCAGTGGTATTTGCTTTGGAAATCACGTTTCGCGTTAAATCTTGTAAAACTGACGACTCTCAACGGTGAGAGTTAAACTGACGCCGGTCAGGAATAAATCCTCTGACTAATTCTACCGGAGTTCTATCTTTTCTCGCGGGTCCGGCGTGTGTCTCTAACGTTCCTTCACGATCCTAATTACCCGGAGCGGGCCGCTTACACACCGCCTTCTCCTTTTTACTTGTTACTAGGCAATTCGTCGAATTCGCAACAGATTCACCTTGAACAATTCCAGTAGACTGCATGAAGTAGACGTGAGTAGACGCAACACATGGATCATGGATGCGCGTGGATCGCGAGGATACAGAGCAAAGTAAGCGTTCTGCGCATGCGCCCCCATCACGTGATGGAGAACACCAACACCGCCGCAGTCTCAAGACAGAAACATAGTGGATGAATTATTTCCATTTCAGCTTACACGCCCTGGGACCGTGCCAGGCTACGTGCTTTTGGCTTTAAAAGTGAATAAAAAAATGGTTGTAAGACGGTGCATGGTTTATAATTGCCCCGGCAATTACACCGCATTATATAAATTTCCTTCGGACAGAAAATTCGAGAATAGATTATACATTTGGCTCTCTGCGTCTGGCAACAAAGAGTTATTACATTTGCCAAGGAAATCTCTTTTGCAGCGGGGAATATGTAATATACACTTGGAGGCAAACTATTTTCTTCAACGAGGCTTATCTGTGTCTGCAGTACCAAGTTTATATTTACCAGGTATTTTATTCATAAATGAATATAGTTAAGAAATAGTACTGTAAATATATGTGATAATACATCTTGTACTTCGTATTCGCAGACCCCATTCAAATTCCACTGGATCATTACACTCGTGTTGAAAGTGAAGGTGGTAAAAATGATGGCTCCAATTCAAGCAGAGCTATATATCATGAAGAGCTACCTTCAACAAGCGAAAGTAATCATTTCACTGAAGGTTGGTAGCAGCAGTCTGTTCTTATTATTTATATCAATCTGTATTAAGCTTTAGTAACAAAAAATTTCTATTTCTATAAGGTGTTCACATGTATGGAAAACAAAAGCGTTCCAGGGAAGAGAATGCAGGAACAGCAGTATGTATCAACAAAGAAACGGAGAAAAGGTATTATTTTATTTGAAAAACTAGTATTTTATAAACGAATATGAGAGATGCAAAATATTCTAGTGATATCTTATTCAAGAAAATTCCTTGTGCTGCACCTCAATGAGGCTAGAGATGAAGGAAAAGAATCCCTTTGGAAACACAGTAAAAATTCTTGTGTACAGAGGTGTTCTGTGCGTAAATGCAGCATGATAGATTCTTGTATGATTTAAGCTTCATTTCATACTGAATGTTTGCATTGCCAACTCTTCTTTTTTTTATTAATTTCTGTCAAGTTCTGTATAATTTAAGCTTTATATTTCATACTGAATGTTTGCATTGCCAACTCTTCTTTAATAAATAAATGTACAAACATGTGGTGATTGTTTTTGGTAACATATAATTTTAATAGCACAAATACAATAATTGTATTACATTTTTCAGGGTGTCTGTTGAAATTTTTTAAGGCAATAAGTATCATCCAATTATCCAAGGATAATAAAAAATACTACCAGGCAATTGTAGAAATGCAGAAGAGGATTAAGCAGTACAAGATTCAAAAACAGACATACATGAAGAGGTTACAGATAGCAAATAATTATACGAACCATAATTTTTGGAATACTGTGCCCGAGCACATTAAAAATTTATTTTTATGTTATAAAAGGAACGTGAATATACCGCGATGTAGACGATCATTCACGTTGAATGAAAAAATAATTGCGTTATCTATATGGAAGAAGAGTCCGAAGAACTATAGGTTCTTCCAGGACCTTCTATTCTACGACAACTCTAAAAAAACTAGCTGGTTATTGTTGCTCGCGGGTAGAACTGCTCTTGCGAGAGGGTTAGTGGTACGCATTGCTAGTGAGGCATACAGCTATTAATGGTTTTTTTTTAAATTTTGTGTGTGACTCTCCACGAGCCACACAAAGAACTTCCCGATTCGTTAGTTGTAAGCGGTAACATTAGCATTAACTGCATAATTAAAAAAAAATGAAGTATATAGAATTACGTTTGTTTATTTGGTGGAAAATTTCCATCCTCTCGTATAAATTGCATTATTGAATGAACTTCTTTCGAAAAAAACAAAAAAATCTAAAAAACTGCTTGACCAATATGGACCAAAATCTAATCAGCTCTAAGTTACGACGGGGCACATCCATTGCATCATTCATCATTCTTATCGCATTGTTACTTTTTCAGAAAACGTTAACGAAAAATTTGATAACATACAAACGGACATACGCGCGCACGCACGCGCGCGCACACACACACACACACACACATTGATGAAAATAGTCTAAAAAAGACTCCAATGACCATGAAACGTGAAGATCTGCTAATAAATCGATTTTCGATTTTCGGGGTAAAAAACATTAATAGCTGTATGCTCCATTAGCAATGCGTACCACTAACCCTCTCGCAAGAGCAGTCCTACCCGCGAGCGAGCAACAATAACCAGCTAGTTAACTTCCCGATTCATAGGGAAGTTATGGTAATTACCCCGAAAATCGAAAATCGAATTTTTAACAGATCTTCACGTTTCATGGTCATTGGATTCATTTTAGACTATTTTTATCAAAATGTCGGTATGTGTGTGTGTGTGTGTGTGTGTGTGTGTGCGTATGTCCGTTCCTATGGTATCAAATTTTTCGTTAACGTTTTCAGAAAAAGTAATAACGCGATCAGAATAATGAATGATGCATTGGAAGTACCCCGCTGCAACTTAGAGCTGATAAGATTTTGGTCAAGTTTGGTCAAGTAGTCTTTTAGTTTTAAAAAAAAAAAATTTTTTTTTTTTTTTTTTGAAAAATTCAAAAGACTACATACGTCATGTGGTTGGGCAAACTCTATATGCCCAATACAGTGTTATAATCACTTTCCCTGTAAACATATAATCTTCTTAAAACGTACGAATAGCAAAATAAAAACTAGCTGGTTATTGTTGCTCGCTCGCTTCGCGAGCTCGCGGGTAGAACTGCTCTTGCGAGAGGGTTAGTGGTACGCATTGCTAGTGGGGCATACAGCTATTAATGTTTTTTTACCCCGAAAATCGAAAATCGATTTTTTAGCAGATTTTCACGTTTCATGGTCATTGGAGTCATTTTAGACTATTTTTAACTTCCCGATTCATAGGGAAGTTACTGTAATTACACCGAAAATCGAGAATCGATTTTTTAGCAGATCTTCACGTTTCATGGTCTTTGGTGTCATTTTAGACTATTTTTATCAAAATGGTGTGTGTGTGTGTGTGTGTGTGTGTGTGTGTGCGTGCGTGCGTGCGTGCGTGTGCGCGCGCGCGCGCGCGCGCGCGCGTATGTCCGTTTCTATGGTATCAAATTTTTCGTTAACGTTTTCTGAAAAAGTAACGATGCGATCAGAATGATGAATGATGCAATCGATGTGCCCCGGTGTAACTTAGAGCTGATTAGATTTTGGTCCATATTGGTCAAGTAGTTTTTTAGTTTTTTTCGAAAGAAGTTCATTCAACAATGCAAATTATACGAGAGGACGGAAATTTTCCACCGAAGAAACAAACATAATAATTACATATATTTTTTTTATAATTTAAACAAATTTATTTTAAAAAAATTTTTTTTTTATTTTCCTTTTTTAATTATGCAACTAATGCTAATGTTACCGCTTAGAATAATCGAGAATTATCCCAATGCAAGAGTCAGTTATTCATCGCTACTGCCGAGAATACATTTTCAAAGAATATCGATGAAAGTACAAAAACATTTATATTACAATCCATTAAAAAAACAAGCAGTTCAATACGAATTTTTAACTGAGATGAAATTGAAAGTTAATATAAAAAAATGGTTAATGGAGCATGCGAGCAACGAACATACGATGTTGGTTTAATGCGACGCCATACAGAGAACATTTTGATAAGTAGAAAACTATTGAACTTCCCTGAGGACGTATAATCTTCTTAAAACGTACACTAAATAATGATAATAATATACTGCAACTAACGAATCGGGAAGTTCTTTGTGTGGCTCGTGGAGAGTCACACACAAAATAACATCCGTACCACTAACCCTCTCGCGAAATCGCAAAGCGAGTTACAATACCCGCACCTGCGAAGCTCGCGAAGCGAGCGAGCAACAATAACCAGCTAGTTTTTATTTTGCGATTCGTACGTTTTAAGAAGATTATATGTTTTCAGGGAAAGTGATTATAACACTGTATTGGGCATATAGAGTATGCCCAACCACATGACGTATGTAGTCTTTTGAATTTTTTCAAGAAAAAAAAAATTTTTTTTTTAAAAAACTAAAAAACTAAAAAATTACTTGACCAAACTTGACCAAAATCTTATCAGCTCTAAGTTGCAGCTGGGCACTTCCAATGCATCATTCATTATTCTGATTGCGTTATTACATTTTCTGAAAACGTTAACGAAAAATTTGATACCATAGAAACGGACATACGCGCGCGCACGCGCACACACACACACACACACACACACACACACGACATTTTGATAAAAATAGTCTAAAATGAATCCAATGACCATGAAACGTGAAGATCTGTTAAAAATTCGATTTTCGATTTTCGGGGTAATTACCATAACTTCCCTAAGAATCGGGAAGTTAATTAATTATGGAATTAGATGTCAAACCAGGACTGTGCCACAGTGTCTTCGATGCAATGGAGAAAAAGACACAATTCTTTACACCTCAAGAAAAAACTGCATTTTAATTTTTGATGAGATCCAACTGTCTGCAGGAATAAATTACAATCCAACATTTGATAACGTAGAGGGCATCTATATAGACAGATACGGCAATTTGCAATTTGCGGACCACGCAACAGTGTGGATGTTAAAAGGCGTCTACGGTGCAAGGCCGTGGAAGCAAGCTGTTGCGTTTATGTATGGAAATAGTAATAACACACATTTTGACATCATAGAAATGTTCCCAAAAATTGTAATAGCTGCTCAAAATATCGGTCTTGAGATCATAGCGCGTGTTTGCGATCAAAGTGCAAGTAATGTTAAAGCGATAAATGCGTTAATACAAAATTCGTCGAATCAGACAATTTGTATTAACAATAAGGATATAATTCCTTTATATGATGTCCCTCATTTAATGAAGTGCATTAGGAATAATTTATTAACCAAAAATTTGCAATTCTCCCTCGATGGCAAAAATTCGTGCATCGCAAAGTGGGAGCACATTGTAGGAACGTACGAAATTGATCGTACCGATGGACCCAATCGTCTCCTGACAAAAATCACAGACGAACATGTCAAAAAAGAAAAGATTAAAAAAATGAAAGTGGCATATTGTACCCAAATTTTTAGTGCGACCTTTTCGAAAATTATTTACTTCTATGTTAATTACAAACCCATGCAGGGAGACCATCACATTATACTATCGTCAAATCCAATTCACACTGCAGATTTATCAACATTTTTTAATAACTTGTTCGACAGTTTGAATAATTTTTACACTGAAACCTGTAACAGCAGAATATATTCGCGTAATATGAGCATACGGAATGACGGTATTAAAATCATTTCATCAATGCAATATATTAAAAACAAGCCAAAAGATAAAAGTTATCCGGTCGTACTAAAAAATTGGGTTTTTACTCTTAAAAATATGATTGTATTAAATTACAAATTAAAGGTTGTACACGTTAATTTCGCAGGAAGAAATTTAAATCAAGATCCACTAGGAAGCTTTTTTAGTTTAGTACGTAGCCATGGAGGGAGAAATGCTAATCCTACATGCACTTCATTTGCACATTATTATCGAAGCATTTTTGTTAATAACTTCGGTAGAAGGTCATGATATAAAGGATATTGTGAAAACGATCATGCAGACTATTTAATTCAAACAAAGCATCTCATTGATATGAGAAGAAGGGAAGATGCCGAAGTAAACGAGTCCTTCGATAATTTAACTATATGTTTAAACAGCGTAAATGATGCAAATGTAACCAATATTTTAGCTGCTGTTACGAAAAAATTAAAAACTGAATGTCAGAGTTGTAGAGAATTGTATAAAGTTGCAGAGATACAAAAATTATTCGATTGTGGCTTGTGTATAGACATTTGCCATTCCATAATTACTAGTAATATATGTGAAAGAAATATAAGCAAGAAAGCTGTGGCGTATTTTGAAGAGAACATAATTTTCGAAACGTCACATATAGAACATAGCGCACAATTTAAACATAGTCTTTTTAACAACATTTTTCATTATATTTTAAACTAGCTGCTCGCGGCGTGCCTCCGGCACGCCCTCGTAGCTAGGCCCTCCGGGCGGGTTGCCCTTGTCCTTTGAACAAATGGACTTTCGCATAATTAAATCAATGAAATGCTTTGTTTCAATTAGTTTTCTGTGACATCCCTATTTTTTCATTGTAATGCTTTTTGATATACCACATTTTTTGTTTTGTTTTCTGGCGTATATACAAACAAAGCTGATAGCTTTCCGACACGGGAACAGGCGACATACAATTGACCATGCGAGAAGCATGGATTTTCAAGATCAGTGCCGCAAACACCCAACGACTGCCCTTCTATTTTTGTGTCATCTGTGTTTTGTGATACCATTTTCTTTTATTATTGTATGATATTACTTTCTTCTATTTTTTTGTGATCATAATTGTGCCGCGTTTGCAGCTTAATTCAATTCATGTACTTGGCGTAAATTTTTTACTTTTTTGAAGTCTTGATTGGGTCTTTCGTTAGCATTTTCTCTTTCTTTTTTCGGTTATGTGCTGAAGGTGTTTGTAATAATCTATTCCGGTCAATTTCATTTCTTCGTTTCGAATGTAGCATCGCGAGTTCTGCGACATAAATTGCTTCATCTTAGGTATAAGAGCAAACCGCAATCAAAAATGTCGATTCGTTAAAAAGTTGTAAGCAGAAACGTGCGCAAAAGAAAGCGAAAAAGTCATATTTGGTCTGTTTGTGACGAAATAACCTGCGAACGACAGTATGTAGAATGTTGCAGAATGAAATGTTGGACGCGGAGTATCGTCGGGAAGGTTTTAGAGCAAACCGCATTTGAAAAAGTCGATCCGATGAAAAGTTATAAGCAGAAACGTGCAGAAAAGCGGGGTGAAAAAGTGTCACAAATCACTAATGACGTCACAACTTTTGAACGAATAGACTTTTTCGAATGCGGTTTTTCCTAAACCTATTCCAAGAAACGCTGCGTGTAACGGTCCAAACCGCAGCTTTCTACGTTGAGTCGTCCTCAAGTGATGAGGTAACAAACATACAGACAGACAGACAGACACGATTTTATTATATATATATATACAGGGTGTTTACCTACAGGTGGGAGAAAATTTAAGGGGTGGTTCTCGACGATAATATAAGACGAAAATAAAGAATAAAAAAATTGCGATTTCGACTTCGTTAATTAGATATTAGCAATTAAAAATTGGCCCAAAAAGCGGCAACATTTCGACACAGATGTACGTTGCGTCCGTCACACAGGCGCGCGACACTCTCGTATCAAGTGACACACGCATGCAAACCTTGGTTCTAATTTGGGGCCCCAGCAAGGTGAAAATGTTTAAAAAATCGTTGGACGACATTGAACCTACCTACTCGTTACAATCCACAAGGGCATTTTTATTATCCGCCCTATGAAATTATCGAGTAGAAGGGGTCAATGCCCTTTCACTTTGAAATTCTTCTCACACAAATCCACAAATCCTTATCCTGCACTATAATTGTTCACAACACCGTACATAATACACTGAAACAAACCACTTTAAAATGGTATCCATTGGGTCCATAAATGTTGAATAAAATCCTTACAAATGCAAGTATCCAGAAAAATGCACATACATACAGGAATCGTTCACAGCTAATTCACGTTTGATGCACGTCAATTTGACTTTCTCACACAAAAATAAAATATCAGTGAAATTACTGTGAAGTACACCCACTTAATTAATACCCTAATTCCATGTTTTAAGAAAATGTGTTTCTTGAAATTGTCTTGAATCAGTGTGCATACGAACGTGAACGTGTACAAATGATTCTCCTCGCAGAAACACATTTTTTTAAAACATGGAATTAGGGTATTAATTAAGTGGGTGTACTTCACAGTAATTTCACTGATATTTTATTTTTGTGTGAGAAAATCATATTGGCGTGCATCAAACGTGAATTAGCTGTGAACGATTCCAGTATGTATGTGCATTTGTCTGGATACTTGCATTTGTGAGGATTTTATTCAACATTTATGGACCCAATGGATACCATTTTAAAGTGATTTGTTTCAGTGTATTATGTACGGTGTTGTGAACAATTATAGTGCAGGATAAGGATTTGTGGATTTGTGTGAGAAGAATTTCAAAGTGAAAGGGCATTGACCCCTTCTACTCGATAATTCCATAGGGCGGATAATAAAAATGCCCTTGTGGATTGTAACGAGTAGGTAGGTTCAATGTCGTCCAACGATTTTTTAAACATTTTCACCTTGCTGGGGCCCCAAATGAGAACCAAGGTTTGCATGCGTGTGTCACTTGATACGAGAGTGTCGCGCGCCTGTGTGACGTACGCAACGTACATCTGTGTCGAAATGTTGCCGCTTTTTGGGCCAATTTTTAATTGCTAATATCTAATTAACGAAGTCGAAATCGCAATTTTTTTATTCTTTATTTTCGTCTTATATTATCGTCGAGAACCACCCCTTAAATTTTCTCCCACCTGTAGGTAAACATCCTGTATGTGTATATATATATATATATATATATATATATATATATATATATATATATATATATATATATATATATATATATATATACACATACAGGATGTTTACCTACAGGTGGGAGAAAATTTAAGGGGTGGTTCTCGACGATAATATAAGACGAAAATAAAGAATAAAAAAAAAATATATATATATATAGATATAGATATAGATATAGAAATATAGAATATAGAATATAGATTATTTTTTTCTCTATATTTAGATTAAAAAAATACGAAAATACTCGTACTTACGTCCTTCATGCCATATATTTTTTCACAATTGTGATCATATTGTTACGAGCCGAGGTTTGGCAGCGTGCGGAAACCGAGGATTGTTTGGGATTTTAAGAGTTTTTGGTATCGGTAGGAGTAGTGCACTCCGAACCCACCGATGTGTCTTTCACCACCGGGTCGTCCGTGTGTGTGGAACAAAGGAGAACCCACCGATGTGTCTTTCACCACCGGGTCGTCCGTGTGTGTGGAAATTTGGATGCAGTGAAACTACCGTTTTACTAGTACACTCCGGAACCCACCGATGTGTCTTTCACCACCGGGTCGTCCGTATGTGTTACTGTCGGAAAGGATAGGGTCGTGGTTCCGCCGACTCGTAACTTATTTGAAATTGTTAGATACACCTTGAGCGGCAAAGGTGTATCGTCGTAGGATGCTAACGACTGGAATCGAAATCGGAAAGGTTATGATTAAACTGAACTCTAGGTTTAAGTTTAACACACGATAATATAATCTTGAATCGAAAGGAATACAAATGTTTAGAGTGTAAATTGTCGCGGTGTCGCGGACTAACCTCTCTGTTTACGCAACGAGGGATGCGGGGGCTATCTACTACAGAATCCCGTTGATGGGATTCGTACCGGAAGAGATGTAACAGTTTTGCTCGAAAGAGAACTAATACCCGATCTTGCTCGACAGTAATCACGACGTGAATCGACGCGTACAGTATAAAACTCTTGAGATGAAAGCCCGAATATGAAGGGATTCAGTGCCCTTATATAGTCCCCAATATCGGCCTAGACAAGAGTGGGGACTATTGATAAAACAGGGTTCCCAGAAACGATGCAGATTGATGTATCGTCTCTAAGTGCCCCAAAATCTTAATGAGTGCTCTAATCTGAATAATTGCCCTGTTCTGAATAGACTCTTTATTTCGATGTGCAGCTCCAGAAGGGCCAAAGGTTACCAACGGTCGCTGCCGCATACGTAACAATATTATTAAGGGTAGAACAAAATTATTAAATTTTTTAGGGGTGGGAATTGCAAACAACTCTTCGAGTGACCACTTTAAAAAATTCAACAACAATGTTCTGTTATCTATCTAATATACAGTAGCGGACAAAATAGTTACCACGTGATTCACACTAGTCAAAACAGTTACTACTAATATCAAGTTAAAGATTTAATATGTATTGATTATATTATTTTAATAAAGAATTTAATGCTTCATCGAACCTAGTTTAGAAAAAATTTTTGATGAACAAAACAAAATTTTATATAACATTAAACAAATGAAGCACATTTTTAGAGACGACAAAATAGTTACCACTTTTCTCTTCCCATATATTTGGGTTACATTTTTGTGGTGTACAGCACTGATCTTCGTTCTTTTGTTTTGAGTAAACGCGTATACATAGCTTAGTGTGACAATAATGCCTCGTGGAAAGAAAACTGATGCCCAAATGCGTACTTTAATAGTTCGATTACGCGATAAGGAAAATTACACGTATCAAAAAATTGCCGACCATTTAGAAATGGATAAAGGGGCAGTACGGCACATCTATTGTCGTGAAAAAAACCCATTGGTTTCGGAGAACCGAGGTCGGCCAAGGAAAACAAATGAAAGGTTACTTGAACTTTTATTCGTGGCAAAGAATAACGAATAAACATTTATTGGTTAGGCTATAGCTTATTTCTTGGTTCATTGGCAAATGAGCAAATATTTATTTTTAGAACGGATCGACTCATAGTACGAAAATCTGTACAGAACCCGAAACTAACAGCCCCAGAAATCCGTGGCGAAGTATCAGTTAATGTTAGTGTCCGAACGGTTCAACGGCGACTAGCGGAGCGTGGACTACATGGGCGAATAGCTGCAAAAAAACCATATTTATCAGAAAGAAATGTAAAAAAGAGGATGGAATTTGCACGTGAACACCTTACGTGGTCTGTGACAGACTGGGCAAAGGTTCTGTTCAGTGACGAATCAAAATTTAATTTAATACACAGCGATGGTATTAGATTTGTACGGCGTCCGATCAACGAGAGATTTAACCCTCGTTATACGATTGGCACTGTCAAACATGGAGGAGGGTCTATAATGGTGTGGGGGGCATTTAGTCTTTCGGGATTAGGCCCTATTCACAGAATAAACGGCATAATGGACAAAGAGCAATATCGCGACATTTTGGAAAGTGTCATGAAGCCCTATGCCAATCGGGTCATGCCTGCTGGATGGATATTCCAGCAGGATAATGACCCGAAACATACAGCAAAGTGCGTAAAGCAATGGTTTTCGGATAATAATATCCGAGTGTTGAACTGGCCATCTCAATCGCCCGACTTGAACCCCATTGAGAATTTATGGGCCATGATTGAGCGTGGACTTAATGGACAAAAATACAAAAAAAAAGACGATCTATTTGCGGCTGTCGAGAAATGTTGGAACAAAATTTCTCAGGACTACATTAGAAAATTAATATATTCAATGCCTCAAAGATGTAAGGCCGTCCTAAAAGCCAAAGGTGCAGCCACAAAATATTAAACACTGTTACCTTTCAAAAGTGGTAACTATTTTGTCGCCTCTAAAAATGTGCTTCATTTGTTTAATGTTATATAAAATTTTGTTTTGTTAATCAAATAAATTTTTTCTAAACTAAGTTCGATGGAGCATTAAATTCTGTATTAAAATAATATAATCAATACATACTAAATTTTTAACTTGATATTAGTAGTAACTGTTTTGACTAGTGTGAATCACGTGGTAACTATTTTGTCCGCTACTGTATATAAAAGTTGCAAGCTGGTCGGATGGATGAAACATAGTTAAATATTGAAAAAAAAATGAAATGACGCCATTATAATAGTACATACAATATATAATGTCATGTTTCTTACGACACTATTTAGTAATTCTTATCAGGACATTAAGTTCCTTCTTAATCAATTATTTCTTTTTAAACGCGAGAGACATTATGTAGGTGTAAATGAGAATTCTAGGAATCATAATATACATAATTTATGTTATGTTTTATTCGGTCGATGCCACTTAGCAGCGGCTGCTGGCTGTTAACCGTCGACCGATGCAAAACTATATGGCATGAAGGACGTAAGTACAAGTATTTTCGTATTTTTTTAATCTGAATATAGAGAAAAAAATAATTATTTAAATAAAAAAGAATTTTTCAAACCACGTTTTTAAGACGGACTGAAAATAATTATTTAAATAAAAATTAAAACGAACTAAAAACAATTATTTAAATTATTTAAATAAAAAAGAAATAATGAAACAAATTTTAATATACGGACTAAAAAGTACAATTAACTGACGGCCAACAGCCAGCAGCCGCTGCTAAGTGGCATCGACCGATGCAGTATGTAAACACAAGCTAACAATTTACCTTCATCAAAATCAGAATAATATCATGTAGCACGTCTTTGGATTCGTCTCACTACCCGCTATTATTTTCTAAAGAAAAAACTATAGCATTCCATTAAAAAAAATCAAGGTGCCCTTGAAATGTCCTCCACCACTCCACCCACAACAAAACAATCAATACCACGTAATTTAGCCCGTCATACCAAACAACTTTTGTAGGAACACTTTTTTGATAACGACACCGTCTTCCGAGATATCCTGCCGTTCTCGATAAAGTGGGACACCCTGTATACACATATGCTATCATTCTTCCAGGCTGCAGGTTAACAAAAATGTGATTTTTGTCAAATGAAGCTAAACAAAAATGTTACGCATCTCAATGGCAGCTGTAAAACACCTGCCGCAAGACATTCGGACCTCTGAACGGCTCATGAAAGTCTCCTGAATGTCTTGTGTTACAAAACGGTACGTGTTAGAAACGTCTTCAGACGTACTTTAGACATCACCGAAAAGACGTCTTTAAAGCGTCTTATTTTAGACATAAATCCGACGCCTTTAAATAGACGACTTTTGGGGGACGTAAGACGTTTAGACCTAAAAACGACATAAAACGTCTATGAGACGTCTATGAGACGTCGGGTGCTATCAGGGTGCATGCCATCACTAGTTACGAAAGATTCGTGATTAACTTGGACAAATAAATAGAGAGAGAATTCTTGTTAGTTAATTAAACTATTAGTGCATATGTTTCAAAGAAAATATTAAACATTTTTCTACGTACGATATATCGAAATTGAGTTCTACATCATTCATTGCTTTAGCATTGCTTGAGGCAATGGCCATATCGCATTGAAAAAACCGATTCTCGTCCGATCATCGAAGTTAAGCAGTGCTGAGCGTGGTTAGTACTTGGATGGGTGACCGCTTGGGAACACCACGTGCTGTTGTCACTTTCTTTTTATTTTCTATCCTCACTAGGCGTATCTACAATATATGTATATATATACACAGACATCCATTTTTATTATTATTTATTATTTTATATATATATATATATATTTCCTATAATTAAACTTTATTATGTAAATGTCATTTGCCATGCGAAAAGAAACTGGGATCCTTCCAGTCTCTTCTTTTCATACGATCAATCACATATATATACATACTTAATTAACATATTTGGACCTGTAATACTCCCCAAAAAGTTGTCTTTAAAATGTTTTATTTCAAACGTTAAACCAGCGTCCCGAAAGAGACGTTTTCAAAATGTATTACTTTGGACGTAAAACGAACGTCCCGAAAAAGATGTTTTCAAGACATTTTAAACACGTCCTTCTAGGACGTAGGAGGTTCAGTCCTGAAATGGACGTAAAATGGACTTCTTGAGGACGTTCTGTGCTATCTGGAATGTGAGGTTAGTTTAGCACATCTCTAGACAGATGTATTCAAAATGTCTGACTTTGGACGTAAAATGAACGTCTCTAGAAAGATGTTTTCAAAATGTCTGACTTTGGACGTAAAGCGAACGTTCCGAAAAAGATGTTTTCAAGACGTTTGTAACACGTCTTTTCAGGACGTAGGAGGTTCAGACCTGAAATGGACGTAAAATGGACTTCTTGAGGACGTCCTGTGCTGTCTGGGAAGTGAGGTTAGTTTAGCACGTGTTCCTTGTCCTTGTGTTTGTAATATTCCAATTAACAAAAAGCGTGTGTGAGTGATTCGATAATTTAAGCCACTTGTCAGGATTGTGTTGGTGAAACAAGTCACTGCGATTTCAGGTAAGGTATTATTTTATATGTACTAGCTTCTTTCCGCCACGCGTTGCTGTGGCACAGTATTTTTTAAAAGCATGTATAGATACTTGTGTGCAACATGTAAACCAGTTATTAACTGGAAAATTAAATGTTAAACCGTCACAACACCCTCTATTTGACGAAGCATATAATTATTATACACGTAAATGTAAACGTAAACGTATACCAAAGTAGTTTATAATAAACATGTAATTTCATTTGAAGCTGTATAAATTTACTTTTCCCTTTAATTTCCCTTTTCACTTTAAAGATTAATTGTACACAGCAATATAGCTACGACATATAGAGTTGTGTGAGTCACGCGAGTATCTGTGTATGAACATGTATGAGTGAGTAGCGTTTATATCTATGTACAGGGTGTCCCAAAATAAGTGTAACTCCCGGAAATAGGAGGTTTTCCTTTACAAAAATGATGTCCGCGGCTTTGTTTAGGAGTTATTATCGAAAAAAACTGACCTATCAGAGCCCGGCTATAGCGAACGGAGTCCGACTCGGCGACAGGTCCCGCTTAACGTGGTGTCGCTATTGGCCGAACCAGGATCAATCCTCTGTAGCCGCTCTCTGATTGGTCCGGGTTTTTCATTAATAACTCATAAACAAAACCGCGAACGCCATTTTTGTAAAGAAAAAAGTCGCTTCAAATAACCAAAGGAACCTCTCATTTCTGGGAGTTACACTTATTTTGGGACACCCTGTATACTGTCATTAGTTCCATCCCAGATCATAGAGAGCGCTAAAATACTGGTCACATTTTTAACACGCCAGGTTACACCAGAGATGCCAAATGGAGGAACATTGAGGAACTTTCCTTTCCGGCTGGGCCTCCCACTCTTACTTCTACTAGTTCTACTGCGCACGCACCACTCACGAACGTACCTCTAAACGTGACTCACGTGTAGAATCATTCTATAGTAGCTGCGACATATAATTTCTTTACAACCTATGCAGAGCACTTTCGCACAGATTTCAGTTTTTTATCATTTGTTTGAGAATGGCGCTCTCCAGCGCCATGATTGTCTCGCAACGCAGCAAGCCGACCAATGCGACGCGATCCCGCCGTAAGCGCGACGAAAGGCGTATGTTGTCGAGACTCGCGCGGGCGAGAGACGCCTGCCTGATTGGCTGGCTGCCTGCTCGATCCTTCTGGAACGTTCGAAAACCGCTTCACCGGAACTAGGGGCGCTTGCGGAACTTCCAGGGGGATCGAAACAATAAAAGGAGAGAAAATTGTTAACCTTATCTTTATCTAATCCGTTCATCTTCACGAACAGCTGATCTGTCAAGCGTTTATTCAAGAACAACATTGTAAAGCTTTTGTACATATTTGACCACTCTAAGTGATAATACAGTAATTTATTGTAGATCTGACTCACTCTGTGTCCTACGATTACACATTCAATTCCCGTTACAATTCAAATTCTACAGTTGCTCATTTATACAGTCCACTCTCCTCTTACATCCGACTTTTTCCTGTGCTTTCCTGACACCCAGTTGAGATTGCGCACATCATTAGACTACGGATCTTTATGCAAAATAAAAATTATCTGCATAGATTGCAAGAAATAGAAACTAAATTTAAGTTTATTTCTTCCCTTAATGATTTTAATAGAAGAGAAATCATATATTGTCATCTTCAATTATTAAAAGTTTTCAACACTTTTGAGTTTCAAGATCCGCAGTCTGGTTATCACCTAAATTAGTATAGTTATTCATATTTGAACATAATCAATCATTCTGTAAGTCTTTTACGATTATAAAAATTTATTGCCGATTTTGTTATACTATTAAACAATAACCAGCGCTCTTTCTGATACCATTACATTTCATAAACGTTTGCGATCGTAGTTCAAAAATAATTGGTTGCGAATTATTGCAGATTGAAGAGTTTTAATAACTAATTAACTTACTGTAATTACTGTAATTACCCCGAAAATCGAAAATCGATTTTTTAGCAGATCTTCACGTTTCATGGTTATTGAAGTCATTTTAGACTATTTTTATCAAATTGTTAGTATGTGTGTGTGTATGCGTATGGCCGTTTTTATGTTATCAAATTTTTCGTTAACGTTTTCTGAAAAAGTAACAATGCGATCTGAATGATGAATGATGCAATCGATGTGCCCCGTCGTAACTTAGAGCTGATTAGATTTTGGTCCATATTGGTCAAGTAGTTTGTAGGTCAATAGTTCTACTGCGCACGCGCCACACACGACGTACCTCTGCTCTGCCCGAGTGAGTCACGTTTAGTGGTACGTTCGTGTGTGGCGCGTGCGCAGTAGAACTAGTAGAAGTAAGAGTGGGGGGCCCAGCCGGAGGGGAATGTTCCTCCAGGTTCCTTGCGCATGCGCGAGTTTCGACAGGAACGTATCTAAGCTAAGTCCGAAGTTTATGGGAAACAACGTTACAACCGTTACGACACGAGGTGCGAACGAACAGCGGGCTGCGAGAATTTCAGGTAAGTTATCTATATAATAAAAATGGAATGCTGTTCGTTGGTCACGACATCACGGGAGAACGGCTGGACCGATTTGGCAATTTTTTTTTTTTAATGTTCGTTGTAGTCCGAATCATGTTTTTACAGTACAAAAAATTGGAAAAGTTGTTCGGTAACATGAAAATTCAGGAAAAACTAAAAGTGCTTTTTGAATCATATTTCAATACAACAAAAAAACGAACGTCGCAGCTTTTAATCAATATTTCAATAGGAATTAACATTATCCATTTTTACTATATTCAAATACTTATATCCTATAGCTTTTCACAAATTCACAAAATGATCACAAACAAATTTATTGAAATGTGGACAGAACAACGTCTGTCAGGTCAGCTAGTTGTTAATATTTAATCAAATAATAAATTTTGCGAAATTATCGGGGCGACCAAGGTACCCAATTTTCGTACTTGACTGAGGCCGTATGACGTCAAAATCGTCGCGCATGCGCGAAAAAGCGCCCCTTCTGGCAACTCTGCCCGAGCTCGTACGCGTTCGGCCACGCTCAGTTGGGCATGTGCGTTACCCCAACAAAAATAAAAATTATGCAAGTATTACTGTATAGTACTTATATAAGTACGAGCTATATTTACAAACAGTAAGCAATAGTAACTTTTAAATTATTCATTATTAGACTGTGGCTGTTATGTACAGTAATGTTTTGATAGTTGTCGCAGGAGCTGTTCTCTGGGCCGACAACTTCCGAGACAACTGACTCGTCTTTTGATTTATGAATGCCTCTATAGTCTACCGCGCCGAGACATCAATCGAAAGCCGAACGTAGAGAAGGACAGAATGATACAAGTACTGATTGCGTGGCCGAGCGTGTCGCCGTCGCCGGCACAGTTTAAAGGCCTTCGTGTTCTCACAACGTAATGCCAATTAAAAATGCTTTATTCTCCATTACTTTTTTATGAAATTTTACTGCCTTATTCCTGGCAATATTCTGATTAAAACAAGACCAAACACGATATAATTTGGCCCATCAGTAATGTCTTGAAAGTTGTCGGAGGGCTGTTCGCGAAAGTTGCCGTAGTGCCTACTAGTAAATTTACTACTTATTATTCATTATTTTTTTATAAGATTTTACTGGCTTATTCCTGGCAATATTCTGATTAAAGCAAGACCAAACACGGTATAACTTGGCCCATCAGTAATGTCTTGAAAGTTGTCGGTGGGCTGTACGCAAAAGTTGCCGTAGTGCCTACTAGTGAGTTTCCTACTCAATATTTATTATTTTTTAATGAGATTTTACTGGCTTATTCCTGGCAATATTCTGATTACAACAAGACCAAACACGATATTTATTTGCCCATCAGTAATGTCTTGAGAGTTGTCGAGGGTTTATATTTACTGCACTTGTGAAGCATAATTTATAATTTATAATACATTTAACATATGCTATAGCATATGTTTAAATAGACAACTTAACATTCGCGTTCTTGGAAACAAAAGTATACAAATTTTATGTAAGAAGGACAAGAGTCAACTTGGCACTCTTGTCTGAATCGTTATGCGGCGGCCCTGGTGCTGCCCTACGCCGCGCCGTTGTTACTTTAGACAACTCCTTAAATATAATTTCCTTGCCATATTCCTTTCCTATTGTTCTCCATTTCTATGCACGTCTCACTCTTTCTCATACGCTGTTATTCCTTGCTGTTACGGATTAGGAGGGGTTTAAAGCAAGTCACTTCACTTAGAACTAAACTTTATTTCCCCAACTAGGGTGCGTTCAATGTATAACCGACTATGTACAATGTAATGTTTTCAACCGGCCAAAACACAGACTCGTTTTGGCTCGATTGGTGATAATAAAGAGATTTGAGAACAATGGGGAGAACAAGATGAGTTTTCCCTTGAGAAATAGATAGATATATTCACTGGTAGAAGGATCAGTGAATCCCGAGGTTTGAATCTACTAACTCGCGAAAACCGGTCAAGCGACGAACGACGTTTTCTGAAGAACGAGTTAGGACGACTAACGTACGTTGCGATCGGAGTCGAACAGCTGGCAGTTTACCGTCACCGTCGAACTATTGATTGGCGGATCGATAGAGCGATCCGCCAATAGTAATCCCGATTTTGGGTCGATAATCGATTGTAATCGACGTCCGACGGTGCTGGCATAAGCTACTGCGAGCTGCTTATCGACTCTCGATCTCGCTGTTACGCGTGAATCCGCCAATAGCGCGGCGGCGCAGTAAGTCGGCGCGTTCACGCTGCCGAAACACCCAGCCAATCCCAAACATTCCGCCCGCCTCGTCAGTGATTGACGAAATTGAACCGAATGATTAGCCAATCAGGTGGGCGATGACGTACGGGTTGTAAGGAATTGCTGAATGGGTCGACAACGTGCTGCGTAGTACCTGAAAGAAGCTACCAGTAACAGTGATTACAAGTGAATTCCGTGATAGTGAAATGAAGAGATGATTCGCGAGATTACAATTTAGATGAATGAAGTGATACCGAGGTGAGTAAATGAACACTTCGTTAGATGAATTCGAAAGAATAGTGAATCGTGTAGGTGATTCGACAAGAATAGATTAACCTAAATTACGCTTTTAGGTACGGATCAGGAGAACCGCGTGTGAATCCAGCCTCAGGAGTTCCACCAGTATCCTTCCCCTCGTCTTCAGGCGACAACCGAGTGATAGACTTGGCCACTGATCGACGAAATGGCGACGACAAGAAGCGCACAGTTGCGACGAGGACTCGATGCCATCGAGGTACCCTGGATACTGGTGGTTCCTCGAGGTCGGGTTCTGAAACAGCGGTGAGATATTCTCCGATTGAGAAGTGCCCCAGTGTCAGGGCTGCAGGATCCTCAGGGTCGTCTGTCAACGTAAATATGATTTTCGAGAGAAGGCAAGCTTCGATGCCAGTCAGGAGCGTGGTCAGCTCCTCGAAGGACCGTCGCTGCTCTCTGAAGATCCTGCGTAAGTGCTGCTTAGAAGAGTTCACAGCAGCTTCCCAGATTTCCTTCAAGTGACGAGAGGAAGGTAGTTTAAATTTCCAAGAGTTGCCTCGCTTGGAGTTCCGCTGACCACGATCCTGCCTGGATCGAAGGTGCGTAGGTGCGTGATAATAGCCTCCAGATCTGGAATATGAGCCGTGATTAGAATTAATTTGAGAATTTTCACTTTTAGGTTGGGCAGTTTGCCCGTTCCAGATTATACAGACGGTGCCAAAGTCGATACAGAAGTTCACCGACTGAAGACCGCTGAGGATCCAGCGCTCATGGAGCAGCGCTGCCAAAAGAGGTTGTTTCCCTCCGTGCAGGCATCGGTTGTGGGCAGCTTCGACCCACAACTTAGCCCGAGGGTATACATACAGTAGATTTTTTCCGCCGAGCGCAATGAGCTCGGGGAACCCAGCGTTCCAGCGATAAGGAGATGCGATGATCTGACAGCAGTCAGATGAAGAAAGCCCGTGGTTGTCGACGACGCAGCGAAGCATGGGCAGGTCCCATTCGTCGACTCCTTTTCGCTCCGAAGTAGATGGAAAATCCAGTGGGTGCCTGGATTCGGATGTCCAAGTGCCACGTGAAAACCCGACCGCCATCAGGATCCAGCATCCCAATGAACGACCGAGTAGATTTGTTCCACCGAGCACAGAGAGCTCGGGGAACCCAGAGTTCCAGCGAGAAGTAGAAGCGATGCTCTGACGGCAATCAGATAAAGAGAGCCCGTTGTTGTCGACGACGCAGCGAAGCATGGGCAGGTCCCATTCGCCGACTCCTTTCCGCTCCGAGGGGGAGTGGAAATCCAGTTGATCCCTGGATTCGGCTGTCCACGTGCCACGTGAAAAGCCGCCCGCCATCAGGATCCAGCATCCCAATGAACGACCGAGTAGATTTGTTCCACCGAGCACAGAGAGCTCGGGGAACCCAGAGTTCCAGCGAGAAGTAGAAGCGATGCTCTGACGGCAATCAGATAAAGAGAGCCCGTTGTTGTCGACGACGCAGCGAAGCATGGGCAGGTCCCATTCGCCGACTCCTTTCCGCTCCGAGGGGGAGTGGAAATCCAGTTGATCCCTGGATTCGGCTGTCCACGTGCCACGTGAAAAGCCGCCCGCCATCAGGATCCAGCATCCCAATGGAGGTCCAAGTAGAGATGTTCCGCCGAGCACTGAGAGCTCGGGGAACCCAGAGTTCCAATCAAGTAGATTGGAGTCGGATTTCCACTTGCAACGTGGAAAGCCGCCAGTCTTGAAAATCCAGCACTCCGAGGGTAACCAGAGTAGATATGTTCCGCCGAGCACTGAGCGCTCGGGGAACCCAGAGATCCGTAGAGAGGATGTCGATGTGGTCTGACAGCGTTTAGAGAGAGAAACCCCGTTGTCGTAGACGCAACGAAGATTCCGGGTGTCGAAAGTCCACGTGTCACGTGGAAAGCCGCCCGCCTTGAGGATGCAGCATCCCCATGGTAGCCCGAGAAGATATGTTCCGCCGAGCACTGAGAGCCCGGGGAACCCAGAGGTCCAGAGAGAAAGAGAAGCGGTGACCTGAGAACAGTAAGACAGCGCGTACCCGTTGAGGCTGAAGATGCAGTGAAGGACGAGAGTATCCCATCCGCCGACGTCCTTCAGCTCGGAGGTGGAGTGACCATCCAGAAGATTCCTGCAGCAGGATGTCCACGTGCACCGTGGAAACTCGCTTGTCTGGTGGATCAAGCTCTCCGATGGAAGCCCGAGTAGATATGTTCCGCCGAGCACTGACAGCTCGGGGAACCCAGAGATCCAGAGAAAATGAGAAGAGATGATTTGACAGCAGTCAGTTGAAGAGATCCAGCTGTCGAAGGCGAAACGAAGATTCCGGAAGTAGGAAGTCCACGTGCCAAGTGGGAGGCCGCTCGTCATGAGGATCCAGCACCCCCATGAATGCCCGAGTAGATATGTTCCGCCGAGCACGGAGGGCTCGGGGAACCCAGAGTTCCAATCAAGTGGATTGGAATCGGATTTCAACGTGCAACGTGGAAAGCCGCCCACCATGAGGATCCAGTACCCCCATGGATGTCCGAGTTGATCTGTTCCGCCGAGCACGATGAGCTCGGGGAACCCAGAGTTCCAATCAAGTAGATTGGAGTCGGATTTCCACTTGCAACATGGAAATCCGCCCGTCATCAGGATCCAGCATCCCAATGAACGTCCATGTAGATATGTTCCGCCGAGAACTGAGAGCTCGGGGAACCCGAAGTTCCAATCAAGTGGATTGGAGATGGATGTCCACGTGCAACGTGGAAAGCGGCTCGCAATGAAGATCCAGTACCCCTATGGACGACTGAGTAGAGATGTTCCACCGAGCACAGAGAGCTCGGGGAACCCAAAGATCTGGAGAGAGAGAGAAGCGTCGACCTGACAGCAGTCAGAGAGAGAGACCCAGTTGGTGCCGAAGAAACCTTGAAGTAGGGGAGTGTCCCCTCCTCTAATTCCTTTCAGCTCGGAAGTGTAGAGGTCGTCCAGCAGACTCCTGAAGTTGAATTTCCACGTGCGACGTGGAAAGCCGCCCGCCTTGAGGAGCTCTCGAAGTTCCTGCGACCTAGGTCCCACCTCACCCTTCCTGATGCGGAAGTCCACTGGGCGGAGGGGCTCCTCCACCTTGGCGAGGTGACATCTGGGTGCCAGGTAAGGCGAACGAACTGGACCGAAAGTGACGGTGCTCAGTTCGTTTTCACCGAATTTGCTTTCTTTCACAGATCTACATCCGACTTGCTGCTCGTTTTTTCCCTCAGGATGACCGAGTATCGGCTGATGCATCCTGTCGGCCTGTGTCTTAGATTGGACGTGCTCCCAAGGCAGAAGATGGACGTAGAAGTTGTCCAGTTCCTCCCAAGCGACTTGGAAGTCGGTTGTGTTTGTCACAACGTTCTTGAAGTGGTTGACAGCTTCGCCTTTCAAACTCTCCTTCAAGTAAAGAAAACGTTCTGGTGGGGACAACGATGGGTCGTTGACGACGAGAACTGTAAACAAGTCTCGAAAGAACGGCCAGTCTTTGTCATTGCCCTCGAACGTAGGCAGAGACAATGTTGGCAACAAGGCGCGTGACCTCTGAGAGTGTGTCTCGACGGCCGTTGCATTTGAAGTCGACGGTTCTGTAACGGTCGCGTCGGCTTCGTGTTCGGCGATCATGTCGAGTAAAGAACCGGCCTGCTCGCAGTAGCTCATGTGGGTCTCCTCGAATTCTTCGTCATCCACATTGTAACTCTCCATCAACTTTGCGTCCTTTCTAGCGGCGGTTCTAATGGCCGAATCGCCCTTGTAGTATGCATCCCAGAGTTGTTTGATGAAAGCGTGAGAGCTACGAAGAATTTCGAGAGAGACTTTGCCCTGGTATCGAGTCTTCAGGATGTCCGCGACCCGAGAGATGCGTTGCGCGAGAAGCCGTTGTTTAATGATGAGGTCAGCCATTGTTGCCAGTATGAGGTCGAAGCACTAAACTGTTCGAATAAAGTAACTGTTCACTTTTTCAAAAGCGAGACGGTTGCGATGCACTAACTTTCCTTTACTTTCCAGTGAACTGCAGCACTGGATCCGGCTCGAAGGACCAAATGTTACGGATTGGAAGGGTTTAAAGCAAGTCACTTCACTTAGAACTAACTTTATTTCCCAAAGTTGGGATCGTTCAATTTGTAATGTATATTATGTACAGGTAGATGTTTTATCTGGCCAAAACACAAGCTCGTTTTGGCTAGATACTGATAATAAAGAGTTTTGAGAACAATGGGGAGAACAAGATGAGTTTTCCCTTGAGAAATATTCACTAGTAAGCGTAGTGTATCCCGAGAATTGAATCTACTAACTCGCGAAAACAGGTCAAGCGACGAACGACGTTTTCTGAAGGACGAGTTAGTACGACTAACGTACTTTGCGATCGGAGTCGAACAGCTGGCAGTTTACCGTCACCGTCGAACTATTGATTGGCGGATCGATAGAGCGATCCGCCAATAGTAATCCCGATTTTGGGTCGTAATCGATTGTAATCGACGTCCGACGGTGCTGGCATAAGCTACTGCGAGCTGCTTATCGACTCTCGATCTCGCTGTTACGTGTGAATCCGCCAATAGCGCGGCGGCGCAGTAAGTCGGCGCGTTCACGCTGCCGAAACACTCAGCCAATCCCAAACAACTCGATTGGCGATCCTAAAAGAGGCGCCACAAAAAATTTCTGTAACATTATTTAAAATATTACTATTAAATATGTTGCTATCTGATATCGATTGCTAAACATTTAAGTATTGTACGATTTATTATATCAATTTCATAACCAAATTTTCATACTGAAATTCATATTGAAATTTAAAAAAACGAGCGCAAAGGCAATATAAAGTACAAAATTAATTCAATCAATTATACAACTCCTGACTTCAAGTGGCTTCTTTTTCATCACAGTTATGTACATACAGTGAGCTACGACCCAGATATCACGGACGTACAATTTACGTCTATACGTCCATTGGACATACATCGGACGTCCGGGTGCTATCTGGGGAAAGTATTTGAACACATGTATGAAAACAGTATAACTTTTTTATAATTGTACCGAACGACCTGATATTTTGTAAGCAATTAGAATCATTGGTTTACTAAATGATCTGCAAAAAAGATATTTTTAACTTCCCAATTCATAGGGAAGTTACTGTAATTTAAATTACAATTTACAAGATTGTATGCAAAACTAAAGCATTTTTTAAAACTTTTTTATTTGGTCCCTTAATAAAAATTTAAAATGTTTGTTTTGTAGATCTATGTTAGTTATACACATGCTGAACAGTGTTCAATAAAAGAAGCGTGGTGGTGAGATTCTATTAAAAACTGATTTATTATAATATAATATGAAATTACACGAAGGATCTCGCACGAGGCTCAAGCATACATCACTTTCGTACAACTGCATACATCACACATACCCTAGATGGCGTTGTCTCACTCATGGCATTGTTATCATGAATAATGATAAATGTGAATGTACCTTAATATTCAACAACACTAAATATTCATAATTTCATCAAAATCGATTAACATATCCAAGAGCTACAAATGGTTAAATGTGGTGAAAATAAATTTCTTAGGATCGAAATCAGAATTTTATCGTAGGTCACTTCTAGATAATAGAACCCCTATCATAGATTTTCGCGACTTTTTGTCAGTTTCTGCTTAAAATCCATAGATTCTTACAACTTTCGATGCGTATCGTTTTTTTCTGCGTCACTCGATTTTGATGAAATTATCAGCATGTGTATACAGAACGCATATTTTAAATTTTCATTACGGGCTCTAATAAAAGAGTTATAATTAGTAGGTAGTATACACCAGTTCTAAATACTAGTTATCATTGTAGGCAGATTTCTACCTTACTGACACCATCATTTTACCTTATAACGCAACCATATTTTGCGGGGGTGGGGGCAGGGGGCATTTTTAGTTTTCCTGGTATTGCATTCAAGACCAGTTTCTTGATATAAACATCCTTTCGATGGCGGGTATCGAGTCGTGATATCAGATCACGTCTGTTCTCACTCAGTCTTTCCTTCTCATTTTTTAAATAAACATCCTTTGACTCCGATCACATCTTCGTTATTGCACATTTTAACATCATTGCAGGGCAGATTTCTGCCTTACCGACACCATCATTTTACCTTTTAGCGTGACCGTATTTTTGCGGAGGGGGAGGGGGATATTTTCAAGGAAATGAATAAATAAACATCTTTGGCTCTGATCACATCTCTGTTTTCGCTCTCCTGGTCTTTATTGTATATTCGTAATAGCAACATCCTTCTGACGGCCGGTATCGAGTCGTCAAGCCCCGCGATATCTGACCACATCTGTTTTCACTCATTGTCAGTCTTTTCATTATCATTTTTTTCCTCTCCTTTATAGAGGGAGTCGTAAAATCGAAGAGTCGTAGCATCGCGTCTGAACGTGTTCAAACGTGTTTCTTACCTATGGGGGAGGGGTTGACTTTGAGTTTTTCGATGACAGTTTCCACGAGAACACGTGCACTTTTGTTTAACACGATTGGCCTGAACGATGTAACAGAGAGAGAGAGAGAGCGAGAGACACCGTTCAAGATGTAAGAGAGAGAGTTTCTAATTAACAGAGCGGTATAGAGTTTCCCTTATCTCTTCGACGCGACTATCGCGAAATAGCGCGAGCCCGTTTCGGAACGGTATAGAGTTTCCTCGTTATCTTTTTCGATGTAAGATCCTGAGAGCGTTAGTCTGCGGGACCGTGACAAATCACACTAGCCAATTGTATTGACCAAATATAATTAAGAATATATCATTCTATATCAATACATTTTGAGTTCATTTCCATTATGCACAGTCCCTTTCGATTTTCCAGTAGTTAGTATCATACCACGATGCATCTATACCACTCAAGGGGTATCAATTTAATTCAATAAGTTACGAGGCAACGGAATCACAACCATATCCTATTTAGTAGCGACCCGGTGCAGTATTCGGAAATTGTGCACCGATTCGCACGCGACGGCCACCAGATGGGGTAAAAACAGTGCCGTGTCTAGAATAAGGTTGCAGAACAGCCGGAGCCCTGAGACCGTTATATTGGCGGGTGTGTATCGGTGTTATCGGTGGGACGTATGTTCTGTCTTGAAACATAATTGCTAACGTTTTAAGAGTAGGTTAACCCTTTACATTTTCATATGTATATACTAATAAGTTTTTAAAATTCTGCGTAGTACTCAAGGTACCCCATTTTTCTGTTACTGAGGCTGAAAACGCTGCCATCTGGTGGCCGTCGCGTGCGAATCGGTGCGCAATTTCCGAACACTGACCCGGTGATGAAACAGTCATCGGTTAGTCCACGACAGATCTCTCAACCCTAACCATCCTCGGTTTACACATAGCTGCCTAACCCTCGGCTCGTAACACTTCTTAACAAAACCGTGGAGAACATTATCGCAAAGGAAAAGGTTACTTCAAATAACCTCGCACATCACCCCTTTTAAGGAAGTACAGTATTTTTGGAATACCTGGTATATTGACATTTCCCTGAAATTTGAACCGTTCTTCTATATCCAATGATTTCTCCGGATTTCCCACAACAACCCTCTATTTCAGCGATGCAAGCTTGTGACGTTGCAAATCTGCGACGTCACTTCTTCGTTAATTTCGATAAGAAAGTAAACGTAGCGAAGGACCAGACCATTAAATAACGAGAGGCGAGACTGGGAAACACAGAATTCGAGAGCGTTACACGAGGAATTTCTGTAATTGCAAGACCGCGTACTGACATCTAGCACGCGCGCCGAGAACGGTAAGTTTCAGGACCGAACGAAGGACCAGGAAACTTGACCACCGACCTCCGAAATTCTCCTGGGAGTACGACTAGCCTACAGGAAAACGTCAGACGAGAATCAATGGCTAATGTTACGTCCCAAGTTGAACGGATAGAGATTTGATAGAGATTTGATAGATTTAAATGAGAGGGATATTGCGCAGTTTCGAACCTACCTGCATTCACCGGCTTCGGTTCGGGAAATTGAAGATTTTGTGAGGTCTATGTGGCTTTACTGTAATTTATTCGTGACGAAGAATTCGAAGTTAGGTATTTGAAATGAATTTGGAGAAGCTGATATTTAATAGAAGTTAAACAAAGTATATTTAAACGATGAATTCAGAATACATTTGAGTTTTGAGTAGTCGATACGAGAGTTAATAATTATTATAAATGTTAGTATTGTAGGATGAATGGTTCGTTGTGCATGCATGCGTGCTGGCAGGCGACCGGGTCATATTGCGACGGACCGGCGCGGCGCCGTTATGTTTGGAAAACTCGAGTGACTAAGAAGGTGCGAATGAAAAGTGTTTAAAGGTCGATTTATACATGACCGATCCGGAGTTCCGGCAAAATATAAATACATAGGTTTAGATGGGACCGTTCACAACCGGTAACCGGACCGGCATTTCTCACAATATTTTTCCGTCTAGCCGGTTGGGCCATATTTCACTGGTGGGTTGACGGCTCCCTGCGGTGCGTGGCAGAAAAAAGGTGTCTATGGGCACCACCACGACTCCTCAGCTAAACTACCGGTAGCTCTCCTTACAAGATCATGTAAATGAGAAACGTTTCTGCCACTTGGTGAATACTTCTTATAAATAATGATTTCAAATAATTATTAGAAAAATATTAGACATGTCTTTGTTCCACAAATTTTTTCATCCTTTCAAGTGTGAAAAAATTTTTTAAAAATATGGTCGTATTCTACGATTCTTCCTTTTGGAAATTCTGTTTTTTTTCACAATTTGTAACAACTTGTCGCCATCTTTCTGATGACCTGTCAATTCCCGTATCCCACTGGCTAATTAGCATCATGTGTCTTTGATGTACAAACAAAATATTCTATATAAACTATAAAGGTTAGGTTTGAATTGTTTCTTATTTCAGGTCCATGAAATTGCTGAATATTCTTTAAATATTCTCAAATAAGAGTCGACGGCGTTTATCCTAAAATTACACCTTCCACAAAGTGAAAAACATTTTCAATTTGTTTATGTCCAATACACTGCCCCATACAAGCGATAGGGAACAGCAGTGGATTAACCCTTTTTGCACTCGGAGCTACTTTAACTCGAAAATCAAACATTTCTTCTGACCTAGAATATTTCCCCTAGTAGCACAAAATATTGCATGTTGTTTGACAAATTGTTTTTTACGGTACCCTTTGTCAGATGATATTCTTATTTTTCGTTATCATGATACAATAAATTGTTATTGTTTTTCGTTATAACGTTTAAAAATTCCTTAATATCGTATTTTCCACCAATTAGCACGACGAACTCTGATAATTTCTAGTTAATAGCTTTTTAAATAAATGTTATATTCTGCCTTCGTGTCGTCCGGTTTCCGGACAGATATCCTCTAGATGAATCCTTCCGGATTGCCGGAGACTCGGACCATAGGCTGCTCCTGAGGTGTAGAGGGGAGTAAACGGTTCATGGAACCCCTGGGGTTAGGGTTGTAAATTACACAATCTTCGGCTCTGAGCCTTTGTCGAGCGTCTCGAAACCTTCTCAAGTTGCCTGAGAAACCTGACGGAAATGTATAAATGCCCAAAAACGCCGTCCGCTGCCGGACGGTCATGTATAAATCGACCTTAAAGCTGAGCGATAGGAAAGTATATGTGTTTTTATGAATGTAAGCCATGGATGTGAGAGACAGAGTGCAGGTGAGAGATAGAGTGCAAGAGAGACTAATGCAAGGGGTGAACGATATAAAGTGTGGAAGTTCGGCGGGCGAATGGGTCATTGGTATGTGAGCGAGCGTCAGAGAATCTTGCGAGAGCGTTTAAGAGAACTATTAGACTACAGCGAACATTTAGCTTAATTAAATATAGAGTTAATAATATTATCAGTGAAACGCGTTTGATTGACCTCCCCGTTCCTCAAGAATCCTACAGTATTTTACCGTTACGCTGGTTATGTGATAATGAATCCACTAAGGTTCGGTTAGAGTTGTTTTGGTTACACACACTTTTACAATCACGAACGTTATCGAGTCGTGGCTTTTTCACGAATATTATTTGAGACTATAATAGTACGACTCGCTAATCGACTGCTGATTTTATTACTACTGGCCCGCTGGCGAGGTGTCGTCGTTTTTATATTTTCTTCTATCCTTTGTTCTAAGCCAAATCCTTGTGGAGTTGGTTCGGTTTTCACATGTCATCATAATCGTAGTCTGCAGTTTTGTTCGTTGAATTATTCCTGTGTCTTTCTCTCTCTTAGCTGGATCCTCCGCTTTTCGCGTTCTTCCGGAGTGCTTTCAGTCTATGTGTCAGCTCTATTGCGTTCTTGGTCTTCTTGGTATTTAATTTTGTTTGGGTGGTTTTCTTGTAATTTTGCGCTGCAGGTAGCCTGCAGATGCTTTGTTGTTTAACATCGCTCGCGTATTATATTTCGGTTTATTCGCTTAGTATATGATTACAATATTTTATTTCTATTTCTTGTGCAACATTAGTCAGAGAAAATATTAAATAAACTTAGAGAATATTTGTATTGTGGTTATTTGTTATTTATTAATGACGGTTGGACCACCGGACGTGACACTAATATAGCGAAGTCCCGTGTACGGGTAATCAAAATTGGTGTCGAGATTGAATTGAAGAGACAGGAACCCCATTGATCACCTCATCATTTCGCGATCCCGACGCAGCCTCATCCAGCGATAAACAGGGTTCCAGCGAGGATGGTGCTACCGAAAGCCAAAACGAGGCACAAGCCTCTCTCGGTTCTCAGGGAGACTGAGAATATTTCGCGTCAGGGTCCAGGGGCCAAGGACCCTCGTCGAGACGGTCCTGATACGTGAACGTTGCGCGCGGGTACCGCGTTCTAAGAAAATTCGGCAAGGAATTCGGGTGGGAGGAACGACAATGGTTGCGATGCGCAACCGAAGATTGATGATCACTGCCACGCTAGCCGTCACGTTTAGACGATCATCGTTAAAAATCACGCAACGCGAACTGCCGCACTCCAAGCTCTCGTGAGCAGAGAAAATCCGTAACGCGTCCAAAGACTCGTAGTCGCGAGGAAGGGTGAGTTCCCCGGAATCCCGGTCGCGTGAGATTCGAAAAATTCGTTGGCCTACAAGTGATTCCCGTGCGAGCCGAATTACTCAGGCGCAAGAACCCCAGTGTCGAGAGGCTAGCCTAGACCCATGGAAGACCGAGCGAAAGAGGCGAAAACGTTAAGTCGCAGTAAGTGGTCTTTTCAAAATTTCGGAAGCGAGTTGGCTCGAGATTTGTCGCGCGAGGACGAACGTTCGTTGTTTCGTCCTCGACCTTTCGCTTGGGCCGAGACGCCAAGCGTCTCAGGTCGTACCGGAAGCCATTTGAGAGTTATTTCGCGGAGGAGTTCCCTAAAGTCTCGCAATCGGAAGTTTCCTCGGAGAAATATTGTCACGCGAGGATAGCTCATTTGATTTTCCAACTACGACCCGCATCTTGTGTCACGCTGCGTAACGGACAGCGTTCCGAATTCTTCGCCGTGCGTATCGTCCACTGTACGCCTTGCGTGCGAGAGCTATCGCGACTGTCTTGTCTCGCGCCGTCCACCAGCCATCGATCGAATCGATACCGGCCATCCGTACCCTTCTGCGCGCTTTTTGACACTATAACCGCATTGCGGCCGACCATCAGTTCGCCATAATTGTATGAAGAGCGCTGGCCTTCGGGTGTGGTCACGTGACCGCTTATTAACTTCCCTATTCATAGGGAAGTTATTGTAATTACCCCGAAAATCGAAAATCGATTTTTTAGCAGATCTTCACGTTTCATGGTCATTGGAGTCATTTTAGACTATTTTTATCAAAATGTTTTGTGTGTGTGTGTGTGTGTGTGTGTGTGTGTGTGTGTGTGTGTGCGTGCGTGCGTGCGTGCGTGCGTGCGTGCGTGCGTGCGTGCGTGCGTGCGTGCGTGCGTGCGTGCGTGCGTATGTCCGTTTGTATGGTATCAAATTTTTCGTTAACGTTTTCTTAAAAAAGAACAATGCGATCAGAATAATGAATGATGCAATCGATGCGCCCCGCTGGAACTTAGAGCTGATTAGATTTTGGTCCATATTGGTCAAGTAGTTTTTTAGTTTTTTTAGTTTTCTTCGAAAGAAGTTCATTCAACAATGCAAATTATACGAGAGGACGGAAATTTTCCACTGCAGAAACAAACGAAAAAGTTATATATAATTTTTTTTTATTTTTAAAAAATTTTTTTATAATTTAAAGAAAAAAAATTTTTTTTTAATTAACTTCCCGATTCATAGGGAAGTTACTGTAATTACCCCGAAAATCGAAAATCGATTTTTTAGCAGATCTTCACGTTTCATGGTCATTGGAGTCATTTTAGACTATTTTTATCAAATTGTTAGTATGTGTGTGTGTGTGCGCGCGCGTATGACCGTTTTTATGTTATCAAACTTTTCGTTAACGTTTTCTGAAAAAGTAACAACGCGATCAGAATGATGAATGATGCAATCGATGTGCCCCGTCGTAACTTAGAGCTGATTAGATTTTGGTCCATATTGGTCAAGCAGTTTTTTAGATTTTTTAGTTGTTTTCGAAAGAAGTTCATTCAACAATGCAATTTATACGAGAGGATGGAAATTTTCCACCAAATAAACTAACGTAATTATATGTATTTAATTTTTTTTTAAGTATGCAGTTAATGCTAATGTTACCGCTTGCAACTAACGAATTGGGAAGTTCTTTGTGTGGCTCGTGGAGAGTCACACACAAAATAAAAAAAAACCCTTAATAGCTGTATGCCTCACTAGCAATGCGTACCACTAACCTTTTCGCAAGAGCAGTCCTACCCGCGAGCTCGCGAAGCGAGCGAGCAACAACAACCCCACCCGCGAGCTCGCGAAGCGAGCGAGCAACAATAACCAGCTAGTTTGTAAATTAAGATCGGACAAGGAATAAATTTCCACTCGATACAAATTCTGTAGTATTCGATCACCCTGTGAGATCCGTCCTGCCGTGAAAATCATCCTCGTCCTTCCTGTGTCCGGACCACCTGGCCCAATCGTGTCTGCCATCAAGATCCGCGTTTTCGTAAGTCCGATTCTCGTGCTCGGCTTTTCCGAACCCGAGAAATTTCATAGCAGTGTCGGATTTTCAAAAGTTTCCGAAAGTTCTCTGGCTCATAAGAACCCGAAGTCACCCATTCCGGGGGTTCTCCAGCCTTCCATTCGTGGGCGATGTGACAAGTGTCACGTCCGGTGGTTCTGTCATAGATAGTAATTAATAAATTCAATCATATATGTATATATAACATATACTTTCTGAATTCCTTTTCTTGTTTTATTAAGATTGCGCGAGAATTGTAACCAATTATTATACCAAATATTATATTGAATATTGAATTATCGTATTTTATACCGTACTGCGAGCGATCGAATTAAGAAGAATTATAAGATGTATTTTAGATGTATTTCGCTACAGCGAACTACATAGGATTGTTAACTCATGTGATCTATTTCAAAACTAAACTTCTTTTTTTAAATTCAAAGCTTCACCGAACTAATTCATAGTGAAATATGTTTTAAACAAATGAAATAATTCGAAACATGATAAGCGAGCGATACGTGATAATAGACCGGTGCAAATGAATGGAATATCATACGTCCGG
Source organism: Lasioglossum villosulum (assembly GCA_963971365.1). Classification (NCBI taxonomy): domain Eukaryota; kingdom Metazoa; phylum Arthropoda; class Insecta; order Hymenoptera; family Halictidae; genus Lasioglossum; species Lasioglossum villosulum. The sequence goes on from OZ020500.1 coordinate 22,116,944, forward strand.
TCAAGAGATAGACGATGGATTAAGAAGAAAATGATTACAAAGAAATTGATGAGCATGCATCCACCATAAGAAGATTAAGCGAAGAACAATGGATTAACAAATCTATAAAGGGAGCCTCCTCATCAGGAGCAGTCAGTCGACAATCAAAATCTCCGGAGTTTTTCTCGTTCGTATTCAGAATCTTAAACGTACACGCAGTCAATCTAAATCGTGCTAAAGTATTAAAGTAATCAGCAATAATTTAAAGGTGAAGTTTAAATTTAATAAAAGGCGTGTACACCCGCCGGATCACCAAAACACCACCAATTCATCAAAGAGCGGCTGAAGCGAATACTCAGCAATCGAAACCATACAATAGTTTAAGGAAACAAAGCGAGATTCATCTATCGGTAAATACTAACAATTTACAATTAGATATTAACTAATTCTATGTATTCTGAATTTGTTTCATTTATAAAATATACTTTGTTCAATTGTTACATTTAAAATCAATCTTCAAAATCATTATAAAATACCCAACGTCGATTTCTCCGTTCCACATCCTTATTTAAAGCCATTTTCATTTAAAAGTACCCTCAATTACCCGAACCGAAGCCGGTGAATGCAGGTAGGTTCAAAACTGCGTTATATCTCCTATTAAAATCTTAAACTCTTTAACTACTCTAAAAACGTCTCAACAAGGACGTAACACAAGTTATAATTTTAATGAATATGCGCCTGCGTTCTCATTTAGAATGATTGTCCAGATCTTCTTGTACAGCTTCCAATTACTATTTGCTAGAAAATCTTCAGTCACACGTTCAATTGATTCTCAACGAATGCGAACGTTGCACACAATCCATAAACCATAAACATCTTCAGGTACTTCAGGCTTATGATTGCATTCATTTAATTTATTGAGTCACGATTCTGTAAAAATTATATGGAATTTTATTCCTAACAGCAATTAAAAATACAACAATTAAGAATATTTGCATTAATCCATTAATTAAGTTTCTATGTGATTCTACTTTCTTGACTTCGATTCCTTTTATTGTATCTTACTAGAAGAATTTAATTATTTATTTAATAATTATTTAAATATAATACTTGAAAATATTATTATTTGAAAAAAAAATAATTTGTAATATAATTCGATCCTTAAAGAAAATTGTTGGACAAGAAATTCCTTTAAAATTACATTATACTATAAGATTTTAGATTATTTGGTAATTCTGCATAAAAGGTTGCATCTCACTGATTTTGATAAAATTTAAGTATTATTGTGGGATCCTAAGATTTCACAGTACGCTTTAAGCGTGAAATAGAATTAATAAAGGTGAAAATGAATGAGTGTAACGAATTACACTGTAGCGGCACAGCTATCCGCAAACCGCACTCGACACGTGTTCGGCACAGCTTTCCGAAAATGTCCTGTTTTTCGTCACTCGATATTCGCAGTTTGCTATTCGGCGTTCGCTTACACACTGCCGGGTAAGATTTGAATTCACGCCGCTCGTTGTAAACACACGTATACGTACATACTTACATCGCGACATTGCTCATTACAAATGTGCCTAAGCACGGAAAGACATACTCATTCAGATGCACATACGCATTCAGACGCACACACGCGTGTACGCACGCACATAATGATCCTACATTATTGTAAAATTCTACATTCCGAACACCGTTTTGAGATATTTGCGAAATAGTATTGCGGCTACTACTGCATTGAATTTTGTCTGTACGTGCACATCCGTGGCGTGCAGATACGTCAGCACAGTGCAAAAAATCGTCAAGTGTTTCTACAGATATATCACCACGATCGTAAATCGATCTATAACCTATATATATATATATATATATATATATATATATATATATATATATATATATATATATATATATATCGCGTGAACTTTTTACAACAAATAATAATGAAGGTTTAATTTCTTATATAGAAAAAATGATGGGTTGAATTTTACTTTCCTAAATATTATATGTATTTTTATATTTTCTAATAGAGTTTTCGACCAGAATTAAATACTAAAATATATCTGCTTAAATTACCTAAAATATAAATTGGATGAACTTTGGAAACTCTCTCCCCCCTTTCGACACGTGATGTACGTCATTCAAGGCCTCGTACAAACTTAAATAGCACGGCGAACCGCGCATTTCGGCAAAGTTTTCGGCGCGCCGAGTGCCACGCAAATTTGTACAATTTTCAAAATTTCTTGCGAACAACTATGGAAGCTGTAGCGGCGTATACTATACAAAGAAATACAGTAAATGTTGGTAGTTTATTGAGTGAATTAAAGTTTCAAAGTGAAATGGTTAGGCCTGTACGAAGCATTAAAGACATTAAAGACTGTGCTCAACCGGGGACCCGTGCCAAAAATCATAAATTTCGACCGCCGGTTAACGGATCATTGCTGCGCGTAAACAAAGGTTTCCAGGAGGTCCCCAACTCCTTTAGGAAAACTACAATAGGATAGCTCTCCTTTAAGACATCATGGAACTAATAGTAAGAAACTTGCTGCCATTTGGTGTGGATTCTTCTTAAATAATAATGTCAAATAATTATTAGAATATATCTTTGTTCTGCAAATTGTTCCACCGGTTCGAGAAAAAGATTAAATTCCTGTGTAATTACACTAATTATAAATCTCCCTGGTGTCCCTATTGACGCACGTGGTAGTAATGAAGGCAGAAGGCATTGTACCGTTCGTTCGTTAGCTTAAGCCTTAAGCCCATCCATTTTATAACAGGTGAGGACGGGTGCTGGGTTACTCTAAAAATGAGTCTATTGTGAATATAAGGTACTTTGACAAGCATGAATTTCTTCATGACCACCGTCCGACGAAAACACGGAGGAAGACGCGTGATCATCACGTGTTAGAAGGGACTTCCTCATACTAGATTATAATGTATCAACTCAGAATCCATAGCTATACAGGGTGTCCCAAAATAAGTGTAACTCCCGGAAATGGGAAGTTCCTTGGGTCATTAGTGACATTTTCCTTTACAAAAATGGTGTCCGCGGTTTTGTTTAGGAGTTATCGACGAAAAACACGGACCACTCAGAGCGCGGCTACAGCGGATTGATTCTGATTCGGCCAATAGCGACACCACGTTAAGCGGACCTGTTGCCGAGTCGGACTCCGTTCGCTATAGCCGGGCTCTGATTGGTCCGTATTTTTCGATAGTAAATCCTAAACAAAGCCGCAGACGCCATTTTTGTAAAGGAAAATGTCGCTTCAAATGACCCAGGGAACCTCCCATTTCCGGGAGTTACACTTATTTTGGGACATCCTGTGTATTGCAAAGTTGCCCGAAAAGGCGTGGTGTGTTGCCCGCCGATTTGTTTATACCAGACGTGGGCGCGGTTGGCCCGCGAAGCACATGTTGGTACTTCTCCTCTTCGCATCGTCGGCCAGTTAGTCCCCACCACGGGGACTTAGCCTCAGCGGCTAAGGGAAGAGTCGGAGTGGCCGTGGTGAAGACTAACTAGCCAACTAAGCGAAGAGGAGAAGCAGCAACATGTGTTCCGTGGGCCAACCTCGCCCAGGTCTGGTTTAAGGTGGGATCTCCTTTGCGCGTCTCGACCAGGGGCTGTCGACTCCCATAGCGACGAATATAATTCTAATTCATACCCCTAAGGTATGGTGGCAGCACAGTAGTGCCTCGGTGGTGGGGAAATCCTATCTTTGCCTTGCGCGTCATTCAACTATTTGACGCCATCAGACGCCATTTATAACTGTTGCAAACTGTTGCGGAGTCAGGCTGTTGCTGAGTTTCCATATTTGCTGCTTATTTGTTGATGTAATTCAATGTAATTGTTCAATGTAATTATTATATGTTACATTACCAATTCATTTTCCCTGAAAATAAATTCATAACCATCAATAGCTAGCGAAGAATACGATTACACGTACATATATGCAGGGTTGATCATGTGCGAGTTAGGTGTGCGTGTGATCACACACTGCTTGTATCCCTACTCTTTGGTCTCTACTGTGCTGCCACCATGCCCAAGGGGACTGAACTACAACTAAATTAGTGTCCACTTTTTTATATGGGAGTCGACATACCCTGGTCTCGACGCAGCGTTTTGTTATTCCAGCGCCATTTATACTCCATTTGTCATACTTCACATCAGAAAAGAAAAGAAAATAAAAGAAAAGAGCTACGACGAATGGAGTATGGATCGCAAAACGTTGCGTCTAGACGCGCAAAGGAGATTCAACCTTTATAGAGCTGTCCCTTGCGAGCAATAGCGGAGCAGCAGTAGTCTAAGACCAAAGATGTTAAATCGGTACCGCCCTCTACTTGTAGAGGATGGCAGGACGCCATCTCACATGGGTCCCAACTGTTGATTGTATTGATGCGACCCCGAAAAGGAGGTTTCCAAACAGGACAACCGTGACGCATCTATGTACGTACGAATGTGCGGCTGATTGGATCAGAGAGGAGGAGGCATGCCTAGTTCCATCTGCATCTTCGGCTGTGTCAAAATATTGGCTGCAGCGACCACGCACACTATGCAGCATGCAACGTCGAAGTCAAAACATTGAGACTACGGGCGCGGCTGTGGTGGGGATAGGCAGATCATATGTTAGGCGCGATTTGTTCGGTGCCGTTCCCGGGGCTGTTCCCTATGGAGAGGTCTACGGCGGGTCATTGCACTATTGAGCGGGATATCGGTACTTACGAACACAACACGTGTTTACTGTAAAGTAATTTGCGCGGACCCCGACTTCGGCGAAATGAAAATGCTACATCCGAGCAATATATGAAACAGCACGTTCAGTCGTCTTTGTTGTAAATGATCGCTGTTTGTACATACCTGCAAAAGTGTATACCTTTTTTCAGTGAATTGCCAAAATAGGGAAAACAGGGAGATTTTTAATTAGTGTAATTACAGAGGAATTTAATCTTTTTAACTTACTTCTCATCAACGAATTTCATAACTTTCGATGATGAAAATAGAAGAATAAGGTACACCAAAAGTTAAAAGGTTCGTTGATGGGAAGTAAGTGAAAAACACGTTGCTAGGAGTAATTCGGATGCGGGAATTGACAGGTTACCTGAGAAAGATGGCAACAAGTTGTTACAAATAATGGAGGAGAAGAACGGAAAGAGGAACAACCGTAGAATACGAATATTTCTTAAAAAATTTTCAACAAGCACGAACCGGTAGAACAATTTGCAGATCATAGATGTTCTAATCATTATTTTAAATTATTATTTAAGAATAATCCACACTAAATGGCAGGAACATTTCCTAGCTCCATGATGTTTTAAAGGAGAGCTATAGGTAGTTTTCCTAAAGGAGTGGGAATCCCCTGGAAACCTTTCCTTTCATTACGCACAGCAAGCAGCGTGCCGTTAACCAGCGCTCAAGATTTACAGTATTTAGTACCGGCACCTGGAGTCGGCGTTCGTATGATCGCAGCCTAAATGACTTGGCTGGAGATATTATGACATTTAGACGAACATTGCACCGATGGCCGTACCAAACGGTGCCACAAACGCCGCCGCGCGCATTCGCCCGCGTTGGCGCGCATTTCAGCACGCATTTCGGCGCCCATAAAATAAATCCTCTGGTACAAAAAACTTCTTGCAGTCTAGTAATGTTTAGATGTAAATTAAGATTGGAAATGCTAAATAATCCTAATGAAGCGACAACAAGATCAGGTACAACTCTCGATGCAGTATTTGCAAGACATTTAGACAAAATTGAATCAAGAATATTTATATCATATTTTAGCTATCACGAGTCAATTGTTTGAATGATAGAATCATAGAAAATCATAGAAAAAAAATAATGAACGATCAAAAGTTGCGACGCAAAGGAGAGCATATCGAAAATACTATGAACTATGTCTCTTTATTTCTCATACGCTCTCCTTCTTTCCGTTTTTATTCAGAATACGCATCGTAGAATTATAAAAAGACGAAAATTCATCATGTTGCAATATCTCCAAAAATTGAAGTCATTTAGTCTTGAATCTGATGTTTTCAATGCTTCGCCCTGACCTGAACATTTCACTTTGAAACCTTAATTCACTCAATAAACTGCCAACATTATCTGTATTTCTTTGTGTAGTACATGTACGCCACTGCAACTTCCATAGTTGCTCGCAAAAAATTCTGGAAATAGCACAAATCCGTTCTGTTCGCGGTTCGGCACGCTGTTCACCGCGCTGTTTAGGTCTGTACGAGGCCTAAGAATAAGTAGGAGCGAGTACATATTATGTATTACTTGTTACACCAATGGTTCGGTACGTCATGTGGCATTGAAACGAATGGAACCTATTAGATTACTAGCTTTCCCCCGCCTCGCGTTGCTGTGGCACATTATTTTTTAAAAGCATGTACGTATTGAACGTGTTTATGATAATCTATGTCGTTCAATTCTATTTCGCATTTCGATTTGGTCTGTAGTTCTCTCTCGTTCTTTCTCACTCTCTCTCTCTGTCATTCTTTGTCTCTCTCTCACAGACTTTCCCTGTCTCTCCCTTTCTGTCTCTCTCCCTCCCAGTCTCAAATTGAACATAGGTGCTACCAGTCAAAAGTTATTAGCAGAAAGTGCCCAAAAGAGGGCGAAAAAGTTGTAATGACTTTACAACTTTTGAACGAATGGACTTTTTCAAATGCGGTTTTCTCCTAAACCTTACTGAAGAAACGCCACATTTTATGGTTCAAAGCACAGTTACTACGTTGAGCCGTTCTCAAGTGATGCCGTTACAAACAGACATACATACAGACAGACACGACTTTATTATATACTGGCTTTCCTCCGCCACGCGTTGCTGTGGCACATTATTTTTTAAATGTCGATATTGAATGTGTTTGTGATAATCTATTTCGTTCAATTCCATTTCGCTTGCCACGTTGCTCTGTAGTTCTCTCTCCCTCTCTCTCTCTCTCTCTCAGATTTTTCCTTAATCCTACAAATGCAAAGCTACAGCTATTTAAAAAGTCGGTAAACCAAAAAGTTTAAGAGAACTGCACACTTTTTATGTTATAACTCCCAAATTATGCAACATTCACAATCAGGTCATTGGTCATTTTGAAAGAACTCGGCGAACTGAATCCAATGAGTACCTCCAATTGAATATATGTGCTACCAGTCAAAAGTTGTAGGCAGAAACGTGCGCAAATGAGAGCGAAAAGTCAATTGCGAACGGCAGAATGTAGAATGTTGCGTTTTGAAACTTTAGACGCGGTGTTTCTTCGGGAAGGTTCTGGAGAAAACCGCATTCGAAACAGTCCTTTCGTTGAAAAGTTATAAGCAGAAACGTGCGCAAACGAGAGGAAAAAAGTTGACATGTGTTCACTAATGACGTCACAACTTTTGAACCAATAGACTTTTTTGAATGCGGATTGCTCTAAAACCTTATCGAAAAAACGCCGCGTCTAATGGTCGAAACCCCAGCTAATAAGGCAGCAATACTGGCCTTTGCAGATGACATTGTTGCCTACATCTCAAGCAATGGAGTTAATATTATTCAGTTAGAGCTCGAGACAACAGTTGAAAAAATTAGCAAATATATCTGCACCTGGAACCTTAGGTTAAATCCATCAAAATGCGCAACTATCCTTTTTCGAAAACCCGTTTGCTTCCTCTCCTCCAACATTAAAACCGGCCACAACAAATTCCAAATTCAGACCACAGTCCCAGGCACCTCAATCAAGAAAGCTCTATCACACAAAAAAACAATCAAATATCTTGGTGTACAAATCAATTACCTCCTACGAGGTAACTTCCACATTGATAGCCAACTGACCAAAGCAGGAGCAGCCTTCAAAGCCAATAGTCGACTCTTTCATAACAAACATCTCACACATAAAGCAAGAACAATCCTCTACATGTTATTAATCAGACCCATAATCACGTACGCAGCCCCCATCTGGTGGAACATCAACCACGCTATAATGCAGAGAATTAAAATATTTGAGACATCCCTAGAATAGACCTTTTCACTATACGCTTAACCAGAGAATACTTCAGAAAACTACCACACATTGACAACTAGTAACCTAGTCCTACCCGACGAAACGACTACATACAATCAATTGGTGAACGGCTACATACCAGTACAAGTCTTCACCTTATGTGATAAAATAGACCTTATACAAGATGACAACAACGTGCCTTTAATTTAGCACTGGCTTTTCATTTTCTCAATTTTAATCCTTAAATTTATGTATGTATATCATATTTGTTACCCTTAGGGTTTCAAATCCATTTACCAATCTCCCTTCTTTCCACTCTCTCTATCGCCAAATTTCAGCCTAATTTTCAGCGGGATCTACTCTTTTTATTACGGTGGGTTCCGAACCACCTTTTTGCCAACAACACGCGACCGGTACCCGGGCAGCCACCGCCTGGTGTATGCTCTATACCCATGCGGTCACCCATCCAAGCACCGGTCACGTCCAACGTTGTTTAACTTCGGTGATCGTACGAGAACCGGTTTTTGAAGCGAGGCAATGGTTGTTGACATCCTTAAATTTATGACATCTGCCAATAAAAAGTTATTTTTTCAATAGAAAATGCATGTCTTCTATTCGTGAGTATTGAAAAAGCAGTCTTTGGGAAAACCCAATGTGACCCTATACGCGGGTTTCCTAATACAGGCATCATTCGGCTTTCCCAATTAGGTAATCGTTGAAATTCCGCCTTACATTCCGCATGTCTGCCTAATGGGGATGCCCATTTGGGCCTAACGCGAAATTAGGCTAGCATAATACAGACCTAACGGTCTGCCTAAGTGAAATTCTAATCGGGCTATTATGATATCGGTTCTGGTTCTCGAAACAATTATTAAAAACCGACATGATGTTGTAACTGTTATTAAATAGAATATCGGTTCTGGATTTTGGTTCAGTCATTCTGTATTGTTACGTGATTATTTTTCGCGATCGTGAATTGTTTTTAGAAAAATAGGAAATGATGTTATCGGCTCACAGGTTCGATCATGATTCTACAAACATAATTTGAGTGGTACTACAAATGTTGATTCCTGTTTGAATCAATTTCTTAAGACCACACGTTTGAGCTATTCCATTTGTGTACCATTCAAATTATATTTGTAGAATCATGATCGAACCTGTGCGCCGATAACATAATTATCTATTCTGTATTGTGTTCGGCCTTATATGTTTATTATTTAAATAGTTATTTATTAATATTTATTAATATTTATTAATATTTACAGTTGAAACAATTTTTAAATGAACAAATTTTTATAATTTGTTCGTGTATTCATTATTTGAATGATTATTTCAACAATAATTTATTGTACAAATAATTGTTTAAACAAATAAATTAGTATAATTTGTTTCTATATCGATTCATTCAAAAATGTATGTATTTGAACAATTATTTTAATAATGAATTATTATTGGGATAATAATTCAAATAATGAATGTAGAAACAAATCATGAACATTTATTTATTTGAAAATTGTCTAAATTATAAATAACAATAATTAACTACTTTAATAATAAATATACAAGGTCGAACACAATACGGAATACTGAATGACAGAACCGATGTTCTCGTAACAGTTATAACATCATTTTGTTATTTTCAGATTCGTTTCAGTCCTTGTCGGTTCTGTCTCGAAATAATATGAACTATTGGATAAGTGGACAATGTCGTAATATATTTTACTCGACTGTTCTTTTCATGTTATCTGGTTATCTACATTTGTTCGGTATCGGCATAACTGTCAACGATTCAAATGAAGATGCTTTGATCGTTGGTGATCAGTTCCTTATTGTTTTCGTGTCACGAGTGCTCGGCCTGCGAAACAGTGGTCTTGTCCGCGTAACAATCACCAACGTCGAACACCTCCGTTTGAATCGCTGACAAAGGTGAACCGAATTCACCAATCGAACAAGAGCGATTTTAACCACTTTCAGTCGCTCGTGTGTAACCGCGCGTGCGAACGACTCACTCTCTATTAAGGGGGTAGAGTACCCACGTGACATTACTAGAATCTAACCAGAATCTAACTAGAAAACAAGTGAAAACAGGGGTTTACGGGAACACACCTCACGTCGTCATATGATTATATTTTGAGCTGAGTGAGGGCTCATTCTAAAGAGGAAGGTTAAACGAAGCGCGCGTGGGTCCAACTTCAGTTACATTATGTTTATATCCAGTAATGTGACTGTCCAAAGTAGGGAAAACAAATGAAGAAAAATTCCGGATTTTCTAATGTATTTTTCGATCACAAAAAGATTTTTCCTGCTTATTTAGGGACCCACGCGCGCTTCGTTTAACCTTCCTCTTTCAAATGAGCCCTCATTGAGCTCAATATAAAATCGTATGAGGATGTGAGGTGTGTTCCCGTGATCGCATTCAATTGTTTCCCAGATTCCCTTCATGAAGGGTGAGTAGAAGCAATTTTAGTTCAGCTACTTGGACGAGATGGCGCTTTGTCAGGAGAATTATCAGCGTAGTTTCATAACAACAAAAGTGTAAAGGGCATGAAGCCACTCGGATGCATTAATAGCAATAAAGATATTGATGAAAAGAAAAAAACCTGTAATATAGCGAAATTGAAGCGTTAGATTCATACAGATGTATGTTCATCACTGTTGCCAAATTGGTTTTTCGCGCGGGGGTTGGTCACACTGAAAAATACCATGGTCACGTGGGGCCTCTACCCCCTTAAGGGGGTACCAGACCCATGGATATGACTAGCATATTACTAGAATATTACTAGAAAAACAAGTGAAAACCGTGTTTACGGGAAACCATTTTTTGTTTTTATACAAGCATGTTACGAGCTGTGTGAGGGCTTGTTCTAAAGAGGAAGGTTCATCATAGCCCGCTCTGCTCATGATTTAACAAGATTATGTTTATATTTAATAATATGAGCGTCCAAAGTAAGGCAAACAAGTCGAGACAACCACCCTCTGGTTCCCATGTATTTTTCTAATACAAAACGGTTTTTCTGACTTAAATCATGAGCAGAGCGGGCTATGATGAACCTTCCTCTTTACAATGAGCCCTTATACAGCTCATAACATGCTAATATACGAACAAAAAATGTTTTCCCGCAAACACTGTTTTGTTGATAAAATCAGTGTTTACGGGAAAACATTTTTTGTCCTCATATTAGCATATTCTGAGCTGTGTGTGGGCTTATTCTAAAGAGGAAGGTTCATCATAGCCCGCTCTGCTAATGATTTAGATAGATTATGTTTATATCTAATAATATGAGTGTCCAAAGTAGGGAAAACAAATTAAGAAAAATTCCGCAGATTCTAATGTATTTTTCTAATACAAAATGATTTTTTCGACTTAAATCATGAGCAGAGCGGGCTATGATGGACCTTCCTCTTTACAATGAGCCCTCACACAGCTCATAAGATGCTAATATGAGGACAAAAAATGTTTTCCCGTGATCGCATTCAATTGTTCCCCAGATTCCGTTCATGAAGGGCAATGAAGGGCAAGTAGAACCAATTTTAGTTCAGCTACTCAAACGAGATGGCGCTTAGACAGGAGAACTGTAGGGAATTGACTCGTTGAGGGAAAAGGTTGAATCCCTGCAGTCCACTATAATTATTATTTTGTCAACTGTTCACAATATCTTTATTATGAAAGGCCCGATACTTGTGGGCGTACACGTGTACAATAAATGGTTAGCGCAAAATACTTGTTCGTCTAAATGAATAAGCTCTGTCTACTCGAGACGCCAGTCGCCAGTGAAGTGTCTTGGCGTCGAATCCCGCGCAACAACATGCGCGGTAGTTGGTAGTCGGCGCTGCCAACTTGATCGCCAGTTCATCGTTGGAGAGTTGCCTGGGGAATATGGCGTTAGAAAGCCAAGATCCCCACAGAACTATCAGCGTAGATTCGTAACAACAGAAATATAAAGGGCTTGAAGCCACTCGGATCCATTAATGGCAATAAAGATATTGATAAAAAGAAAAAAACCTGTATTGATAGCGAAATTGAAGCATTAGATTGATACAAATGTATGTTCATCACTGTTGCCAAACTGTTTTTTACCGTAGAGGTTGGTTGCACTGATAAGTACCCAGATCAGAGGGTCTGGTACCCCTTAAGGGGGTAGGGTACTCACGTGACATTACTAGAATGTAACCAGAATCTAACTAGATTTTGGGCCAAAAAGGGGTTTACGGGAACACACCTCACGTCCTCATACGATTATATTTTAAGCTGAATGAGGGCTCATTCTAAAGGGGAAGGTTAAATGAAGCGCGCGTGGTTCCAACTTCAGTTACATTCTGTTTATATGTAGTAATGTGAGTGTCCAAAGTAGGGAAAACAAATGAAGAAAAATTCCGGAAATTCTAATGTATTTTTCGATCACAAAAAGGTTTTTCCTGCTAATTTAGGGACCCACGCCGCGCTTCATTTAACCTTCCTCTTTCAAATGAGTCCTCACTCAGCTCAATACATAATCGTATGAGGACTTGAGTTGTGTTCCCGTGATCTCATTCAATTGTTCCCCAGATTCCGTTCGTGAAGGGCAATGAAGGGCAAGTAGAAGCAATTTTAGTTCAGCTGCTTGGACGAGATGGCGCTTAGTCAGGAGAATTATCAGCGTAGTTTCTTCACAACAAAAGTGTAAAGGGCATGAAGCCACTCGGATCCATTAATAGCAATAAAGATAATGATTAAAAGAAAAAAACATGTAATTATAGCGAAATTGAAGCGTTAGATTGATACGAATGTATGTTCATCACTGTTGCCAAATTGGTTTTCCGCGCGGGGGTTGGTCACAATGAAAAATACCATGGTCACGGGGGTACCCTACCCTCTTAAGATTCCGCAGCTCTGCTTGCACGATTAAAAGTAACGCTCAACTATCGCAACGTTCGTTTGCAAATCTCAGCGTCTCGCGACATCGTCGCTATTTCTTTAAAATTCTGTTTTTCTTGTGTTCAGTTTGTACAACTCGTTCGTTGACTGTGTCTTCGATAAAGTATTGTGCTGGACGAAACGGAGTTCAGATCTCTCGCCGCGAACCTGAACCACGTCCTCAGCGCTCAATTCTGAGTGGTCCCGGCATCAGGCTCTCGAACAACGTTCAAGCCGAAACAATATTAATTTAGATAATTTATATTTTTGTATGAAATAACGTGTAAAACGGATAATTCTGTAAAATCTAAATGTTTTAATTTTTGTACAAAAATACTAATATAATTATATTTTCAGCAATAATGAACTGCGTTTACAATTAACAATATTTCCCGCTGTAGAGTATAAACGTTCTGAGCTCGCAGAAGTCGCGGGAATACATAAATACATTCATGCAAGTTTTTTTCATTTCTTTTTCACCATATTGTTTTAACATATTTTTAATCAGTCAGTGGTGTGTTATGGGGTGCTTTTCACGCGCATGCGCGAATATTCTCACGTCAGGCGGCCTCAGTCAAGTACGAAAATAGGGTACCTTGGCCGCCCCGCTAATTTCGCAAAATTTATTATTTGATTAAATATAAACAATAACTCATCTGAAATTCTCGCAGCCCGCTGATCTTTCGCGCCTCGTGTCGTAACGGACGTAATAACAGCTCCCACTATTTTCCCCCCAACAGTCCCCCACAAACTTCGGACACAGATACGTTCCTGACGAAACTTGCGCGTGCGCGTGAAAAGCGCCCCATATCACATCACTGGGCCTTGATGGCATAACTAATGACTAAATACGCAATCAGAATTTCACTATGACCAATGACTAAAAATGGTTGTAAGTGAAAATAAGACATAATAATAACAAAAAAATATCCTATTACTTTATAAATATATACAATACAGATTACGATTCATTATGCTGACGAAAAAGGAAAAGGCAGTTGAATCGGAAAAGATATACAGATTTTTTTATTTTATTTTTGTGAAGAAAATAGATTACAAAAAATTTTATAAACCATTATAAATAGGGTAATAATAACATGATGAATTTAAATTTAGATTATATTTGTTTCAATGTTGTTTGGTCACTGCAAATTCCGATATAGTTTAAGTATATTATACATATAATATAAATGTATAGCACGATAGTGACTGATGACTTCAAATTAATGACTGATCGCTTAAAGTAACTAATGATTAATCATAACTAATAAGCAATGACTACCGATTACTTCGAGCTATGACTAACTAGTGCCATGTACTCATGACTAACCAATCATAAAGTTTAACCTATGACTATTTTGCTATGACTAACAATCAATCAAACTATTAGTCAGTTTTAAATTATTAGTTGATTTCTGCCCTACTCTGCTGCACACCCCTAGTTTTGATGCTTATATCGCTGTTAATATGAATTACTAGGGGTATAATTAGGACTTTTCTCCACCTAAAATGGCCATTCGGTACACTGAGGGGCGTGCACGTACAGATAAAATTAAATGTAGTGATTGCTGCAGTTTATCGCCAACACACAAAAACCAAGTCTGGGCGGCGGTTAAATGTATAGGGAAAGGTTGTTAAGAATGTAAGAAGTTTACAATATATTAAAAAATCATCAAAATCGGTGAGATGTAATCTTTTATGCACAATTACCATTAAAGTAACGGTACAATTTCAGGCATCGTTAAAATATGTGTATAAAAGTTATACTACTTTTAACTGAATACAGTTCAGCTAACTAGATAATATTTCGCGAACACGTAATTATACATTTCCAAGCATGTTTCATGCATTATATTTATAGTCTCGACAACAATATTAAGCGCATTTGCTGCTTGTGACATGCTAAATTACCGTTACAGTTTATATGCCCTTATTTTCGGTGGTGTAAATACAGATGAATTTAGTCCAAACCCAATATTAATAGCTTTATTCCATTATTAATGACCAGTTAAATTAATTAAACAACGTATTCAGCTACATAATGTATAAATCAGTAATCTTCTTAATCGCCATAAAATAGTTGATTTTCTACTGAACTGACAGTTTTATAGCAAATACTTGAAAAACTGTAACGTTGATACATAATTTTTATAGAACATTACCCAGATAGCACAAAGCTGGCTGAAGGACGTCTTTTATACGCCTGCCGCAAGCTGCAAGTCTGTCTTAAGGGTGTAGATCCACTCTCTAGTGTGCATGACTCACACAGCGTAGATCCATATACATGCACGAGGATTGCAAGGGTCCGGCAAATTACAAACTATGCCCTTTTACTGCATATTTGCGACCCGTACGACGTCACAATCGTTAGATGAAAGATGAGTCTAGCGCGCTATGAAGCTACAATTTTGAAATTATGCGCTATAGAGGCGTAATCGACTTTATTAGACAGCAAACAGCTGAGCATCGAGTTGAGAGGCATGCAATATGGCGGTACTACGACTCCCTAAGAACGCTTATGTCTATTTCAGCTAAGTCAGTCCCCAACGAGCCGAGTTGTCGGGGTTGTATCGGTAAAACAGAGGGAGGCTCTGCGAAGAGGCCCGACTAGCCGTCCCACGATGCGCTCGCACGGGGCGAATGAGAGGTTCGGTATTTGAGAAAACACAAGTTTGCTATGCACATTTCGGTGCTCTGCGTAGTCGCTATCGCTAGATGAAGGATCAATCTAGCGCGCTATGTCCCTACAATTTCGAAATTATGCGTTGTAGAGGCGTAATCGACTTTATTCGACAGCACTTTCGGGAGGCTCTCGTTCCGGGGCGCTCTCGCACACGAGTAACCTCGGTCGGAGCGTCCGTGTGCCTGAGCGTGCGAGGGAGGTTCGGTATTTGCGAAAATACAAATCTGCCGTGCACATTACGATGCTCTGCGTGGTCGCGATCGCTTGATGAAGGATCCATCTAGCGCGCTATGTCCCTACAATTTCGATATTATGCTTTACAGAACGGCAATCGACGATATTCGACAGCATTTTCGGGAGGCTCCGCAAGCAGGCTCGACTGACCGTCTTGAGGCACACAGACGCGCAAATCCCGAAAATCCTTTCGAATATCGTCGATTGCCGTTCTGTAAAGCATAATATCGAAATTGTAGGGACATAGCGCGCTAGATTGATCCTTCATCTAGCGATAGCGACTACGCAGAGCACCGAAATGTGCATAGCAAACTTGTGTTTTCTCAAATACCGAACCTCTCATTCGCCCCGTGCGAGCGCATCGTGGGACGGCTAGTCGGGCCTCTTCGCAGAGCCTCCCTCTGTTTTACCGATACAACCCCGACAACTCGGCTCGTTGGGGACTGACTTAGCTGAAATAGACATAAGCGTTCGTAGGGAGTCGTAGTACCGCCATATTGCATGCCTCTCAACTCGATGCTCAGCTGTTTGCTGTCTAATAAAGTCGATTACGCCTCTATAGCGCATAATTTCAAAATTGTAGCTTCATAGCGCGCTAGACTCATCTTTCATCTAACGATTGTGACGTCGTACGGGTCGCAAATATGCAGTAAAAGGGCATAGTTTGTAATTTGCCGGACCCTTGCAATCCTCGTGCATGTATATGGATCTACGCTGTGTGAGTCATGCACACTAGAGAGCGGATCTACACCCTTAAAGACGTATGTAAGGACGTTTTCTCGTCTTTCTGTCAAATGTTACGTCTTACAGATCGCTTTTATACGACTTCTTCGCGACTTACGGACGTTTTGTTTGTTAATAAAGTCGTCTAAAAAACGTAGGTTTAAGACCTTTTTTTGGCATCTTTTAGGCGTCTTTTTAGAGGTCTTTCTGACAGCTTTTAAACGTCTTTTCAGACGTATTAAATCTTCAAATTTAAGAAAATGTTATACAAAAAATATAAAATATATATGTATATATATTATTACTTTCATGAACTGCTTGAGGGAATATTCCACTATGTCTTCGAAAAGACCATATTATAATTCCGAAATTTTTATACAGTATGCGGGATTCGAACTCAGGACTACGTTTAACTTCATGATGTGCTTCATTACTTGTATTCATGTTGCATTCATTACTTTTTATTTTTATGGGCTTAAATCATGTCAAATCATATAATTATTAGAAGAGATCTTTTCTAATAATTATAAACTTCTGTTAAAATATTTTTTAGGTAAAAATCAAACTACTTCTTTTTAACGAAGCATATACACATTTATTTATAATTATTGCTTCAATAAAAATTGAAATAGCTTTAAAATTAGCTTCAATAAATGCTATATCGCCAATAAGATCTTCATTTTGTTTAATTTCTCTTGGGATGTCTTAATATCGGACCTCGAATAAGTTCTCGCTATTTCTTCAACGATGGCAGTAGCAGTACCCCGTTCGTGGAATTTCGAATGGTAACACACATGCAAGGCAGTGGTGTATCTAACCTTAAATTTCAGTGTATGGTAGTTCACTTTAGTGTAAACAAAGTAATTTTTTCTTAGTTCTGAAAATGTCTACTTTTGTGCCAAATAAAGTGTATTTGCGGGGAATTTTATTGCACTACTTTATTCAAAAGAAATCTGCAGCTGAAGCACATAGAATTCTTGTTGAGACTTATGGTGACAATGCTTTGTCGGATACGACATGCAGAGTCTGGTTTCAACACTTCAAAAATAATGATTTTGAACTTGAGGATAAAGAACGTTCTGGCGCACCGAAAAAATTTGAAGACGAAAAGTTGGAGGAATTACTCGATCAAGACCGATGTCAGACGCTAGCAGAACTTGGAAAAACATTTCAAGTAGATGAGTCAACTGTTTCAAAACGTTTAAAAGTATTAAGAATGATCCAGAAGCAAGGACATTGGGTACCGTATGATTTCAAGCTGAGGAACGTCGAACGGCGTTTTCTCACGTGTGAATTACTGCTCCAACGGCAGAGAAGAAAAGGCTTTTTGCACCGCATCATGACTGGCGATGAAAAGCGGATACACTACGATAATTCAAAGCATAGAAAATCGTGGAGTAAGCCCGGCCATGCATCAACATCGTCTGCAAAACCAAATATCCATAGTTCGAAGCTTCTTCTCTGTATTTAGTGGGATCAGCAGGGTGTAATTTATTATGAGCTGCTCAAACCGAATGAGGCTATCACGGGGGAGCGCTATCGACTTCAATTGATGCGTTTAAGTCGAGCCTTAAAAGAAAAACGGCCGCTATACGAGCAGAGACACGACAAAGTGATTTTGCTACATGACAACGCTCGGCCTCATGTTGCAATAAAGTGAAAACCTACCTGGAAACGCTTCAATGGGAAGTTCTACCCCACCCGCCGCACAGTGGACTCGATTGGAAAAGTACGCGACATTTTTTAATAACTCTTAAACCACTGAAGATATTGCAATGAAATTTGAACTGAATATATAAAAAAATAATTCCTTTTCAATGATTTTTAACTTAATGTATTTCACATTTGTTTAACCATTTTTATTAATTTAAAACAGCTTTATAAATTATTTATTCTATAATGTATTTAATATTTTCGCTATTTAATGCAAATAGATACAATGTTTAAGTTTTACATTCTTGAGAAAAATTTGTTAAGGCCGAAAATAGTGAAAAATTGCTATTTTTACCACTTTTGATCATTTATAATTCGTAAATCAATTAACCAATTTCAATGAAATTTTCAGAGCGTATATAATTTATAACAGTCGACAAAACACATTTTTTAAATTTTCGTTATTGGGCCAGCTAAATAACATCGGAATCACAGTACTGCTCAGGCTGATAGTTCTGCTCTGACTGACAATAATTCTGTTTCACTCCACAATTTGCGTCGACGAAACCAAACATTTGAAAAGGAATTTCAAAACATTTGAAGACCGATGCACGTAAACAATTGCAATGTAACTTATGCACTGTCGAAAAGAAATCGTCAAACTCAACGCAGTCAAAATATCAGAGATGAAAGACTTTATTTATTTTTAACTTTAATTATTTACTGCAAAATATAAATTAATATTAAATAAAAATATAATATAAATATAAATATTCAACACAGTTCTGTGTCAGACTTTCAGAGACTGCATACTTGACCAATTCAGCGCCTAACGCGCGTCCAAGCGCGGACAAGATAACGCGACGCGGATGTCTTTAAACGAAAACGAAAAGGGACTCGAAGGAGGAAATGATTTTTGTCACATTACATGGAGAAAGGTTCACTGAAAAGATCCTTACTTGTTAAAAACTGGGATCTCCTGAGACCTGAAAGATCGCGCATGTCAAAGATACAAATTTTCAACGATTATTTTCATTTTGTTCAGTATTTTTTAAAAATATGTTATACATCATAATTGTCAATGAAAAGTATGATTTCTTATCAATAAAGTGTGCACTTTGATGTAGAAAAAAATTCAGGGCAAGAAGTTGATCACAGTTATCAGGACACTTTAAGAATGAACAGCTAAATTATGTAGGGAAATTCGATATTCCTAAACTGTCTAACTTTATGCATGTATCACAACTAGAACTGCTATTGTATTTCATTAATTTTATCATTTTCGTGTTCGGTGGACATTTAGAAATCGATACCAATTGAAAAAGTATGAAAATTCGAAAGTTGACTTTTTCGCAAAATGTCGCGTACTTTTTCAATCGAGCCCACTGTGCGCCGTATTCACCTGACATAGCCCCTTCTGATTTTCACCTATTCCGTTCGATGGCACATGGCCTAGCTGACCAGCGCTTTCATTCTTATGAAGAAGCTAAAAAATGGATCGATTCTTGGATAGCCTCAAAAGACATGTCGTTTTTCCGACGCGGAATTCGTATACTGCCAGAAAGATGGGAGAAAGTGGTTGCTAGTGATGGGCAATACTTTGAATGAAATGTTTTTGTTCCTTATAATTTAAATGAAGCTTTTATTTTGTAAAAGAAACAGCGAGAACTTATTCAAGGTCCTACATGCTAAGTACACTTTGTTCTTTGAAGTATTTAACAATCTGGAAATAAAGAAGAACTTGACTATTTTACACAAAATTAATAAACTGTAAACTCTAGCTAATTGAAATGTGTAAGGTTGTTTGAAGAGAAGATGTGACTAATGTATGCGGTAACAAAATAAGGTGTAAATATATATCGTTTTTACGGCAGAAATGAGACGCATAACAGACATCTTCCTTCGATTGCAATAAAAAAATTTTATAAATAATGTGGCGAGTCCGTTTTACCGACGGCTCGTTACAACGGATCCTCGTGCCTGATGATGAGTTACGCGGTGTGTTCGCGGCGGTTTTCGGTCGGCCGTCGTCTGCTGGCGGCCGGCTTTAGTGTCGCGGTCGCGACGCGGTGAATCTATGAGACCTGGTGATGCCCGCTCTCGACGTTGCTCGCCTGGGAACGTCACGAGTCTCGGTGGGACACCGATTCGCGGACGCGGGGGTGCACGTCGAGACCTCGTGGGACACGATTTCGACCGCGCGGTGCGTTCGGTGGAACATTCCGAATCTCAGTGGGGCACTGATTCTAGGACGTCGGGTAACACGTCAAAACTCCGTGGGACACGGGTTCTGGCATGTCCGGTCGGGACGTGTCGAGACACCGTGGGACACGGCTTCGGACACGTGGGTAGCACGGAACGCGCCAATGGTCCGTGGGACACGGACTCGAACGCGTGGGTTTGTACGGAACGCGCCGATGGTCCGTGGGACACGGAGTCGAACGCGGGGAAATGTCGGAACGCGCCAATGGTCCGTGGGACACGGATTCGTACGCGAGGGAGTCGCGGGTCGCGCCGAGGATCCGTGGGGCACGGTTTCGGACGTGTGGAAAAATCGTGGCGGTCTCGCTCGCGAGATTGCTGCCCAACATTGAGGGCCCGATGGACAGATCCGCCGCCTCTATACGGGGATAGTGCACAGCAAGCTCCTATACGGGGCACCCGTGTGGTCCGACGCTTTGTCGGTCAGCCGGCGCAGTAAAGCACTTTGCAACAAAGTGCAGCGCCGGCTGGCTCTGCGGACCATACAGGGCTATCGCACCATCCCCTCGGAGGCGGCATGCCTTGTCGCGGGCCTACCTCCCCTGCATTATGTGGCAAGGGAGCGGGCGGTCCTGTATACGGCCGTCCGCTCGTTGCGCAGGGGAGAAGGGGACCCAGGCGAGGAGGATGGAATCGAGGTGCGGAAGCGCCAGGCTCGGCAAGAGACGCTGGCCCTATGGCGGTCAGAAATTCTGGCCGCCGACACGGGCCGGCCAATGGTCCGGGCCCTCTTGTCCATTATGGAAGAATGGTGCGAGAGGCGAGTACGGCTCACCTACAGATCCACCCAGGTGCTAACCGACCATGGTTATTTTGGCCGGTACCTGCGGTAGATCGAGCGGGAACCCACCGAACAGTGCCACCACTGCGGAGAGGCTTTGAACACAGTGCGGCACACGCTGGAAGAATGTCCGGCGTGTCGGCGCCGCGCCGTGTCCTGAGAAGCGTTATTGGGGGGACCTTTTGCTGCCGGCTGTGGTCGACCACATGGTCGGCGGCGGAAGGTCACACAAGGCCGTGGTCGCCTTCTGTGAAGAAGTGATGGAGCGGAAGGAGGCCGTGGAGAGGGCGAGGGAAGCCGACCCCCTCTCCGCCAGGGTCTTAAAGGGTTAGGGTACTATTCCCTAGCTAACCAACCCCCCCCCCCCTCCACGTGGTGAGACCTGGACACTCTCGAGTGACTAAGTGGGCTCTGGTTTTTCGCGATGGGAGAGCTCCTGCGTGAGTGGCAACGTCCACTGCGGCCCTCTCATCGGGTAAACGGCGGACCACACGACGCTCACCCATAAAGCTGCTTGTCGTGAGCTACCCAATCCCTATGCGTGAACATAGGGCAACGGATGCCGCTTGCAGCAACAGAAGTGTGGCAGAGACTCGCCAAAGCGATCTCAACGATGACCTATTAAACGTTGCGAGAGTAATCTCGCAAACATAGGTACCCCTATAGAGTGCATGCTATAGCGGAGAATGCCTACGGAGACTCTTACGTGAGTGTCTGCCCGACACCGTGGTTCCGAGCTGTTGAAGTACTCAGTGGTGTTGCAGTACTGCGGTATTGTTAATACGGCTGGGGCGATGAAGCTTGAGCTCCTTCGTGAGTCACTAAGTGACCGAGGCTCGAGACTTTAGTACTGGGCGTGTGCGTGCGAGTGGCACGCAGCGAGTTCGCCTTCCCGTGGTTCCCCGTGAGCGTTGGCGTTTGGGCGAGTCGAATACCATATCCTCCCACAAACGTCAGCGGCCGAAGAACTCGTCCACTGCAAACGTCTCGGTGGCACTGCTGGATTTTTCCATCGCCCCTTCTTCTTGGTAGAGGAGCCGCCTCGCTAGAAGTAGATCACCTTCGAATAATGCGTATGCCCAGAGAGGCGAGGTAGCACATTCGATGTCAACTTCGAGTTGGCCGGATATACATTAGTCTGTCCCCTCTCCGCCAAAGAGGCACCCTAAATGGGGGAGGTCTTTTATGGGGGGGGGGCCGGTCTGTAAAATTTATTCCTTTTCAACAAAATACTGAAATTCCGTCAATATTTTGGTCAGATTTTCAATTGTCCAGAGTGGGAGTGAAAGTAAACGAGTAAAGTAACCAAGCGAGCAACGAGCATACGTTGTTGGTTTTATGCTACGCCATATAGCAAACGTTTTGATAAGTAGAAAACTATTGAAAATCCCTGAGAACGTATAATCTTCTTAAAACGTACACTAAATAATGATAATAATATACTGCAACTAACGAATCGGGAATTTCTTTGTGTGGCTCTTGGAGAGTCACACACCAAATAACATCCGTACCACTAACCCTCTCGCGAGCTCGCGAAGCGAGCAAGCAACAATAACCAGCTAGTTTTGTTCTTTTTTATCTGTAATTAGTATTGTTTATTAAAATAAGTTTTTAAAACCACCGCATTCCTTAATCCGTGAACCTCGATTAAATCAATCCTACATATGTATAAATTATATATATAGATTATATTATTACGTCTTTTTTAAAGACAAGTCATTTTCACTGATTTCGGTAGAAATAGTTACGTCTTAACTGTTGGTAGTTCTAGTGTTAATATCTCGCACAACACTAGCAGAAAATACCAAAAATATAATTAGGAGAGCCGAAATGTGAATTCATGCACAAAGGAACCATATTAAACATTTACTGTAGACTTGTCAATAAAAAATATTTGAAAACACATTGGCACAAAGTATTTCTTCCATTTCTGATCTTTTGTGACGTTGGAGGTCATTATGTTATACACGAATGAATTAAAAACGGAGAAAATGCTGGTCGGAAATGTATTACAAAGAATGAACTAGAGGGACTTCTGAATTCAAAATGAATGTTTTTTTTTTTATTGTAGAAAATCTCGAAATGAATTTAGGTAATGGAGATTCAAATGCGTGGAAACTTTAAGCTTCAAAATGGATGGAAATTTCAAGCTTCAAACCGAGTGGAAGATTAACGATTTCTTTTGCGAAATTATGATACATTGAACTTCAGCAATTTTTCTGAGAATCAGTAAAGTGTAAAAATGTTTTTTGGTGTCACTTCGTAATCCGAGAACCGAGCTTGTCCTCGTTGGAGCTTACTCACTCTCGACGTTTTCTCTAATTGGTTGCATCCGCACGGGCAAACATTTGAGGAACTTCTGTACACAGTGTTTGTCGAATGAAGCAAAATATTGTAAAAATAGAAACCATTCTCTCAAATGGAAAATTGATCTGCGAAACCGTTAATATTTGTTGGTTTTGGGAAGCAGGTATACTCGCGCAATAAAATGCAAAAACTTTATTTTAATCGTGTTCTCTCGTTTGCTGCCGGATTCGAACTGTGATTGGATCGTTAAAAAAAACAAACGTGTCGCGTACGTCGAGATGCTTCTGTTCATTAAAAGAAAACGTCTCTATAAACATTTGATGCAGAAACAAATGTACGACGTGCTTGTCACGTCGGTTAACATTCATTATTGATTTTTGTATACATATATCTATAATATTGAAATCACCTACAATAATTTAAAATTTATTAGGTTGTTGCATATGAAATATCCGGATTTTAATAGTAACATTAAACAAACGTAATTTTCTACCCGATGTATTCTATCTACAAATTTCAAGTTTCTTGATTTTATTATGGTAAAAATAAGATGTCATGGTCATTCATGTTTTTCATATAAGTAAGGTAAAATTAATCACCACATTTTGACTAAAAATTACGTAATGCTATCGTTAATGAGTTATTTTTTCAGACATATGAAAGTATCAAAGAAAAAAGAATACACGACAGTCACGTTGGTTGACGTTGAGAAATAAACTTTATTTAAAAGAAAATTATATATCTAAATTAAAATTGAACATAGGATATTAACACTAAACGTACCGAGCTATAAAAGTAAAAGGAACGTGGTTGCCTATAAAAATGATAAGAATCAATTTATTTAGAGTTTGCGCCATTCTTATTATATCATGTGTTCTAATAATGATATTTACTATATCATTTCTTAGGAAGGCATTTTTCTATTGATATATTTCTATTCTAATATTATTATTTCTCTAATAAAAAAATCTAAAACCGATCATTTGACCGGTCGAGGTATGTTCAGTAAGAATAAATCTACAGACTATAATAGCATTTCTTGATCGAAACGTTTTATATCAGCTCTGATCTGGACTTTCCAAGTAAAGATAATCACGACTCGATTAAAACAGTCTTCGATGTTAGGAAAATGTGACTGTGACCTGTTAATATTTATTGATCTTCTGAACGAATCCTCTATTTTTCTTGAGGTGTTTGTTTTTAAAGAACGTTTTTAAAGTAGAAGTAATGTAAATTCATTGTGTTACTTTAGTATGTCATCTACGTGACAGTCCGACGCTCAAATCAGTTTGGTTTTGAGTAAACCTTTTACGGTCGACACACATTGAGGTCAACACAGATAGGAGTTTCAATAAAAGGATAGAGCATGCTCACTGAACTTTAACGTGTTGACCTTTTAAACTTGAAAGCATTTTATCAATAGAATTCCGGAAGCGTTGCTCGACTCAAAATTGTTTTCCTCATCTCGTCGAAGATAACCTGTTGAGCTAACAAGAATTTACCAACGATTCAGAATACTGCAACCGGTTTTATAGGTGTTCGCCGATCCAGAAATGCAAATTTATATTATCAAAACACAATTATTTATTTTTGTGCTATTTTCTCTAGAGTACCACATAATAATTAACTTTCCGATTCATAGGGAAGTTACTGTTTACCCCGAAAATCGAAAATCGATTTTTTAGCAGATCATCACGTTTCATGGTTATTGAAGTCATTTTAGACTATTTTTATCAAATTGTTAGTGTGTGTGTGTGTGTGTGTGTGTGTGTGTGTGTGTGTGTGTGTGTGTGTGTGTGCGCGCGCGCGCGCGTGCGTATGGCCGTTTTTATGTTATCAAATGTTTCGTTAACGTTTTCTGAAAAAGTAACAATGCGATCAGAATGATGAATGATGCAATCGATGTGCCCCGTCGTAACTTAGAGCTGATTAGATTTTGGTCCATATTGGTCAAGTACTTTTTTAGATTTTTTAGTTTTTTTAGTTTTTTTCGAAAGGAGTTCATTCAAGAATGCAATTTATACGAGAGGATGGAAATTTTCCACCGAATAAACAAACGTAATTATATATATTTCATTTTTATTTTAAAAAAATTTCTTTTTAATTAAAAAAAAAAATTTTTTTTTAATTAAAAAAAAAATTTTTTTTTTAATTACGCAACTAATGCTAATGTTACCGCTTACAACTAACGAATCGGGAAGTTCTATGTGTGGCGCGTGGAGAGTCACACACAAAATAAATAAAAAACCATTAAGAGCTGTATGCCCCACTAGCAATGCGTACCACTAACCCTTTCGCAAGAGCAGTCCTACCCGCGAGCTCGCGAAGTGAGCGAGCAACAACAACCCTACCCGCGAGCTCGCGAAGCGAGCGAGCAATAACAACCCCACCCGCGAGCTCGCGAAGCGAGCGAGCAACAATAACCAGCTAGTTTCAAGTTTATTTAGTGGTGTAATCGACGATGAAAGTTTCATTTGCAAGGAATAACAGCGTATGGGAAAGAGAGAGACGTGCATAGTCATCGTCGCCGGTACAGATCAAAGGCCCGCGTGATCGCAATGTAATGCCAATTAAAAATGCTTTATTCACCATTATTTTTTATTGAGATTTTACTAGCTTATTCCTAGCAAAATTCTGATTAAAACAGGACCAAACACGATATAATTTGGCCCATCAGTAATGTCTTGAAAGTTGTCGGAGGGCTGTAAGCGAAAGTTGCCGTAGTGCCTATTAGTGAATTTTCTACTTAATATTCATTATTTTTTAAATAAGATTTTATTGGCTTATTCCTGGCAATATTCTGATTACGGCAAGACCAAACACGATATAATTTAGCCCATCAGTAATGTCTTGAAAGTTGTCGAGGGTTCATATTTACTGTACTTATGAAGCATAATTTATAATTTATCATACGTTTAACATATGCTATAGCATATGTTTAAATAGACAACTTAACATTCACGTTCTTGGAAACAAAAGTATACGAATTTTAGGTAAGAAGGACAAGAGTCAACTTGGCACTCTTGTCTGAATCGTTGTGTGGCGGCCCTGGTGCTGCCCTACGCCGCTGTTACTTTAGAAAACTCCTTACACATAATTTCCTTGCATTTATTCCTATCCTATTGTTCTCCCTTCCTAGGAACGAAAGGACTTTTTCGAATGTGGTTTTCTCAAGAACCTTCCTGAAGAAATGCCGCGTCTAATGGTTCAAAGTCGAGCTTTCAACGTTCTGCCGTTCGCAAGTGATACCGTCACAAATCGACCAAATACGACTTTTTCGCCCTCTTTTGGGCATGTTTCAGCTTATAACTTTTCACTGGTAGGATCTATGTATATTCAATTTGAGAGACGGAGGGAGAGAGATGGGGGAGAAAGATAGAGGGAGAGAGGGGGGAAATACAGGGAGAGAAATAGAGAGGGAGACAGAAAGGGAGACACAGACACTCACACAGAGAGAGAGAGATAGGTTATCACAAACACGTACATGCTTTTAAAAAATACTGTGCCACAGCAATACGTGGCGGGGGAAAGCTATCATAAATCTGATAGTTAACGAGATATTGTCGAAATACTTTTCCATATGTATAATAGCTATTACCTGGAAGCTAGTAAATGCTCGAATTGATATACCTGAATTTACATACAGTAATACGTTAAATTGCTTCCATAATATTTCTATAACTATTAGATTTATGATATACATATGTAGGGCACTACTTTTTTACGCAGAATTTTGTGCTTCATCCGAGTTCGATCAAAAATATTAGACATCCTATTTAAAAAAACTGAAGGTGACCTTCATATGTCCTTTACGAGTCCATCTATAAAAAAGCTACTAACATCAGATTAATGCCACCTCGAAACCAATCAAGTTCCATCTAATACCTTTTTCCCAAAGTTGGGCAGTATTTGAAAAAAAATTATTCAAATTAGTTTAAGATAAAATAAACTGTATCTTTTGTCTTTTATTCGAAGTCCGATACAACGCGAGAATTTATCTGTAACGTCTGTCTGTTTATTTGTCTGTCTTGCCGAGAAATTTTCTGGTTATCTTTAACTTTTATTCGTAAGCCGAATACAGCGCCACGATGTATCTTCGGTTGTATCTTAGTCCAGTCGGCAGGTCGAAAAAAGACGCCTACCTGGAAAGTATTCAGAACTTAATGAAATTTTGACACGTCATTTAGAGGTACTCTGGGGTGTCGTATCTGAGTTTTCGACCTCGAGGACCCTGTGCTAACTTGAGGAGGGGGTAAAAACCACGACTTTTATTACCTTGCTTTGGTTTTTCGCGTATTACTAAAAAACCATGAGTCCTAAGAACTTTTTGTTTTCATTTTTGGAAAGAGCATTAAATTTCCTTCAAATTTCACAGTTCAATTGTAATTTTCGACCAGTCTTTTGTCTTTTACTGTCCAGCAGGGTCTACATTGTTCATATAATTTGAACAAATACCCTGTTGTGCTCTTTCGATCCGTATTTTCACTACCACCCTAATCTGAATCTACATATGCACTCAATAGATTAATTTAGGCACGTTCGGCCAATTGACAGTTGGCGCATCGGTCTGACTGTGTTAACTCGCGTCTAGATGTGTTTTTCGTTAATAATTCCAAAACAAAACCGCGGACGTCATTTTTGTAAAGGAAAATGTCGCTTCAAATGGCCCAAGGAATCTCCCATTTTCCGCTCCTATAATAGTTTTGGGACACCCTGTATATTAGATAAATAACAGAACATTGTTGTTGAATTTTTTGAAAGTGGTCACTCGAAGAGTTGTTTGCAATTTCCACTGTTCATTTCCACAATTATGAAAAAATATATGATATGAAGGACGTAAGTACGAGTACTTTCGTATTTTTTTATCTGAATATCTTAATTAACAACCGAGAAAAAAATGATATAGTTAAGAGTATTTACCCTCATATAATCCTTACATGAAGGGTTAGCGACTTGAAATTTTGGGGGATATTCTTTCAACCTAAAACCAATGTTTTCCACACAATTTTAATAAAAATCCAGGGGGGCCGATTTACTATTCCTAGTCTGCTAGACCCTTTCTTCCTTTAAAATACCATTTAAAAAAGCTGTTTTTACGTCCATGTTGTGGACTAATAAATCATGTTGATTTGCAAAAGCTATCAGAAATCTAAAACTAGACATTCTAGCTACAGGTGCAAACGTTTCATTATAATCTTCTAGATATTTTTGACTGAAACTACGAACCACTAGTCGAGCTTTGTATTTCAATGGGTTTCCGGATTCATCGTTTTTTATCGTAAATACCCATTTGCAGTCGACGATGTTTTTATTTTTTGGCCTCGGTACTAAATTCGGAAAAAAAAAATTTTTTTTTTTAAAAACTAAAAAACTAAAAAACTACTTGACCAATATGGACCAAAATCTAATCAGCTCTAAGTTACAGCGGGGCACATCGATTGCATCATTCATCATTGTTCGGGAACCCGGGACGATTTGAGGTTGGGGAGTGGACTGTATGGGTGGATGTATGTAGGATCGGGTTTGAACACCGGAGGAAGTTCGGAAAGGGAAATCGTGTGGAAAGTGTGAGCGAGGTGAGGTCGGAAAGAGAATAATAATCAAGAAAGGAGTATTGAGCCGGCAAAGAACTATATTTATTTTACACAATCGCGTAAACGATATTGGTTGCACTTGTGACGTATATATATTGTCTACACTTGCGTATACAGAAAAGGGCGCGATTGCGTAACGTGTGACTCAGCTGAGCGTTCGAACGAATCTAACGGTTAGGTGCTGAGCGCGATTAGCGGCGGTTCTCGGTAATCACGTGATTACGCATCGCGAGCGCGTTACCGGGAATTGCCAAAAACGACGGATTTAAAGACGGATTCTCAGGAGCGTATATCCTGGGACCGTCATACGCTGGGGGGCCACCCAGGGCTGTATCGCTCGACTTCGACAGCTTAAACTAATTAAATAGGGACGCCTAGTCCTAAACATACCGCCCGCCTTGGATTTCGCCGGAAATCCGAAATAACAAAAAAGAAAAGAACGCGTGATACAACGAAATATCATGATGCGACTTTAAAGGTCCACGGCCGCCCGCCGTGAACAGTCGGCGAGAAACAACGGTATTTATATACAATGAATTTCGACACGGGAGTCTCATGAGCCGTAGGCTAAACAGATGCGTCATTTCTTATATCTACTTATATACACTATATACATATATCTGTTTACCATCGAATCGCAGTACGGTTTACGAGACGGTGTCGATGGGTTGAGCACTGCCGCGTAGCGGACAAGGCTGCTCGGACGGGAGGTCAATCGGCAGTATACACAATTTGACAATAGGTCGCTTATATTCGGATTGCGCGGTTTTCACCGTCACAACACGCACGATGCCGTCATCGCCGGGATGACACGCGACGACGCGGCCGAGTTCCCATTTGCATGGGGGGAGATTAGCTTGCCGTAATAAAACTAATTGCCCGACGACAATATTGGGCCTGTGGGTTTTCCACTTAACGCGTTGTTGGAGACCTTGCATGTAATCTTGCGACCATTGTTGCCAAAAACTTTCCAGCATTTGTTGCAATAATTGCCAACGCGAGAGACGTGCCTCTTTGACATCGAGCAATGATGGCGTGGGCACTGCGGTAGGGGCTGACCCGATCAGAAAATGTCCTGGCGTCAGGGCACAATAGTCGTCAAAATTCTCGGAAACTGCTGCGAGTGGACGCGAATTCAGGCAAGCTTCGACCTGGCATAACACAGTCGTCAATTCTTCGAAGGTCAATGTGTGGGCTCCAACAACTCGTTTAAGATGGTACTTTACGCTACGCACGCCCGCTTCCCACAATCCTCCAAAATGAGGGGCGGAAGGTGGAGTGAAGTGCCACGTGACACGATCGAGCGCTAAACGATTGAGCATCGTAGGATCGCGAGTTGCGGCACGAAATGCGCTCGTGAGCTCGCTGTCCGCGCCTTGGAAGGTTGTGCCGTTATCGGAATAAATGGCATTGGGAATGCCGCGTCGCGAGATAAACCTATTATACGCGGCAAGAAACGCATCCGACGAATAGTCACTGACTAATTCGAGGTGAATGGCCTTTACGACCATACATATAAACACGGCGATATACGCTTTGCGAGAGCGATTCCCGCGGCCGGGTGTCGTGCGGGTTTGAATTGGACCGGCGTAATCGAGACCGCAGTGTAAAAACGCTCGATCCGAACGCGTAACTCGAAAGTCCGGTAATTCTCCCATCAATACATTTTGTGATGCGGCCTTTTCGCGTGCGCATTTGACGCATTTATGTAGGATGTGTCGGACTGTGGGGCGTGCTCGCAAAATCCAATATTCTTGGCGGAGAATGCTGGTTGTCAACTGCGATCCAGCGTGAAGGGCGCGCAGATGCGCGTGAACAATGATCAGCGCCAAGATCGGGTGTGATTTTAATATGATCGGATGCTTTTCTTGTTCCGATAACTTGGCATTTTTTAATCGCCCGCCAACTCGAATTACGTTATTCTCGTCTAGGTACGGATTCAGGGAGAGGATAGGGCTGTTTTTGTTGAGTGGACGTTGGTGACTAAGAGCATGCATCTCTTCCGGAAAAAGATCGCGTTGCATTTCTCGGAGCCAAAAGGTTTTGGCTGCTTGAACTTCTGATGCATCGAGGGCTCGACTTACGAAGTTCGAGGTCACTCCGGGCCGTTTTCGAGTGAGTGCAACGAATCGAAAAATGTACGCGCTGACTTTTAACAATTTTGGCCACGACGAGAACCGATCCCTCAGTTCCCATGGCGTACGAGGTTGACAAATGTTGACCTGGATGGTCGGACGTTCCTCGGTAAGCGCGTCAGCGGACGAAACGGGAAGATTAGGGGGCCATTGGTCGGTTGACTGTTGCAGCCACGAAGGGCCTGTCCACCAAAGGTCGTGATGCAACAATTGCGACGGAAGCAGGCCGCGAGACGCACAATCTGCGGGATTCTCGTCAGTCGGTACGTGGCGCCAAGTGGCATCGGGCAGAGTGGTCTCGATTTGAGCTACCCGATTCGCAACGAACGTTTTCCATTTTGACGCTGGTTGCCGTAACCAACAAAGGGTGATGGTTGAGTCCGTCCAACAATAACACGGGATGTTCTCCGGCAGCTCGTGCAGTGATTGTCGCACGAAGACAACGAGATGAGTAAGGAGAAGGGCGGCCGAAAGTTCGAGCCGTGGAACGGTCAATGGTTTGACTGGAGCTACTTTTGATTTGGCGGCGAGTAACGATATGACGATTCGACCGGAGGAGGTCACGATACGCAGATATACCGTAGCGGCATAAGCCAAGGTGGATGCATCGGCGAAGCCATGTAATTCACAAGAAACGTTGTCGAGACTTTGTTTCGTCCATCGCGGAATTGATATGGTATTGAGCAGCGGCAATTCTGCTCGGTATTTCTCCCAGCGCTCGAGAAGAACCGGGGGAAGTGGAGAATCCCAATTGCATTTCTGCAACCACAGCTGCTGCATGAGAATTTTTGCATACACTGTAGTGGGTGTGACCCATCCTAATGGGTCGAAAAGGCGCGCAATGGTTGACAAGACCGCTCGTTTGGTGCACGCGATATCAGAGGGAAGCGTGACTTTGAAGCGGAATGCATCAACGTCGGGATTCCACGCGACACCAAGGACCTTTACAGTGTCATCGCAGTGCAACACTTTCTCCTGGACGGTTCCACGATCCTGAGGACTCATATTCGCCAGCAAATGCGAAGCATTGCTCGTCCACTTATGCAGACGGAAATGTGCCTTGCTGAGCAATGCAATGAGTTGATTTCGAGTCTCGATCAACGTGGTTTCATCGAACGCGCCAAAGACACAATCGTCAACGTAAAGGTGGTGTTGAAGAACGCGCGTGGCTAATGGGTATTGGGTCCCTTCGTCCTCTATAAGCTGTTGGAGGACTCGAAGAGCGAGAAAGGGGGCCGGAGCTGTACCGTAAGTCACGGTCAGCAGCTGATAATGACCAATGGGCTCCGACGGGGACGACCGCCAGAGGATACGCTGATAGTCAACGTCTTGAGGGTCCACCAGTATTTGGCGGTACATTTTTGTAATATCGGACGTTAATACGTATCGATATTGTCGGCACCGAAGAATTATGGTCGGAAGATCCGTTTGGAGTTTGGGTCCGATCAACAAATGGTCATTCAACGAGGTGCCGTTGCTAGTTAAGCTGGAGGCATTGAATACAACACGAAGGTGCGTTGTTGTACTGCTTTCGCGTATCACCGCGTGATGCGGGATATACACGGCGAGAGGGGCGTCGATACTCGACGGAGGGAGCTTACGCATATGCCCAAGCTGCAAGTACTCGCGCAAGAAATCATCGTACTCGGTACAGAGTGTGGGTTTCGATTGTAATCGACTTTCTGATTTGGTGAGCATTCGTTCGGCGATGCGATACGAGTACCCGATTTCGATAGGAGGGTTTCGTTTGAAAGGTAAACGAACGACATAACGACCGGACGAGTCTCGCGTATGCGTGTCACGAAAATGATTTTCGCACTGCTGTTCCTCGTCCGTAAGATGGGATGTGGTTGGGATCTCCTCAATCTCCCAGAAACGACGAATGTCAGAATCAAGAGACTCAGAAGGGGAACAGTGGTAGGTTTGTACGACTGAACAGGACGGAAACGTGGTCGAGCCGGCGGGTCCGGATAAAAACCATCCGAAAATCGAATTTTGCGCGATCGGCTCGGATATCGATCCAGCGCGGATTCCGTTCAACAATATATGCCCGTAGAGGTCTGCTTCGATAATAATCTCTATGGGATCGGAGCTCATCGGATTTTCGTCGGCTAACACGAGATCGCGAGTATGATGCCACGATATCTTCTGGTCAGTGCGCTCAGGAATGTATCGCGTCAGAGACTTTAGAATTAAGGCGGTAGTCGAGAGGGTAGGGCCGGTTCCGCGCCTGGACTTTATTCCGATAGTTGTAGCGTGCCGCACAGCAATCTCGCGATTTCCGATTCCGGTAAGAGCGATGGAAACGCAACGACGTTGAACGCGTAATCGTTGCGCGAGTGATTCCGTCATCAAGGTGGTAGCGGAACCTTGGTCAAGCAACGCGCGTACACATTCGCCTCGACCAGTGGTAGATTCTACGACGACCCACGCTGTAGCAAGCAAAATACGTGGAGTCGCGATCGTTGCAGACGACGAAACATGGGACGCAACTTGGTTGTTCGCCGACGGGAGCGAGTTGGGCATCGTTGATGCAGCGGGCCCATCGGCAACGGAGATCGTCGTATCGAAATGTAAAAGCGAATGATGTCGGCGTCCGCAATTCTGGCACGAGTATTTGCTGGGACACGAATTGACGCTATGTTTTTGGCTGAAGCAGTTCAAACAGCGGCGCTCGCCTTTTACAAAGTCATACCGTTGCGAGACTGTTTTGGATTTAAATTGCGGACACGAATTTAACAAGTGTTCGGTCTTACACAGCGGACATAACAAGGGCGCGCTTCGAGGACGCGATAAACGGTTGGAGGTTGCGGCGTGTGTTTGAACGGCTCGTTTCGGTTGTTTGGAAATCGTTTGAATAGCGCCGAGAGCTCGAATTCGCGTCGCGATGAATTTATCTAATTCGGCATAGGTCGGATATTCGGTGGATTCGCCCAAATTTAACTCCCACGCCTTTCGAGACGATCTATCTAAACGCGAGACTATTAAATAGACAATCATGTCGTCCCACGTATCGACAGGGCGTTTCAAGTTTCGTAAAGCTTGAAGCGTTTTATGGGCTTTATCCTGAAGGGATCTTAGCTCGGTCGCGTCCGAAACGTGCGGAAGAGAATATAGCGTTTTCAAATGCTCATGAATTAGGTCGCGCTTATTATCGAAACGCTTAACCAAAGTATCCCACGCGATCTTAAAATTGGAATCCGTAACCGGGAGGTTGCAGATAAGATTCTCCGCGTCGCCTTTCACGCACGAATTAAGGTGATGAAGTCGTTTAACGTCGGACAACGATTCATCATCAATAATGAGGGACGTGAACTTATCTCGAAAGCTCTCCCACTTGGTGGGCTCTCCAGAGAACGTCGGTAGGCCGATGCGGGGGAGATCGCTGCGTGACTGGGCTGCGGCCGGCATGGTTGGAGACGTCGAGGCTGGACCGGACGACTTCAGCTTCTCGATGTGGTCGGCAATAAAATCCGCAGCTAGATGATATTCATCCTCGCAGAGGCTGAATTGCTCATCCGCGAAGTAGGAGACCTTGTGGGCACCTTCGAGGCGTCGGAAGGGTTGGAGGCGCCGATCAATGTCTCGACATTGGGCGAAGGCATCCTTCAAGAAGTCCAGGCGTTGCTGGAGTTTGACCACGGTAAAATTGTTCTGTCCTAACTTCTTTAGGTTGGGAAGGACACGAGAAAGGGATCTCATGGCGGCTTCCTGCTCCAGCATCACGTCTTCGAACTTGGTTGCCATCTTCCTTGTTCAACACGTGCTCACGATACTTTTTTCACGATGTAACGAAATAATTTATCCGGCTCGAAGGACCAAAATGTTCGGGAACCCGGGACGATTTGAGGTTGGGGAGTGGACTGTATGGGTGGATGTATGTAGGATCGGGTTTGAACACCGGAGGAAGTTCGGAAAGGGAAATCGTGTGGAAAGTGTGAGCGAGGTGAGGTCGGAAAGAGAATAATAATCAAGAAAGGAGTATTGAGCCGGCAAAGAACTATATTTATTTTACACAATCGCGTAAACGATATTGGTTGCACTTGTGACGTATATATATTGTCTACACTTGCGTATACAGAAAAGGGCGCGATTGCGTAACGTGTGACTCAGCTGAGCGTTCGAACGAATCTAACGGTTAGGTGCTGAGCGCGATTAGCGGCGGTTCTCGGTAATCACGTGATTACGCATCGCGAGCGCGTTACCGGGAATTGCCAAAAACGACGGATTTAAAGACGGATTCTCAGGAGCGTATATCCTGGGACCGTCATACGCTGGGGGGCCACCCAGGGCTGTATCGCTCGACTTCGACAGCTTAAACTAATTAAATAGGGACGCCTAGTCCTAAACAATCATTCTGATCGCATTGTTACTTTTTCAGAAAACGTTAACGAAAAATTTGATAACATAAAAACGGCCATACGCGCACGCACACACACACACACACACACACACACACACACACACACACACCCCGACATTTTGATAAAAATAGTCTAAA
Organism: Lasioglossum villosulum; assembly: GCA_963971365.1. Taxonomy (NCBI): domain Eukaryota; kingdom Metazoa; phylum Arthropoda; class Insecta; order Hymenoptera; family Halictidae; genus Lasioglossum; species Lasioglossum villosulum. The sequence goes on from OZ020500.1 coordinate 22,152,658, forward strand.
ATGAATCCAATGACCATGAAACGTGAAGATCTGTTAAAAATTCGATTTTCGATTTTCGGGGTAATTACCATAACTTCCCAATGAATCGGGAAGTTAAAAAAAACCATTAATAGCTGTATGCCTCACTAGCAATGCGTACCACTAACTCTTTCGCAAGAGCAGTCCTACCCGCGAGCTCGCGAAGCGAGCGAGCAACAACAACCCCACCCGCGAGCTCGCGAAGCGAGCGAGCAACAATAACCAGCTAGCTTCTTCAGTAATAGCTTGATCCCACTTAATCCTATCTTTTCTCGTTTTAATCTCTTCAAAAAAGGTGGGAATTTTTAAAACTATTGACTGGACACACAAAAGATAATCATCGTCTCCATCAAATTCTTTGTACGAAATAGTCGGTCGTTGTTTAATCCTATCACTCCTTCTAGGTTCAATGCTATCTTTTAATTCTACTTCTTGATTTTGTTCTGGTCCTTCTGCTATATCTGTTTCAGTTACAGATTTATTTTCCATGTGATCTACCATTACTTTTATTCTCGGCTCTACTATACCGGATTTATTGTTATCAAATGTCATCCTCTTTAACACATCTGATTTTTTTAATATCAGATTTATTAAATCCACACTGACCACAGTTTCACTTTCCATACCTATTCCTTTTATTACAGGCCGAGATTTTAAGTAATTAATTTTATCAATGAGCACATCCCTTACTATTTCAAGTTTCCTTTTTTCTATAATACGTTCCATACTTTATAACCATTTGGCACAAATCCTACCAATATACATTTGTAAGACTTTTCATCAAATTTCGATTCTCTAACTTTATTATGGACGTATGCTGTGGAACCAAAAACCTTTAGATATTTTAATTTGGACTTCTTAGTATGTCACAATTCAAACGGGATTTTATTTACACTTAGAGCTTTCGATGCGGTTAAATTAATTAAATATGTAGCAGTTAAAACGGCTTCTCCCCAAAACTCTTTTCCTAAACCTGCACCGTTTACCATTGCACGAGCTTTTTCTATTATCGTTCTATTCGTGCGTTCTGCAACGCCATTTAATTGCCGAGTGTTCGGGACCGTTAAATGATAGCTTATTCCTCTTTGGACACAATAGTCTTTCATTTCATTCGATAAGTATTCCCTGCCATTATCACAATATAAATTGACAGTTTTTAAGTTAAAACGCGCTTCACTTCTTGCAATGAAGTCTTAAAAACTGTGAAAACATCTGATTTGTTTTCAAGCAAATATGTTACGCAGTAATACGTATACTCATCAATGAATGTAACGAAATATCTTTTATCATTAATCGCAGAAGGAGTGATCGGGCCACAAACATCTGTGTGAACTATAAACAATGGTTGCCTGATGTGACTCTTATCCTTTGCCTTTTCAAATGATAATTATGCTTGCTTTCCATTTATACAAGCTTCACATAGATAATCGTCTGGAATTGCTTTTTCAAGATAAGTCACGTCTTCTACCATTTGTTTATTTTTCAATTGTAAAAATTTCGTTTTTCCTATATGCCCTAAACGTCTACGTCATAGTTCATAGTTATTAATTATTCTACTAGGCATATAATAGTTCAATAAATTTACTCTTTTCTATGTAATTCCAAAAACCATAGATACCAAAGTATTTAAAGGTTTACCATACATTACCACTTTTCAGTCTTTAATAACTTGGACACCTCTCTTGTTGAAGTTTATACTCATCCCATTCTGTTACAATTTGCTGACTGATAATAAATTATACGGCACGTCAGGCCAGTACAACACATCTCCAAGCACGCCTTCAACCCCCATGTTGCTGGTTATGGGTATTTGTCCCTTTTTGTAGCTGTGATATACTGTCCATTCTTCGCAGTCAAAATCTTCATGGGTGGGTCTAACTGGATTACGTGTGAGAATACAAGGTGAGTCCGCAGAAACAGAACACCTGAATAACGCGGCTGCTATTGGTGTTAGGAAGAGATGCATCAGATGGAACTTGCATGGTTCCGAGGGGGCATTAATCTGATGTTAGTAGCTTTTTTGTAGGTGAATGCGTAAAGGACACATGAAGGTCAACTTCATTTTTTAAAGTGGAATGAGGAATTTTAATACATCAATCGATGCAGCTGGACATTCGTTATAAAAAAGTATAATACTAACCTATGTATGTCAAAAAGTTAATTAATTATAAATCGAATTTTCAAACTGCTTAATTTTCATTATTTTTTTATGAGATTTTACTGGCTTATTCCTAGCAAAATTCTGATTAAAACAAGACCAAACTGTTGGATGTCTGGAACCAATGTGTCAGCAACAGGCAAAAATGAATTTCGTTACGAGAGCTTAAGGCAATAAACCAGATGCGATAGGACCCAAGGGTCTTTGGGTTTTGCGTTTCATTTCGAACGCTCTAGGCAGGGTACAGTGGTCCTTTGTCCTGAGTGGAAAACAGTTTTCCTGCTACAGCCTTTCTTCTTCACTTCTTCTCTAGCCTTCGACTGGGTAAGACGTCCTTCCGAGTCATTTTTAATAAACGTATTTATATTCATAAATAAGTTTTAGTTTATTTTAAACACCATTTCCAATACAAACTCGGTTTAATTTGGCCCATCAGTAATGTCTTGAAAGTTATCGGCGGAGGGCTGTACGCGAAAGTTGCCGTAGTGCCTACTAGTGGAATTTCCTACTCAATGTTCACTATTTTTTAATGAGATTTTACTGGCTTATTCCTGGCAAAATTCACTAGTAGGCACTACGGCAACTTTCAAGACATTGCTGATGGGCCAAATTATACCGTGTTTGGTCTTGTCTTAATCAGAATTTTGCCAGGAACAAGCCAGTATAATCTCATTAAAAAATAATGGAGAATAAAACATTTTTAATTGGCATTACATTGTGAGAACAGCGGGCCTTTAAACTGTGCCGGCGACGGCGACACACTCGGCCACGCTATTATTCTGTCCTTCTTTACGTTCGGCTTTCGATTGATGTCTCGGCGCGGTAGACTGTAGAGGCCAGTCATAAATCAAAAGACGAGCAGTTGTCTTGGAAGTTGTCGTTCCAGAGAACAGCTCCTATGGCAACTATCGCGACATTACTGCAGTTCAGGAGATATTGCAATTTAAATAACTCTGAAATACCATCACAGTCATACTAAGTCGTTAGCGTTTACTTACTAGTGTAACGTCTTAGTACGACAGTAATGTAATTTTTGATTTTTGTTAATTTGTTCTTTCCTATACTGAAGCCTCCTTTTAAAATGGTAGCAGTTTTTAATCCTGTGCCCCTTACATCCACACTGATGACATTTTCCAGTAAACGATAATTTATTGGGTTTAAATAAATTTCCTCTTCTGTAGTGTCCTTTGTGGTTTCCTCTTCTAGAATTATTTCCAAAATTGCTTGGTCTTTGATTCCCCCTTTCCATCCTTTCTACTTGCAACACTTTTGCACTGATGTCTATATTTTCACTTTTGATCCTTGATTCGTGATCAAAGAGTCTTTTCTTTACTATATCCAAGTTAATCTTTGATTCAGTCATCATCGTCTCGATAACAGTTAATACCGTGTCGTAGGCTTCCGGTAAACTTGATAATATAATGGAAATTATCTCGTTTTCCCTCACAGTCACGCCCACACATGATAGTTCAGTTATTAATTCGTCAAATACTTCAAAATGCTCCTTTTGTGAAGTATCACTATTCATTTTTGACCGAAGCAATTTCTTCCAGATTGACAATTCCGTCGCCGTACTCTGGCTTTCATAGACGGAATCTAAATTTGTTAGAATAGATTTCGCAGTGCTGCCTGGCGTATCGTACTTGAGGTGCGTGACGGCTAAATACTGCACAATTGAACATTTGGCAATACGTTGAGCCTTGGTCCATTCGGCGGTAATTGGATTCGGCGGCAGATCATCAATGACCTGCAGCACATCAAGCTCGTACAGGAAATTACGAATTCTGTGTTTCCACGCGTTACATTTTACGCCACTAAACTGGGGAACGTGTCTTCTGTCTTTGTATATGTCCATTGTCACTTACGCAAAGTTTCTTACACTTGGTTACTAAACAATTAAAACTACAACAAGTCAAACACTTAACAATTACACTAAGTACTTAACACACACAAAAATAGATAACTATACTCAGAGTTAATGGACAATGTGTCCTGAGCCCATAACCTATTGGAAAATGGGTATTTATGTAGGAACGGGATTTTCGAGAATAAAATATCTGCTCTTTATTTAGAATAACGCGACAGAAAACAACAAAAATACAGTAAATCCTGGTAAGTTGCAAAAACGCTGTTCTCTGACTGAGCAACTTACCAGGTAGACTTGCTTTTCTGATTTATGGCTGGGTCTACCGCTCCGATCGCGACTACAATAGAGCAACGGTGTCGGCGACGGCTACGCACAGAGTGTGGCCGTCGCCGGCCCACAGTTTAAAGGCCCACGTATTCTCACAATATAATGCCAATTCAAAATGCTTTATTTTTCATTATTTTTTCATGAGACTTTTACTGGCTTGTTTCTGGCTTGTTTCTGGCATTATTCTGATTAAAACAAGATCAAACACGATATATGTAATTTGGCCCATGTTTACTCTACATGTTTTACTCAGAAAGATGCCAGAAATACGTTTTCAAAAAGTCCCATGAAAAAATAATGATTATTAAGAAGTTTGAACATTCGATTCATTGAGTCAATGTAGTGGTGGTCACACCGATATACCCGAGCCGACGACAATAGTCGCCGTCCTGAAGCGCGGGACAGCGTTGACAGACAGTAGAGTGAATAGGCCGATGCAACTTACCAGGTTTCTAGCCCACGCAACTTATCAGGATTTACTGTACTAATACAAAAGTGGTACAGAAAGTGTGTCCGTATTCGTTAATCCGTAATTCGTAATCGTAGCCGTGAATCGTGATTGTCTCTCGTATCGCCAATAGTATATTGGCCAATAGATCGATATCTGATCATCCATTGGTTCCCGAATGTCTATACGTTTTCCTTACATTTAAATCTCTTCACTACCATGGTGACTGTCCAGGCAGCAACATGTATGTCATACATATACTAATTTTTCTAATTTAAAGTTTGTTTTGTGACACTACGCAAGTGAGTAACATTTTGCTTATTATAATATGGTTCATCGTTTTAGGGTTTCTTATTTAAATTGAAATAATTTTCTTTGTTTCATTACAGATACAATGTTGTTTTTGTTAATCTCTTGAAAATGATCTGAATTTAGATCGAAACGTCGAGATAAAATGTTGTGATATTTTGCAAATAGTGTTTGAAAGTATTTAAATGATCGAACCAATGCGCCGATAACATTTAATCTTTACTTAAAGCTTAATACGATTGCTATACTTATAACCGTTATCACACACAAGAATCCGAAATACAGTTCTTTATTTGAACGAGGGAAACAAGTCACGAGTCGTCTGTATGGTTTGCAAGCCGATACTGAACTGAAGCTAAAGGAGAAAGTTTGGGGAGCGGAAAACCCCTGTTGGGTTCACTCGGGAAATCTCGATACATAAGAACCCTAAGTTTATTGCACTCTTTTATGGCACTCTTCGAACTGAAATACTGCAGGCCTTCCACTTCTGACCTGAGAGCCGTTTGAATATACAAGGACACTAGTTACGTGTTTCTCGATCGTAAATTTTAATATAAATCAAATATATGTTCTCGGCGCACAATTTCGATCAATAATAAAAGTAATTACAATAACTTCCCTATGAATCGGGAAGTTAATAACTAAGCAAATAGGCAATAATTAAGTTTAACTCAACGTTTCGATCCAGTTGTGGATCATTTTCAAGAGTAATTGCGTCTGAAAAAATATATAAACAAAATATATTGGGTATTTCACAAAGTTAATAAAACTGTAAATAATATTTTAAAGAAACATACTTGCTAAGTGTAAAGAAAGGTTTTAAAAATACAAATAATGACTGAGTTCCATGCTGGTCTACATTGAACTGAAGCAACTAACCGTTGAGGGAAAGGGCAAGCACAAAAACATTAGAACGACGCGTATTGACGCTCTACCAATCAGATTCTATGATTGACAAGTTTTCAATCGATGTTAGGTAGGTTTAAAAAAATTTTAGACAGGGAACCAAATTTAGAACATAGAATACTCTTAGAAACTATTCACACGATTAAACAGCAAAGCGTAAATCTTAGGTACGAAACGTCTAAGATTCATGAATATTACGCAACATTACTTAATCAGTAATGTATTTATGATGAAGTTTCTATACATATAAAGAGTATCAACATCCTGTCTGGTCCACCATTAAACACTTTGTGTTTAACATCTTTGTTCAAAACGTTTGAAGGTTAATTTATTTACCATTACAAAAAATGGTATTTATACCGATGTGTTCTATTGAGATAGGCAATCATTTTCATTTGAATTTACCGCCTAACATTGATTGAAAACTTGTCAATCATAGAATCTGATTGGTAGAGCGTCAATACGCGTCGTCCCAATGTTTTTGTGCTTGCTCTTTCCCTCAACGGTTAGTTGCTTCAGTTCAATATAAATAGATCAGCATGGAACTCAGTCATTATTTGTATTTTTAAAACCTTTCTTTACACTTAGCAAGTATGTTTCTTTAAAATATTATTTACAGTTTTATTAACTTTGTGAAATACCCAATATATTTTGTTTATATATATTTTCCGACGCAATTGCTCTTGAAAATGATCCACAACTGGATCGAAACGTTGAATTAAACTTAATTATTGCTAATGTGCTTAGTTATTACTTTTATTATTGATCGAAACAGTACGCCGAGAACATATATTTGATTTATACAAGGACACTGTTTATATCCTTCAACAACCGACTTTATTTTGCAGATGTTCCAACAGATTGTTTAAACAAATAAATTTTTATTATTTAAACAAATGTCAAAACCAATAATTTTTTATTGCTTGAACGATCGATTAAACAAATCGGTTGTTATTGTTTAAACAGTTATCGTCACATTTTACATTAACAATATTTCGTACGTAACCGTGGTAAATAAGCGATATGATAGTAACAATTGCAATGTTTCTATTAATCGTTTAAATAATAAACATCTATTTGTTTAAATATTTGTTTAAACATTTGTTTAAATAATGAAAATTTATTTGTTTAAACAATCGTTTAAATAATAAAAATTCATTTGCTTAAACACGTGCTGAAATAATAAAAACTTATTTGTTTAAACAATCGTTTAAATAATACAAATCTATTTGTTTAAACAAATGTTATCGTCCTTCTAAGATTGTCCGAATATTGAATATTAATGACATTCACTACGTACTGCGTAAGTAGTTAATACCTATTATGTTTTATGATTTGGCAACGTCAAATCAGGATGTGAATGTCAGCTATTTGAAGTCGAATAAAAATTACGAATAAAGATGCTGTTACGAGCCGAGGTTTGGCAGCGTGCGGAAGCCGAAGATTGTTTGTGATTTCTGAGAGTTTTCGGTGTAGGTAGGAATTGTACACTCCGCACTAGGGTGGACCTTATTTTTCGAATTTCGAATTTTTTGATGGGACACCCCCTAGAATGGTGCTACTGGACGAAAAAATAAACTATGCAAAATTTGAAATTGACCGAATAACGAGAAATGGTGCCAAGTCGACTTTGAAAATTATTAAATTTTGTAACTCGCTTTTCTCCACTGCAGTATATGATCGGCATATACAGGGTGTCCTAAAACTACCTTAGGAGCCGAAAATGGGAGGTTCCTTGGGTCATTTGAAGCAACATTTTCCTTTACAAAAATGGCGTCCGCGGCTTTATTTAGGAGTTATTAATGAAAAACACGGACCAATCAAAGCACGACCTAGACGCGAGTTAGCACAGTCGGCCCGACGCGCCAACTGTCAATTGGCCGAACGTACCATCGTATGCCTAGATCGCGCTCTGATTGGTCCGTGTTTTTCATTAATAACTCCTAAACAAAGCCGCGGACGCCATTTTTGTAAAGGAAAATGTCGCTTCAAATGACCGAAGGAACCTCCCATTTTCGGCTCCTAGGGTAGTTTTGGGACACCCTGTATGTTTATATATCGTTGAATTTGTCTTTTTACGCACTATAACAATTTAGAATCAAAATGTAATGTTTATTTTAAAAAAAAATTCGTGACCTTGAAATCTCAAAAATTGACATTTATAAAATTTATTTTTCTTTTGCATTATATTTAATTTATTAAATTTATTAAACGCCATCTAGACATGTGATGGCACGTCCGGCCAATTGACAGTTGGCGCGTCGGGCCCACTGTGCTACCTCACGTCTAGGTCGCGCTCTGATTGGTCTGTGTTTTTCTTTAATAACACCTAAACAAAGCCGCGGACGCCATTTTTGTAAAGGAAAATTTGGCTTCAAATGACCCAAGGAACCTCCCCTTTTCCGCTCGTACACTAGTTTTGGACACCCTGTATAGTCCCCAATATCGGCCTAGACAAGAGTGGGGACTATTGATAAAACAGGGTTCCCGGAAACAATGCAGTTTGATGCATCGTCTCTAAGTGCCCCAAAATCTGAATGAGTGCCCTAATCTGAATAATTGCCCCTTTCTGAATAGACTCTGTTTCGAAACGCAACTCCAGAAGGGCCAAAGGTCACCAACGGTCGCTGTCGCATACGTAACAATACATTTGATTTCCATCTCTTCGAAATACTCGTTACGAATAAAACAATCGAATAAATAACTTCCCTATGAATCGGTAAGTTAATTATCTTGCTACATCGAGCTTCGAATAAATCGTAAGGTTAAGATGAAATCTTTCCATTGAAATCTGACAGATAAATTTCCGTAGCCAAAATCTGACGAATACACCGTAAGATACATGGCGAAAAATTCTCGGCTGTATCCTACGAATAGTGCATCTCGAACAACATCTCGACGCTAGAGGCGTTGAATAAGAAATACGCCATTACTTCGAGCTTCGATAAACTACAGATGACGAATAAAATTTCTGGAGAGTATCTTACAAATAAACTATGTCGAATATGTATTTTGAAAAAAGTACAAATAAAAGATAACTTTCGTTTATCTTTTATTTAAAATTTTTAGACAAATAATTGCCCATCTCTGCTTTTTCCTAACACCAATAGCAGCCGGGTTGATCAGGTGGCATGTTTCATGCACCTGTATAATACATACGAGTTTTGATTCCACAATTAATTTCGAAGTCTCAGCAGTTAATGATTAACCAATTATCCGATTGACGATTACAATTGAAAGGAATGTAATCGTTAATCGCAATTAACGACTAATAAATATTTAATCGTTAACAGCAATTTTCGATTATTAAGTATTTAATCGTTAACCGCTTTTAACGAATAAACTAGGAGATTCCTTGTTAATTGCGATTAATAATTGAAGTAGAAATTTATTCGTCAATCGTTGATTAAATTTTTGCCCAACTCTGAATTTGAAACAAATTTGGAAGTAGAGATATAATTTTGTCAGATAATTTAAATCACCGATGTCTTTGTTTATAAATTTCTATTAATCTTTCTATATTAATATCTATCTATAAGCAAAAATTAAATGTTGTCGGCGCGTTGGTTCAATCAATTATATACTTAAACACTATTTGCAAAATATCACAAAATTTTTCTCAACGTTTCGATCTAAATTTAGATCCTTTTCAAAAGATAAATAAAACATTGTGTCTGTAACGACTATTATCAAAAATAGAAGAAACATTTAAATTTTCCGCCTTATTTTGATATTGACCAATAGATCGATACGCGATCAGCCATTAGTCTCCTAGCGTGGATACGTTCCTCACTACCGTGTTGACTGTCCAGGCAGCAACATGTTAGTCACATACAGACTGTTAATTTTTCTAATTTATATAATTTAAATGTTTTTGTAACACTACGCAAGTAAGTAACATTTTTAGTTGTTTATACTTGGTTATATAAATTGAAATTAAAATTGTGTGTTTTGTTTTCTTGGTTTCGTTACAGACACAATATTTTATTTATCTCTTGAAAAGGATCTAAATTCAGATCGAAACGTTGAGAAAAATTTTGTGATATTTTGCAAATAGTATTTAAGTATATAATTGATCGAACCAACGCGCCGACAACATTTAATTTTTGCTTAAAGCTCCTTACGATCGCTATACATTAAACTAATATCTATCTATATTAATCTTTCTATTTCTTGAGATTTATTCTTTATATTATGAATGTTTAGGATATGCTATCTGTCTTACAAATAGATTTGCAAGTGCTTCCCATTCGCGTTCGTTCGCGCCGCCGCCACAGTGGTCGATTTATTCCGAAACGTGGCCAAAAGTCCAAAAAATGAACTTTAAAATAGAGAGTTTCGTATACGTGGGTTGGCTACCGTGATAGTTGGGTTATTGAATGGTTAATGGGAAAAAGGACCTGATCTTTCTACCTAAGCGAGAAATTCAGTCTGAAAGTGACCATCGTTAAGGTAGCAGCTACGCACAATAAATTGGCAAGTGAGAAAAGTGTCCAGAAGTGCATACATATATTTGTGTTATATCTTACCAATTTTTATTCTTCAATATGGGGGGTGTCCCTGGAAGTAAGTAAACCATGTTTATACATTATATAAAATACAAGTAACGATGGATAATGTAATATATAAAACATAACAAAAGTTCATACGAAAAATTGAGAAACCTAGGAAAATAGTTATGATTTGGAAGGATTTTCAACATGTGGCTTGTACACACCTTTAGTTTGTATTATCACCTAGTAGGATCAACAGACATTGAGTGCAGCGAGGTGCATACGTGGTTGTTATTGCAATTTTTGTAATGTACTGCATTTGCTGGAAGCCCGCTTTTTGTGATCTAAACTGTTGTAGCCTTATGTCAAGGTTTAAAGTAATATTATTATAGGTCGTTGAATTCGTCTCGATACCAGTTACAACATTATGAATTAAAAATACATGTTAATATTTCAAAAATTGAAGTAACTTCTTTTTATAAAAAAAGATTTTTTTCTCTATTTTTAACTTCCTGACTTATAAGGAAGTTATTGTAATTATCCCAAAAATCGAATTTTTAGCAGATCTTCACGTTTCATGGAAATTGGAGTCATTTTAGACTATTTTTATCAAAATGTCGGTGTGTGTGTGTGCGTGCGCGCGCGTGCGTGTGTCCGTTTCTATGGTATTAAATTTTTTGTTAACGTTTTATGAAAAAGTAATAACGCGATCAGAATAATGAATGATGCAATCAATGTGCCCCGCGGTAACTTAGAGCTGATTAGATTTTGGTCCATATTGGTCAAGTAGTTTTTTAGTTTTTTTAGTTTTTTCCGAAAGAAGTTCATTCAACAATGCAAATTATTCGAGATGACGGAAATTTTCCACCCAGAAACAAACGTAACAATTATATACAATTTCTTTATAAATTATGCAACTAATGCTAATGTTACCGCTTACAATAATCGAAAATTATACCAATGCAAGAGTGAGTTAATCATCTCTACTGTCGAGAATACATTTTCAAAGAATATCGATGAAAGTTCCAAAAAAAAATTATATTACAATATTTGAAAAAAACAATCAGTCAAAATGAATTATTAACTGAGATTAAATTGAAAATTAATATAAAATATTTGATAATTAATAACATTGATGTTGAAGACGGGCTGGGTAATGGAGCGTGCGGAATATTAAAATGTATTATATTTCAAGAAAATACTAAAATTCCAACTATATTGTGGTTAGACTTTAAATTGCCCAGAGTGGTAGTGAAAAAAGAACTCGTTATCGTGATTATATGAATAATGCAAATATTGATCAAAAAATTTAACACCAATTATAGATATATATGTATACAAAAATCAATATTGAATGTTAACCGACTTGACGAGCACGTCGTTCATTTGTTTCTGTGTCAAATGCCTATAGATAATTTTTTTTTAAACAGAAGCATCTCGACGTGTGCGACACGTTTGTTTTACATAATGATCCGCTCCCAGTCCGAATCCGGAAGCGTAAGAGAGAACACGGTTAAAATAAAGTCTTTTGCATTTTATTGCGCGAGTATACCTGCTTCCCAAAAACCAACACCAATAATTTTTTTTTTAATTCAAAAGATTATATACGTCATGTGATTGGGCATACTCTATATGCCTTGGGTTGCGCCTTTAGAAAATTTCGTTATTTCTTTGGTGGGACGCACCGTTCCCAGACATTATCGTTTCTTTACTACTTTCACGAAATTATGAACAGAAATCTAAACGAGCGTGGAATATACAACTTTGCTGAAGATACTGGTTACGTTCGAGTTTTTTCAAGTAATTCACAAGAGATCCCAGAACATGAGACGAATATTTAGATAATACACATTGGTGAAATTGGAAAAAAGGTAATAGTACATTGGATTTAGACAAGATGGTAACAGAAATGTATACATGTTAGTTTTAATGCTACTCATTTGAAACATGATGTAATAGATTATTTGAATACCCTTTAAAAATATAATAAGAAATATATATTTCACAGAGAACAATATCAAAACAATGCGTTTGATTGTGGAACATTTGCAATTTATTTTGCAACATTACTATACTATAATAAGGAACGAAGCGAGCAACGAGCATACGATGTTGGTTTAATGCGACGCCATATAACAAACATTTTGATAAGTAGAAAACTATTGAACTTCCCTGAAAACGTAGAATCTTCATAGAACGTACACTAAATAGTGATGAGAATACATTGCGACTAACGAATCGGGAAGTTCTTTGTGTGGCTCTTGGAGAGTCACAATAACCAGCTAGTTAACTTCCCGATTCATAGGGAAGTTACTGTAATTACCCCGAAAATCGAAAATCGATTTTTTAGCAGATCTTCACGTTTCATGGTTATTGAAGTCATTTTAGACTATTTTTATCAAATTGTTAGTGTGTGTGTGTGTGTGTGTGTGTGTGCGCGCGCGTGTGTGTGTGTGTGTGCGTGCGTGCGTGCGCGTATGGCCGTTTTTATGTTATCAAATTTTTCGTTTACGTTTTCTGAAAAAGTAACAATGCGATCTGAACGATGAATGATGCAATCGATGTGCCCCGTCGTAACTTAGAGCTGATTAGATTTTGGTCCATTCTGGTCAAGTAGTTTTTTAGATTTTTTAGTTTTTTTAGTTTTTTCGAAAGAAGTTCATTCAAGAATGCAATTTATAGGAGAGGATGGAAATTTTCCACCGAATAAACAAACGTAATTATATATATTTCATTTTTTTAAATTATGCAATTGATGCTAATGTTACCGCTTACAATTAACGAATCGGGAAGTTCTTTGTGTGGCTCGTGGAGAGTCACACACAAAATAAATAAAAAAACCATTAAGACCTGTATGTCCCACTAGCAATGCGTACCACTAACCCTTTCGCAAGAACAGTCCTACCCGCGAGCTCGCGAAGCGAGCGAGCAACAATAACCAGCTAGTTTATATTGTAATTTGTAGCAAAGTGAATACTGATCAACTTTTATTGGAAACATATTTTTGTCAGATCAAACATATTTGACAAATCGTGTTAAAATACCGGTATCGCGCTTGTTCCTTCGCACGGAGGTTTTACGACGGATCGTATTTCTATTGTCTATACTAAGCTAATTTAAGTTACCATACTTCTTGAGGTATACTTTGCATCGGAAAACCCGAAAAAGTAACGGTATTTTATTACGATTTCGGTAGAACATCGGTTATACCGGAACCGGTATTTTTACGATTTCAAACATTTGCAACAAATCAAAAGCATTATCTGAGGATACTATACAATTATTAATAATTAATATGATTTTGGCAACTGAAAATGTAACAGATGACGATTCTGACTAATCATATGTTTAATAAACCATTTGATACATTTATCATTACAGTGTTTCCTAATTTATGACACTTCATTCCTCAAAACACGTATTTAAAACAAGAATTTCTTCTTCTATAATTTAATAATTAGCCGGCTACTTGTGTTCTTTATATAATTTGATATTAGATTAATATTTAACAAGACAAAAATCTTGAGGTATCAAGTTTCACTTGTATTTAATACTTTCTTACTACGTACATTCGCCATATTGTTTTCAGTTCTTTTAATTTCAGATTCATAATTAACGACTTCAGGAACCCCAAAATACCAAGTTTTGTCCCATTCTGACAGTTCTCATAGGTTCAATCTCCATTTTACAGCCGCCATTTTACTTTTTTTGCGATTTTCATTTTAGATTCGTAATCAGCGACCTTGAAAACCCCGAGATACCTAGTTTCGTATAAATCAAAGAAAGATTTGATTTTTGGCCACGTTTTCTATACTTCTTTTTGTAGTATACGCCGCTGCAGCTTCCATAGTTGGTCGCAAGTGTTACGTCCTCATTGGGACGTTTAAAGAGAAATTTAAATAAAAAAAGTTTTAACAAGATATATTACGCAGTTTTGAACCTACCTGCATTCACCGGCTTCGGTTCGGGTAATTGAGGGTTCTTTTATATGTAAATGGCTTTAATTAAGGAAGTGGAACGAAGAAATCGATGTTGGGGTAATATTATAATGATTTCGAAGATTGATTTTAAATAAAACGATTGAACAAAATGTATTTTAAAAGGAACAAATTCAGAATACATAAAATTGTTATTAGTATATTATTATAAATGTTAGTATTTACCAATGTGTTGGTTTCGTTTCGGTTTGTTTATAAAAATTCGTTGAAATGGTGATAGATTTCGATGATGATGTTGATGCTGATGTTATCGATGATGATGATGATGATAAAAACTCCAGCGGGTTTAACACGTTATTTAATATTAATAATCCAGCGGGTGTAACACGCTTTATAAAACTCACTACTTAACAACTGAATCTGAACTTAAACTTTTGTTGACTGAATAACTGTGTCTATGATTGAGATTTCGAATGTCGACTGACTCTCCTGATGAGGAGGCACCCTTTTATAGATTTGTTGATCCATTGTTCTTCGCTTAATCTTCTTATAGTGGATGCATGCTCATCAATTTCTTTGTAATCATTTTTATAATTTTTTATAAAGCTTTTATGAATTTTCATATTCTTCGATAACGAATAAATCTTAACGAAAGTTAATCGCTCGCATATTATATTTCGAATTATTTCATTTGTTTAGAATAGGTTTCGCTTAATTCTATCGCTCGCAATATAGTGTTAAAATACAATAATTCAATATTCGATATAATATTTGATATAATAATTGGTTATAATTCTCACGCAATATTAATAAAATAAGAAAAGAAATTTTGAAATTATATTTTGTCGAAATGTTCAGTTCTGTACGAGGCATTTTATAATAAGTATATGTAAAAGTTTTATTCTTTTCGAATTGATCTTGCTTTTATTTGTTGTAAAAAGGAGGAGCCACTTAAACATCTCTTTCTTTAATAATTCTTCAGTAACTCTTTAATAACACTTAAGCATTTCTTTCTTTAATAATTAAGACTCTTTAATAACACTTACACATTTCTTTCTGTAATAATTCGTTAATAATTAAGACTCTTTTATCTTTTCTATTGGTTCTAATTATGTAGCCACTCATTTTTGTCATGAATGTATAGAATCCACAGTTTGATATAATAAATATACAGGGTCATCCGTTTTTAAACGGACAAACGTAAACCAGCTATAAAGGACCCCAAATGGAACAAGTTTTACCCCTGCCACTTTTTTTGTTTCGGCCTTGATTAATAATTTTTTTAGTTCACATAAACTTGAATATCTCGGGACTCCAGTCATAAATCTTGATGATTTTTCCTTTGTTTGGTTTAAAATAAATAGGGGCATCTTTTTTGTTAACAAAATATTTTTGTATGACCGTCGGATCTTTGTTTTTTTTTGGCATAGGTCACGTCGTGGAGTCTGAATGAAACATCTTCGAAAAACTTGGATTTATGCGTAATCAACCGTTTAATTCAAGACAAAAAAAATAACAAAAAACTATTAACAAAATTCAAAATTTTAAGATTTTTCAAAAATTAACATAAACTATTTTTTCGAAAACTGAACGTTTTTACTAACCATTTAGTTATAAATGTTGATGATCATCAAGATTCACCACTGGAGTCCCGAGATATTCAAGTTTATGTGAACTAAAAAAATTATGGTTTTTTGCAATTTTCTAGAAATCAAGGCCGAAACAAAAAAAGTGGCAGGGGTAAAACTTGTTCCATTTGGGGTTCTTTATAGCTGGTTTACGTTTGTCCGTTTAAAAACGGATGACCCTGTATAATTAAATGCAACAAGTAGACAGCAGATCTTTTTGAATTGCAACAAACTGGAGTGAATAGGAAATTTATTATCTTTTTTAGTGCGTCTAATTGGCTGAAAGTAATATAACAATATTTTAAAATTGTTTTACCGTCTTCACCGACGCATTACTCTCGCTGTCTAATAATAAGCGGTAATTATGTTTGGAACCTTCCAATGTTCAGTGAGCAGATGTTACGATGAAATTTGGGCAGACGTTCTAAGTTGACGGAACTATAACCATAGCAGTAAATCCTATTACACTACAAGAAGAATTTACATATAGGATGAGTTGCAGAAGTTGTTACAGGCTAATATTTTCGAAAATATCAAGATAGAACAGTATAACCAGACAGCGGATCTTTATGCGAATTAGTATAGGTAAGTTTCATAAATGTAGAATTAAGTGGACTTTTATTTCTTGTAATAACAATTTTGGTAGATGAAAAAGAACCTAAACGTAGATTAAATGTGATTGAACCAGATTTGGATTGGTATTTTTGGTGTTACAATTATTTGAAGTATTTTATTATTTTTATTTGATAAGTAACCTGGAAAGAGTACTATTATTTTATTTTCAATTCAAATGAATTGTTTCAAAGAATTGTGTATTTCAACTACTTGACTCAAATAAAATAAGAAATAATTTTACATAAAATGATGAGCTTTATTAATTAAGTAACGTTAGATTAAACAAATTTGGAGTAGTATTAGGTTTAAGGAGTTATACGTACAGTGAGGCACGAAAGTATGTGAACGCGTTTTAAAGCAGTATGACTTTTTTATAATTGTACTCAACGACCTGATGTTTTGTAATGAAGTAGAAGCATTGATTTATTAAATAATTCGTAAAAAAGATTTTTCAAAAATAGGCAATTTATAAGGTTACATGCAAACATAAAAAGTGGCATTTTGTAAAACTTTTTTATTTGGGCCCTTAATGAAAATTTAAAATATATGTTTTGTAGATCTGTGGTAGTTATACACATACTGAAAAGGGTACAGCCGGATAAGAATGGGCCAACGGCCCCCGCACCAATTTTCCTGATTTCTATCTAAAAACAAAGTTTTATGTTTAAAAAAACATTGTGTAAAATTTCAAATGTCTACCCCCACCGATAGGAGTGATATTGGGGTAAATTCCCCCGCACTTAAATACAATTTGCTCTAAAACAAGAAAAGATATCGACATGGGATAAACGGCAAACAAAAGATATAGATACACTTTACATTTCAGATTTTTTAAAGAATTTTTTGCTAATTATTTATAGCTGAAAATAATTAATTAATTTTTTAGGAATTTTTTTAACCATCTTCCACTGGGTCGACACCTACCAAAAAATTCTAAAATATTGCTATGATGCTGGCCTATCTTGTATAAAAATCTCAGAAGTGTCCGTTTGGTAAAATAGTGTCAAAAAAATAAAGTATGCCGACGAATGCTCAGTTTGATCAGTAGCAGCGCAGCGACCGAGTCCCCTTGCGGTGGCTAGTGATGGGAGTGAACGGAAAGTCGATGCGAAAAATGTAAATGTAAAAAATGTAAAAATGCGACTAAATATTCTAATCTATGATTATAGTTGGAAATCTAGAGAATTATACCGGGTGATTCACGAGAAACAGGCCACCTCAATAGATCTGTTAGGACTAGAGATGGAAGAAAATGTTAGAGAGAAAAGTTGTACTGTTAAAGGGGGCAAATATATGGTGGTATAAAAAAATGTGCCGATTGTAGTCGTTTTCAAGGTCTTTTAAAGGTCATTTACGATTTTTAAATAGCACCATATATTTTTCACTTCACAGTGTTGTAGCTGATGTCAAGACGAGTTCAATGATGTGGTACACTATGACCTTCAAATGACCTCGAACTAGAAAATTTGTGATAAAGCAATGATAACTTCAAAATGTGTAATCATTTTATTTGAACTAAATTAAATGTTCGAAATTATGACCTTGAGCAGTAACACAAACATTTAAACGTTTTACAAGGCAATCAATTGTACTTCCAATTGTTTCTGTTGAAATTGATCTACAAGATCTAATTATTCTTTCTTGCATGTTCTCTGGTGTAGTCGGTTGATCCCGATATACATCATCTTTGAGTGTTCCCCACAAAAAGAAATCCAAAGGGGTGCAGTAAATGTAAATCCTTGCATCAGCACTAGACAACTCAGTAGAGAAAGTGGCGTTAGCCAAGCAAGTATCGTACGAATATTTCGATTATACAAATTCCACCCGTATCATATTTCACTCCATCAAGAACTTCATGGAAGATTTTTTAGTAACGTATTATTTACCGATGAGGCTTCCTTCACAAATCATGGTCAAGTTAATTTAAGAAATATGCATTACTGGAGTAATGAGAATCCACGATGGTTACGACAAGTGGACAAACAACGACCCTGGACTGTCAACGTTTGGTGCGGAATTTTGAATAATAAAATAATTGGACCCTATTTTATTCCCGGCACATTAAACGCAACAAGATACCTTACGTTTTTAGAAGAAACATTGCCAATATTGTTAGAAGATATTCCTTTAGAAATTCGTCAAGTAATGTGGTACCAACACGATGGCTGTCCCGCTCATTCTTCGCGTACCGTAAGAGAATTTCTAAACAATAAATTTACAAATCGCTGGATAGGACGTAATGGACACATACTATGGCCAGCTCGTTCACCCGATCTTACCCCTTTGGATTTCTTTTTGTGGGGAACACTCAAAGATGATGTATATCGGGATCAACCGACTACACCAGAGAACATGCAAGAAAGAATAATTAGATCTTGTAGATTAATTTCAACAGAAACAATTGGAAGTACAATTGATTGCCTTGTAAAACGTTTAAATGTTTGTGTTACTGCTCAAGGTCATAATTTCGAACATTTAATTTAGTTCAAATAAAATGATTACACATTTTGAAGTTATCATTGCTTTATCACAAATTTTCTATTTCGAGGTCATTTGAAGGTCATAGTGTACCACATCATTGAACTCGTCTTGACATCAGCTACAACACTGTGAAGTGAAAAATATATGGTGCTATTTAAAAATCGTAAATGACCTTTAAAAGACCTTGAAAACGAGTACAAACGGCACATTTTTTTATACCACCATATTTGCCCCCTTTAACAGTACACCTTTTCTCTCTAACATTTTCTTCCATCTCTAGTTCTAACAGATCTATTGAGGTGGCCTGTTTCTCGTGAATCACCCGGTATTTTAAGAAATAGTTTACATTGAAGAAGAAAAATACGTGTTAATCTAGTTTGTTGCTGTCAAGTAGCAGAAAGAAGCTTCTCACAAATATGTTGTATGTAAGATTTAATATTTTAAAATTGTTGCTATTTATTAGATATTAATATTTATTTAAAATTCTAGTTAAAGATCTTAAATTAAACCTATAATATTAACTTATGAATTGTTAAATTAAACAGTCAGTAGTCAAACGCAAGTACTTCAATATTTTATTAAGAGAAAAATGCTTTAATATTTTTCGCTAAGAAATCTTATAATATTAAAGTAATCATAGATAGATATTTAGAAGGTTATCTTTAAAAAATGATCCCTGCAACGATATCAATCGCACGGAATACATTTAAGTAATCAATTTTCAATGGATCGCCCTGTGCCTGAGTAATCTAAATCGAGTTTTTCTCGGTTGATTTATCTTCATCAACGCTCCAAATCTTTCATTCAAACGGCATTTATATGTGTCTGCAAATGGAGCTTTTCCTAGAATAACATGAATTATTTCTTGCAATATATTATTAGACGAGGTATTTTATCGAAGGAAAGTTGAACCGTGAAGAGGGTCTGTCGTATGGCTGTAACGATTTTTGTGTAGGTAGAAGCAATTCTGGGGAGCAAAGGTTACGTCAGCTCTAAAATGGAATGCTATTACTATTTTATCGCCTAGAATAAACAATCTCATTGTAATTGTCGTTTTTTTCGTTTAATTAGCTGCTTTATCAGAATGAAATACATGAGAAGTTAATTCAATTTACCCGAGTTATGTTCCGAATTTTCTCAATAAACGATTTCATTTATGTGAAAATTTTTTCGCAATTCCTGTTCACGACAATATAAATTTTAATAATAACTCGTTTGCGTCGCACATTTATTATTCAAATTGTAACAGGCGAATCATAATAGGGAGTAATATCTCTGCGCATAAATTGATGAGTAAAATTTTAATAATAACGGCGCCAATTAAAGAACATTAAAATATTATATTATCATGCACACATATATGAATATTATTGCCAATTAATGTGTATATTACTTTGTGACAGCCTCATCGTGCACTCTAGAGTATTTTATTAAACATTTAAAGATAATTTTATAGACGCGATTACTATAAGATTCTCAATAATGAACTAGCTCAGGCCTGGGCAGCTTACGACTCGCAAGCCTCAGATGACTCCTCTCCTTATTCCTGGGTCGTCCCCACCAAGCTCCTGTGGAGCATAGGAGGAGGTTGGCGAGATTAATGTAGATATCGACTTCATTTATTTTTCTAAATTAAATGGTTAAGAGTGGCTAATTTTAAATGGAGAGTAGCATTGATTTTTAGTTATTCTGATACCTTTACTATGCTGAATAGTATTTGATTGAACTATTTTTTATTATTCGAAATAATTAGAGTTTATGTAGTGCTTATTAACATCCCTTTCGTTAAAAGTGCTGCATGACAATGCACATATGGCTGATAAGCCGTATTTTATTGTAACATTTGTAGAGTGCAGTTTAGGAAAGAGTAAAATTTTGGAACCTCGAGGTGCTGTTTTTGTCACAAATCATTTTCCGTGTTTAAATAATTAATTAATCAACTAAAATTACACTCCACCGTCTTCGTATCTACGACAAATCTCTCAATATTTACGAAAATCTGTCAGTTACTCGCCATCTTGTGATGTCATGTTTACTTCGGATGCCTCGTGACAGGTATAATCGTGATTGTTATAAATTACTCATCGATAACACATTCTTTAATCACACTCCTTAATCGACGACTCTGGTTCCACGAGGCAAAGCACTGGTAGTGGCAGTCCTGATGCGACAATGGGAAAGAAGTTGCCCGGGACTGAACTAGATGGGTATCTGTAAAGAATCGTCGATAATTGTGCATAAAAGGTCTCACCTCACCGATTTTGATAAAATTTAAATATGTTGTAAAACTCAACATTCTGAACAACTTTTTCCTATACATCTAACCGCCGCTCTGCTTTAGTTGTTGAGATGTTTGCAAAAAACTGCAGCTACTACTACATTGAATTTTGCCTATACGTGCACGTCCATGTTGTGCGTATGTATCAGCATGATGCGCCCGCTTGTCGACTGTTTCTACCGATATATCACTACGATCGTCGAACGATGCATATACCGCATGAACTTTTTAAAATGATGATGAAGAATCAGGCGAATAAATTCTTCGAACGAATAGCAGGCATTGAAGAGGCAGTGAAATATTTTGAAATATAGTATACATTATTGTAAAATCATCATGAAATTGCATGAATTCCTAAGTATATACAATGTTCGCGAGAAATTGTTGGATTTTTTAATCGCAAAGAATGTAATTCATGGAACATTCAATTATACTAAGTGCAATCAGTCCATGACATTTATCCGGAAAAGCTTAAGATTTCAGGTAATTATTCTGAAACGAAATATTTTTATTAACTACATTAACATCGGTGAGGTCTATTTTAGATTGTAAATACACTGTGACGTTGCAAATCTGCGACGTCTCTTCGCTGTTAGGAGCGAGTACATTTTTATTATTGCAAAGGACCGAACCGCGCAATAACGAGACGCAAGACCGTGAAACACAGGATTCGAGAGCGTTCCGCGAGGAATTTCCATAATTTAGAGCGCGCATTGACATCTAGCGCGCGCGCGCCAAGAACAGTAAGTTTTAGGGCCGAACAACGGACCAGGAAACGGGGCCACCGAGAACCCACGATGAGGCACAAGCCAGAGATGCCAAATGGAGGAACCTGGAGGAACTTTCCGCTCCGGCTGAGCCCCCACTCTTACTACTACAGTAATTTCTCAATCGTAGTCCCAACACCCGTGTTATGAACGGACTACGATCAAGTAGGGTGGTTATTTTTTGATTTATGACTGCGTCTACCCTACCGCGCTGAGACATCAAACGACAAGCCGAACGTAGAGAAGGACAGAATGAAATAGGATCGCGTGGCCGAAGCGTGTCCCCGTCGCCGGCACAGTTTAAAGGCCCGTGCGTCATCACAATAAAACACCAAGACCTTAGCTTCTTTATTTTCGATGATATCATTATGGAACTTTCACCAACATATTCGTGGCATTTCTCTGATTAAAATCATACCAAACACGATATAATTTGGCCAATATTTAGTGGTTTAATCGACGATGAAAGTTTCGAACGCAACGAAGAAGAGCGTATTGGAAAGAAAGAGACGCGAAGAGTCGCCGTCGCCGGCATAGATCAAACACGCTGTCCTTCTTGTAAATAAAACTTTCATCGTCGATTAAACCACTAAATATTGGCCAAATTATATCGTGTTTGGTATGATTTTAGTCAGAAAATGCCAGGAATAAGCCAGTAAAATCTCATAAAAAAATCATGAAAATTAAGTAGTTTGAAAATTCGATTCACTCGAGTCAATGTAGTGGTGTTCACACCGATATACCCGAGCCGACATCAAACATCGCCGTCCTGCTGCCCGGCGCAGTGTTGACAGGCGGTGGAATGGGTAGGCACTGGACTACGATTGCAGAGGCGACCGAGGACTACGATTGAGAAATTACTGTACTAGTTCTACTGCGCACGCGCCACACACGACGTACCTCTGCTCTGCCCGAGTGAGTCACGTTTAGAGGTACGTTCGTGTGTGGCGCCTGCGTAGTAGAACTAGTAGAAGTAAGAGTGGGGGGCCCAGCCGGAGGGGAAAGTTCCTCCTGGTTCCTCCATTTGGCATCTCTGGCACGAGCCTCATCCACGTCTGTGGAAAAGCGAGACGTTTTCGCGTTAGGGTCCAGGAGCCAAGGATCCTCGCCGAGACGCCCCTGCTACGCGAACGTCGCGCGCGGGTACAGCGCCCTAGAAAATTCGACAAGGAGGTCGGGTGAGGGGAACTAGAATCGATGCGGCACGCGCCCGAAAATCGATAGATCATTGTCGCATTAGTCGTCTTAGAGACACCACAGATTAGTACGAATCGATCACGCCACGCACGAAATCCAAGCGAAGTCCGCCCCAAGTTACGCGTCCCGTCACGTTACATCCGCGTGAAAGGAATAAGAGTCGCGCACGCGGAAACTCGGTCTCGCAAGTGTCGTCAGAGGATTCCCGATCGACCCTAGAGACTCAGACCGGACAACTGGAGTTCCGGAGGGCAGAAGCGCGGGGTCTTCCGAAAGAAAGAAGCGAGAGACGGTAAGTCGCACAGTGATCCCTTCGATAAATCGGTTGCGTGTTGGCTCGAAGTTGCCGCGCGAGGACGAACATCGTCGTTTCGTCCTCGATCTTTCGCGTAGGCCGAGACGCCGAGCGTCTCGTGCCCTACCGACGACCTTTTGAGCAATCTTTCGTAACGCGAGAGTTCCCCCTGAAATCGCGCGACCGGAAGTTTCCTCGGAGGAATCGCGTCCCGCGAGAATCTCTCGTCCGACGTTCCGACAATTGCTCGAATCCTGTGTCGTGTTGCGTAGTGTTGGCGAGATCATATGCCAGACGCGCCATCTCGCGAGAGATATAAAGAAACAACATCGTCACTGTGACGAGAACCGATGCAACGATAGTTAGTCGTCATAAAGTCGTTGTATAGAGAACAGAGAGATTGAGGTTATATTGTATTAAAGTCATTATATACAGTTACACGTGAATCTAATTACTTCTACCCTGTAATAATCCCAATACGTAGCGTACGCGTTTCAACAAAAATAATTATTTATTTAAATAAATTTATTTATTGCCCAACACTGGCGATAACTCGCTCGCCCGAACTTGTCCGATTCTTTCCGAACGCGTCCGACGAAGTCGTTTCACTCTCTTCGGCAGCCCAAAATGCTCGGGCCGCCCGATGTGTCATGAAGTATCGCGTACTCGAATCGATCCCGCCCGACTGTCTACGGCTCAGCCCGACGATTCGGGCGGCACGCACACCTCTAATAGATAAGCAGTAAATTGGTATGTAATTTGTACAGGGTTCCCAAAATAAGTGTAACTCCCGGAAATGAGAGGTTCCTTGGGTCATTCGAAAGGACATTTTCCTTTACAAAAATGGCGTCCGCGGCTTTGTTTAGGAGTTATTCACGAAAAACATGGACCAATCAGAACGCGGCTACAGCGGATTGATTCTGGGTCGGACTCCGTTCGCTATAGCCGGGCTCTGATTGGTCCGTGTTTTTCGTTAATAACTCCTAAACAAAGCCGCGGACGCCATTTTTGTGAAGGAAAATGTCCTTTCGAATGACCCAAGGAACCTCCCATTTCCGGGAGTTACACTTATTTTGGGACACCCTGTATATGTAGTTACAAGGTTTCTTGAATACATAAATTGTGTTTTTGAAGTGTTGTAAAAAAATATGAAATAAATTTAATATTGTTTTTTCTATTTGAAGCATTTTAAATTACGTCGAATGGATTTGGGCTCTTTCAAATTTTACAAAAAATCTTGCTGTTAATTCTTGAAAGTGGCTTAACTCCATTTGTAGTAAGAAAACACATATCATTCACTTAATAATTGTTATTTGTCCGGGTTTAACACACACGACCAATACCTATTTCCCACGAGCAGTTTATTTTTTTTCTTTGACGTCGTTTCGCTTTAATGTTTAAATCGTACCTAAACTCAAATCCTTCAATTTGTCACGCACCACCATAATTTTAAGGACTTTCTCCGTCATAAATAACTTCCTCAAGCTGTAACCCTAGTCCTTCACATCTGGTTTATCTCCAAGTCACCAGCCTTCGGGTTATCTTGTTTTCGCATCTTCTTTCCTTCTCATCGCTCTTAACCTTCCCTCTCTCTTGCGTTTTCCCTTTCCCTACACTGTTTTCCACCAATCATTCTCTTTCCCAAATTTTACCCTCTAGCCAACCTTCAAAACATCAGACAGATCCTACTCAACCACCAAACGTTGAACATCTTTTCTAAAATTGCTACGCGGCTTGTAAATAGTGTATATTTTCTTGGCAACATATTAAAGAAATGTTCTCTAGATTAATTAAAACTTAATCAAGTGTTGTTATTCATCTTCACACCACCATCTAAAATAAGAACAACTAGCCCTCACGAGTGTAATAATTCGTCGAGCGCAGCGGGGTGACGATTAATTCATATAATCGAAGCCTTCCCCGTACACTATTATTTTAATAGA
The DNA here is from genome assembly GCA_963971365.1 of Lasioglossum villosulum. Taxonomy (NCBI): domain Eukaryota; kingdom Metazoa; phylum Arthropoda; class Insecta; order Hymenoptera; family Halictidae; genus Lasioglossum; species Lasioglossum villosulum. Next base: position 22,178,326 of record OZ020500.1, read on the forward strand.
AATTATGAATTTAACTCTCTTAGATATACTTAAGCAGTGTCACGCATTAATTAATTTAATTGAAACGAAAACTCTTGAATATCTCAATTTAAATACAAATGGACTTAGATCACTTTCAAAATAGGCGGCTCAATTGTTTTACATTGTCATTGTTTAAGCGGATACAAATGTCTGAAAATTCCAAATGCCGAAAATTCACTATGCACTTAACAAATTATAACAGTGAGCTAACTTCAGTCTAGACATATTTCGTATTCAGCCCATTATGAATTTTTGACACGCTCTCGACTGGCATTCAGTTCAGCATTAACCTTCGTAGCTACCATATTTTGTTAAATGCAACGTATCTTCTCATAAAACAATAAACAAGTACGAGTTTTCCGAATATCGTGCTATGCGTTAGAATTGTAAATAATAACGTGCAATTTTATTGTCTTTGATATATTTATAAAATCGTGATCATCATACAAACATGACGTTGGTCGCGCACGTACACGCTGAATTTGAAGCATTCAAAATTTTATCTGGTGAAATATCGTTCAAAAGAATGCAATCAGTGGGATACCATCTAGAAAAAGAAACAAGCACTTTATGGAGTGAAATGATATTTAAATTTCCACAAAGTACGACAGAATATCATGAAACGAAATGGTGTATGTATTGTTGGTTAGATTAATTTTATGGAATGTTAATAGTACTTCAGAGAGCTCGAAAAAGACCACGAACGAGTGTATTACGTAGAAAATTGCTCGCAGCGAACAGTTTGTAACGTTTCAAATAATAGAGTTTCTAGATCAATGTAGAAATGAAATTTTAAATCCAGACAAATAATTCTATTTAAGAACAAGACGGCGGTGAATTCGTCCAATTAACTTGAAGTGAACGATGCGGTGCCGTTCTTTACTGACAATGAAACGGAACAGGAAATACAGAGCACTTCACAGGAAGATGTTGATCGAATCCTGGACGCGTACCTCTCAAAGCCCATAGAAATCAACTGGACGAGCTTGATTTCTTCCCACGGGAATACGTTAAGAAGATTGTTTACAGACCCCTGCGACTTCCGCGATAAACTGAAGCTCTGAATTGCTACCGCGATTGAAACAGTTACTCCGCAAACACTATCGAATGCTTGCGATCAAATTGAACCAGAATTGGACACATTCAACAACTCGCACTACATACAGGGTGTTCGAAAAGTCTGGAAACGGTCGAATATCTCAAAAATAAAGCATTTTCGAGAAAAATGGTTCAGTCATATATTTTATGGTTTCGCAAGGGCTATAAGATGGCGCCATTGGTTTGACCTTGAAGAATCATTTGAAGGTCACGTGAAGGTTACTTCAATTTTTTTAAATGGCACCCCCTATTTTTTATTACCATACATATTCTTGTAGCTAATCTCGAGAGCTTTCCAAAACACTAGAATCAAATGTTTTTTCATGAATTACTTTTCGAGTTATAAGGCTTCAAAGGTACAACACCGCCGGCATTAGCGTTAACCGAGATGTACCACGTGGAGGTTGCACGGTCGATGGTAATATTTTTTGTTCTTCGTTATCGACAGACTTGTCGTTATTACATTCGACAAAAGTAAGAAAGACCTTCGGTAGTCGCCAAAATGGTATTGACTGAAAGGGAAAGAATTACATTATTAATGATGCGAGGATATGATGACCGCGTTAGGTCCTTCGAACAAGTACCGACTTTGTTTAACGATACTTATCCAGATCGTGAACCCATTTCAAAGTCTACAGTTCAAAAAACTTTGACGGAAATATACAAAATATTTGGTTTCAACAAGATGGTGCACCACCACACTATGCAGTAATAGTGCGTTAATATTTAACTAATACTTTCCCAAACCGATGGATAGGAAGACGTGGAGAAATAGAGTGGCCCTCTAGATCACCAGATCTTTCTCCATTGGACTACGTATGTTAAAACAATGTGTACGTAACAAAACCTGCTAATTTGGCAGACCTTAGGGAACGCATACTGCACCATGTAAATCTTATCTAACCAGAAATGAGACGAAACGTATTAAATGAATTTCATCCACGATTAGGTCATTGTCAAGCAGCAGAAGGAAAACAATTTGAACATTTATAATTCAGTAAAAACCCGTTTACACACATGCGCGCGCGCGCGCGCGCACACACACACACACACACACACACACACACACACACACACACACAAGAGATGTAAATCCGACCGTGCAACCTCCACGTGGTACATCTCGGTTAAGGAAAGGCGCTCAAAGGACCTATCGCGGACCATCGTTCGTGCCGAATCACCGGGGATGGGACGGAGCCCGGGCTAGCGAACCTAGAGGGGCTGACGAGGGAATTGTATCCAGAGAGTCGACCTTCCGCTTGACCTCATCGCCGCCTCATCCGGGATAGGATACGGAAAATAACGTCCGGAAGGGCCCCGGACAAATCCCATGTGAGCCGCGGAAAAAACTGTGCGAACATCTTGAAATTCGAACAAGCTGTCACAGTCATGGGACATGGGATATAAGATCCGTCTCTGCCGCGAGACTTCACACGATAGGCCCGAGCGTCGCATTGGCGGAATTAGATGAGGGAATAGGGGGACGCCTCGCTTCCGCGTTACCGAGCAGGCTCGAAGTGGGTCACTGTGCCAAGGGACGTGGAAAGCGCAAGTCGCGATTCGACATTTAATGATTGCCATCGGAATAAAGTAATTTTTGCGACTGCCGGACTCGGAGGAGTTTCGACCTTATTTTGGTAAGTGCCGGTCAGGCTTCAGTCTCTAATATTGTACAGTGACTCACTCGTGTTGGGTCGCGAACGTTTTACGGGTCGAAAGTGAATTCGCGTCGCTTACCACGTGTCCGTCGGTGTTGCCGAAGATCGGGAGAAGCTGTCCCGGGAGGCCCGCGGGGCCATGGGTCGACACGCTGTCAGCTTGCGGAAAGAAAATCCGCAGCGTGCGATTTTCGCGTTTTGTTAAAATCTCCTCGAAACGTTCCCCGTAGAGAGTGCGCGACGTGCCCGTTTCGTTCCCGCGATCTCGTCGTTGTTACCGTCTATTGGCCAGTTACCGTAGAAGACGCGTTTTCCATCTGAGCTCGGTAGATTCGTGCCGTTTCTCGGTTTGTAAATTCATGCGAAGTTCTGTGATTACCGAGCTCGTCGCGAGAGTAAAGAGAATCGAACGCGCGATTGACCGTCGATCACGTCGCCATTATTGTGCGCGCGCGGCAACCTGTTAACCGCTGTCGGCGTGCACCGCCAAATAAAGACCATCCGTCCAATAAAGTGACTCTATTTGCCGAATTTCTCGTTGTTTATTAGCCCGTGAGAAACGCTTCCGCCGTGGGGAATGCCCCTTCCTTCTTCCGCGTAGAATCCTGTGTCTGTTCGAACTATCCCAGAAAAAATCGCGCAGTTCTCGCAGCTCCGGTGTTCCGACTCGCATTTCGTGACTTTTCGTGATTTTCCATAAGGCACGGCAACGTGCCTGGCGCCCGAATTTTCTAATATTATCGAGAGGAAAGCGAGTCGGCGACGAGGCTGCGAGGATCTGTTTGTCGCGGGCGGACCACGTGTCGCACGGCCGCGCGTGGCCCGGCTACATTGCCTGTCAAAGACCCGTAGTCGCCTGTTTTTCGACTGCGAAAAATAGACGGCGTGACATTATTTAAAGAAATGTTAATTGCATATGCACTGCTGCATCTAAAACAAATTTAAAGGCCTACAGATGTAGTGCTCTTCGAACCATTTATCTGTCTCCTTCGGCATTTTTTCGTAAATGCAATAATAACGGAGTTATGACTTGAAACAATTGCGTGGACCACCCTGTGTATCTACCATGGACTTCAATAGTGTCATCGGATTTATGTACCTCAACTAAAATCTACATATATATACATGATCCACATATTATACATGGGATTTTACACCCCCTGAGAAGGCTTGACTAGCCGTATCGCGGCACTCTCGCACACAAGTACGCTCGGGCACCCTGTACGCACACGTACACGCTGCCCGAATGCTTGGTTACGAGCGCGTTGTGGCACGGCCAGTCACGCCTGCTTGCAGAGCCTCCTCGCTCAGCGTGGAGCCGAATAATGTAAATTACACCTCGAAAACGCAAAAAGTAGGTGATTTTGCCATACGTCCCTCGTAGATTGTTGTTCCAACTAGCAAATGCGACTACGCAGAGCACCGAAATGCGCGTCATAGAGAAATGGTTTGGCGTATTCCGAACCATTGCGAGCCGTCGAGGCACACGTACACACCGAACAAGCGGTGAGAGAGATTGTGTGGCACACGCTTTCACTCGAGCACATCGGCACTGCATCAGAACACGTCACGCCGTATAGTGACGTTACGCTTGCTAATGAATGCAGATTTACCGCCAATATTTACTGATGCAGTGACTGTTCTCATCGCCGAGACGCTGCTATGTGCTCCTCGACATTCAACTGTGGAAAATGTACCCAGTTCTCCTACTGGACGGGAATGTTATTTCTTAGCTTCTGCTAGTGGCCACTCGTTTTTCTTTGGCGTGACCGTCAAGGTCACATTCGGATCCACACTCTCCAATAGCGACTTTACTGTAATGATATATTTCAATAAAAGCGAAATTACAGAATAATGTTTTTAACATAGTATAAAATTATATAACCAAAGTATTAACTTAATTAACTTCAACTTAAATTGTTAAAATATAGTGTTAATTTGTCTAGACACAAAAACAATGCAAGCACAATGAAGCCTACTTTATTGAACTTGCAAGTACTTAGTTTAACCCTTAGCAGTCAAATGGTGACTTTGAGAGTCGCCACTAAAAATTGCTGTACCATTATTCAAAATATTGTGTTTTGTTGCGACCATGGTATTCGCGAGTTTATCGTGTCGTTGTCCGCCAAATTAATTTTAGAGAACTATTTCAAATGATTGGATCGGGATGACTTGAGTAGGATTGAAAGATTGCGTTTTGTCCTGGACTTGTCGGTGGACTCGTCAGTGAGGCTGATCTGATATATCCTGCCTCAGACGCGCGCAGATCCGAACGTGTTGATCTGTATTAACTTCGCTTGCACGTTTCGATTGCAAGTAGTAAGACTCCGCTGAGAGGTGGTTAGTATCACTCTTCGTTGGCTCGGAACGGATTATGCGTGAACTCGACTTCCACCCTCAGCTGCAGATCTGAGAGTTGCTTCTTGGATGAGAGGTTGACCTTAGGGTAAGGAGAAGTGTGAGTCATCTAGTGTCATAAGTAAAGAAGCAACTCGGATTGATGCTGTTGACTTTTTGTTTCCAATCAGGTGTTACGTTCCGGATGGGGGTCGTAACGAGATCATGGACCATCACGATCTTCGAACCACGTGGCGCGTACGTCCACGTCTGATCAAGCTCGATATCGGTTGTCTGTGCGAGAGAAGAGGGGAATGACCAAAGTCGCGTCGCGTTCCGAAAAGGAACCGGGGTTTACATCACGTGAAAACGCGGTTCGACAGTTGCGAAGGCTCTCGTCGGCCGCTGACGTCACGGTGAGCGCGATATGACCTAGGAGTGGATTCAGTATTTATTTCTAACGCGGATGGATTGAAACGCGACAATCCGTGTTCCTCCTCTTGTACCGGGCAACCTGATGGGCTCAGACATACGTGGAGGAACACCGATTTCCGGAGTCCTAGATATCGGCGGTTTCGACGTGCGGAAAAGATCTGAACGCGGCAATCTGTGTTCCCCCGTTTGTACCGAGCAACCTGGTGGAACGCCGATTTATTAAGTCGGAAATATTAATCGATAGATTGATCGAAATGGAAAGTGAGAAGGGGAGGAGGTGACGGGGCGCCGACACCGTACTGTACACGCACACTCACTCGCGCTCTCGTTTTATCCCGCACAGAGAATATTTTACTTGGGTTTTGTTGCCCTTTTCTTTTTAAGGGACGTGGGAGATAGACAACTCCCACGCCCCGGGACATAAGTTGTTATATACGCCCCTTTTTCCCATCCTTGCCCCAATTATATTTACATGGGGGGCTCCGCTCTCCGCATTTCTCCCCTTTAATTGGGCCTTCTCCACACCTGTTCTTGTCCTTATGGGTTTTGTTGCCCTGTAGTTGGAGGGGTAAAAAGGGGGCGACGGGAGTTCTAGTAGTACCACCTCAAGGTGAGGAATCTGCGTAAGACGTAGCGTTCGTAACGCGGATCCTCAATACTAATTTTCTCCAGAGGAGGGAGACTCGGTAGAAAGGTGAGGGGTACGTCTTACACGGATGAGGAGTCACAAGTAAAAGTGATGTGACTTAGGATACGCGAAGGTTTAGGAATCCCGAGATTTTTGTCGTAGGTGGTCCCTTTTCCCTTCCGATAGAGCCCTCCGAACAGTTTGCCAAACCGTTTGCTGAAACGTTTGTCGAAATGTTCGTCGAAATGCGCACATTCGTGTTCATCGTCGTTCCCGGAGCTGATGGATCGACGGCAAACACGAATGCGCGCATTTTGCCACGCATTTCGACGAACATTTCGGCAAACGGTTTGGCAAACGGTTCGGCAAACGTATAGACAAACGGTTCGGCGAACGTATAGGCAAACAAACATTCAAGTCATGTAGTCTCGAATCTGATGTCTTTGATGCTTCGTCCTGACCTGAACATTTCATTTATAAACTTTAATTCACTGAATAAACTACCAACATTTTCTGTATTTCTTTGTGTAGTATATGCCGCTGCAGTTTCCATAGTTGTTCGCAAGAAATTCTGGAAATAGCACAAATCCGTTCCGTTTGCCGTTATGCGCGGCGTTCGGCGCGGCGAAATGTTTGGCGAACGGTTCGACAAACCGTTTATGTCTGTACGAAACATGTTCGCGATTTGATACATATACCGAGTGATTCACGAGAAACATGCCACCTCAATAGATCTGTTAGGACTAGAGATGGAAGAAAATGTTAGAGAGAAAAGTTGTACTGTTAAAGGGGACAAATATGGTGGTATAAAAAAATGTGCCGTTTGTAGTCGTTTTCAAGGTCTTTTAAAGGTCATTTACGATTTTTAAATAGCACCATATATTTTTCACTTCACAGTGTTGTAGCTGATGTCAAGACGAGTTCAATGATGTGGTACACTATGACCTTCAAATGACCTTGGACTCATTAATAGATATAAGTTTGACTACTCTGTTTGATCAACGGAAATTTAATTTCTTCAGACATTCGGTCTCATAACACGTATCCCGTTAACGGAAGGTGATCTCTAGGTGTACACAAACAAGATTATCAACAAACTAGAGGTATGTATGCCGAGTCAGTTATGGTCATCGAATTATTGCGAGTGTATCAGTTTATCGATAACCGTTTAATGATGCGTTACTCAAACGAGCATAAGGTCGACCTTATTTCCATTTATTACGAAAGTCGTGAATGTCTCCGAGAAGCTGTTTGTCTTTACAAAGATCGATTTCCTGATCGCAGGTGTCCATCTCGTTCTACCTATTCAAATTTAGTTAAAAAGTTCCGTGAGAGAGGCAGTGTAGAAAATAAAAGACCTGTGAAAGTGAGAAGTGTAACAAACGAAGCAAATGCAGTCAATGTTCTTGGTGCAGTAAATGTAAATCCTTGCATCAGCACTAGACAACTCAGTAGAGAAAGTGGCGTTAGCCAAGCAAGTATCGTACGAATATTTCGATTATACAAATTCCACCCGTATCATATTTCACTCCATCAAGAACTTCATGGAAGAGAATTTTGAAAATCGCGTAAATTTTTGTGAGTGGGGTTTGAGGCAAATTAGAAATGATAGCCGATTTTTTAGTAACGTATTATTTACCGATGAGGCTTCCTTCACAAATCATGGTCAAGTTAATTTAAGAAATATGCATTACTGGAGTAATGAGAATCCACGATGGTTACGACAAGTGGACAAACAACGACCCTGGACTGTCAACGTTTGGTGCGGAATTTTGAATAATAAAATAATTGGACCCTATTTTATTCCCGGCACATTAAACGCAACAAGATACCTTACGTTTTTAGAAGAAACATTGCCAATATTGTTAGAAGATATTCCTTTAGAAATTCGTCAAGTAATGTGGTACCAACACGATGGCTGTCCCGCTCATTCTTCGCGTACCGTAAGAAAATTTCTAAACAATAAATTTACAAATCGCTGGATAGGACGTAATGGACACATACTATGGCCAGCTCGTTCACCCGATCTTACCCCTTTGGATTTCTTTTTGTGGGGAACACTCAAAGATGATGTATATCGGGATCAACCGACTACACCAGAGAACATGCAAGAAAGAATAATTAAATCTTGTAGATCAATTTCAACAGAAACAATTGGAAGTACAATTGATTGCCTTGTAAAACGTTTAAATGTTTGTGTTACTGCTCAAGGTCATAATTTCGAACATTTAATTTAGTTCAAATAAAATGATTACACATTTTGAAGTTATCATTGCTTTATCACAAATTTTCTAGTTCGAGGTTATTTGAAGGTCATAGTGTACCACATCATTGAACTCGTCTTGACATCAGCTACAACACTGTGAAGTGAAAAATATATGGTGCTATTTAAAAATCGTAAATGGCCTTTAAAAGACCTTGAAAACGACTACAAACGGCACATTTTTTTATACCACCATATTTGCCCCCTTTAACAGTACAACTTTTCTCTCTAACATTTTCTTCCATCTCTAGTCCTAACAGATCTATTGAGGTGGCCTGTTTCTCGTGACTCACCCTGTATATAGGGTGTCCCACATAAATGATGACACCTAAATATCTTTCGTATTTACAGTCCCATCAGAAAACTTCACAGGACAAAGTGACGCTATTGCAGGGGGGCAATATAATAATGAAGAAAAAAATTTTTTGTGTCGTGTTTTTAAATGAAATTGCAATGTCACCGATGTTTTTTTAAATGGAACAGTATATTTTTTTGCGATAGTATGATAGACAATAAAAAACTGAATTTAGTGGATACCACCTTTTTGACCTTGGAATGACCTTGAGCAAGAATAATCATGTTGAAGTGGATGAAATGTGGAAGTTTAAAACTTACGTGTTTCAGCAAAGATTGCGCGTTGTTTACGTCGGGTTGACCTTTACATATCATATCAAGGTCATTTCAAGGTCAAAAAGGTGGTATCCACTAAATTCAGTTTTTTACTGTCTATCATACTATCGCAAAAAAATATACTATTCCATTTAAAAAAACATCGGTGACATTGCAATTTCATTTAAAAACACGACACAAAAAATTTTTTTCTTCATTATTATATTGCCCCCCTGCAATAGCGTCACTTTGTCCTGTGAAGTTTTCTGATAGGACTGTAAATACGAAAGATATTTAGGTGTTATCATTTATATGGGACACCCTGTATATACATATTTGAATTATGTGAAAGGGGAATAGAATTATAATTAGATGTCACAAACACGATTCGCTCGCATGAATTCTAGGTACATGGAGGAAGTTGCTTGTTCGAGCAAATTTCGGAGCGAGACGTTGCACAGTGCGGTACCTTGATAGGAATTTGGGACAGAAATCAAAAAATTCGTATGGCGTAGCAATAATTAAAATTTTATTGTTTGGAATTGTTTTAAATGCACTAATTGAACATTTGGAATACTATTTTCGAATTTTTCATTCTTTTACACTAAATAAATTTGAAAGAAACAATAAGAGGCATAATTTATGTATAAAAGGTGAATTCTTCTCGATCGAAAATTTTGATAATTAAAGTTTTAAATGTTATCGGCATCAGGTTCGATCATTTTTAGAACAAAAACAACAAATGTGCAATTAGTACATGTGGATCTTTTTCAAAGAATCATTATTGCGTATGTTGTGTAAAAAGTGGACAATACATTATAATAAATATTGAAGGTTGTATGAAAACTATTTAAACCTCATGGTGGCAGACATGTAACTTTGAATACTTTATGTATAATGTAAAAATGTAATATGGACATATAGTACATATATTATGTATAGGACACAGATAAATAACGTTAAATAACAGATAAATCACGTTAATGATAGTTCGTATAAGAATTCGTTCCCTAACTCTGAATCAAAAAAATCAAATTTTTGCGGGATATCTTCTGTTGTTTATTAGATATCAATACTCTGTCTTATGTCCACAAGATCTCTGTTTTGAAGCAGTTTACATACAGCTTGATATGAAGGGATCCGATGAAAGTGTTGAAGTCTTTTCATCAAATCTTCATTACTAAATTTCCTACTTGTTTTGCAAGTATGATTTAATCGGGTTTTCATAATTTTTTTATGAGTCGTTTCTAATACTTCTTCCGAAAGAAGGCCTATGTGTAAATCGAAACTTTCAATTACTACTTTCTTGAATACTAATTTTTACATACTCATTTCTTATTTACCAACTGATGATTTTATCGGATAATTAGATTAGAATCGAACTATGATTATTTTGTTTCGTGTCCATTGCATGCCGCACGGTGTCGGACGTAGCATTCGTCGAGGGTTAACGTTGACTAACTTTGAGTGTAGCAGTTTGTAGCAGGAAAAACTTGTGGGAAATGGAAGTATAATGTCTACTAATTACGAAAAAACAAAAACTACAGGATGTTTTGAACCCTTCTGGAAATATCTCTATTTAAAGAAGGAAAAGGTGACAAAAATGATTTCGACTGTATTATTTACTAGTATAATGCATATAAGAGACTTACAAATTTTTAAATTTCAGTCACATTAGTTGTACTTTAAGCTACATCCCATAAGACATAATTCATAAAATTCTTTTTCCTGATACCATGAAAGTAAGTGACGGTTCGGATTTATAAACTGCTTGATATAGCGTTTTTTTAGAAGAAAATCGTTTGCAACTAATCCCCTACTGAATTATTTGAATTTTCTATTGATAAACATGATAATTTAGATGTTAAAACATAGTTTCAACATAGAATCCTGTGGATATTAGATAATGAATTTTTCGATTTTTGTCCACAGGGTACCGCACTGTGCGTTGGTACAACGTAACACAGGACATCGGTCATTGTTCACACCTTCTTCCAATTGGTCTAGCAGATAGTGTAGTTGGAAGGAGGAGTTTGAGCATACCTGAGTTGAAGAACGAGAAGTTCGGTTCGGAAATTATGTACGGGTCGACTGATGCAGCCTTGGAAGCATGTCGTAAAAAAGTTAAATGTTGTCCTTGAACCGTAGTTTGTAGGCTAGCGCGGCTCCTTAACTGGGATTAACGTAGGCGAGGGTTCTTTCGACTGCAAGTCTTTATGACCGTAAATGCAATTAACCCATGCCGAGGGTGGACTGTTCCGACGGTTGCAATATCTGGACTAAATGTTGGCTACATCTGGGCAATTATAGTATAGAAAATGATTTAATCCCTAAAACGGTCTCCTGGTCACGAATGTATCGTAGGAAATGTAAAAAAGCGATCTTCCGTGATTGTGTTATCTCTTTATTGCAAGGAGAAAGATTGTAAAACGGGGACTCGATTTTACTATGGTCGTACGGGAAGACCCGATGGTGGATCTTTCGTAGGAAAACGAATATTCGTAAAGAACGGCTATACTTGCGACGGAACATATTGTTTACATTATTAAATACAGTGACTCCCACTAATATTCGGACACTCTTACAAAGACGATAACTTTTTTAATATTGTACTATACGATTTGAATTTTTTTGACAAGCTAGTGCAATTAGTTTGCCATAGGATGCGAAAAAAAATTGTGTGAAAAATCGCAATTCATCTGAATTATAAAAAAAATACTAAAAGTTGCATTTTACAACTTTTTTATGTGGACCTATATTGAAAATTTAAAAAATACGTTTTATAGACCTGTGTCAATTAAACATATTCTTAAAATTTTGTCAAAATCGGTGGACGTTGCGATGAGGTATAGACGTTTAAAGATACTAAAAATTGCAGATTTTCACGATTTTGGGCCTTCAACTGCAGTAAATCTAAGGATTCTTGCATCTTTCAAGGCTTGTCGTTTTTTTCCGCATCAACCGATTTTAATGAAACTTTACCAGTGCATATAACTGACACAGATCTACAAAACGTAATTTTTAAATTTTCAATATAGGTCCACATAAAAAAGTTGTAAAATGCAACTTTTAGTATTTTTTTTATAATTCCGATCAATTGCAATTTTTGACAAAATTCTTTCTCGCATCCTGTAGCAAACTAATTGCTCTAGCTTCTAAAAAAATGTTCAAATCGTATAGTACAATATTAAAACAATTATCGTCTTTTTAAGAGTGTCCGAATATTAGTGGGAGTCGCTGTATGTCGCTATATACAATCAATTACTATCCATTTAGATATTGCATGCGGTTTTATACCAGTTTCGTATCCATAAAATTTTTTAAAATCGTAGAAAATGGAAATATTCTAAAGTGGTTAAAAGGGTTAGAAGACGAAGAAGACGAAAGAATTATCGTATCTACACTAGGAAGATGCAATTGTTAAACATGTATCTATTGCGGTAGAATCAAGAAACAAATAATTAAAACCGTATAAACTGTATATACTGTTCTACTTTTTATATTGTTTATTTATAAAGGTCGCATTAACGTGTAGGTCATTAGCGACCACGTTGGTATATAATTAGAAGTACACGGTTTTGTTATCGCAATAATACATGAGTGTGAATATAATTAAATTTTATAGTAAAGGTCTACATTTTTTAGGAAGGTAAGGACATTTGCAATAGTATATTGGTCATTGAGTCATTCATTCAGGTTGGTTGGGATATTAAGAGCTTGTCGTTGTGTCTGCAGAGCTGGGCATTCGAGGAGTATATGATCGATAGAGAATGGTATGTTACACGGGTGACAGATAGTTGGGGGGTTTTTCGTGATTTGATGTAGGTGTGTAATATTTGAGTGGCCAATTCTAAGTCGTGTAGTATTTACTTGGTCTTTTCTGTGGGTAATGTTAGGGGAGTTATTATTATAAATATCTTTTCTTATTTTAAATAGTTTGGTAGGGGGGATCTAATCCATTTTTCATTCCAACTATATTGAACTCTTAGTTTCAGTTCTCTGATTAAATCAAAAATTAAATGTTTTCGGCGCATTGGTTCGATCTAGTAATACTTCAAAACACTATTTGCAAATATTCACAATATTTTATCTCGACGTTTCGATCTGAATTTAGATCATTTTCAAGAGATTAATTTAACAACATTGTGTCTGTAATGAAACCAAAACATAATTATATTCTTTAATTATTTAAACTTATAAGGATTGAACACACGCGTAACATGTTGTAAGAAGAAAAATAAAAATAGAAAACCAAAAAACATGTTACTTACTTGCGTAGTGTCGCAAAATAACTTTAAAATAAACAATTTAGAAAAATCAATAGTCTGTGTATGACCCACATGTTGCTGCGTAGACAGTCACCATGGTAGTGAGGAACGCGAAGAAAGCTAAGAAAACCAATGGCTGATCGTGTATCGATCCATTCGCCAGAATCAATGTAAGGCGGTAATTTCAAAAATAGAACATAACACTTTTCATACTTCACCAAGATATTATACCACAAAAAACTTTTCGAGGTAATTTAATAAATGTACACATCTAATGGTTTGCCACAAAAGAAATATACATTTGAATGTATATAAAAATTAATTAAAGAGTGGCCAAGAATATTGTTAGAAATATTGTTAGAGGATATAATAGAGGATATTGTTAGAAACAATTCATATGATTAAACAACGTAGTGTAAATCTTAGGTATGAAACACCTAAGATACGTGACTATTACGCGGCATTACTGAACCAGTAATGTTTTATGATGAATTTTTCTAAATAAAATATTCCTTTTGTTCTTGGCCACTCTTTAATTAATTTTTATGTACGTTCAAATGTATATTTCTTTTGTGGCAAACCATTAGATGTACATTTATTAAATTACCTCGAAAAGTTTTTTGAGGTATAATATCTTGGTGAAGTATGGAAAGTGTTATGTTCTATTTTTGAAATTACCGCCTTACATTGATTCTGGCGAATGGATCGATACACGATCAGCTATTGGTTTTCTTAGCTTTCTTCGCGTTCCTCACTACCATGGTGACTGTCTACGCAGCAACATGTGGGTCCTACACAGACTATTGATTTTTCTAAATTGTTTATTTTAAAATTATTTTGCGACACTACGCAAGTAAGTAACATGTTTTTTGGTTTTCTATTTTTATTTTTCTTCTTACAACATGTTACGCGTGTGTTCAATCCTTATAAGTTTAAATAATTAAAGAATATAATTATGTTTTGGTTTCATTACAGACACAATGTTGTTAAATTAATCTCTTGAAAATGATCTAAATTCAGATCGAAACGTCGAGATAAAATATTGTGAATATTTGCAAATAGTGTTTTGAAGTATTACTAGATCGAACCAATGCGCCGAAAACATTTAATTTTGTTTATAGCTTATTACGATCGCTATACGTTTAACCGTCTCTGATTAAATCATTGGGAGAGACCGGAAAGTTTGGAGGTAAGGCTTTTGTGGCTTCTTTAGCAGCTGTGTCGGCCATTTCATTTCCAGTGATTCCTATATGGGAAGGGATCCATACAAATACAATATCTTTGTTTTTTTTGTATAGGGTCGAGGTTAAATAGAATATATTTTGGATTATTGGTTCTCTGTTATCATGATTTGCTAGACAAGAAATAACACTTAGAGAGTCAGAAAAAATAAAAACTCTGTAGTAGGGAGAATTGATGGTAAGCTCTAGAGCCGATTTAATAGCAAATGCTTCACTGTAGAAGATATTGTATAAGTCGTGGAGGTTATATAGTATATTTTTATCAGGAAAGATAACAGCACAGCCAGAGCCTTCTTTACTTTTGGAGGCGTCGGTGAAAATAAGGGTATATCAGGGTATTTCTGGGAGATTTCATAGAAAAGAGTTTTATAGATTTGAGGATTTATTTGTTCCTTAGGGTGGATGTTCAATGAAAGATCTATTTTAGGAGGGGTAATTAACCCGGGAGTACGCGCGCCACCAGCACTTACGTTAGTAGGCGCGCGTCAGTCATTTCGACCGATGCTATTATAATGATAAATAATTGAATAAAATGACTTATATAGTATAAATAATGTGTAATATTGTATTTTAATTGTTTTACATAAACAGTAACAATTTTTTATTATAAAATAAATGGTTACCTGGTAACACTTAATCACCATAATCATCTTAATCACCATACATAATCACCTGGTTTCACATCTCGTTTTCTTTTGAATTTGTCTTTTTGCTTACTATTTATATAAATATTAGTATATGAAACAATCTTTTCGATCATATCGTCAGATAAATAAAGTCTCCATACAACAATAGACGTTTTAGGATTCTTAGCAGTAGGTTTTACTCCTTGATGTTCTTTGGCAACGTTATGTTTTTTAGTTTTACTTTTTTTTAGTTTTACTAATGTAATGGATTGTAGAGTTCTGAAAATTTTATTTTTATGCAAATGATACATTGTAATTAAGTTTAAAAATAAAATATTATACACAAATTTTTGCGAACGCAAAATTTACATATAATAGTATAGTGTCCTTTTATCAATTTGAATTTATAACTTGATTTTTATTTTTTCATAACAACAATAATTTAACATATGTTGTATCTATTTTTCACAAAATGTAGGGAGAGTCGTGCAGTACCGACCGCTCTAAGTTTTCTGGTTATTAGGTAGACTAGAATCGGTAAAAATTAAAATTAAAAAAAGGAATTTGTAACACAAAGGGAACTTACTAAAAGGCGAGAAATTAATTCTGTGAAATTTAATAATTAGTGTTCATTATTTGTAACAATAAAAACAGTAGAATTTGAAGGAAACAAAGAATTGTCGTCCACTACCGACCAATTACGTATTTAGTAGATTTTTCAGTCTAAATCATTAATAATGTTAAAAAAGGACATTTAGATGTTAAAATACGCATTTTTATTCAAATTTTATTTACACAAATAATAAAATAATTATATATTTTTATATATTATGAAATTTTTTAGTTTAGTTTTTACATCTTTTCTTATTTCCTTTCCTTAATTGAGTTTTAGCTTTTCTTTTTCTTGCTTCTTTGCCTTTTTCGATTCTTGCAGCTTTTCTTTTTTCTGTTTCTTTTGCTTTTTCGATTCTTGCAGCTTTTCTTTTTTCTGTTTCTTTTGCTTTTTCGATTCTTGCAGCTTTTCTTTTTTCTGTTTCTTTTGCTTTTTCGATTCTTGCAGCTTTTCTTTTTTCTGTTTCTTGCAGCTTTTCTTTTTTCCGCTTCTTTGGCTTTTTCGATTCTTGCAGCCTTTTTTTTCTCCGCATTTATCTTTTTTTCTTCAGCCAGGTTCTTTTTTCCTGAACTTCGTTGATAAAATCGGTCGAAGTTAAGATTTCGGATTGTTGCGTCCTTTGTCTTCTCTTTTTTGTTTGCAACTCTAATTTGTCGTTTCTGGGAGAGATTGATTTCACAATTTCAAATGCTAACAGATTGAACTTAGAGATAAGAAAAGTTTGGTTTATACTGATCGACGGTTGATTGGTCGGTACTGCACGACAGTTGCATGGTCGGTACTGGACGACAAACATGGGAAACTGTTTAGGTTTTGGTATCCATAATATACAAAGAAAATTCCAAAACAGGGTCTTAATAGACTCTTAATAGACTAGATATAATATACATAATTCAACAAAGTCGTTTACTTACCCGAGAAATAAATTATTAGATCTAGAAAATAACTTTTAACACTCGACATATCAACGCCCACACTAAATGTGTCAGAACTGCGAAAACAATCGAATGAACATTATAGCAACGAAACATATTACTCACAATAGTTATATTCATTTGTTTCCTTAAGGGTGTAGATCCGCTCTCTAGTGTGCATGACTCACACAGCGTAGACCCATATACATGCACGAGGATTGCAAGGGTCCGGCAAATTACAAAGTATGACTTTTTACTGCATATTTGCGACCCGTACGACGTCACAATCGTTAGATAAAAGATGTGTCTAGCGCGCTATGAAGCTACAATTTTGAAATTATGCGCTATAGAGGCGTAATCGACTTTATTCGACAGCAAACAGCTGAGCATCGAGTTGAGAGGTAGGCAATATGGCGGTACTACGACTCCCTACGAACGCTTATGTCTATTTCAGCTAAGTCAGTCCCCAACGAGCCGAGTTGTCGGGGATGTATCGGTAAAACAGAGGGAGGCTCTGCAAACAGGCCCGACTAGCCGTCCCACGATGCGCTCGCACGGGGCGAATGAGAGGTTCGGTATTTGAGAAAACACAACTTTGCTATGCACATTTCGGTGCTCTGCGTAGTCGCTATCGCTAGATGAGAGATCAGTCTAGCGCGCTATGTCCCTACAATTTCGAAATTATGCGTTATCGAGGCGTAATCGACTTTATTCGACAGCACATTCGGGAGGCTCCGCAAGCAGGTTCGACTAGCCGTTTCGGGGCGCTCTCGCACACCAGTAACCTCGGTCGGAGCGTCCGTGTGCTTGAGCGTGCGAGGGAGGTTCGGTATTTGCGAAAATACAAATCTGCCGTGCACATTACGATGCTCTGCGTGGTCGCGATCGCTAGATGAAGGATCCATCTAGCGCGCTATGTCCCTACAATTTCGATATTATGCTTTACAGAACGGCAATCGACGATATTCGAAAGGATTTTCGGGATTTGCGCGTCTGTGTGCCTCTAGACGGTCAGTCGAGCCTGCTTGCGGAGCCTCCCGAAAATGCTGTCGAATATCGTCGATTGCCGTTCTGTAAAGCATAATATCGAAATTGTAGGGACATAGCGCGCTAGACTGGTCTCTCATCTAGCGATCGCGACCACGCAGAGCATCGTAATGTGCACGGCAGATTTGTATTTTCGCAAATACCGAACCTCTCATTCGCCCCGTGCGAGCGCATCGTGGGACGGCTAGTCGGGCCTTTTCGCAGAGCCTCCCTCTGTTTTACCGATACATCCCCGACAACTCGGCTCGTTGGGGACTGACTTAGCTGAAATAGACATAAGCGTTCGTAGGGAGTCGTAGTACCGCCATATTGCCTACCTCTCAACTCGATGCTCAGCTGTTTGCTGTCGAATAAAGTCGATTACGCCTCTATAGCGCATAATTTCAAAATTGTAGCTTCATAGCGCGCTGGACTCATCTTTTATCTAACGATTGTGACGTCGTACGGGTCGCAAATATGCAGTAAAAAGTCATACTTTGTAATTTGCCGGACCCTTGCAATCCTCGTGCATGTATATGGGTCTACGCTGTGTGAGTCATGCACACTAGAGAGCGGATCTACACCCTTAAAGAAAGTGTAGCCATCTGATCTGGAAAGTCGTAATTAATTTTGGTCGGTACAGTACGCCGGTCGGTACTGCACGACTCTCCCCTACTCGTTTCTTTTATATTTTCTTCAGATTAGAAATATATCTTGAAAATAACGAATAAGTATTTACGTTTTCTTCATTGGAAATATATGTCACCTCTGAATCAGATATTTTTATATCTGAACAATTAGTTTCCGAATCAGTATTATGATCGGATTCTATTATACAATCGCTATCTTCTGCTAAATCACTGACCTCGTCTTCAATGTCTTCAAAAAAACCGAAATTGGCCATCGTTGCCACACAGTATGCGTCAAACTCGGTAGACGAAATCAGACTGACGTTAGTAGGCGCGCTATGGATGAATGAATCGACGCGTAGCGATGGTATGTTTTAAAACCAACACGACTGCACTAAGTATCGCCACATAAGATAAACAAGTCGAGACCCCCTTCAAACGAGAATAGCTCGACGGAAAAAATCAACAGTCGAAGATTTCGTATCGTATTTCAATATATGCGAAATTGTCGGTCAAAAAGACATACGGTGCGCGTACTCCCGGGTTAACCAGGGAGGGGTGTCGGGCATTGGAAGTTTTGATGTTATTATACAGGGTCATCCGTTTTTAAACGGACAAACGTAAATATTTTGTTAACAAAAAAGATGCGCCTATTTATTTTAAACCAAACAAAGGAAAAATCATCAAGATTCATCACTGGAGTCCCGAGATATTCACGTTTTTGTGAACTAAAAAAATTATGGTTTTTTGCAATTTCCTAGAAATCAAGGCCGAAGCAAAAAAAGTGGCAGGGGTAAAACTTGTTCCATTTGGGGTTCTTTATAGCTGGTTTACGTTTGTCCGTTTAAAAACGGATGACCCTGTATACTGTTCTGTATAACGAAAGAGTAGCTAAATCAATTACAAAAAAATTAGAGCATGAAGTTAAGCGTCGAAGAAAGCTGAAGGGGGTGAATGTGAAAAGGATTGTAACAAAAATTATATCAAAAATTCAGTGTTCAAATACTTTCTGATGGCGCTGTACACGAGAAAGTGGAGGCGTGTTGCAGCTGTTTAAAATTCTATGGTATCGATTTCAGAGGTAGCAGACTTTTTGAATTATACGTATTCCATAAGCAATTTTATCTTGTCGTTTCCGTGTTAAAAGTTATGAACAACTGAATAGTATGAAAAGCACACTGTTGTGTATGATGACCATGCTATAAAACCTCTGTTGTATTGTTAGTCAAATACAGGGTGGAGCAATAACTTCGCCCACCTTGAATATTTCCGTTATTTGTAACAATGTGAAAAATGATACATAGGGTGGCTGACGCAACTTATTCACCATCAGTAACTTCGACAGTGTACATTGTACGAAAAAACTTTTTTTAGAAACGTTGCACAGTGATCGATTCCTCAATTCTAGGTGGACAAAATTGAAATTTATGTTTTCTCTTGTAGTAATAACGTTTTATTTCTCAGAAATCACGACTAGTTTATAAAAACTATATGAACTTAAAAGAATTACATCATTTCTTTAAAATGGACAAATAAAACAATTAATTATAATGTCTGTGAAAATAAAATTAATTAAATATTTTATAGTGTTTGCTTAAATACGTGAATAAACATAATAATAAATAAAATATACAAATAAATGATCTTAACGTATATTTAAAAATTTTATAAAGTTCTACAAAAATATAATACAAAATTAATAATTATAATAATGAATGTGGATGACAAAGGAGCATATTCTAAATTATTATAAATTATAATTGTGATATGTAAATTTCGCATTTTTTTTAAACTGATTTCAGTAAACTTTTTGCCTCTTCTGCTAATACTTTGACCTTTTTTTAGTAATTTTCCTCTTACTACTTATAAGTGGATCGGACGTTAGAAGTAACATATGAAATATGTCTTCTATATTTTCTGTTCTAGAAAACTTTCTAGAATGGTTTGATCGAAATAACCTGCATTCTTTGTTCCTCGCTTTGTTCCATGAATTAAAACTTTATAGACGGTAGAAGGCATATAATACCATGGGTATTTTTGAATGTAAAGGGAAGCAGTCTGAAGTGCATATTCTGTAAACTTTCTATCGTCAATTTCAAGACCACATGAAATTGTTTGCAGAATTATGGAAAACCTTTTTATTAAATTTTCATCAACCCCTGTAATCAAGGAGGATAGTGACGAATTATCAAAAAACTTCCTTGCCGTATTTCCATCATTACTATTACCGTAACCATGATTTGGAACATCTACTATAAGACCCATTTCATTTCTAAATCTATTTTGTATAATCTTTTTCCTTATGTCTATTCGTTCTTTGTCCACTTTCTTAAGCTGCCGTGTTTTAACTTCTAGTCTGTATGCTATATGCAGAATGCACTCGAAAAATCTTATCCACGCATGTAGACTAGAAAGGCCAAAAGACAGCGTGGATCTGTCCACTGATTGGGAGTTTTCATGATTTCGAAGATCATTTATACAGGATGGAGTAGCATTACATATATAACATCTTTGTGACGAAACATCAGCTAAGGTGTTGCAGACTTTATCGTCAATCATTGTTAACACCATTACATGATTCACTAAAATACGACTACCATTAATAGATATTACGGAAGCTGTAAGTTTTTCAATTTGATCCGTGACATATTGAATTTCGTGTTTTATTAATTAAGGTGTTTCTTCTTCAAAACATATTTTTATTGGACGGCAATACCGAGTGGACGAAGGTGTATCATTTTTCCATAACGTAATATTATCACACTTTAATTCCATGAGCACTAATGAAATGGTAAAAAGGTAACTGTCGTCTGCTGGTATATTTTGAAACTTTTGTTTATAATTTGACTGGTCGGACGCTCCGTCACAACCCCATTTATAAATAATATTACAGGTGTAATTATTGTTTGAGTCAAGAGGAATTAACTGTTGTATATGTGTATTATGTGCTACTATGATACGATTTACTGTATAATCCAATAGTGATTGTAAACGCACTTCTGCTGAATTTTCGGAAATTAAGATGTCCGTAGGGTAGGATTTCTCTTTCTCTTCCAATAGTTTGTCATATCCGGGATATATGTCAGCATTGTGTACCTTCGTTTGTTTTTTTATTTCTAAATACTGACTCCTTGATAATTTTGTGTCAACAAAAAGAGCTAATGTATCTTCCATAGAAACTTTTATGGGTAACTTGAACTTTGATTTACATGCTGTTTTCATGTAATTCGCTTTTTGTGGGTAATTATTTATTTGTTTCACTAAAAACGCGGCATCCCTATGTCCTGCTGCATAAAGCTTAATATGGACTGCTTCGATAAGTTCCGTCAAAGGGTATTTTAACAACTCGTGCACTCTTCTCTTTTTGGCTTTCCTACTTGCTTCAGAGAAACTTTTTACATGACGTCCTTTAGGTGGAGCAAGCAATGGTTCACTATTAATAGAATCACGGACTTCGTACAAATCAAGAGATTCGTTTAACCAATCCTTATTTTCTTTAAAAAAGCGGTCGATAGTGCGGTTGCATTTCTGCCATTTTTCTTGCACTCTTTTGCAAAAACTTGTAATTTTCGTTTGCAAAATATTTTTTGCTGAATCATTAACAGCTTCGATGTTAAAAAATTTTAGAATCAGCCCTATTATTGCATCAACTTTGGATTTAGTATCTCTAGAACTTGTTGAACACTAGGTTACAAACATCAGTCTTCGTGGCACACTCCATGTCTTTTCTAAAAGATGATATAAATGACTAACGGGCAAAAACGGGCAAGCGATATTTAGTATCATTACTTTGAAATAAGTATTCTTCAAAACTATCAAAGCACAAAGTCCGGCCGAGTCCGGGAAAAGAAGTTATACAATTTGACCTCTTCTTAAATAATATTATTAGTTATTCTGTTGTATATGATTTACATGGCAAAATAAAATTATACCGATATGTAAAAATCAAATACTTACCTTCGCTTATACGCTCCATTATTTAGATAGTAATTTAAACAACAAATAAAAAAGTTATACGATCAAGAAGAACTGGCTTATTTATAGTATTTCGCACAGGCGAAACTTTAACGCAGCGTCACGTCGTAATAACCATGTGCAAACAAAATACAGTAATGTCGCGATAGTTGACGCAGGAGCTGTACACGATAGTTGCCGCAGTGCCTACCCATTCCACCAGCTGTCAACGCTGCGCCGCACAGTGCGGCATGTAATGGACAAAAATCAAAATAATCATGGTTCGATTCTAATCTAATTATCCAACAAAATCATCAGTCGGTAGGTAAGGAATGTGTATGTAAAAAGTAGTATCCAAGAAAATCAATAAGGGATCAGTAACAACCAAGAGTTTATTGTAGTATGCATACTAAAAAGTTAGATAACTTGTGCCCTAATTGCTCTTTTAGGTTCGTTTTTGTTTTAAACTGTTTGGTACAACTTAGGTATAGAGAATTTAACCAGAGGTATGCATCATTTTAATTGGCAATTTAGGAATTGCGTTTTTTCCTTGAAATGCAATTTACAAAAAAACATTTTTCAAAATATTCAAAATATTCTGAAATTTTGGTTGTTCTGTATCAACAAGATGTTGTAGTATATTGCTATATAATTTTTTTCTGCAATAAATTGCAAGACTCAATGTTATTTAATTTTTGTTAGAGAAATGCATTCGTAATCGCGATTTGGTTGAAGCTTGAAAACTGTAGCGAATAATTTAATTTTTGAATATTTTCCATTTATGTACTCAATCTTTTTATATACATGTATATATTATTTACATTTATATTTTTGTATATGTAATTAAACTTTTTATTTACATGCACATATTATATTTATATTAAAAGTATTATGGTTCCTGAGTAATATGCCGTTTAGTTTATTTCTGGATTTATCTAGCAGGCTGTATTAACCATTACTTAATACTAGTCAAAACTACGGTGTTGCGTATGGTAAAATAATTATGCATTATAGTAGATATCATTAAATTTAACCATATAATTAAAAAATATTTCCAACAAAAGTTGTACAGTATACAGTTGGCAACCAATTGCAATAACAACTAATCATAAAAACCTCTTCATTTAAAAAAAATTTAAATAAACTTTTTACTCATGGAACCTTATATTTTTGGGTGCATTAATCGATGCATCTTTGTATTCCCTTTAAAAAATTATTTAGGTACTTCGGACAAAAATTGATTAGTTTAAAAGTTATAATTTTTGTCTCGAATGTCCATTTACATGCCGCACTATGCGCCGGGCCGCAAGGCGGCGATGTTTGATGTCGGCTCGGGTATATCGGTGTGAACACCACTACATTGACACCATGAATCGAATTTTCAAACTACTTAATTTTCATTATTTTTTAATGAGATTTTACTGGCTTATTCCTAGCAAAATTCTGATTAAAACAAGACCAAACACGGTATTATTTGGCCCATCAGTAATGTCTTGAAAGTTGTCGGAGTGCCTACTACTGAATTTCCTACTCAATATTAATTATTTTTTAATTAGATTTTACTGGCTTATTCCTGGCAAAATTTACTAGTAGGCACTACGGCAACTTTCAAGACATTACTGATGGGTCAAAATATACCGTGTTTGGTCTTGTTTTAATCAGAATATTGCCAGGAATAAGCCAGTAAAATCTCATTAAAAAATAATGGAGAATAAGGCATTTTTAATTGGCATTACATTGTGCGAACACGGCCATGCGATCATTCTGTCCTTCTCTACGTTCGGCTTTCGATTGATGTCTCGGCGCGGTACACTGTAGAGGCCAGTCATAAATCAAAATACGAGCAGTTGTCTTGGAAATTGTCGCTCCAGAGAACAGCTCCTGCGGCAACTATCGCGACATTACTGTACTTACACAGAACATTATGTGAAGAAAATGTTCAGGAAATAAAGTGCAATTACTAGTTAATTATTAGATTTAGGACAAATGCAGGTCAATACTTTTTCACTCAGCATTTGACATTCTTCCATATTTTGGTACAAAAAATATAGTCCTCCATTTAAAAAAACAAAGTCGACCTTCAAATCTCCGACACGCTTCCACCTGTAGAAAAATACATATACTACATAATTTACCCATTCAGACCATGCAATTTCTGTATACAAAACTTTTCCGTGCAACGCATACTTTGTAGGTTACTATATGTGTGCAAGTTTCGTGGACCACCCTGTATGTACTTATTCAAGTTGAGGGATATGAGTTCGAGCACCTAGCTTCCAGGTAATAGCTATTATACATATGGAAAATTATGTCTCGTTAACTATTAGATTTATAATATATGAAGGTCAATACTTTCTTACGCAAAATTTGTACTTCAACTGAGTTCGATCAAAAATATTGGGCATTCTAATATTTTAAAAAATGAAGTTGACCTTCATATATCCCTTATACGTCCACCTAAAAAAAAGCTACTAACATCAGATTAATACTCCGTCGAAACCGAGCAAGTTGCGATGCATTTTTTTCGAACACCAATAGCAACTGAGTTATTCAGGTGGCCTGTTTTAGGTGACTCGCCGTGTATACAAATTATACATACTACTTCTGTTGAAAAAATAGTGCACGTATGCTTGTATGAAGAAAGAGATGTTTCCGTTTGTGTGATTTATTCTTCATCATTGTAATTATTTTATTAGGCTGGAGTTTCGATTCTGGCGTTATTTAAATTTTGAATACATTCTATTACTTTATTTTGAATTGCATATGCATATTGACACGAAGAATTTTGATGCTTTTGTACTTGATCTTATTTTCTTTTTATTTTTCGTATATCTAGTAATATATTAATTCTTTTAATTGTTGCTGTAACAATGTAACACTAATTTTTTAATTTCTTTCACATGATCATTTACAACTCTATTAATATAGTTATTATGAGGTTTAAGTGAATCGATCATCTCTGAAACCGTAGTGTGTAGATGCGGAGAATTCCGTAATCGATATGTGGACTCCGTCTTGTCATACTACAGTATTGATTCTAGTGGTTAACGAGGAACACAGACATCGGATAAACATATTAGACATCGATGCTGTATCGATTTTAATTGCAATTAGTTGTCTTAAGCAAACACAGAATTTAGTTTACAAATTAGTAGAACGTTTTTTAAGCCAACCATCAAGTTCATTTTGCTCTCTGAGAATTCCATAAAAACTACAAAGTCTCGAAATAATTTATTCAATGGAACAGAAACTGAAATCTTAAGATTTACAGTATTGATTGCTGGTGAAATTAATTATGAGTTTTCATGATGAATAGAATTTTGAGTCAAAGAGGTTTTAAGTGATACATTGCCATAACCTTTTGCATGTTTCAATGGAACGTTGGAGGTAATCTACCTTTGATGTGTGCACTTGTTGAAAGAAATGCATTGCATGAAATGTTTTCAAATCGTTGGATAGAATGTGCTGCATTTGCTTGCTGGCTAGCTCGCTAACGAGTTTTAAAACTTTTTATGGAAAAACTTCCGTTTATAGCAAAAATCAGAATTCGATGAAATTTTGAAAATAGGTTCTTTTTTTACTAAAATGACGATTGCCAGGAGGATTTTTGGCGCATCGAACAACATTTTTTTATCATTTCAATGTCGCGCTCTACCTTACCGACTTACCGGCTTTCTATTTTATATAGAATATCTTCAATTAGTTGTAAAAAGGAATCATCACCAGGCTAGTTCACCTCACAGCGCCATAAAAATTCACACATATCATCTATAAACGAATCCTCTTTAGTTTAAAGTAATACATATATAAGGTAAACTTGAAAATTTTAAAGGCTACTCCTGGATTGTCGTGTGCGTGGTCGGGCCGGCCCTCTCCGCCCTCACCCCGACCTAACCACAACTCATTCTAATCACATAAATAATAATATAACTAAATAATAAATAAACTTTTCGGGTTAACCTAATCCAAATTAATTCTCATCGCATAATCTTCCCATTGTAGATATTGGTTCACTTGGTTTAACAATTGAAATTTTCTATACATTTTACATTAATTTCCAGAATATATATATGACGCATGCGCACAGCACGAACATAAAGTACAAAGTCGGTAAGTCAGTAGTCGCTAAGGGAGAGCGCAACATTGAAATGATAAAAATTTTTTTTTCAACGCGCCAAAAATCCTTTTGGCAATCGTCATTTTATTAAAAAAAGAACCTATTTTCAAAATTTCATCGAATTCTGATTTTTCCTATAAACGGAAGAACAGCCATAGTGTATCTGCGGCGCATAATGCTCTCCTCCAAAAAGCGTATTATTCTTCCATACTTTTTCCGGTAATGGAAAGTCGATAATGTCATCAAATCTATTTATGACCATCGTTCATTCGATATGTCCACCGCAGTAGCGACAATAATCAGTTTACATCTAACCCTCAGACTCCTGCGAGTTATAGGCCTATGCCGTAGTCATTTCTGACCCAAGCCGATATTTCTCCGATACATATTAACAGCTCGCTCGAACTTATACAGTAAACCTTGGTAAGTTGTCCGGGATCGAAACTCCGTAAGTTGTTTCGGCCTACTCACTCCACTGCCTGTCAACGCTGTCCTACGCCGCAAGGCGGCGAGTATTGTTGTCGGCTCTACATATATACTTCTTTGGGAATGTTCACTGACCCTAATTATACCCATAATAATTCATTTAACAGCGATATAAGCATAGAAATCAATGCGTGAAAACTTCGAACAGTAATACGGCGAAATCGTACGTTTATATTCGTTACAAAGAAAGTTGTGTCAGAGCAATAAATAAGAATCTTTAAGCTTCTATGCACGATTTCCTATATTATTATAAATAAATGTTTACGTTAATGTTCAAAAATTTCGTTAATGAAGTCCTTTACAATCATTTTTAGACATTGCTTAAGTACCAGTTTTCTACGTCATTTAGTTGACTTTAGCAGAGCAGAACTAAAAATCACGGGAAAACGCGGGCGTGAGACTTTTTTTATTTATAAGTTCAAACTATTCTAAAGAGATTCTGACAAAAAAAACTTGCGGAATGTTGCGGATCCGCCTGCTACAATTTTTTAAATTTCACCGTGCGTACCGTATCACCGTCCGTACGGTGTGGAAGTGGCTCAACAAATGACGGTAACACAGCTAGATGTTTTTTCAAAAATTATAAGAAAACCTCGGAAATAACTGGAATTAATGTGGAACTCCTTGAACGGTTCTTTTACATATTATCTGCTCTTTCTTCAGGTTACCATATTAATTTAGTAAATTTCAAGAAATTTGTTTGTGAAACAAAAGATCTATATTTAAGATTATATTCTTGGTATTATATGCCCGTCACAGTTCATAAATTATTATACCACAGTTTAGAAATATATAAATCATGCCTACTGCCCATTGGGATGATGTCTGAAGAGGCTCAAGAAGCTCGCAACAAAGATGTAAGAAGGTTTAGGATTGGCCACACAAGGAAGAATTCACGCGTAAATACAAATTACGATTTAATGGCAATGCTGTTAATAACTTCAGATCCAGTTATAAATGAATATAGAGTAATACCACAAGAAAAAGGAAATTACCAAAAGGTGTGTTAGGCCTAATTATATTGACCGGAATTCCGTATTGACCGGAATTCCGAAATCAGTATTGACCGGAACTTCCGTCTAATACCACAATTATTTTTAGTTTACAGCGACAGTGATATTACCAAAGAACCATTGTTATGTTGTTTTGTAGTTATGTTTATGGTGTTATACTTATTTAATACTACTGTTACATTGTTTATTTATTATTTAATATTATTATTGCATTTTTTATTTCTTTTTATATTTGTTTATGTAATTTATATAATATTTTTTACATAAATACTATTTTTAAAGGCTGTATATATGTCTAATCTAATTTCTTGACCTAATACAAAATTTGAATCGGTTTCAAAAATCGTGATCTATGATTTTTTCCCACAAATTTCAATTTTCTTAAAATTTCCTTTAAATTAACAATCGAGTGCTGAATTGATGATACTTTATCTGTAAGAAATTACATGTAATTAAAAAATTTTTTTCAAAAATTTAAAAAAAAAATTTTTTTTGCAATTAAAATTACCATAAACTTCAGGATTGAGATCTCCTCTTTACAACGACACCACATACGTTAATATTACTATCCGCATCTGATGCGTAGGATTTTTTCCACCTAAAATGGCCATCCGTCCCACTGTGCAATGGATCGAATGTTCAAACATCTTAATTTTCATTATTTTTTCATGGGACTTCTAAAAATGTATTTCTGGCATTTTTCTGAGTAAAACAAGACCAAACACGATATAATTTCAATTGTACATATTTAGCGGTTGGTCGACTGCGAAAGTTTTGATCGTAAGGAAGGAAACCGTGTAGTAAAGAAAGAGACGGGGACAGTCGCCGTCGCCGGCACAATTCAAAGGCCCGCGTGTTCTCACAATGTAATGCCAATTAAAAATGCTTAATTTTTTATTATTTTTTGAGTCTCATTGACTTTATGGAGTAACTGTAAGATATGGAAGAGGATATAGCGAGTGAAAAAGAAAGAAAAACTGTATTGTTTACTCCACTGTTTAACCCTTTGGTTACCCTGGACGAGATATCTCGCATCCCCACCTAGACACTATAGACAAATATATTTTATAAGTAACTATATCCTGATTTGTAAAAGGGAGAAATGAATGAAATCTGTATTAAAAAGATTTAAACGTATTTAGGAAGAAATAATATTTTAATAAAGATTTCATTCATTTCTCCCTTTTACAAATCAGGATATAGTTACTTATAAAATATATTTGTCTATAGTGTCTAGGTGGGGATGCGAGATATCTCGTCAAGAGCGTTTATCGGGAAGTATCAGGGCGCGAGATATCTCGTCAAAAGCGTTTATTGGGAAGTATCGGGGCGCGAGATATCTCGTCCAGGGTAACCAAAGGGTTAAAATACCAATGTGATGCTAAAACTTTTATTAATAGCTTTCTCGTGATTATGTAAAATAAGGTTGTTTAAATATTTGCTACGTGGATTTCCTTCTCTTTGATGCATTGCCTAAAAAAATTATTGGTCTTAAAATAGTACATATGACGTATTATTTATTAGTTATCTATTTTTATTGTCTTAACTAATGTAAGAGATGGCCAGTATTAATACTGTTGGTACGACACTACCACCAATCACCGAACGCGATCACCGCGTTACGACTAATGTTGGTGCGATTGCCGCGTCGCACAGTGGGGTATTCGCCCGATTTCAGCGGTCACAGCTGGTTCAAAGTTCGCTCAATATTGAAAGTGCTGTAACTTTGCTAATATTTATGCAAATTTTATGACAAATGAACCATTTTAAAGCTTGAGATTTCTGCCCTTTGCACTGTATGCCGTTTTTACTGAAACTGATGTTTTGAGTGAAAAATTTGTCCATAAAGAGGAGCGTATCAGATTCTAAAGTTTGTAGCTATTTTTCAATCAAGACTGCGGATTATAATCAATATTTTAACGTTATTCGTCTATTTTATGTACACTATCGAAAAGTGTAAGCATTTACAATTAAAATATCTTCTTTTATCATCTAGGATTACTGGAATTGACGTAGAATTAATATGTAGACTTAGAGTCATATTATGAACAATTTCAAGTGGTCACAAAATAGATTTAAATAAATTTGGAACGTACACTATGGACACTGCAAAACTATATATTAAACTATATTCCTGGTACCCTATGTCACCCACCATGCATAAAATATTAATCCACGCACCATTGGAAAACTATCAAAAGAAGCAGCCGATGCAAGAAATACACACTTCCGCCGTTACAGAGAAAATAATGCACGAAAATGTTCTAGGAAAGCATGCAATACAAACGTGCTCAATAGACTTTTAATTACTTTCGATTCTCTAATATCCAGTACGAGACAGATTACAAGGAAAAGATCAAACCCCTTTCTAAGCGATACATTGGAATTGATTTTACCTCCTGAATATCCATCAACTGAAGGAGAACAAGGATCAGAAGAAGAAGAAGAAGACGAAGAAGAAGAAGATGATGATGATAATGAAGAAGAAAAGGAAGAAGAATACGAAAAAGGACCGATATCAGATGCGGAGGAACTATTCCCAAGCGAAGAATTTTGTCCCGATGAAAATTAATAGAAACACAGGGTTTCCTATTAAAAGGTACATTCTCATATCTATTTTGCATCACCCAAATTAAATATCTTCATTAAGTGATATACATACAAATGTAATTTTTTCAATTTGTCAGCGTAAACTGACAGATTCAACTAAATACAATAAAAAAAATAGAGGTAAAGATCTATCTATGGTATTTTACAGCATACAATGAGCGTTTATGAGTTAAACTGTTCCTTCAAATAATTCCTTAGTAAGTATTTACTTTACGATAGCGAATGCAAACATGCAGGATGTGAGATATGCTGCGATTTTCGCGCGCGCGCGGTGGCCATTTTTCGTAAATCAGCTCTAATACACGGAGTCGGACGTAGTCGGACCCAATTTTTCTTGCATCTTAATCAGAAAACTTCAAATAATACAATGGCACAGAAATGAACGCAGGGACTCACGCCAAAGTATAACAAAATCATTACCAAAGTTTTAAAATCGTTAAGGAAGTGACTCTTCGTTGTTTATCTTTAAATATTAACAATTACACAAATGTATATAGTACAAAAGTGAATTTCTCTTAAAAGTATACCCTATACTTAGCTAAAAAAACTTCTTGTAAAACAAAAATCTGTTAGGTTAAATAAGGTAAAACTTACTAATAGGTGAATTCGTTGAGAAATGAAAGCGGTTAACGAAACTTCAAACTTTCGACAAATTTCAGTGCTTAATGGATACATGAATGGGAAAACGAATGATGAGAGATTGTTCCTCAGACATTCAACTAACTCAAGCCACAAAAATTTTGCAATTTATGTGAAATTTAAAAAATTGAATTATGACCGCTGAAATCGCGGAAATACCCCACTGTGCGTCGTAGGTTGGCAGCGAGCCGATCAGTCTACCCTCGTTTTTGCAGCGTCTTTTCCGGCACTCTGCGAATGTTCCGCATGGACGACTGACCGTGTCCATTGTCTTATTATCATGAGATCAAACGAGCTCGCCGTAGGCGAGCGAAGTTTGATCGGGATTATATGAAATGTCTCGTTCGAAGATGATAGTATTGTAGTCATGCTTGTCATGCTTCACATCACAACGTTCAACGCATATTTAATCTGAATTTGGCGCTCTTCCATCGCCTACTTCTCTCTAATTATTCCTTTATTCTCATATTGTTTTGTGTAACGAGTATGGGATTATCAATTGATTATCACGAGTATTTTCGAAGATGATAGTGGGAATAACGATAATTCTGGATATACCATAATTATTATTATTATTATGATTTCCTTTTTTTTTGAGCTCGTTTGATCTCATGATTATATTACATGTCTCGTTCTCAATGATAGTATTGTAGATTTTTAGAGTATGAGTGATAATTCCTTATTTTGATTATTTTTATTCTGGTCATTGGGAGCTTGAATCGGTTTGTTATAAAACATAAAAAAGGTTTGAGAACCAGGTGCCCATCCTGCACTACGCCTTATCGCTGTGATATCTACTCCTTTTTTATGAGCCGCAGATACTGCTGCGCGTCGCGTGCTATATGCTGTGAATTGGTTGGTATCACTACCAGTTCTTCCTAATAACGATTTAATCCAATGACCAATAGTTTGTGATGATACCGAGCCAAACGGTTTCATCGTCGCAATAAATAAATTTTTGGTATCACTATTTCTTAATGTTTTTTAGTATAATCTATATAGTCTGAAACTGTCGATGCTACACATAACCCTGGTTTTTCTTTAAAAAATGGTAATATTAAATCAGGTTGAAAAGCTCCAGGTTTTGATGTTTTAATCTGATCTGTAATTTTAATACTTATTCCTGAACTGTTTACTTTTATATTATCGATATTTAGCAACGCTAGAGTTTGCAGTCTCTGAGCTGTTGTCAATGCTAATAAAGTTGCCACTTTTTCGGCAGCGTCCTTTAATTTTTAATTGTTTAAGTGGATGCAGCTTTTCAATGTAATTAAGCACCGGGGTAACATCCCATGTTGTAGCATATTTTGGATTGATTGGTCTCCATTTAAATACTCCTTTTCAAAAACGATAAATTAACCCATCGTTGTTAATATTATATCCAGAAATTGAAGATATTGTAGAACGAGAGGTATTTAATGTACTATAACCTGCACCGTCTTTAAAAAGAATATTTAGAAAAATAATAATATCTGTCGTTTTTACATTATACATATCCAAACTTCTTAAATGAGCAAATTTCCACCAACGTTTTAAACTACATTCGTATTGATTTAAAATCGCTTTTGCGATGGAATCAACCATCACATGTATGACTTCTTCTGATAAACCTTTTCTCCAGAAAGCTGTCCTGATAACCTGCCTGCCACCAACGAAAGGCGGGATGCTAACGGATGACTCTCGTCTTTGTAAGGAGAAATTAATAGCGTGTAATTAGGTTTAAATATCATGACAGGTTCTATGAGGAGTGATGTAAAAATAGGATACCACGGTTGCGTGGGCCATAAGGATACTACGATAGTATCGATTGCTTTATCATTAATTATTTTTCTTAATGTTCGCAGAATAAGTGCAAAGGGAGGAAAGGCATAAAAATTTTCATTTTTCCATGATATAGTAAAAGCGTCTACAGCTTCTGCTTCCGGATCTGGGAATCTAGAGTAAAATCTTTTACATTTCTTATTTAACCTTGATGCAAATAAATCTATTTAAAGGAACCAAATTGTTTCTCCACTTGTGTAAAAACTTTTTGAGAAATTTCCCACTCAGAATCTATATTGACATTGCGTGACGCTTTATCTGCTTCTAC
Organism: Lasioglossum villosulum; assembly: GCA_963971365.1. Taxonomy (NCBI): domain Eukaryota; kingdom Metazoa; phylum Arthropoda; class Insecta; order Hymenoptera; family Halictidae; genus Lasioglossum; species Lasioglossum villosulum. The sequence goes on from OZ020500.1 coordinate 22,211,600, forward strand.
ATTCTCACTGGAAGAAATGTAAGATGATCTTAACCATATGTTTCTCTCTTCGCACCAATTCCAAATTTTTCTTGAAAGCTTACTAAGATGTGAAAATTGTACACCTCCAGCTCTATTAATATAAGAAATAGCCGTAGTGTTATCTAATCTAAGTAATACTTCGCATTGCGATAATTCTGATGCAAAACATTTTACTGCAAAAAAGGCTGCTAGTAACTTAAGATAATTAATGTGATTTTTCTTTTCTTGGTTATTCCAAAAACCAAAGGCCTCTGAACCATTACAGTAGCAACCCCAACCTGTCAAGGACGAATCAGAAAAGATTTCAATAACAAAATTTTGTATTCTAATTGGATTCGATCCGATAAGTGCATTAGTCTTCATTAGTCACCAATCAAAATCTTCTGACATAAAGTTAGTTATACAAATAATTCCTTCGTAATTTCCTCCATTAAATTTCAAAGCTAAATATTTTTGTCTTTCTAAACATTTACAGTGAATAAATCCATAAGCCACGGCCGGACATGCCGCGGTTAACACACCTAGAAATTTAGAAAATTTTTTAATTTTATATGACTTCCCGATTTTAAACTCATTCACTAACTCAACTATTTGGTTTTTCTTATTATTCGTTAAATTCAAGGAAAAGTTAATTGAATCAATAATGAATCCTAGAAATTTACATTTCTGATTAGCAACTAAACAACTCTTTTGATAGTTTATGATAAAACCTAAATATTCTAATGTTTTAATTGCTTTCTTTACATTTACTTCACCTTTAGATTTATGGATAAATAAGAAATCATCCAAATATAAAACCATTACTATTCCTTGGAGTCTTAATTTATTAATAATTGGTTTCATTAACTTAGTGAAAACGTATGGGCTAATGTATAATCTAAAAGGCAGACAAACAAATTGAAATATTTTCTTTTTGAAAATGAACCTCAGAAACTTTCTATGACCTTCGTAGATGGGGACAATAAAATATGCATCTTTAAGGTCTAAAGAACTCATGTAATCCTCTCGCGATAATAGACTTAACGTGGATCTAATATCCTCCATTTTTAAATGTGGGGGTTTGATAAATTTATTCAATTCTTTAAGATTAAAAATAAAACGATTTGTACCATCGGGTTTTGGAGCAAGAAAATAAGAAGAAATGAATTGTCCATCACATTCATTACATTCCTCTATAGCACCTTTCCGTAAAAGCTCATTAATTTCTCCTTGTATTTTTTCTATTTCTTCGAAAGAACGATCTTTCTCTTTACAGGAAATATTTTGAATGGGTGTTTCTATAAATGGAATTTTATAATCTTTCCCACAGTTTAAAATATACTTATCTGAAGTAAAATATTTCCATCTTTCTACAAAGTGACAAAGGCGCCCAGCAGGTTTATCTACCAAAATCATTTCTTCAATGATGATTGGGTCGTCGTCTAAGGCGTTACCTTGGATGAACTCTGTGAGGTCTTGTATGACCGTGCCTTGAATCGCATTTGACGACGCTTCTGCTGATGACCCACCTGTCGGTACCCCGCAGGTGGGTATTTCCAGTTTCCCTGCTCCCACGCCTTTGGAAAATATTTTTGAGGAGGATTCTCCTTGATATTCACACAAGCCTTTTCGATCTCTTTAATATCCTTGACTTTGTCCTTGAGATTATCGCCATAAAGCCATTCGTCTGAAAAAAATCGTGTCTACCATTGGTTTGACACTTTTATTTAACTGAGGTGTGATAAAAGATTTTCTTGCCACCGACTGTTGATGAAAAACATCAGTTAAAATCTGACCAGCATGGCTTATATAATCTGTAAACGTATCTTCATCTAAACCATCTTTTGGTGGCTCTATTAACAAAGAGACTGCAGCACCTAAGGCAGCTATGGCTGTGCCCACACAATTCTGTGTTTCCATAAAATGTTGATCCCTCTTTTTTATAATTTCTGAAAGCAATGGACTTATTTCCAAATTCAAATTAGGGGCTTCGTGTAGAAGTCTCCTTTTCTATTATAGAATTTTAGAATTTCCTGTTTATTCTTTTCTGGAAAACTCTTTGAATTTGGATTCATTGGGATCTATTTCTAGTATCTCCAACACACTACTTTTTGATGTTTCAAGCTCGGAAGATTTTAATAATTCTTCTTCAACTTCGACTAAATTCGAATTATTCTCCTTATTTTCTACATTTGTGAAATGTAAGGAGCAGAAGAAATAGTAAATAGCACTTGTTGTGCAATTGTGATATTATTATTCTTATTGAACATAATCACAATAACATTTTTATAAAGTCGTATTGACTGTTATAATCTTTTTGATTTTTATTGTCGTATGGACTGGTAAGACCGTATGGGTATTACCTCTCAACTTTCGTGTGGAAAGCTGAGAAAACCGAGCGAAACAACTAAAACAGTAATTTTACTTACCGATTATAATGTCTTTTGAAGGTAGATTTGACGAATTCTGTTCTTTTTGTAAATTCGCTAAAGAGTCTACCACTTTTGTTAGGTTATCTAACTGTTTCTGCAGTTGATCGAATTTTTCATCAGATCTGCGCTTAGAATTACGGTGCTCTCGTGAACGAGATCTCGACCGTTTCTTTTTCTTGTTGTCTGGCATTTTATAAATAAAGCTTTGTTAAAATTTACCTTATCTTTTGAGCGCTATGCGAAAAAACGTTCTCGATGCTTCGGCACAACGAAACAATATGAGAATAAAGGAATAATTAGAGAGAAGTAGGCGATGGAAGAGCGCCAAATTCAGATTAAATATGCGTTGAACGTTGTGATGTGAAGCATGACAAGCATGACTACAATACTATCATTGAGAACGAGACATGTAATATAATACACGTTTTTCTATTATAATAAATCAGTTTTACTTTCCGGTGGCTATATTATTCATTCCATTTGATCCTCGAGGAAAGAAGGGCATATTTCTAGGATACAGTGAGGAATGAAGGGCTTTCGAATCTGGTCGACAGACGCTATGGAGTACTTGGCCGATCTAGCTGGCCAAAAGTCGATTTTGTCGAACTCATCCCATGGAAAAATGAGTTGTTACCTGAAAAAGATGAATAGTGGGAGCTCAATAAACCGTCGGTTTTTCCCGATTTGGCATTTCCGTACAGAGGTGTAATCACTTGAAGTTTAGTCATTTAGTCAGTGCTTTCACCTTTTCGTCCGCATTAGCAACGTTTGAAGTGAAATATTTTTTGTCACTGTTACAAACCAATTACATCTGTATATCTTCTTTGTTATGTGATTATTAATGTTGTATGCGTTGCGAATCGATACTTTAATTTAGTTAGTTCCAGAATTGAAGTGTAAGAAGTGAATTGTGTAAATATATATATACCGACAAATGTTGTAGTAAATTAAAGGAGTAAGTAAGGTTAAATTATAGTATATCGGTGTTACGATGCGGAGATATTGTAAATAGTTAAAATAAGATTTTGTAGACGTGAATGATATTTCTTAAAGTTATGTTTTACCTGATTTAACAGCATTATTAACTTCCCGATTCATAGGGAAGTTACTGTAATTACCCCGAAAATCGAAAATCAATTTTTTATCTTCACGTTTCATGGTTATTGAAGTCATTTTAGACTATTTTTATCAAATTGTTAGTATGTGTGTGTGTGTGCGCGTATGGCCGTTTTTATGTTATCAAATTTTTCGTTAACGTTTTCTGAAAAAGTAACAATGCGATCTGAATGATGAATGATGCAATCGATGTGTCCCGTCGTAACTTAGAGCTGATTAGATTTTGGTCCATATTGGTCAAGTAGTTTTTTAGATTTTTTAGTTTTTTTAGTTTTTTTCGAAAGAAGTTCATTCAAGAATGCAATTTAGACGAGAGGATGGAAATTTTCCACCGAATAAACAAACGTAATTATATATATTTCATTTTTTTTTATTTAAAAAAAAATTTTTTTTTTAGTTATGCAACTAATGCTAATGTTACCGCTTACAACTAACGAATCGGGAAGTTCTTTGTGTGGCTCGTGGAGAGTCACACACAAAATACATAAAAAGACCATTACGACCTGTATGTCCCACTAGCAATGCGTACCACTAACCCTTTCGCAAGAGCAGTCCTACTCGCGAGCTCGCGAAGCGAGCGAGCAACAACAACCCTACCCACGAGCTCGCGAAGCGAGCGAGCAATAACAACCCCACCCGCGAGCTCGCGAAGCGAGCGAGCAACAATAACCAGCTAGTTTATTATTGTATGGACATCTAATGTTAAAATATTTACACGGTGGCAAATATGGCGCATTATGCAACAATTACAAAATGCTAATATGAATGCAAAGTTGTCCTGTGCTGAGGACTACTTGTGTGGACAGGAGGACTATTCAAATGAAGAAAAAAATGAAATTCGCAGCAAATTTTCCTATATAAAGTCGGAAATAAAGCATAGATGGATGGCAGCAGCTAGAAAAGAAGAGCCTGTTTTGTTAAATCGTAGTTGGCTAGACAAAACTTTTGAACTGCCACACGTTGTAGTGAGACTTTCCCAAGTACACACTCTGAGCGGTCGGGTCGAAGGATGCGTCATTAAAGTGACGATTGCCAGAACCTCGGCTCGACCGTTGTCAGGTCCTTGGAGTGACGATTTACGGCACTCTGTATCGGGAGAGGTAAAACTTCTCCAGGCTCGGAGAAACGGAGATTTTCCTTCCCCCGCCTTGACTGTTTTGGGACGTCACCAATGCACCCCAAAAGTTTTCTACGAGTGAAGACAGAAAGCTTGTGACGCTCATGAAGAACGTTTCGGTCTTGAGCCGTTTGTTAACTCGCGATATCTTGTCCCTTGTTTAGACAGTTTTATTGTCGTTGTGAACCAGCTTTCGTTATTGTTGTGTTTTGTTGTACACCCTTTTGTTACATTTGTTTCGTTTTGTTATTTGTTATTGTTTTAATAAACTGTTATTTGTTGTCTGTTAAAACAACAAACCACAGAGACATTTATCCTTATCACGCAACTACCTAAAAAGGAATGTTATCCAAAGAAAAAATCCTATTCGGTTAATGAAATACGTGCAGAAGTAAACCTGCAAGATTTATTAGATGTAACAAATACGAAATTATTAACTTCTTTAGAAGGCAATTTAATATTAAACGAAGAAGAAAGTAAAAATTTAGTTTTTATTTCGAAGTGGGGATGTGATGGGTCGCATCAATCACATCAACAAAAGTTTACCGATAATTCTTATTCAGATACAAATGTTTTTCAAAGCTCTTTTCTTCCGATTCAATTAAAATGTTCAATAAATGATAAAATAATAAGCATAATAATACACCATCATCACCAAGATACTGCAGACCTATTAGGATTAGATTTATTAAAGAAACAACGGACGTCACTAACGAAAAAGTGAATTATATTCAAAATTCTATAAATTTGTTAAAAAATTCGGAAATTAAATTAAAAAACATAGATGTTTCTGTACAACAGAAAATGTTATTAACCATGGTCGACGGTAAAGTTTGTAACGCCTTGACTGGAACATCGTTTTTAACAATTTAAAACAAACACAATAAATGAAGAGGCATTACAATTTGGCCTCTCAATTTTACACGCGAGAATAAGATTATTCGAAAGTCTCTTACCCTTGTCGTATAAAATACTAAGTAAAAAATGGCAGGCACGATCACATAACGACAAACTAATTTGCAAGGAAACGAAAAAACTAATAATGATGGTGTAGCGTGGTTCTTAATAACACGATATGTTTCGTTGTACTCTATTTATTTTACTCTTGTATAGCAAGTTTTACAAATTTGCGAGCGACTCTTCTAAGACAACTGACCACGAGTCCGAGTCGTCTCGTCTTTTATTCCAACTTCGTTTTTAGGGGGGAAGGGAAAAATCCCTTCCAACTACGCTGGTTTCCTCCAGACCTTACGCACGTGGGGCTTTCCAAACGCGGGCGTCCGCTGTCCTTTCGTCGAAAGGTCCTTCGGTTCTCCACGATTTATGGTATCTATATGCGCTATTGAGACTGTGACTAACGAAAGCTAAAACCTTGGCAAACTCTGAAACTAAACAGTTCTCTCAAAAATAGCTTTGTCTGGTCACGCACACCATAAATCGTGTTCAGCTGATTTTTACGCTTGCTTATTTTTAAGGACTTCGAGTTTCCTCGAATGGTCCCTACAATGGCAACATTAGTAGAAGATTTTTCGCGAAACCGGATGTAGTTGCGAATATAACTGGTGTAAACTCCAAATTAACACACAAATTGAAAGTAATTTTAAAAGTGTTATCGAGTGGACGTAAAATAAATATTGAAAAATTCGCACGATACGCGGCAGACACGGCCAAATTGTATGTGCAATTATATCCATGGTATCCGATGACCCCCACATTACACAAAATTCTTCTTGTTCATGGTCCACTTATCGTGAAACATGCATTGTTACCAATTGGACAACTATCCGAAGAAGCTGCTGCAGCAAGAAATAAGCATTTTCGATTATATCGACTACACCATGCAAGAACATTTAGTAGAGTGACATGCAATTTAGACGTTCTGAACCGATTGCTTCTGACTTCCGACCCACTTTTAAGCAGTATTTGACAAGTACGAAAAAAAGTAAGAGGAAACCCTGGAAATGTTTTCGTCCGAGGAAAATGAAAATGAAAGGAGATCTTCAGAAGAAATGGACGAATCTTCAAACGAAGAGTCATGCGAAGGTGATTAAATGTAATTAGTTGGAGGAAGAGGGGGTATATCAAGAAATCCTACCCAGGTACGCGCGGGTTTTCTCTCCCATTATAGTGTAGCGGACCCCTTGGAGAAAAGTAAGTCGGACCCAGGTAGGCTTACTACATGCGGGCTGGGACCTTGTGCACATTTGGTCGCCAGACCCAGGTTTTTCCGAGCGTACATTCCGTCGCCGGATACCCGTCCTACCTGGGGTGCACATTTGGCGATCAGGTCCGGATTTTCCTTGGCGTGCACATTTGGCCGCCAACCCTCGACTTTCGCCTGGGTACGGGTGGTCGGTCCAAGGGCACGAACCTGCTCCAAGGGGCACGTCTAGGAAAACGATAACCCCACTCCAGAGATTTCCTGGTTTGAAGGAAATTTCTGGGGGACAACCGGGATGTATATAAGTGCGTATTTTTACGGACGTAAGACAGTCGTTACATCCCCGTTAAGGGTGTGGTTCAAATATGACCTTGACGGTCGCGCCAAAAAAAGTGGCCACTAGCAGAAGCTAAGAAATAACATTCAGCGTCTTGACGGTGAGAGCAGTTACTACATCAGTAAATGTTGGCGGTAAGTCAGGCTTCATCAGTAAGCGTGACGTCACTATACAGCGTGATGTGTTCTGATGCAGTGTCGGTGTGCTCGAGCGATATTGTGTGCATCGCAATCTCTTCCGCCGCTTGTCGGCGCGTACATGTGCCTCGGCAGTTCGAAAGGTTCAGAAGATTCCAAACCACTTCGCTATGACGCGCATTTCGATGCTCTGCGTAGTTTCAATCGCTAGATAAAAGATGAATTTATGAGGGACGTATGCTAAAAATGTCCGCATTTTGCGTTTTCGCGGCTAAATTTGCAGTATTGGCGGTCCACGCTGAGCAGGCTTGACTGGCCGTGCCATGGCACGCTCGCACACAAACGCGTTCGTGTCAAGCCGGCTTGCAGAGCCTCTCGCTCAGCGTGCAACGCGAATACTGCAAATTTAGCCTCGAAAACGCAAAATGTAGACATTTTCAGCATACGTCCCCCATAAATTGATCTTTTATCTAGCGATTGCGACCACGCAGCGCATCGAAATGCGCGTCATAGCGAAATGGTTTGGAATCTTCCGCACCCCTGCGAGCTGCCGAGGCACACGTACTCGCCGACGAACGACGGGCGAGATGAAAAGTCACGCCGTATAGTGACGTCACGGTTGCTTATGAATCCTAACTTATCGTCCTCTGTTTTATCGGCACCACCGAGTGCAAGCAACAGCAGCCCCGATCTCGTCAGTGACTGGAGTGATTCAATGATCGGAAACAGACTTCAGCGCTCGGAGCGAGAAATGGCGGATTTATGTGTTAACAAAATCCTCGGCTCTACTGTTTATTTTCGTATACGCGGAACTGTGGATTTAAATACGCATGGTTTAACATAGTAAGCGTTGCATTGACATTGTATGTGTCCCCGCAGAGTGGAACGATAGTTACTGTTTCGATCAGAAACGTAAATCTCTCGATATTGAAGCAGATGCATCTCACTTCAAGCGGCACCACTGTCACACCAATTTGTGCTACTTTGGGCTGCCTAAGGCCTGCAGAATAATGTAAATTTAAAATAAATATAGAGCGAATTTAGAAATAGCTTTGGCTGCACAAATCGGGAATCTGCCCCACTGTGCAATGTTTCCTTGTTTTCTTTTTAAAACAATATATGTACGTGTCTATTTCTTTCACTTTTCATGATATTGCATATTTGTATGATTAATGTAAATAATAACAGTGTCCAACACCAAATTTGTTCAATAATTACTGTTGGGTGATTCTTATATAGTTTTTTGCGTTGATTCCGACTCTGTCCTTAATTTTTCCCTTGACGCACAGTCTGTGAGGAATTTGGTTTTGAAAGAAGACATATTTTTCAACTTTAAACAAATATTATGACGTTATTATAAAAGATTTTGAGTTTTTCTTTACAGGAAAAGATTCTGTAGACTTTCCCGAATACAGTGATGTCCATTATTAATACGTTATGATTGTTTAAACATGTTTAAAAAATCATTAAAGATGAAGACACACCACTCTTGCATTAATTTTTGAGGATATTTTTAAGTTTAGCTTAAAAAATAACGGTACAGCTTAAAATCGATATACATCACGCAACAGATTTTTATCTCGAGAAAACCTCGTTTAAAGTTTGCAACGATGACGGTTTTATCGAACCAGAAAGTAAAATATCTTCGGCCAACACAGTGGTCAATTCGACTGAAATCGTGGCCAAAGTGAAGTACTTCAATTTAGTTCAAAGTTGATACTGTTGCGTCGTGCTGTACGGAGGACACTCGCGGGTGTTGCGCTGATGGATTCCACTCAAGGTTGTAAAGGTCCATTAGTTTAGCCAGATCAGGCCAGTGCACTACTGCTTAAGGTTAGGGAGTCCGTCATCGGCAGTTCAGCCTGGACATCTCGCTTGCCAGAACCCTGTTGTGCGTGGCACAATAAAAGGTCTTTATGGGCTCCACAACTCCTTAGGAAAACTAGCTATCCTTTAAGACTTCACAACAGGCCTGGGCGCGGTTGGCTGGGAAAACAGATGTTGCTGTTTCTCCTCTTCTCTTGGTCGCCAAGTCAGTCCCCACCAGGACCACTTCGACTCTTTCCTTAACTCGGCTAAGCCTTCGCCGCTAAACTAAGGTAAAAGTCGGACTGATCGTGGTGGGGACTGACTTGGCGACCAAGAGAAGAGGAGAAACAGCGACACCTGTTTTCCGAGCCAACCGCACCCAGGCCTGCTTTACAACATCATGGAAGTAGTAAACGGTCCTGCCACTTTGTGAATTCTTCTTAAACAATTATTTAAAATATATGTAAGGATTCGAGTGACCGTGGCCCACGTGGACTGCAGCAGGGTACCGGGTTTTAGAAAGGGTCGCAGTTTATGATTACGGTGCGGACGTGACTTCAGGCTATTTTTGAGATTTAGCGGTATTTTCTATTTTATGATAATTTATTAGGGACTTCACATTTTAGCTAAAGGTCTCAATAGCCGTTGACGTACCGTAAGACATCTGCAGACCAAACGTGTAGAGTAAGGATTTTAGGTAGACGAGGGCTCAAGGCGAGGGTACCTCCAGTTTCCCTCACCTTGTCGCTTTTTAGAGGGCGTGCGTTAATTTTAAGGATAGTTGATTGGTTTTCGGAGGTAACCGCCTACGATGCGGCAATATACAAAAAGACAGCGCGACCCGAGCAACAGGGTTGTCTGTTGATGTAGCGCGAACGAAACATTAAGATTGAATAAACGTTTGTGTGCAATCCGGAACTTCTCTTTATATTTTTTCGGCATCCTTACATATATTAAAGACACATATTTGATCTGCAAATTTTTTCACCGGATCTAGTGTGAAAAAATGTTTAAATATATGGTTGTATTCTACGATTCTTGCTCTTTGAAATACCGTTTTGACGAAACTTCCGTTTACCGTACACCTCAGAATTCGATGAAATTTTGAAAATACGTTCTTTTTTGGCTAAAATGACGATTGCCAGAAGGATTTTTGGCGAGTCGAAAAAAAATTTTTTATCATTTCAATGTTGCGCTCTACCTTACCGACTCGCCAACTTTCTATTTTATATAGAATATCTTCAATTAATTGTAAAAATGGATCATCACCAGTCTAGTTCACCTCACAGCGCCATAAAAATTCCCACATATCATCTATAAACGAATCCTCTTTAATTTAAAGTAATACATATATAAGGTAAACTTGAAATTTTTAAAGGCCTAACGGCCGACCTTCTCCGCTCCACCACGACGTAACCACAACTCGTTCTAATTGACGCGTGCGCATAGCATGAACATAAAGTAGAAAGTCGGTAAGTCGGTAAGGTAGAGCGCGACATCGAAATGATAAAAATTTGTTTTCGACTCGCCAGAAATCCTTCTGACAATCGTAATTTTAGTAAAAAAAAGAACCTATTTTCAAAATTTCATCGAATTCTGAGGTGAACGGTAAACGGAAGAACAGCCACCGTATTTGTTTCATTATTTATAACAATTTGTTGCCATCATTCAGGCAACCTGTCAATTCCTGTATCCCAATGACTAATTAGCAACATGCGTTTTCGATGTATAAGCAAAATTACTTGCCTATTCAAAATGCGACAGAACTCTCCTTCACAACCTAATAACCCAGATAACACCGGACGCCCAATGGATGTCCGTTTTATGTCCAATTTACGTTTAAACGTCCGATGTCCGTTGCGAACGTCCCTGCGATGTCCGATGGACTTAAATTTCGGACATTCTATGGAATCCGTTTTTTACGTCCTAAGGACGTCCGTGGGACCTAAATTTCGGATGTCCCAAGTATGCGTAATTTTTACAGCTTATGGTGTTACGGAAAGCAAAAATCACTCTGATTTTTTAATTGTTAGAATACATTTTATATCTAATAATGTTACAGCTGGTGTCAAAGCGAATCCAACGACCTACTTTTTTATGACTCTGAGGCTCATAAATAACGATACAATATTTTATTCCAGTTTTTGGGCCAAATACGCCACTGTGGCATAACGTCGTATCACCGTGCACTGACGTGAAGTGAGGTTAGTTTAGCACGTGTTCCTTGTGCACGTGTTTGTAATATTTCTGTACGATGCCCCATGCGCCCGCACAAAATGTCCCCAAATCTAACGGTATTCCGTAACGGACGGAACATACTCCTCACCGTTGCACAGTGGTCCAGAAGCCCGGTTTTTGTGGCCAAATTCAAAATGTTGTCATAATTTTCAGAAAGTTGGTAATTAGGAGTTTTTGGAGTCGCTGATAACGAATCTGACATTAAAAATTAGAAATTTTTTACGGCAGGGTTATTATGGCGATCTAGAGGGCGGTATTTCGTGGCCTGTTCGGCTGCGCCGGGTGAACTTTATGGTAGGGACACCCTCATTGCACACTGGGCCCGGTACGTGACTTGTAATTCGGCTACGGCGTTGGGCCTGTCTTCGCCATTTAATTGCCGTCCGTATTCGGGTACCTTCGATTCCGTCCCTACTATGAAACACTTAAAACATTCGTTTTCTAGATTCATCACAGCTGACGATTGCTGCAGTATACCTGACTTAGAGAAGTCTGGAGAATCTCAAGGTTTGGTCGCCAAATGTGCGACTTTGACAAATCCTTGGGAAGGTAGGGGTGAGTTTATTAGAGGTAGGGAGGACCTCTCTTATAAATGTGGGAACCTTAGGTCCTCCGGTCAGTACATTTTTGCAGAAAGAAACGACCAAGCTGATAGAACGTTCACATTGCCATTCATATTGATTATTCATGTACACGCTGTGACGTTGCAAGTGTGCGACGTCACCCCGTTTTGCGAAAACGGTTAAATAATCGCAAATATTGGACCGGACCGACCGCGAACGGGCATGAAACCACTCGTGGACATGAGAGCGCTTCTGAAGGAAAGACTTCCCAAACGATACAATCAATTAACGCCATCTATTGTGCGTGCCGAGTACGGCGACGTTTCAGGAACGCGCCTAGGGCACAATTGGCCGAATGGAATACCGAAAAGGCGTCCGCTCAAGGATCCTCCCGGAGAAATAATGGCCACAATTTGGCGAAAATCCGGTACCGGTACATTTGGGGGAAATCTCCACCCACGGAGACGGCGTACCGGGACTAAGAGATTCAGTTTGATCATCGTATATGGGTGGTCCGGCCGTCGTCTCACCCCGTTCGCACTGAATCCCGGCGGGGGGGCAGGAAGAATTCCAGGGGAAAGAATGGTTCTTCCCCGTTCGCCGAAGGGCGATTATTTGGCGTTGGAAACAGGTCTGGGGCCCAAGGACCTATCCGAGGATGCGATCCTGCGATCATCTAGTCGCGTAGCGGAAAGCGCCAATCGGGAATTCGGCAGGGCCAATAGAGTGGGAGCGAACAAGAAGCGATGCTTCCCGTCGACACGGATCGCGGGATCACTGTCGCGCTGGTATTCGAGCTACGAACACGTGGCTGAACGAAATCTCGTTCAGTCCCGATTTGCGCGAACAAAAGTCCGAGTCGCGAGTGGGTTTCATGTCCGGAGTAAAGTCCGTTGTTACCGTGCCCTGACCGAACCGAATCCCGGATCGGATCCGAATTACCGAAAGGCAGAGAGTTCAGCTCGGACGACCGCGGTAAGTCGACCAGTGATTCCACGACTCTATATTAGCGTTGGCTCGTCCATTTTGGTGAGAGAACGACGCGGATTCGCCTCGTCCTCGTAATTCGGCTCGCGTCCGTCTTGAGGACGCTTTGAGATAGAGAGTATCGTTTCCCTCCTCGCGTCGGAAGTCTTCCTCAGGAGTCGCGTCGGAAATCGGATAGTTCCGCGAAATAATATCGAATCGCGGGCAGCGGCCGGGCGTCCGAATTCGCACGCGAACGCGCGGAGGCTACGAGCCCTTCAGACTCGTACGACCGCGGATTATTCAACGCGCGTGGCGAATCGAGTCCCGTATCGGCGATCGGACGCGAGAATCCCGCGACAGTCAAAAATCCGTCGCGCCGTCCAACTGCGCTTCGCGAATTTCCGTCTCAGCGGAAGCTAAAACAGTACCGACGACCTGTAATTTCGCGAACGGTATCGAACGAAGAACGCGCTCCGCGAACGAACACCCATCGCCAAAGTGTACAAGGAGTGCGGGCTCCCGGTTCGCGGCCACGTGGCCGCCCCATTGTAATTCGGACGAATTGAACTGTGTTCAATAAATGACATAGAGCCCATTTCTGCTTGGTAATTTCGACCTGCGTGATCCGCCCTGTCGCGAGAGTAGTCCCCGTTATTCCCTGTGTCCGAATTCCTGGCCGTTCGCGTTAATCCTTCCGTTCGCGTTCCGCGGAGGCTCACTTCGGACTCGGATTCCTCGAATCCCGATTGTTCTTCGTGTTTCGCGTGGTACTTTCAAGTACCTGGCGCCCGAACAAGAGTTTGGCGTGTCGATTGAGCCTCTTCGGAAAAGCGCTTTGTCCCGAGGGGACCGTGCTCGCGCGACCGCGCACGGCCCGGCCTCAGTGCCTGTAAAACCCCGGGGTTGACCCTGTCCGACGGCCCTAAAAAGTCGCTCGAACGGGGTCAACGTTGCAACACTTTACTAAACGTTGAAAATATATTATAGTAGTGAATTAATCTTGGTTTCACGTTAAAACAATCTATCAACCCTATCCCTTTAAATAGTGACAGGGTCCAACACGATTCGCGACAACGATTTAAAATTCGGAACGGAAAGTTACGCCCTCCATTTGACTACGAAGGTCTTGCCGCAGACGCGTTCACGTAACAGTGGCCCGATTAAAAAATTTTGTAAATCGATGTTCCAAAGTGTCTGCGATACATAATAGGAACAAGGGATAAGGTTCCCTTTAAGAAAACATCAGAGTTATGGTCCAGAGACGCCGAAACAGATAAGGCGCGCTCAGGTCCCGAACGCAACGTCAAAATACCTCGGACGCCTTTATTAAAATTAATACAGAGTTAAAAGTTGCAAGAGGGAGCAGCTAAACTTTGCATATTCTTTTTAACAAATGTTTAAACTTTCGTACAAAATAAGTCCAAAATTTAGCACTTTTAAGCATTTTTTTAAAACCCTTCTTAAAGTCTAAATAGTTTCAAACTTGGAATATTTATTTATGGATTAAAAAATGTTTATGATGGCATTTAGATCTTAACGTACATCCACTAACATATAAAAAATCGTAATTATAACTTGTTTTCTGATATTCTATGAGTGGTATTTAAAAAATTTAATAGAATGTTCAATTTTATGATTTTGTTTGTAGAACACTGTATCTTATTATACAATTACCTAAAATCAATAATATTTTGGATTTAGGAGCTTTGAAGAGCCTTTAGTTTATAGCAAAAAAAAATTTTTTAATCTATTAACCTTGAAAAATTGAATTTTGGCCACAAAAACCGGGCTTCTGGACCACTGTGCGTTGACCGGCACGAGCGATCAACATAGCAATTTCAAAGTCGTGCACGTGTTATGATACAATACTGGATGTGAACGCACGTGTTGTGATATGACCCTTAATCCTAATTACAGCTACGACATGATGAATAAATATGACAAATTATACAATGTACAAAATGAACTCAGTCGGCTCAATAGGTAACGGCGCTAAGTTCTTTAGAGCACGCTTGTAAGTGCCGTGTGGTGTTTAAATTGTGACCACGCGGATCACGTCATCCTCTCCAGGATGTGCAGCAACTATACTTCCGAGTTTCCATTGAAGGGGTGGACAATTATCATCTCTAATTTTCACCAGGGTCCTTTCCTTGATGTTTGTGACGACTTCAGTGTGCCATTTGTTTCGGGCATGCAGCTCCTGTAAATATTCTGTCTGCCACCTTCTCCAGAAATGTTATTTGATTTTCTGTATATGCTGCCAAAGTGACAGCTTGTTCGATAGTGTATCGACAAAATTGTGCTTAGGTAAGTTTACTAATGATTCACCTATAAGGAAATGGTTAGGTGATAGTGCCACGAAATCATTAGGAACAGATATAGGTGTTAGAGGACGTGGATTGAGTATTGATTGGATCTCAACAATTAGTGTATAGAATTGCTCGTATGTGAACATGGTATCACCTACTGACTTGTGTAAGTGTTTTTTAAATGATTTAACTGCAGCCTCCCAAAGGCCGCCGAAATGTGGAGAACGGAGAGGAGAGAAATGCCACTCTACGTTTTCCTGCGTTAAGTATTGTTGAACTCTGTCCTTATGCTCCTTAGATAGTAGGAATTCCCGAATTTAAATCATTTCTTTTTTTGCACCTACAAAATTAGTGCAATTATCTGAGTAAATGTGACGCGGTTTTCCTCTTCTCGCGATAAATCGTTTTAGAGTTCCTTGACACGATTCCGTTGTCAAATCGGTGGCTAATTCTAAGTGTATGGGTTTAGTCGCAAAGCAAAAGAAAACTGCAACGTAGCATTTTAATTTGCTTTGGTATCTAAACTTCTTTTCTTTAATATAAAAGGGACCACAGTAATCGATTTCTGCAGTTTCAAATGGACGTGCTTGTGTAATCCCTCTTTTGGGTAGGTTTCCCATTATGTATTGCAGTGTCTTGGGATTGTATTTGCAACATTGAACACATTTATGCAGGAGTTGTTTGACAATACCAGCTATCGGCCAATATTTTTTCGTCACCATGTACAACGTGGCTTGTGTCCCTGAATGGAGTTGTTTCAGGTGTATTTGTCTAATTACTAATTCGGTAACATGGTATTTGTGTGGTAGAATTATGGGATATTTCGGCTCATAGCTGAGCAGGGCGTGTTTTAACCTGCTACCGACCCTAGTAATCCTATTATCATCTATGAATGGGTTTAAATGGATTAACTTACTTTTCCTACTGACACCCTTGCCGTTTTGTAAACTATTTATTTCAGATGGGAATGATTCTAGCTGAAATAATCTGATTATTCTAAAGTGTGGATTTTGAATTTCTGATATTGATAATGAGTCTGAGCCTTTCATGTTATTGTGTTTTATGCGGATGTCGAAACGAAAAACGTATGCTACAATTCTATTTAAATAATCGATGGATGAGTATTTTTTTGTAGATCCACGTTTGGCTATGTAAATAACCTTACGGGGCGTTTTCTTTCCAAAATTTATATGTCTTGCAATTTTCTAATTGGCCATTGAGACTCGTTTAATGCTAACCAATGTGGACCGAATTTCCACATTGTATTTTGTATGAGCTGGGAAGGCAATCGCCCTCGCGAGACGAAATCCGCAGGATTGTCTGTTGTTGCAATATGGAACCAATTATCGGGATGAACAGTCGTTCGTATCTTATTGACTCTGTTTGTGACAAACGTTTTTAACAAATGCGGTGGTGTCCTTATCCAATGCAACGTAATAGTGGTGTCGGACCAAAATCTGATTTGTTTTAATTGTATCTGGCAAAATGCCTTTTTGACTTCCTTGTATAATTTCACCAGGAACCCGGCCGCACAAAGTTCTAGATGTGGCAACGATATTATTTTCAACGGCGCGACCCTTGACTTTGCACATAACAAGTTTACGGCGTGTTGTCCGCATTCGTTGGTAGACCTAAGATACATAAATGCATGCGCCGTATGCGCTCTCGCTGGCATCACTAAATGCGTGAAGCTCCAACTGTGTCGTGTTTTATATAGCGGTTCGACGAGTTACAGCGAAGCCGTTTAACAAATGTAGTTCGTTTTTTATCTCTAGCCACGCTTGTTTTATTGACTGGGGAACTGGTTCGTCCCAGTCAATTGCTGTTTTCCACAATTGCTGCATGAGAATCTTGGCTTTGATAATTACCGGCCCGAGCAAACCGAGGGGATCAAACAATTGCGCAATCTCTGATAGAAGAACTCTCTTGGTAATTTGAGGTTATTCGGGTGATAGTTGTTTAAAAATATATGTGATCTGGTCGCTCGCTGGATACCAATAAACGCTTAATGTCTTTTTTGTTTCTCACTGATCTAGGCACAGTGATTCTTGCTGATTCTGTATTTGCAAATCTGCAATCAATCTTGTGTCATTCGAGGTCCATTGTCGCAAACGAAAACCTTCTGCCCGAGCTAATGCGATACATTGTTCCCTCAGTTCTAAAGCGTCTTCCAAACTATCTGTTGCCGTCAGTAAGTCGTCAATGTAGAAATACCTCATAAACACTTCTGCAGCTACGGGGAATTTCTTTGCTTCATCGATGGCTAATTGCTTCAAAGAACGCTGGCTTAAAAATCGTGCAGATGCGGTGCCCTAAGTGACTGTGTTCAATCTGTATGTTTTTACCGATTCAGACGTCGAATCCCGCCATAAAATCTTTTGATAATTTCTATGGTCTGGGTGAACTAGAATTTATCTAAACATTTTCTCTATATCCGCTGCGAGAACGAACGCATGCTGACGAAATCGAATAAGAATGGAGAACAATGTATCTTGTATCGTGGGGCCGATGAACAAAGTGTCGTTCAATGATAGGCCCGAACTACCTTTCGCTGAGGCGTCGAATACCACTCTGACCTTGGTGGTCGAACTGGACTCCTTTACAACCGCATGGTGTGGCAAATATTACCCTACGCTGTCCTGGTCGTCCTGTTCTGTCGCGCAGGAACAAAATACAAGGATTTCCTTTGGAGAGCATTTATGGTGCGTTCGTGACTTCTTCGTTCTGATCTTCTTTGAGAATTAAGCAAACAAAAGTCATTCGGCGACCAGTCGTGGCATCTGCTTAATGTTTAGTTTTTATACATCTTTAAGGACAGCGTGCCATAAATGTAGTCCCTCCGAAGGATCACCCAAGGATCATTCCAACGGCCTCCTTCAGAGCTACGGGAAGGAGGTCCTAATAGTCAAAAGTGTACTGATTGGGAAATGCAACTTTCTGCAGGAACCAATCAGTGCATCTTCCTTCTTCATAGAGAAGCCCAACTACCATCGCGTTAGGACTGGAAGTCAAGCTCACACAGTTGAGTTTTACGCTCGAACGCCGTGACACTCTCCAGTCCTCCGGTAGACAAGTACAACGCACGAGCCGTTGTCTTGTCAGTCATTCGCAACACATTCAAACTTGGCTTACGACAGTTCATTGTCCAGCGATTAGGACACGCGTCAAAACGGGATCGCATCAGTCGAGATCCCTATGCGAACGGTATCGCATCTTTCATTAGATCCGCGAGCGTCATACTTTATTGTCGCAATTGAACAAGGATTGTGAAATCATTCAAACTCAAAGTCCCGCGTATAAGGCAGGACCTGTTAGATCAGCCTGACTGATGAGTCCATTAGCAGGTCCGGGACGAAACGCTTTCTTTAACGTATTTCATTGTGATGCGAATCGACCACTGTCTTTTGCGTCTTCATATCATCCAATCTCTTGAACTACTGGCCCAATATTAATTTGGTGGGCACAAATCCGGCACACGTCGCGAAACAACACACACGCGACGTAACACGTCCTTTACCTCAGTCATGTGTCCTAATTCTGCATATTGCTTTAAAAATTCCACGTATTGCATTTTCAACTCTAGGTTTAGCTGGAGTTTACGCTCTAAACTATAAAATCGTCTTAAGACCATCGCCTATGAATTACCATGCTGACCGCGTTTCTCATTGAACGGTAACCTAACTACATACCGTCCTTGTTCATTACGCGTTGTATGTTCTGCGAAGTGAGCTTAGCACTCTCTCTCTTCCGCGGATAGGAAAGTTTTCTCTGGGATCTCTTCTGTAGCACAAAACCTACTGATTTGTGTATCAAGAGACATGGCTACATGACACACTCTATGTAACTTGCCTTGCTTGCTTGTTTTACGACTGTCTACCTCGCCGGTGACTATCCATCCTACCTGAGAGTTTTGTAAAATTATTGAGGATTCATCTAGCCAAATCATAAAACAACGTATTAGTAATGAGTGCTTCTATCTCCCCTGGTTTGTGGAAATCGGGGTCTGCTAATTGTATACGTCTCAGGATATTAAAATCCTTCAGGTTTACCTGCCGCAACGGTAGCATACCTGTAGTCGATGGTAGGGCAATAAACGTTACTTGGGTTTGAAGGGACTGGATTACGATTGTATGCTCGTTTTGACCAGGTATTTAGAGTTTGTATTAAGCTCCCCTAAGCCGGAAAACGCAAGGTCTTTATTGTGTTTGGACAATTGCAATCTTTCCGCGAGTCTCTTGGTGATAAAATGTGTTTGCGAACCACTATCCAACAAAACACGACATGTATGTTCTTTATTATGCTTGTCTGAGATTTTAATTTGCGCTGTGCCTAGAGCAACACTTCCGAATCAAAAGAGGCGTGGTAAAGGTCTGGCTGTTATCGTTTATCACGTCTTGTGTCTCGGTCGAAAAATGAAGCAGGGTATGATGCTTCCTATCACATTTACGGCAATTTCTTAATCGACAATTTGCAACGATATGGTTCGGTCGCAAACAATTTATGCAAAGTCTCCATTTTTTTGCTGTGTCTAAACAATCGCGGACTGCTAGTTGCAGAAACTTCGTACATGTTTAAATTGGGTGTTCTCCTTGGCAAACTATACAAACTTGTTTCCGCTCCTTCGTACACACGTACGAGCGGTTGCGAATCTTAGGCTTGGATCGTATGGTATCCTGTACCGTACTTGTTTTGGGTGTATTTAACCTTTCCGTCTCGAAGTCGTCTCCACGGGCACGTTTGTTAAGAAAATCTAATAGTTGTTGGAATCTGGGAATATCTTCGTACTATAATATACATTCCCAAGCGCGGCGTGTATTTTTATCTAGCTTACTAGATACGACGTATATTAAAATTGTATCCCAATGCTCGGTGGGTTGCTTTTGTAAAAATTTTGTATAGACAAGGAATGGTATGCGTTCCATGATCGACCCACCGCGTCCAGTAAGGGTCGAATTATATGGCGGACGGCCCAAACTGCGAGCGGACAGCTTTTTATTGTTTTACACCTTCCAGATATGGCGAGAGTCGCCAAGGCTGTACGTCAAGGACTTTTTATTATTTCCAGAAGTGGTACTTTCCCTACATCTGTAGAGGGAAAGGAAAACCCGGCAGGGGCACAGGTCAGGTCAGGTCACAAAGACACAGCTGTCTTCAATATGCCGACCCTCCCCACTCTGAAGCCTTGGCCACTCCGCCACAACCGATCAGGCCCTTTAAAAGCCAGCTACAATTATAGGGAAAACAGCAGTTACAATTCGACAGTTTGGAAAGCAACACCGATCTCGTGTATCAGCGTTACCTGTAACCCTACATGTAATAAAAGCTCATTTTATACTTGACGCACGGTTTCCTCCTACAAACTCAGAAGTGGGATAAAGAACTGGTAAACTCATTTTATTCAGAAACGCGATTTTGAAAGTTTCGTGCAAAAGATAACTGTGATTGTGGTGTTGTAATTATCGTTGGGAAATTACTTTGTGTGGTTGTGTGGGACTGACGTAAATTTTGCGGAGGAACAGAACGACGTGTATTGGCACGAGATTTGGTTTTGATTGAGACTCGAACTTTACGTTCGGGAAGTTTGTTTTGTTTATTTCTACTTTTTTTACCCAACATGTCGAACTACACCGTGGTGGATTGAAAGAATTTTTCGCCGTACATTATTGTAAGTACACATTGAGCGCAACGTTAGACTCGGGATCGCCGATTAGTTTAATAAAAAATGGTTTTGTACCGATTGATGCGCGAACGAATATGTCCGAAAGCGAACAGGATTGTTGCGGAATTAACGGTTCACGATTACAAATTTTGGGCAACTTCTACCACGAGGTCGAGATCGAGGGTATTTCGCTAAAATTGAAATTTTATGTTGTACCGGAGAAGACGATGGCATTCATGGCTACATTGGAGAGAGATTTCGAGTCACATCCAGCGGTGAAAATCACGGTCGATGACAGCCTTGTGGTGACAAGACGGGACCAAGATTCACCGACGAATGATATAATACGCGAAGTCAATCAAATCATGAATATCGATTGCGTTAGCGAACCGAGTAAGGCACCGGAAAAATTGCAGATAAATCCGAAACTCCCACTACTAAAAATCGAGCAAATTAAAGAATCGTATGAATTGGATTATAATAAAATTAAAGAATCGAGCACGTATGAAACAGATTTCGAGATGAAAATCGTATTGAAACACGATCAACCTATTCGTTTCCGACCGAGAAGACTGTCTTTTGCAGACAAAGAAAAATTGCAATTAATTCTAGACAACCTGGTAGAAAGAAAAATCATTCGTCCGAGCGAGTCCCCGTATGCTAGCCCAATAGTACTGGTTCGAAAGAAGAATGGAGAGACACGGCTTTGCGTAGATTTCAGAGAGCTGAATAAAATAACAGTAAAGGATAACTTTCCACGCCAGTTAATCGATGACAATATTGACCGCTTAAAAAATAAACGCTTTTAACGACTCTAGACTTAAAAGACGGATATTATAATGTAAAAGTGTCGGACGAGTCTATAAAATTCATCTCATTCGTAACCACTATTGGCCAATTTGAATTTTTATACTGCCCGTTTGGTCTAACAAATGCACCAAAAGTATTTCACCGATTTATTCGGAAAGTTTTCGCGACTTCAATTAGAACAGGAAAAATGTTACCATTTTTCGACGATTTTTTTATTGCAACAGAGACTTTGGAGGAACATGTAGAAATGTTACGCAAAGTATTCCAAGTAGCAGGGAAACATCGGTTGAACTTCAGATTAGATAAATGTTTTTTTGCTGAGAATGAGATTGATTATCTAGGTTACCGTGTAAGCGTTGAGGGTATTCGTCCAAGTGACAGTAATATCGCGGCGGTAACCAATTATCCGGTTCCGCGAAATTCCAAAAAGGTACTGCGATTCGGATCTCTCGCGAGCTATTTCCGCAGTTTCGTTCCTGGGTTTTCGACAATCGCTAAACCATTGTACGATCTAGTCAAGAAGGACGCTAAATTTGCATTCGGGAAGAACGAAAATGAAGCATTTGAGGCTTTAAAAAAATGTTTGTCCGAAAAACCGATTCTCGCGATATATTCACCCACAAGCGAAATGGAGGTATATTGTGACACTTCAGGATTTGGGGCTATTTTATTACAACGGCAGGCCGACGGTGTCCTTAAACCAATTTCCTATTTTAGCCAACGTACCTCAACCGCGGAATCAAGATATCACAGTTTTAAACTTGAGTGCCTCGCGGTTGTGAATGATATAAAACGTTTCCACATTTTTCTAGGCGGAATGCGATTCAAAGTAATTACGGATTGTGATAGCTTCCGATTAACATTAAGCAAGAAAAACGTAAATCTTAGAATCTCTCGTTGGGCAATGTTCTTACAGGACTATGATTATGAAATACAACATCGACCAAGCAAGCGAATGAGTCACGTAGATGCATTAAATAGATGTCACAGCGTGTTGGTAATTGAGGTAAATAACTTTGAACAAACTCTTTCAATATTTGTAAAATACGCGATAAATTAGAAAAAACGGAAATGAAATTATTTGAACTGCGCGATGGACTGGTAGATCGAAAGGATAAAATGAAAAAGTTACTTTTTTATGTACCACGTTCAATGCAGGATAGGGTTATCCGCACATGCTATGACGATTTAGGTCACGTCGGCGTGGATAAGGTGATTAGTAACATCACGAAAATTTACTGGTTCCCCAATCTACGCGGAAAAATGACGGAGTACATTGCAAATTGCTTACAATGTATAGAATTTTCTCCGGCGAGTGGAAAACAAGAGGGCTACCTGCATAGCATACCAAAAGGAAGTTTACCGTTCGAAACTATTCACATAGACCACCTAGGACCCCTTGAAAAGACAGGAAGAGGTTACAAACATTTGTTAGCCTTGATAGATGCCTTTACGAAGTTTATTAAATTGTTCCCTTGTAAGTCGACGAAGTCAGAAGAAGTAGTAAAACATCTCAAGGAATACTTTAGAGCCTACAGTAAACCAAAGCGAATAATTACAGACAGAGGGTCAAGTTTTACGTCAAACACCTTTAAAGAATTTTTAGAAGCCGAAACAATTGAACACGTGCTAATTGCAGTCAGTACACCTCGGGCGAATGGTCAAATCGAACGGTACAATCGAACAATAACACCGATGATGGCCAGACTATGTGAAACTCCGCGGAATTGGGATCGAGTTCTCGAGCAGGTAGAATTTGCCCTTAATAATACGGTCTGTTGAACGACAAAAGAACAGAATACACAATGACAGGACCGAATCATAGCAGAAACCGAAACCGAAATTATCCCACAAAAAAACAGTTATTAAATATATATTATATCGTCTTATAAAAGCCAGTACATAATTCAAGATCGCATTAGTGCAAATTACGAATCGTGTGTTCAATCTCTAGTATAGAAAGATCGCGCCCGAGTTTGGCCAATCTATTTAATCTGAATGTCTCCGGCTACCTGTGAACGACAAGGTATTCGACGCAATCAAGCTATCCGATGCGGTCAAGCTACCCGATGCGATCAAGCTACTCGATGCGATCAAGCTACCTGAACATTCAGATGTCTCGAGTACTCGCCCGAGCCCGCCCGATTTTTTCCGACCTGAACCGAACCGGAAATGCGGGAACCCGCACACCCCTAAATAGACAAGGAATGGTATGCGTTCCATGACCGACCCACCGCGTCCAGTCTAGCATAGGCATCTCCTGGGCTGTAGAGGGGAGTAGAAAGTTACCGGTACCCCCTGCGGCTAGGGTACCAAGCGGCAAGTTCTCCGGCAAGAACCCTCTGTGCGAGCCTCTCGAATCACCGTCCGGAACTTACAGTCAAGTATGGAGGACGCGAAAAACGTCGCAAGGCGGCGCCGTGCCTGGCCGGGCTAGTATAGTTCGACACTAATGGTCAATTTATACTACTGTGAAAATATGCGTAATTTTAGGGGCCGCATTGAGTCAACTGCTCATGACACTAATACACACACACGCACGCACGCACGCACGCACGCACGCACACACGCACACACACACACGCACACACACACACACACGATGCGCCAACTGTCAATTGGCCGAACGTGTCATCGCATATCTAGATCGCGCTCTGATTGGTCCGTGTTTTTCGTTAATAACTCCTAAATAAAGCTTCGCACACCATTTTTGTAAAGAAAAATGTTGCTTCAAATGACCCAAGGAACCTCCAATTTCCGGGAGTTACATTTATTTTGGGACACCCTGTATAGAGTGAGACCCTGTTTTCTCTTTCATCCCCACAACGTGTTCTTTTTTAAAGTAAACAGAGGCCGCGCTGGAGTAGCCTTACGTTGCCATAGAGCGTGAAAGAATACGCAAAATTCAATACAGTATTTGCAATAGTGTTTTTGGGAATATCTCGAAAACTAAAAGCGACCTCCCCCCCTATATTTGAAAAGGAAAATATTGTTCAAAATATCGAAATCTATAACATATTTAAATTTTGTGAAAATCGGAGGACAGTGGTACTTTCGAAATAATTACCAAAAATTTTTTATTTTAGACCACGATTTCGATCGAACTTGCCACTGTGTTACATAAGTTGCCACCAGTGGCGCTCACCATTAGCGCGACCGCTCGACGGGATAAGGCGCGGCAAAATTAGCACTACGGAGCTGTGCAAAAAACTTTATAAGACTCACATAGTGAAAATCAAAACGTTTTTTAGCTGTTGAATAGCAGCTAGAGCGATCAAGCGCTTGACATAGTTCCACGGAAACTGCTATAAAGTAATGTCTCTATCGACGCAACAGCAATCGGGGGATTGGGTTGCCGTCATCTAAGACGGGTAGCTATTTTTTTAGCTTCAAAGGCTGAGCTGAACGTAGAGAAGGACAGCACACGTAAAAAGAGATCACGCGCGAACCTTTGAACTGTGCCGACGACTGCGACTCATCCACGTCTCTTCTTTTCCCATACGCTATCCTTCCTTGCACTCGAAAAGTTTGTCGTCCATTAAACCACTAAATACAGTTGAAATTATATCGTGTTTCGTTTTATTTTAATCAGAAAAATGCTACAAATATGTTCGTGAAAGTTTCATAGTAAAATAAGTAATAATAAAAGATATTTTATTTTGCTATTACATTGTGATGACGCACATGTCTGTGAACTGTCCTGATGACTAAGACTATCTGCGTCGCGTTAGTGTGGTTCACATCGATATACCCGAGCCGAGATCAGATTACACAGTGGAAGTATATTTTTGTTGCGTCCATCGCCTACAAACTTTTTGTGTAGATAGTGACATTACTATATTCCACTACTTACTTCAGGGCGTTCCAACTTATTCCCCTCCGAGAACTGCAAAGTCCCCATCATCGAATCTCTCCCCACTACTACGTACAGACGTAGTTACCTGACTAGAATTTCAGTTAGGCAGACCGTTAGGTACACATTAGGCTAGCCTAATTTTGCATTATGCCTTAATGGGGCAGCCCCACTGGGCAGGTATGCGGAATATAACGCGGAATATCAACGACTGCCTAATTGGGAAAGCTGCGGCGAGGCATCGACTCGTCGCGAGATACATCTGTGCGAAGCCGGCCGACTGGCACTCATATTAATAGACTTCCGCTTAGCTAGCGAGCGCCAATCAGAGGGTCGCGTTCGCGTTGGTCCCTCCACGCGTCGCGCAGACTCGCGAGTATAAAAGACGCTCCGAAACACCGCGCGAGCGGAGTCTTCCCGGATGTATTTGTACAGCTCTTCTATATATTCAGGGCTTGCTTTAGACTATTCTACTTCCCACAGGCCTGGAAGACGGCAAGGTCATACCAATCCCAAAGCCTGGGAAGAATCACAAACACCCCTCAAGTTTTAGACCTATTAGTCTCCTGACCATCCTGGGTAAACTCTTCGAGAAAATAATTTACCAACTACTAAACACGCATATTACCGAAAACAACCTGCTTATCGACAGCCAGTTCGGTTTCCGCAGCCATCCCTCTACCACTCACCAGCTGATACGCACCGCCTAATTTCACACACACCACTTAAACAGCAAGCGTTACTCTGGAATGGTACTATTGGACCTAAACAAGGCCTTCGACTCTGTTTGGCACAATGGCCTCATCTCCAAACTAATCGACATGAATTTTCATCCCAGGCTCATAAAGCTTCTCCACGTTTATTTAGACAAAAGGACTCTCTTTGTACAAGTGGGAACCCATAAATCGGCATCCTCCACCATTAAAGCCGGGGTCCCCCAAGGATGCGTATTGGCCCCCTTCTTTTTCTTCTCTACATAAACGACCTACTCCAAACCAAGGACACAACCTTAGCACTATTCGCAGATGACACGGCCATTCTCGCGGCTTCTTTGTCACCTCCGACTAACCAAAATACTGCAGGAGCACCTGGACCTCACCACTTTTCAGATTGGAAAATGAAACTGAACGCCTCCAAAACTCAAGCTGTGCTTTTTACCCGCAGGAAAAAACATCTCACAAAGGGTCTCCCGTGCCTGGAAATTAACAACGTTCAGATCAACTGGAGTAAAGAGGTCAGGTATCTGGGAGTAGTTTTCGACTCTAAATTGAATTGGCGGGCCGCGGTCAACGATAGAAGAGTGAAGGCTGTCGCGGCGTTGGCTGCAGCAACGATTCTAATTGGGAAAAAATCCGGTCTGAAAACCCACCTCAAACTAACAATTTTCAAATCCTGTGTTCGGACAGTTATAACCTACGGAGTACACCTATGGCACGTGGCGGCCAAATCCCACCTTGACACTCTTCAAAGACTTGAAAATAAAGCCCTGAAGATTATCCTCAGCTGACTATGGACATTTCTACCTCGGAAATTCATCACAGCACTGGCGTGCCCATGCTCGACATGGTCTTCAACTCACTAATCAAAAGATACCAACCCGATGACCACACCAATCCCATGATCAGGAGCACTGCGCTTTATGGAAGGAATATGCTGCCATACTCGCCTAGAGTTCGCTTCCCCCTGGACCCCCCGCAGGACTCTCCTCAGGACGACACCGTCCCACCTGGTACCACTACAGGAGGCACGGGCCCGATCGCAACTGGAGCCCACCAAACCCATCAAGTGGACAGACAACTCTATGGCTCGCACTAGGGACAGCGCGTCGATTACAGACGTCGTCCTACTAAGGACTAATCAGCGATTGCTCATATCCTGCTGCTGCAAATTATTGCGTTGTTCTTAACAAGTTTTTTGAAAATTTTCTTGTTTTTGGCCCACTTAGCACTAAGCATTTGCTAATACCAAAACTCTAAAACTCTGATCACCATAGCACCCATGAATCGAGGATAGAGAGCGCTCTGCCCCTAGGCACCACAAAAAACCCTCACAAGCAAACCTACAGGATAATCATGTTTAAAAAAAAAAGAACCCCGCGAGCGGTGTCTTCCCGGAGCAGTCGAGCGATGATCACCGGGCCTGCCAGTTCTTTTAAGAACAAACAGCATTGCTGGGCAGTATAACGCAGACTGGGATCACCGCTCCAGGGAACACTCCCCAACGTCTAGCCGTGTACCCGAACTGCCGTGCCGTCGCCGGGCCGGACGAGAGTTGACATTGCGGATGGTGAGCGCGAATCCCCTCAGGTCCTTCTAAGGCGCGTGTGATCTTCCCTTCGAATGTCAGATCTATCTGGATCAAAGTGCGGCACCTTCCGTTTCGCCGCGCGGCCGGCCCGACGAGCCAGCCTCCAGCATCGTCTGGAGCACCGGTTATTTCCGGAACACTGCGTCTCTGCGTCTTCCTCGTGACAACGACGAGCGCGAATCTCCTCAGGTCCTTCTGAGGCGCGTGCGTTCCGTAACCCGTGCCCACAGGTCCATCTGTGGAGGGTTGCGGTGTCTCGTCGCGACGAAGTCGAGTAGCGCGGATCGTCTCGGACCCGCGAAGCGCCCATTGACCGCCCGATAACCGTCGGGATACGTCCCGCGACGTCCGTCCGCAACACCAGCTCAAGAGTCATGCCGCGATATGAAGTCGTGAGGCATCCAAGCAATAACGCGAATCCCCGGCCGACCGTACGCGACGTAGTCCGCCCCGTGACGTGAAACCGCGATGGATAATAAGTTAGGTTTGGTTATCGTTGATTGTCGGGACCGATGCTGATTGTTAGTTCGACACTGTTTTTGTTTTAACCGGTCACGCGTGAGGCCCGCGTATTCCTTTTTTGTTGTTTGTTGGCCACGCCAAACGGCTACGCCGAAGTACTCTGTTATGTTCACTGCAATTCTCGTTTACTTGATTTCAAGTTGGTTACGTTGTTTATGATGATGAATCCACACTCTCTCATATCCGGCCTCTCATTGGGTTTTCCGAAGACATTTTTTTCAATACCCACAAATAGAAGACGTGCATTTTCTCCAGAAAATAATTTATGTTAATTTACTGTTGGGTCTATACGCTGAACGTGAACGGCGCGCGGATGATTGTTCTAATCTGTAAAGCTTATGAGCCCTGCTAGACCGCGGACGCGTCGACTTGCGAATGTTGCTGTATTAACAACCCGCCAAATTAATTTTAGGTAGCTGGTTCACTGATCGCTTGCGAGTATTGTCGTGTTTGAGGAATCGCATTTCGTAAATTTACCATGTTTCGATGGTTGGACAAGGAAGATGTAGTCAGAGTGTGCGATGAACGGGGCTTTGTCACGGTTCTAGTGCAGGAATTGAACTGAGTGTTCTCGACTTCCTCATAAGGCTCCTCTAAAAAACGACAGGGCGTTTTCAGTTTTGAAGGTGGTGTTGTATCACCGATTGCCATGAGAAGGGAAAATGCGCTGATTAGTTCCTGCCGAACCTTGCATTTCCCAATCAGGACACCTTCGACTGTTTAGGCCTCTTTCCCATAGCCCTAAGAGAGGCCTACCCGGAAGAAGGAGTGGGACGATACCGTTCACGGCGAGTCTCGGTACCTGTTGCGGGTGGTCATCGGCAGGGATTAGATTTATGGCGTGTTGCAATTTTAAGCAGGTGCATAAAAAACTAAACATTTGGGCGACGTATGGAATGATCACCAAATGACAATATTAGTTTAATCCTCGAAGAAATCATTTCCTCACGACCTCGCTATAAAAAAACTGTCTGACGGACAACCCCCGTTCGCGCTATTATGCTATGGCACCTGTTACGATTGCTCAACCTAGGCGTGCACTCAGCCAGCCCCATTTGGACCACGTTTAGCAACTGTTAGAACTGTCCAACCTAGGCGTGTACTCGGCCAGCCCCATTTGGACCACGTGTGGCAACTGTTAGGAATGCGTAACTTAGGCGTGAGCTCGGCCATCCCCATTTGGACCATGTATGGCAACTGTAAGGAATGACCAACTTAGGTATACACCATTCTTTCTACATTAGGCCCACATTCCTGTTTAAGCATGCCTAACTGAAATTCTAGTCGGGTAGTTAGTTAGGTGGCAGTGGCGACAGTGGTGGCGCGGGAGGGAACATGGACGAAGTTCGACGGTTACAATTTATGCGTGTGCGTCGGGTCGCGTCATGCGCCGCTTTTTTCACTGTTATACATGTGTTACTTTAGGTAATCAGTCGCGGTTACTGTCCAGGATCGCGTATGCGATCACTGTCCTGTGCCCACTCACTTCATTGCCATCCAACGCCGCAGGGCGGCGACGATTGATCTCGGCTCGGATATATCAGTGTGAATACCAATACATTTTACACCATGAATCGAATGTACAAAACTTCTTAATTTTCATTGTTTTTTTATAAAACTCTCAGTAACCTATTTCTGGCAACTTTCTGATTAAAATAAGACCAAACAAGATATAATTAACTTCCCGATTCATAGGGAAGTTACTGTAATTACCCCGAAAATCGAAAATCGAATTTTTAACAGATCTTCACGTTTCATGGTCATTGGATTCATTTTAGACTATTTTTATCAAAATGTCGGTATGTGTGTGTGTGTGTGTGCGTGCGCGCGCGCGCGCGTGTGTGTGTGTCAAATTTTCGTTAAATTTTCTGAAAAAGTAACAATGCGATCAGAATGATGAATGATGCAATGGATGTGCCTCGTCGTAACTTAGAGCTGATTAGATTTTGGTCCATATTGGTCAAGCAGTTTTTTAGATTTTTTAGTTTTTTTCGAAAGAAGTTCATTCAACAATGCAATTTATAAGAGAGGATGGAAATTTTCCACCAAATAAACAAACGTAATTATATATATTTCATTTTTTTTTAAATTATGCAGTTAATGCTAATGTTACCGCTTACAACTAACGAATCGGGAAGTTCTTTGTGTGGCTCGTGGAGAGTCACACACAAAATAAAAAAAAAACCATTAATAGCTGTATGCCTCACTAGCAATGCGTACCACTAACCCTCTCGCAAGAGCAGTCCTACCCGCGAGCTCGCGAAGCGAGCGAGCAACAACAACCCCATCCGCGAGCTCGCGAAGCGAGCGAGCAACAATAACCAGCTAGTTTCAACTGCATTTAGTGGTTTAATCGACGATGAAGGTTTCCAACGTACCGAAGAACAGCTTATGGGACATTCCGTGAATTGTGCCGGCGACGGCGACTGGCCGCGTTTCTTTCTTTCCCATACGCTGTCTTTCCTGGCGACCGAAACTTTCATCGTCGATTAATGCACTAAATACAATTGAAACGAGCTCGCGGATGGGGTTGTTGTTGCTCGCTCGCTTCGCGAGCTCGCGGGTAGGACTGCTCTTGCGAGAGGGTTAGTGGTACGCATTGCTAGTGAGGCATACAGCTATTAATGGTTTTTTTTTTATTTTGTGTGTGACTCTCCACGAGCCACACAAAGAACTTCCCGATTCGTTAGTTGTAAGCGGTAACATTAGCATTAACTGCATAATTTAAAAAAAAATGAAATATATATAATTACGTTTGTTTATTTGGTGGAAAATTTCCATCCTCTCTTATAAATTGCATTGTTGAATGAACTTCTTTCGAAAAAAACTAAAAAATCTAAAAAACTGCTTGACCAATATGGACCAAAATCTAATCAGCTCTAAGTTACGACGAGGCACATCCATTGCATCATTCATCATTCTGATCGCATTGTTACTTTTTCAGAAAATTTAACGAAAATTTGACACACACACACGCGCGCGCGCGCGCACGCACACACACACACACACATACCGACATTTTGATAAAAATAGTCTAAAATGAATCCAATGACCATGAAACGTGAAGATCTGTTAAAAATTCGATTTTCGATTTTCGGGGTAAAAAAACATTAATAGCTGTATGCCCCACTAGCAATGCGTACCACTAACCCTCTCGAAAGAGCAGTCCTACCCGCGAGCTCGCGAAGCGGGCGAGCAACAATAACCAGCTAGTTTGATTATTGTAAGCGGTAACATTAGCATTAGTTGCATAATTGAAAAAAAAATTTTTTTTTAATAAAAAAAAAATTTTTTTTAACCCTTTGAACTCGAGGCCGTTTTCGCTTGCGCGAACCAGCAAGTCGAGACGATTTCGGCCAAATTAGGTGAACATTTTACAGGTACATCAAAAATATTTAATTTTAAAAAAATTAAAAAAAAAAATTTCACCAGTTTATTCATTTATATGTCGAAAACAACAAATTTTGATAAATATTACACTCTGTAATTAGTTTTGGTGTGATACTTAGTAAAACAATAGCCAAGATGCATCCTTGCCACTTCACATCGGCCGGGCGCCGTATCGGCACCGCTCGAGTTGCTACTTAACATCGGCCGGACGCCGTATCTGCGCCGCTCGTGTTCAAAGGGTTAAATTTAAAAAAATTTTTTTTACATAAAAATGAAATATATATAATTACGTTTGTTTATTCGGTGGAAAATTTCCATCCTCTCGTATAAATTGCATTCTTGAATGAACTTCTTTCGAAAAAAACTAAAAAACCTAAAAAATCTAAAAAACTACTTGACCGATATGGACCAAAATCTAATCAGCTCTAAGTTACGACGGGGCGCATCGATTGCGTCATTCATCATTCTGATCGCATTGTTACTTTTTCAGAAAACGTTAACGAAAAATTTGATAACATAAAAACGGCCATACGCGCACACACACACACACACACACACACACACACACACATACTAACAATTTGATAAAAATAGTCTAAAATGACTTCAATAACCATGAAACGTGAAGATCTGCTAAAAAATCGATTTTCGATTTTCGGGGTAATTACAGTAACTTCCCTATGAATCGGGAAGTTAATTATATCGTGTTTGACCTTAGTTTAATCAGAAAAATTCCAGAAATAACTTAATGAAATTCCCATAACAAAATAATGAAAAATAATGAAGTTGTACATTCGATTAGTACTATTACTAGTGGTTCACACCAATACGCTTTGACCACGCGACTTGTATTTTATTCTGTCCTTCTCTATATTCGGCTTTCTTTTCAACTCTCGGTGTGCTTGGGATGTAGAAGCAGTCATAAAAAAATAGTGTCGGTATGCGATCACTTTCCTTGTAGATTACGGTTGTTGGATAGTAAACGCGACTTTACTGTGTAACGGTATAAATACCGGTAGATTATCGCAGAGCGCTTACTTTAGCTGCGCCTATGGGAGAGGACGAGGTGAGACCAAGGCCGCCCATAGGTTAACCACTTCGTTCTCATGGACGTGTTATGACGCGACGTCGATACCGTTCGTATAGGGTCACAGACGTGTTATAACGCGCCGTCGATACCGTTCGTATAAGGTCACAGACGTGTTATAACGCGCCGCCGATACTGTTTGTATAGATCACAGACGCGTTATCACGTGTCGCAATGCCGCTTCCGCGGTGCGTGCGATGCTACACACGACGTATTTCGCGTACTTCTTTATTAGATTACGTGTTTTAATTCGAAAAATTATTAATTCTGGGAACGGTATAGGTAAAGAATGATTTCAGGATATTTAAAATTTATTGTTTCTGTGTGTGATATAATTCGAAACATGGAGCTGCACATAATGCAACATCACAATTTACGCAATAGTATCTTGTTTCTTTGCAAAATGCAGAAATTGCAGAATACTGAAAAACTTTTTTTTTTACATAATTTGTCTTGTAAACACAAAATTATATATTGGATTTTTATTCCAGTACATAGATAGTTCGGTAACCGAACTATACTCATATGTACAATAATGGCAAAAAAACAATGCAAATCTTCATTGGAAATCTGAAAATAGGATATCGAAAAACCTTGTTGCCGTATATGTATACTTGTTACTCTCCTTTACAATTAGATCTACAAGTTGTTTACAAAAGAAAAATTCACAAATGGAAAAAGGAGAACTGTTTTAAATAAGCGGTGCCTCAGACAGAGCAAAGACAAGCCCGCGTGTTTACAGGTCCGTGTCACCTCGGTAGCGGCATTGCGTCGCGTGATAACACGTCTGTGATCTGTACGAACAGTATCGGCGGGACGTTATAACACGTCTGTGACCTTATACGAACGGTATCGGCGGTGCGTTATAACACGTCTGTGACCCTATACGAACGGTATTGACGTCGCGTCATAACACGTCCATGAGAACGAAGTGGTTAAGGGAGAGTACGAAGCAATGCTATCGGACGCCCGGCAGCTCAGGAGAGGACAGGGGTTGCACCTGGACGCTTCTCGAGATAAATGGGAGAGGACAGCCATGAAGGCCGGCCGCCCGGCGAGAGGAAAGAACAGGGTAGCTTCCTGGCCGACTGAAAGTAGGAACGCCTGGTTCCTCTGTACGTCTCGGAGAGGATGGCCATGAAAGCCGGCCACCGAGCGGACAGGAGACACCGGGTGAATCCGAGTCGTCGTCGTTCCTCAGAGGGAGAGTACGGTTGAAATAAACGGGACGCCCGATGACGGAATTTCTTCCATTGTATAATTGTTCTAAACCATTCGTTGCTAACCTTTCGTTGCTAGTCTTCGTCTCAGGTTTATTACAAATTATACGAACATTCCCATATTGGGAAATTAATCCTTGAAAATATATTCTATGTTCAGATATTCCTATTCCTGTCATTTTGCGAGCGAATCCAAACCCAACCTTACATCCTACACTAGTAAGAATAAAACAAACACGATTTCTTAATCAAGATGTTCCAAACCTGTAAGGCCATGTACAGGGCAGGTAAGGGAGAGGTTTACTATAGAAACGGAGTTTGAAAGAAAATATAAAAAAATAGTTGAAAAAGAAGAGAAACAGGGTGATTGGATTAAGTGGTTCAGAAGAAAATAAAAAAGGGAATGGTAAAAGTAACGCAGAAGGGGAAGTAGGAAGAATTTTTAACAACGATGAGAAAGAGGAAAGTAAAAGAAAATAAGTTTAAAAGGCAGAAGGGGTAGAGGATGCAGGAAATGCAATCAAACGCAACAGGTGAAAAAGTAAATGATCAATCAATGTATCACTACTATAAAAGATTGAAATGGAACTAGAGATAGAAAAAGTTATAAGATGATTCACCTAATTGTAACAACCTAAATATTTCCTACACTTACGATGATATATTATACAAAATATCAATGGACGAATGGACGAATGCGCTTCAAAGAATATCTGTTTGAAGTGAAACTTCATTTGGCGCGGTAAGGTGTAAAATCGATCCAGGCAATGAAACGGAAATGGCTAGCGCGCAGACTCTCGGTCGGTTCGTAGTATAAATAAGAAAAAGAGAGGGAGAAAGAGAGAGAGAGAGAGAGAGAGAGAGCACGAAAGCATAAGCCTTACTGTCATTTTATGGTGTGTCACAGTTTGTACTTAACCAACGCGTGTTATTTATATACAGGGTGTCCCAAAATAAGTGTAACTCCCGGAACTGGGAGGTTCCTTGGGTAATTTGAAGCAACACTTTCTTTTACAAAAATGGCGTCCGCGGCTTTGTTTAGGAGTTATTAACGAAAAACACGGACCAATCCAAGCGCGGCTACAGCGGATTGATTCTGGTTCGGCCAATAGCGGCACCACGTTAAGCGGGACCTGTCGTCGAGTCGGACTCCGTTCGCTATAGCCGGGCTCTGATTGGTCCGTGTTTTTCGATAATAACTCCTAAATAAAGCAGCGGACGCCATTTTTGTAAAGGAAAATGTCGCTTCAAATGACCCAAGGAACATCCCATTTCCGGGAGTTGCACTTATTTTGGGACACACTGTATATTGTTACGACGGCACGAGATGAAGTTGCCTTCCCCTGTGATACATATTCTGAAGATATCGCAGAGATCGAGTGAAGTCGCCTGTCTGATCGATATTGCGGTATTCGGACAACGAGGTTGTTGATAAGAAGAAGAAAGACGTCAGATCCTCTTGAGTCTTTGATCCAACGATTGTACCCTCTTTGTTGTTCAGTTAATGAAGTTATAGTTTCCTTGTTCATTATTACCGTGTATTCTCCGGCAAGACGTGGCCGTAGCCTTCGTAGCAATACAAATTATAATGACAAAAACACAAACAAATGCAGAACGTAAAATAAAATTACGTTATAGAAAACAGACTGCAGAAAAGAAGGTGACGAAAAATGCAGCAAAGAATTCAACAGAACGTGTGCGAAAATGTGCTAACAAAAAGTTATTAATTGACAAAGCTGTAAATTTTGATAAACAAAATGCCGAGCAATCAAAACATCTTGCTGGACCATCAACAAGTGCATTATCGAGTCCTATTTCTCTGTCTCACACTAATATTAAAGAACATAACCTCACATCTTGTAAATCAGACAACATGGTTAACACAGAGAATCAATTTGCAGCAAATAATACATCTACAAGTTCAATATTAAATGATGTGAATGTGTGTAATTTTAATTCTAGTGTTGTTCAACCTTATAGTGACTTTCAACGCCATAAATCAGTTCATAACCCATTAAAAAAAAGATACGCGTCGAAAACCACGCGCCACAAAAGTGAAAGTTCTTGCAGTCTAGTAATGTTTTGAAGTAAATTAAGATTGGAAATGGTGAATAATCCAAATGAAGTGACAACAAGATCAGGAACAACTCTCGATGCAATTTTTGCAAGACATCTAGACAAAATTGAATCAAGAATATTTATATCGTATTGTTATGAATATGTAAGACTGTAGGGTGGCGCCACCTCACGGTGGTCACAGGCAAATAACACGGGCAGTACACAGTCAGCTGAGACCAAAGAAGCATACGATTAGTTTATACTATTTTATACTATATATATATATATATATACTTAATATATATATACTTAATATATATATATACTTAATATATATATATATATATATATATATATATATATATATAAACTTAATTATAAAACATAACACATATTGTAGCTATCGCAAGCCAATTGAAAGTAGAAATTCAAAGAAAGAGCGTATGGGAAATAAAGAGACACAGTTCCTAGCATTTTCCATACGTTCTCCTTCTTTGCGTCGCAAATTTTGATCGTTCATTATTTTTTTCTATGATTTTTTATGATTCTATCATTGAAACAATTGGCTTGTGATAGCTAAAATATGATATAAATATTTTTGATTCTGTTGCGACGGCAACACTGAAGGTCGACCGTACCGGACCGTGCGACAAAGGAACATACCTGAAAGGGATGTTTTAAGGGTGTAGATCCACTCTCTAGTGTGCATGACTCACACAGCGTAGACCCATATACGTGCACGAGGATTGCAAGGGTCCGGCATATTAGAAAGTATGACCTTTTACTGCATATTTGCGACCCGTACGACGTCACAATGTTCCTACAATTTCGAAATTATGCGTTATAGAGACGCAATCGACTTTATTCGACAGCAAACAGCAGAGCATCGAGTTGAGGGGTATGCAATATGGCGGTACTACGACTCGCTACGAACGCTTATGTCTATTTCAGCTAAGTCAGTCCCCAACGAGCCGAGTTGTCGGTGATGTATCGGTAAAACAGAGGGAGGCTCTGCGAACAGGCCCGACTGGCCGTCCTACGATGCGCTCGCACACAAGTACGCTCGGTCGGCGCGTCCGTGTGCCGGGGCGAATGAGAGGTTCGGTATTTGAGAAAACACAACTTTGCTACGCACATTTCGGTGCTCTGCGTAGTCGCGATCGCTAGATAAAAGATCAATCTAGCGCGCTATGTTCCTACAATTTCGAAATTATGCGTTATAGAGGCGTAATCAACTTTATTCGACAGCATTTTCGGGAGGCTCCGCAAGCAGGTTCGACTAACCGAAAATCCTTTCGAATATCGTCGATTGCCGTTCTGTGAAGCATAATATCGAAATTGTAGGGACACAGCGCGCTAGATGGATCCTTCATCTAGCGATCGCGACCAAGCAGAGCATCGTAATGTGCACGGCGGATTTGTATTTTCGCAAATACCGAACCTCCCTCGTACGCTTAGGCACACGGATGCTCCGACCGAGGTTACTCGTGTGCGAGCGCATCATAGGACGGCCAGTCGGGCCTGTTCGCAGAGCCTCCCTCTGTTTTACCGATACATCACCGACAACTCGGCTCGTTGGGGACTGACTTAGCTGAAATAGACATAAGCGTTCGTAGCGAGTCGTAGTATCGCCATATTGCATACCCCTCAACTCGATGCTCTGCTGTTTGCTGTCGAATAAAGTCGATTGCGTCTCTATAACGCATAATTTCGAAATTGTAGGAACATAGCGCGCTAGACTGATCTTTCATCTAACGATTGTGACGTCGTACGGGTCGCAAATATGCAGTAAAAGGTCATACTTTCTAATATGCCGGACCCTTGCAATCCTCGTGCACGTATATGGGTCTACGCTGTGTGAGTCATGCACACTAGAGAGTGGATCTACACCCTTAAGATTGTACCGTAAAAACATGTGCGAATCAGCTGCGAGAAAATCTGTTTACGACTACCGCAATTAGACAGTTTGACCCTGACAGATGGACAGCACTTGCGACCGTACCAACGAAACGACGAACGGAATTTCCACCATAAATCACACCATCGACGAACGAAGACAATACCAAGGAACTCCTGACAGATTCCCACTCTCCTCAACTGAAAACTCCTCCCAATATTCCTACGTCCAATTACAAAACGCTACATTTTTCCCACCTAAATCCAAAAGCATCCAATCACGAAAAAACCAAACTTACGATAGACGGGACACGACGAGACCAGACAGAACAAATCGAAAACGCAAACGAACGAGACGGACTTTCCGAATATACATGTACAACGCGAATTCCAAACTTACCAGTTAGTGTAATATAAAATCAATAAAGTGTATATAGCCACAAGTGTCGCACTAAGTTTCTAACCAAGGTACTCAATATTACCTCGTACATATTGAGGGAAGGCAACGATATGAATTTATCGATGTATTCGTATACAGATTCAATTTTTTCTAAATGTCATGCAATTACTGCAGCGAGAGTTGTTCCTGATCTTGTTGTCGTTTCATTAGGATTATTTATCATTTCCAATCTTAATTTACTTCTAAACATTACTAGACTGCAAGAAGTTTCACTTCTGTCGCGCGTGATTTTTACTAAGATAATCTTTTCTCACAGTTTCCATAGTTATCAATATCTGATGGATGAACAAATTATCAGAAATACAGGGTTTAAAGAATTCTATACCTCTATGATTCTACACCCTCGGTTTGGTGGGAATTGATGTAAGAAAGCTGTCGCAAAATTAATTTCAAAGTCAATGGTATAGAATCTCTCCATGATAGTCACGACATAGAATTTCTATACACCCTGTACAGTCAGGGACAAAATTAAGGAGATAGACTCGTTTTTCCAGGATTGCAAGGGTGCGGAATGCACGTTCTCATTTCTCGATAATGCAAAGATGGGATTTTTTAGTAATCAAAAATGCTAGATAAATTATATACAAAAAAATATACAATAAATATACTGCTGTGCACGTAGCTTTTTCATAAAGCTGCAACATCTACATGCTTCCGACTAATGTAAATTACGCCTCGTAAACGTAAAAATAGGACTTTTGAGGTCGTTGGCAACCTACATCTTTTATCTAGCTTTTTTGACTACTGAGAAACCCAAGAAAGGTGAAGGCGCATCTCTCGCACCTTTGGAATCCTGAAAACGAGTCTACCTCCCTATGTTGACACCATTTAACACTTAATAACTTGTTTGACGTTAAACCAAACGACTTAAGTTCTGTATCTGTACCTATAATGATCATTGAAAATATTCCTTTTGTAGATAAACTATTTAAACTATTTTTTCTCGATCGTATTATTGTTTCAAACAAATATTAAATGATCTCGGCGCTACGGTTCGATCAATGAAAAAAGCTAAGCAATTTTGCTAATTGATAATTAATTCGACGTTTCGGTTCCAATTTGAACCATCTTCAAGAACAATAATTATAATTGTGTCTGCAATCAGAGATTTTAAACATACAATTTTCAAAAGATATTGGAAAAAAACTATCAAATGTTTGAATGTAAAGGCAACATCACAAATTTACACTCACTTGCTTAGGTGTGATTAAATATTCAAGAAAGAGAGCCGTGTGACGCGTGAAACGCATGCGTTCCCCATGTCCGCTTGCACGACACTGATTATTCTAGTGAGAGATCTAGGTTATATGAATCGATAACTAGCGGTAGATTTAAAAATCATAACATACTTTTAACCTCACGTTGGTGAGAATACCAAAATGGTAAACCACAATTTATCTACATTCAAATCAAACCGAGATCGTAACGTAACAAACGTTGTATATGTTGTAAATTTAACCAAAGAAGAATATGGAGGAATTTTTGTATTGGAAAGAATTTATCATAACGTATTACTGACACAGTAATGTTGTGTAGTATTCATTTATTTTTGGGGTCTCATAACTGAAATTTACGCTCTGGTGTTTAACCATATGAAGATTTTCCAATAATAATCTTTGGTGTAAATTTTCTTCTCTGTCAACTATCTTGACTTCGTCAAAATTAAATCTGTGATCCAGTTCAATTGAATGTTTTGTCAACGCTGTATGCTGTGACGGAGTCATTTCTTTTGTAGATCTAAGAAAATTGCACTCATGCACAATGTTTGAATCAAAACAAGTTTTAGGATAAAGTCTAGCTACAGTTCTAGTTATTTTGTGATGAAGTATCAATGGTTGCAAATGGTAGATATACGTGACAACACAGTAGTCAATATTATCTATTACATGAACGATAAATGTGTCTTTCACTTCACTGTTGCTCTAGTAATTTAATTAATCAAATGTAGTCTGTCTCTTGTATATTGTAACTGACGTTAACATGTATTCAGGGCGTTAATTGGATAACTATGGAGTGTTTTTTTCACATTCACGTTCCCAACAAATTGCGTAGAAAATAATTTTTATATCATCAGAACCGAAGGAGGTATTTACATAGGTTATTACCTTAGTTGAACCGTCCTATATATTAAGCATTGAAGTTGAAATTTATGGCAGTGGTTCTCAACCTTCTTGAAGTCAAGGAACACTTTTGATTATATGAAAAATTTGCGAAACATCAAAATTAATGATCTAAAAAACAAACTAAAACATTCCGCGTAGAAATAAAAATATTTTAGAAAATATATAATTAATTATGTTTTATAAATTTCGCGGAATTTCGCGGAACTCGTGCAAAAAACTCGCGGAACAGCGGTTAAGAACCAGTGAGTTAAGATATCAATTAAATTATGGATAAGGTTATGAAATGCGTGTTAGAGAATGTAATTTTTCAATAAACATTACGGAACGTCAATGTGAAGGAAACGATTCATTCTGCGATCTCAAGGGAAAACGTAATAAAGAAAAATAGTATAAACCGTGAAGTCTCTTGCCATTTTGCAAGACGGGGCTACGTTTTCCCGAGATATTAACAGGTGAGAAAATTCGACTTTCCGAGCACGAACTTTCAACTTCAGCTAGGTGAGTGCTCGTTACTTTCGCCACTGGATTCCCTTCTGAGTGCTCTACTGCAATTATTTCACACAGCGCCTGAGTGTATTTCACTTTCTTTTTAATAAAACTGCGCGTGCCGCCCCTCACTAACTTTTCACTCTCTCTAGATAATTTTTAAGTATTACAACTCAATTCATGTTCATTTCACTTTTAACACTCGAATAGTGGCTTTGGAGAGGCGCCATTAGAAATTGCTGTATCACTATTCAAAATATTGTTTCAGTTATTAGATATATTGGAGTCTAATCAATTACTGAACATTTATATGTATATTTGTAAGCTATTATAACAATTTCATCTCCATAGAATTTTAAAAATCATAGGGAATGGAAATACCCTAGGACGGAAGAAATGTCTAATTTTCGAGTGTAATGCGCACATAACAATGGAAAAGTGTTAATCCGCAGTCAATTTTTATCTTATCTTATCAAGATACATCTATGTATATTCGTTGTTATATTGTCATGCATATATTATACCCAAATTGTATTATTCTTAATAGCTATTAATTTAATCACTATACCTAACTCGGGGACCGTGAACTAAATCGTTATTATTAGATTGCGAATTGTAGACATTCGTAATAGAAATCAGTAAACAAAACATTTGAGGATAACATTTGATAACATTTATAATATTTGATAACGTTTGAGGAATTTAAACATGACAATAGGTATACATTTACAGGGATTATAAGAAGAGAAATGGACATTATTCATTATCCAAAATTAAAACGTTTTCGGCGCATTGGTTCGATCAAAAGTTACTATTTACACAATTTGCAAAATAGGCACAATAATTTGTCTCGACGTTTCGATCTCAATTTAGATCATTATCAAGAGAATACCAACAAAAATATATATTGTGTCTGTAATGGAAATTAACAAAAATATTAATCACTGCATTTAAGCCAGAACAAAAAATAAACTAAAATAATTTCATACTCACTTGCGTAGTGTAAAGAAAATTGTTTACCATTGCGGTGAATTAGAACACTTTATAAGAAAACATTGGAAATTAAATGAAGAACATTTAAAGAAAATATTAGAAGAGCACGTGTGACTACATGTTGCTGCCTAGGCAGTCACCACAGTAGTGAGGACTGTACAGACAAGCAGACAACTAATGGCCGAAAATGTATCGATTTGCGTCAGAGATCATAATAAGGCGGTAAATTCAAAATTACAATATTTTCCCATTCCCACATATTATACCTAAATCGGTAATAAAAAATGAGCTACATCAGTGAATTCGCCGCTAAAAACATCTGTAACAATGTTTTAATAATTTTTGTTGTGCATACATATATGTGCACCCACATATATACATACATACATACATATATATATATATATATATATATATATATATATATATACAGGGTGTCCCAAAATTCCCTCAGCATCGGGAAATGGGAGGTTCCTTGGGTCATTTCAAGCACCATTTTCCTTTACGAAAATGTCATCCGAGGCTTCGTTAAGGAGTTATTAACGAAAAACACGGACCAATCAGAGCGCGAGCTAGACGCGTATTGTATCGTTCCGCGCCGCGCGGCATCAGCTGAGCGTTGGTAGCACGCCGCGATGTTATACCGAACAAGAGTTTCTCGACGATGTAAATCCTCTGCGATTTCGATGAGCTTCGGACACCTTCTCAAGACCACGATTCTAAACAACATTTCCCTTTACAGTTTTTGTCTGCTGGTATTAGTTTAGGAAATAATAGTGCAAAAACTAATGATTGAAAATGAATCGATGTACCAATATCTCATCCGATTCCGATGAAATTTTAATACGTTGTCAAAACCACGATTCTGAACAACATTTCCCTTTACAGTTTTTGTTTGCCGGCATTAGTTTAGGAAATATTCTAACAATACTTTATTGAAAATCATTCGATGTACCAATATCTTATCCGATTCCGATGAAATTTTGATACGTTGTCAAGACCACGATTCTGAACAACATTTCCCTTTACAGTTTTTGTCTGCCGGCATTAGTTTACGAAATAATAGTGCAAAAACTAGTGATTGAAAATCGATCGATGTAAAAAATCTATGTTAATTAGATATTTAATTCGTGGAATTTATAACATATTGTATCTCAAGGTGATCGAATTCGGTGAGGACCCACGTCATCGGCAACTTTACCCGAACTAGAGAAAAAGGATAAATTGATTACTTAAAAAACTAACCTATTCAGTCGTTAATCCATTTGCATGTTACACCAGTGAAGCACGATACACCACACTTTCACACAATTGCTCAACACTACACGTAGCACACTTTTCGAACTCGAAACGATAGCAAACGAAATACCATACTCCGACGCGGCGCGGAAAGAGTTCCGTGTTCTTCGCGATTTCGCACGAAACTGTGCTCTCCCCGCGTATAATGTTGTCGATGAAGGCAGATTGTTCGAAACAAATGAAATCGTTGCCTTGAAGACATGCCTCCACAATACAATAATAAAGTCTGAAATTTTTATTGCATTAGGCTAGCCTAATTTGGCTGTTAGGCTCTAATGGGGCATGTAACGCGTATGAGGCCCGACTTTTTTTCAATTGGGCTAGCCTAACGCAATAAAAATTTCACTTTATTATTGTATTGTAAAGGTTCTCGTCCATGGCTTTGTTCTATGATTCTCGAAAAATCAATATTACCATATGATTCGCGAAAAATCAATATCTTCAAGGCAACGATTTCATTTGTTTCAAACAATCTGCCTTCATCGACAACATTGTTTGAGAGCACAGTTTCGCGCGAAATCGCGAAGAACACGGAACTTTTCCTGCGCCGCGTCAGAGTATGGTATTTCGTTTGCTATCGTTTCGAGTTCGAAAAGTGTGCTACGTGTAGTGTTGAGCAATTGTGTGAAAGTGTGGTGTATCGTGCTTCACTGGTGTAACATGCAAATGGATTAACGACTGAATAGGTTAGTTTTTTAAGTAATCAATTTATCCTTTTTCTCTAGTTCGGGTAAAGTTGCCGATGATGTGGGTCCTCACCGATTTCGATCACCTTGAGATACAATATGTTATGAATTCCACGAATTAA
Organism: Lasioglossum villosulum; assembly: GCA_963971365.1. NCBI lineage: Eukaryota > Metazoa > Arthropoda > Insecta > Hymenoptera > Halictidae > Lasioglossum > Lasioglossum villosulum. The sequence continues at coordinate 22,255,759 of OZ020500.1, forward strand.
ATATCTAATTAACATAGATTTTTTACATCGGTCGATTTTCAATCACTAGTTTTTGCACTATTATTTCGTAAACTAATGCCGGCAGACAAAAACTGTAAAGGGAAATGTTGTTCAGAATCGTGGTTTTGACAACGTATTAAAATTTCATCGGAATCGGATGAGATATTGGTACATCGAATGATTTTCAATAAAATATTGTTAGAATATTTCCTAAACTAATGCCGGCAAACAAAAACTGTAAAGGGAAATGTTGTTCAGAATCGTGGTTTTGACAACGTATTAAAATTTCATCGGAATCGGATGAGATATTGGTACATCGATTCATTTTCAATCATTAGTTTTTGCACTATTATTTCCTAAACTAATACCAGCAGACAAAAACTGTAAAGGGAAATGTTGTTCAGAATCGTGGTCTTGAGAAGGTGTCCGAAGCTCATCGAAATCGCAGAGGATTTACATCATCGAGAAACTCTTGTTCGGTACAACATCGCGGCGTGCTACCAACGCTCAGCTGATGCCGCGCGGCGCGGAACGATACAATACGCGTCTAGCTCGCGCTCTGATTGGTCCGTGTTTTTCGTTAATAACTCCTTAACGAAGCCTCGGATGACATTTTCGTAAAGGAAAATGGTGCTTGAAATGACCCAAGGAACCTCCCATTTCCCGATGCTGAGGGAATTTTGGGACACCCTGTATATATATATATATACACACATATGTACGCGCACACACATATAAACCCAACCACATGTAACAATGTGTAGAGAACTAAACAAATTTTGAAAAAATTCATCTGTTTAGAAAGATTATCATTATCATTATTTAATCATTATCATTATCATAATAACTTAGGCCTTAGGCCCTCTGTCCACGGGATGTCGCGTGATAGACGCGTACGAGACAAAATATCGCTTGCTATACGCTCCAATGCTGCGACGAATGTAAAATAATTGACGTTTGTCGAAAAAGTGTCATCGTTGCGTAATCATCGCTACATGGAGTCGTCATTATGATTAGCGTACGATTCCGCAGTCGTCTATACAAGAAGCGTAGAGCAAAGCTCTCGACAGTTATGAAAGCAAACAGAGATGTCGAGTGACGAGTAGGACGTTACTTTGTATATGTATATTCGACGGAGAAGAAGAAGAAGAAGAAAATTCTGGGTGCACTCTTACATTCGCAATAATATTAACTGTAGAATATTTGTGGCTGCAAGAAAATTAGCAAAACACGATGCTAAATTTCAAGTCTTTTACAGAATGCGAAAGATTACGACAAGAACCTTATACGAATAGTAGGGCCAACTATAAAAAGACAGGATACAAAATATGCGACAATGTGTAAGTCCCGAAGAAAGGATTTTAAGGCTGTTCTTCCGTTTATGGCAAAAATCAGAATTCGATGAAACTTTGAAAATAGGTTCTTTTTTTACTAAAATAACGATTGCCAGAAGGATTTTTGGCGCGTGGAAAAAAAAATTTTTATCATTTCAATGTTGTGCTCTACCTTCGCGACTACTGACTTACCGACTTTGTACTTTATGTTCGTGCTGTGTGCATGCGTCATATATATATTTTGGAAATTAATGTAAAATGTATAGAAAATTTCAATTGTTAAACCAAGTGAACCAATATCTACAATGGAAAGATTATGCGATGAGAAGAAATTTGGTTTATTAGGTTAACCCAAAAAGTTTATTTATTATTTAGTTATATTATTATTTATGTGATTAGAATGAGTTGTGGATAGGTCGGGGTGGTGGCGGAGACTACGAACACGACAATCCAGGAGTAGTTTTTAAAAATTTCAAGTTTACCTTATATATGAATTACTTTAAACTAAAGAGGATTCGTTTATAGATGATATGTGTGAATTTTTATGGCGCTGTGAGGTGAACCAGGCTGGTGATGATCCATTTTTACAATTAATTGAAGATATTCTATATAAATAGAAAGTCGGTATGTCGGTAAGGTAGAACGCGACATTGAAATCATAAATTTTTTTCGACTCGCCAAGAATCCTTCTGGCAATCGTCATTTTAGACCAAAAAGAACCTATTTTCAAAATTTTATCGTATTCTAAGGTTGACGGTAAATGGAAGTTTCGCCAAAGAATTTTCCATCCCACCTCTTGTACCTCACTTGTACCTTCAAAGTTTAAGTAATTTAAAGTTACCAAAATATAAAAATGGCTAACGCTACAACCAAAGCCTCATATGCTCAAGTCATGCAGGTTCAGTTTCCTACTAAAGAACAGGCTATTGTTTTTTATGCTGTTGAGGGTGTTGCAGTTCGTGATTATACTTTGGCATTAAGCAAAATAATTGACTCGAAAAATATAAGATTTGTGTCGCGAATATCTCATGGCCGTGTCTGCTTTTATCTAAATTCTAAAGATACTGCAGACAAACTAACAGATTCTCATATCAAAATACATATAGAGCACGATGCCTTAGAAGTTCGCCCGTTGATTTCTAAAGCTAAAAGGATTATAGTGTCAAATGTCTGTCCTATAATTCCGCACAGAGTTATAAATGACGAACTGTTGAAGAAAAACATTCGTCTGTGCTCACAGATCACGTTTATAAGAGATGGTATGAGCGATACAGAGCTTGCCTACATCTTCAGCTTTCGCAGACAGATGTATATTCATCCAGAGGATGTTAACAAACTGCCACCCATACTGGAAATTAATTATGACAATACCAATTATTGGATCTACATGCCTGGTGAGAAACTCTCATGCTTCATTTGCAAGGAAGAGGGGCACCTTGCTAGATTTTGTAAAGCTGTCGCAAATCCGGAGCTTAGCTCAGAACCTTCTATTGAGATCCCTTCAGTTACTGATTTATCGACAGAAACAAGTGCATCTTCTATCTCGTATGTTTCACCGGCAGCGGATGTGCCTGCTCCTTTGGTAGTTGCCTTTAAAAGGACGTTATCTAGTGCTTCCTCCACCATCAATTGTGATATTGTCAACATAAATGACAACATACATGACGTTAATCCTACAAATAAGAAAAAAGTGTTCAAGAAAGTGAAAATATCAGCCACAACTCTTGTTAGCAAGGAGATTATTTCAACGCAGCTAAAGAATTATTTGAAACAGATTCCCAAAAGTTTCCAATTAACCTGGACATTCTTACTGAATTTCTATTGCTGTCTTTTGATAATTCTAAAGTTCGAGAAACGGCTCTAAATTTCACAAAGGACATCCCAGCTTTCGTCAATATACTAACCGAAGTGAAGGGTCTGCTTCTAGAACGGAATTTAAAGAGTCGTATTGGAAGAATCATAAGAAAGCTCATTAGTACCGATGCAGAGGACAGCGCTAGTTCGGATTCCTATTCCTGGGAGTCTCAAGACATTTAATTAATGTTTTTTTTTTATTTTTATCCGCTTACTTAACCTTTTCTAACTGTTCCACATGGCAGGTATCTCTTCCTCTCTTGATGGTTCGATAAATGTTTTATTTTGGAATTCAAGAAGTGTTCTCAAAAGACTGCAGGAAATACAAGCTACCTTTCTCGAGGTTGACATTTTTATTTGCGTAGAATCATGGCTGTGCTTTACTAGTATGATCAGCTTTCCTGATTTTTTTGTATATAGAACAGACAGATCTCATGGTATTGGCGGTGGCATATTAATTGCTATTAGAAAACATTTAGCTTTCACAGAACTTGTTCACGTTGTATCTCCTGATCAATCTGTGGAAAAGCTATAGCCGGGTTTGGTGGTGAAATCTGCCCCCGGCGGGATTTTAATCGCGCTTGAACCATTCGATAGCCTACCCAAAAAGACCCATCTCTGCCCAGTTTCAGCCCCATATCTCATCTGTAAGGGTAGTTATTGAGAAAAATCGAAAAATCAGTTTTCGACCCATTTTCCCTATTTATTGACATTTAAAAATTCTGAAAAAAATCTGACACATTTCGGATACCAAGCCACACATTAGGTATCATTTTCAGATTTTTCCGTTGCAAACTCTGGTTGTAAAAAATGAAAAACACGAAAAAAATCGAAAAAATGCAGATTTTATATAGAACTCTAAAAGGTGCTACCTCAGATTTAATTTAGCAATTAGATATTACCGTAAGTATTATGCTCAATTTTTTTCAAATTCCTGAGAGTGGTGGGCCGTTGTCAAAAAAAAAATAAAAACCACATTTTTCGGCGTTTTTCCTAGGTTACACCTATCTTTTCTGAATCTTAAAAATATATTATGTAATATTAAACGTTCCTACGTTGAGAGAAACATTTTCCAGACTTTAAAACTTGCGTAATATAAAAAACAAAAATAATATTATGTACGATATATTTGAATATTTCAATAATGATTTCAACGATCCCGGTTGGTGCAGCGGCTATGGTCTCCGACTGCGGAACCGCTGAAGAATTTTTGGACCAGGTACGAATCCCGGTCAGGTCAATTTTTTTCGTTAAACAGATATTTTTTCGCTTACTAACCATATGATTGTTGATAAACCTTTGTAAAAACATTTTTTAACTATATTTAGACTATTTTAAAATAATTTTTCAGAAAATTATTTTTGAGTACTTTCGGCCACTAGTCATTTACGAACTGTATTACTGCTTTATTGTTGTCTGGAAAAAATCCTGATGATGGATATGGTAACTTGGCTGCTTTTTATTATTCGATGCAGAGATAGTTCGGCCTGCAGAGATACTCACTAATATTTTTCATACTGATCAAATAATACCGGTAATTGATGAAGATAGCGATGAAGACTGAAAACACCATACATAATTCCACCGCATATCAATCCTCCTACAGTTATTAAAGATAAGAATTTTTAAGTTCAATAAATAGGGAAAATAGGTCGAAAACTGATTTTTCGATTTTTCTCAATAACTACCCTTACAGATGAGATATGGGGCTGAAACTTGGCAGAGATGGGTCTTTTTGGGTAGGCTATCGAATGGTTCAAGCGCGATTAAAATCCCGCCGGGGGCAGATTTCACCACCAAACCCGGCGATAGCCTTTGTGGTATTAGTATCATGAATCTGAGTTATCTCCGTTAGATATAGTGGTTTGTTACAGACCGCCGGGTCTCACACTCACTCTGGACCAATGGAACACGCTAGTTCGTAATATCAACTCAAAGCAATGGAATCCTGCTTGGGGATTTCAATGCCCATAATAAAAATTGGAACTGTCGGCATACGGATCCTAACTGTTCGAGACTGGCATTTGCTTCAGAGTTGAATAATCTTTTCTTAGACAATGAAAATTTTTATACGCATCTTGACACTCATACCGGTTTTAAATCTAACTTAGATCTGGTTTTTTCTACTTAAGATATCTCTGATAAATTGGTGACTACTGTGGGTGAGGAGACCTGGAGTACAGATCACTTTCCCATATTTATCAACATCTCTGTTACAAAAGATTTTTATATCAAACGTTCATTTATTACTTAAATCAGTTAGAACAGATTGGAGCAAATTTGATGCCTTTCTGGAGGAGTCGTCTCAGCTTTTTTCCACAGATGAATACCTAAATGCTTCTCCTAGCTCTAAGTACGATTCTTTTGTTTATACGCTCATTGAAGCTTTGGGTTACAGTACTCCAGTCAAGGCGCAGGTATTGTTCCATAAAAAAAAGAAACCATGTCCCCTGGTGAGACAAGGATTTCGATAAAATTAGAAGACTTAGGCGTAAAGCTTTTAAAAAATGGGAACACATTCTTAACTAGGGCGATTTGATTGAATACAAAAAACGGTGCGTTGAAGCTGTCGCATCGCGACACTTTAGAGTGAGCCGACGACAATGCAACGCCATCGAACTGGCCTAACAAAGCGAAGACCGTGTTCCACTTAAAACACATACAACCATACGATCAAGGCAAAGACCGCGTCCTGCCTACAATACATATAAATTCATATGAAATATAAGGTGAAGATCGCGTTCCACCTATCCGTTACAAATATTAATATAAAACATAATATGAAGATCGCGTTCCACACAAGTGCGCACTTGTACGAATCAGCGTCCGGCGAAGAACGAGTTCCGCCTGTGACGTTTATATCAAGTCATACGAAACAATATCGAACAAGAACACGCGGCTCACTCAAAGACAGCGATCGGACGACTTTAGGCAATCGGAGACCCGCCGACATGGGTTTCGCTTTTGCATTGTATATACCAAATAGCGTATTCATATTTTATATCTCCGAGGAGATATCCGCTCTTTCGAAAAAATACGCGCGGCCGTTGGCTTGGTGGCATCGGCGTTGCCCGACGAAACAAATGAACGAAGATCTGGTCACGAAGTGGGGAAAGCGAGGCCCCGGCCAGAAGATCGTTACAATCATTCAGTTGTCTCAGAACTTTATATGCGAACGCAATAAACACGTTTTTAAAGAATATACTTTATTCGAATTACCCACACGAAGTTGCGAAACCACGGAGCGTGCGGGATCGCTCCGACGCGCGGACGTTTGTACGCGTAACAGAAGCTATTAAAATGTTCAGGTCCAAGAAAAAAGCCAGTTTTAGAAGATTTGTCGAAAGTATCAATTTTCAGACAGATCCCAGTTTTGTCTGGAACAAATGTAAAGTGTTTAAGAATTCTTGGGTTAAATTACGTCCACAACATATTTCGACTGATCTACGAGATTGTAATGATGTTATAGTTACTCTTGAAACAAGTATGCCCCCCCTGGGTTCCGACAGAGCCTTTAATGCTTCCTGCCTCCCAGCCTAATATCTTTCTCGAGTCTTTATTTTCTAGTTCTGAATTTAACATAGCGCTTTCCTCAAAAAAGTCATCTTTTGCACCTGGTATGGACGGGATTGACTTTGACATTCTTAAGAAACTCCCATACATCTTTATTTCTGAGTTATTGAATATTTTTAACCTCATGTTCTCGGCAAATGAATATCCTATTAGCTGGAAAAAATCATTTGTTACTTTTATTTCTAAAGCCGATGGGGTGGGGCTTCGTCCAATTTCCCTCACGTCATGTTTATGTAAGCTATTTGAAACCCTTATCAAGAATCGCTTACAATGGTGGGTTGAAAGTAAGGGTTTGTTGCCTAAAAGCCAACATGGTTTTCGTAAAGGAAAGTCGTGCATTGATAATCAATGAACTTGGCCTTGAAGGTGGACGAGGCTTTCTCTGAAAAAAGAGAAGTCATTGCTGCTTTTTTGAATGTTAAGGATGCTTTTGATAATGTAAACGCTGACTTGTTGCTGTCTAGACTGGCTTCTTTTGGGTGCTCTACAAGTGTTCTGAATTTTGTTAAATTCCTGACGTATGAAAGGTTTATTTTTTTCAACTACGGGTAATATTCCCATGATTACATATAAAGGCGTTCCTCAGGGAGGTGTTTTAAGCCCCTTATTATATATAGTGTATGTTTCTAATGTTGCAGTTGATGTTCAAAGAAACGTTTTTGTTTCACAATTTGCTGATGATTTAGCTGTCTATATCAAGTCTTCTTCTAGCGTTAGAGCTGTGCGGGCTATTGAAAAAGCTATCCAAATCCTAAATCGCAACCTCTTTGACCTGGACTTAGACTTATCCCCTAATAAAACGGTTCTCATTCATTTTAATAATAAAAAAATTGCTCTAGGCCATACTTCAATTCAAATTCAAGATTCTACTATTACTTCTAGCTCTTGTGTTCGGTTCCTATGAATAATCTTTGATTACAAAATGACGTTTACACCTCACGTCGACTACATTATTAAAAAGGCTCTGAATATTATTAAATTCTTGAGAGGCACATGGTGGCGTTGTGACCCTTCCACGCTAATGATTTTATTTAAGAGCTTTGTTCGCTCTATCATGGAATACGGTTGTTTTATTTTTTCTCCTAACAGGCGCAAAAATTTAGAGCGACTCGTAAGGGTTCAGTCTGCAGCGATTAGGTTGGCTTTGGGGTATCGCATAAGCACTCCTACTAACATTCTTATAGCAGAATCTAAACTACCGTTATTAAAGGATCGATTTATAAACTTATGTTTTCGTTATCTTGTTAAAACATTATCTAACAGTAGCTCCTTTAGCTTCCAAATGATCAAAAGATATTACAAATAAAGGCAACAGGTCGAATTTCCTTCATAGACGTTGTATAATGGATCTGATGACAGATGACATGATTTTCAAACGGTTACCACCACAATTACAGTTAACTTCATTTTTAAGGAGTCCCTTAAAAAGTTGAATAATACGGACGTCATCAATAATACGCTCAAGGAATTAATTATGGATAACTCAGCAGTCTCAATTTTTACTGATGGTAGTAAGAGTCGGGAGAGCAATTGTGTCGGTTCCGCCGCTTATTGTCCTTCTTTGGACTGGATTTCACAAAGAAGTCTTAATAAACAGGCTTCTGTGTTCACCGCTGAATGTGTTGCCATTGACGTTGCTCTTGACTTTGCTATGGCCAACAAGAATCATAACTTCATTGTTTTTACTGACGCGTTAAGTATTCTTTCAAGTCTCAGCTCTGCTAAAATGGATATTAAAACTAACCCCTATATTTTCAACATCAAAGAGAAATATGATACTTTCATTCACAATAATGCGTTCAGTTCCATACAGTTCTATTGGATTCCATCTCATACTGGGATTTCTGGAAATGAAAGAGCTGATCTCTTAGCTAAAGAGGCTTCATCCTTTAGCACTCCTTGTATTCCCTGCATTCCTTTCACCGATTGCTTTGAGTCTTTTTGTAAAATTATGTTTGACAATACTCTAGCCTCTATAAAAGATGGTTTTCTCAAGGGCAAATCCTACTTTCAGAAATTTTTTTAGTGAAAATCGACTTCCTTGGTTTTCACAGTTAAACTTATCACGAACAACTATTGTCACTATCAACAGGTGCAGATCTGACCACTACCATCTAGCTTCTTCTCTGGCTCGCAATGGCTTTATTGATGATCCTATGTGTAGTTGCATGAAGAGGGACGAATCGCTGAACCATGATTTGTGGCAGTGTAACTTGTATAATGAGGCGTGGAGGTATCAATCGAATGAATAAGCGGGACGATGAGGATTTCCTCGGCCCAACTTTTTATTTCTCAAGACTCCCGGTATATCACTCAGACCCGAGGTTGCCCCTTCGAAAGGTCGCGACAGTGTGTCCTCTCTGTACTTAGAACAACCCTCTGGTGGAGGTAGGAAATGGATGAGAGGAAAGTACAGAGTGGGAGTTAAGGAGAGGAAAGTAAGAAATGAGGAAAGTAGGGAAACGCGGGTACGGCTAATTCCAGGAGGGACTACGGATCGGGTAAGAACCCGCATAAAAAAAGGAAAGGTTCGCCAGGGCCTGGCCGTAGACCTTGGACCAGGCCCAAGCGAGACCTTTTTTTTCCAAGGGGGAAATTACAATTTGGGCAGGAGATGGAGGAATGCCACATTAAAACCCCTCTCTACATAAACACAAAGCGTCAAGATAGCAGGGAGCCGCGGCCACCTATCCAGCATTACTTCGCGACATTGCTATCCAACCAGAAAAAAGACCCCACAAAGGAAAGAGAACAACGGTAAGTAATAATGAACACCACGTTAGAAATACAAAAAGAGCTAGGACTAGAATAGACGTTTATGGTATATACAGAGGACAAACAAAAAAGAAAGGGTGTTAGGAGTAATAAAATTTTTTTTTTAATCCTTACATCACAACACATAAAGAAGAGAATGAGTTATAATTAAACAAGGTAAGTATTATACTTAAGCAGAGGTAAGTAAAAGCCTGTTGAGCGTGGTGTTTAGTGTTTAGGTTTAGATTTTATTGGTGTTTTCATCTTACACTTTTTTTTCCCAGCTAAGCTTGCCATAAGGGCATTTATCGAGTCAGCGTAACTGGAATTAGAGGTTCCAGGTATCGAAGAGTCAGTGTCTGTCTCGTAGCTATCACTAGACACCATAAGATCTTTTCTGTATGCCGCAAGATCAGCGCTGATTGCATCAAAATCGGATGTCAACTCTGACGCCTGCAAATCTCTGTATCGAGCTAACTCATCCCTAGACGGAGTGGAGTCCTTCTTAGAAATTACGATCTTTCTAGTATTTATACTTTCTTTCGGGGTTTCAGGCTTTTTGAAGTAAGTGGAGCTACGCAGAGGTCCAGTCTCAGCAGCTGCGCTGTAATCGCTGGCCTTGTTTTTTTTAGATAGATCCGACTCGACTACACCAGCAGGCATATCATCATCCTTCACGGTCGCCGGAGCACTCTCAACGACAGGACGCCCTGTGCTGATTTCTTTGGACCTCTTTCGATACGCCTGGAGAGCTTTACGATAGGCCGGACAACGTAATCCTCCATCCCTATGGCCCTTGATCTCGCAGATAACACGAAATTCTTCCAAAACACAGACTTTTGCCATATGCTCAGCTGAGCCGCATCGACGACATATCTTAGAACGATCGGGCCCCGTACAATCTTTAGATATATGTCCATAATCGCGGCAACGGAAACACTGGGTTACCTGTTCGCGTTCCATTATTGTGCAAGAGCTCCACCCAATTCTGAGCGTCTCGAGATTCAGTAGCATATCTGCTATCCTAGCAGGTGCTATGACAGTGGCATTTTGGTGGCCAGCAAAAGCGGGTCTCAGCGCCCTAATAGCAATATCTGGCCCAAGTGAGATCTGGGAAAGACAAAAGAGAGGATTCGGCTTGCGTGGGTCTGGTCGCCAGATGTGAACCGGCGTTGACCAGGCCCGCGCAGGACGGGGGACAATAGAGAAGGAATATGGCAGGAAAGCCAGGAGTTTGCTGGACGTGGCCGCAACAGAGGAAAGGCTCAAATTAATTAATAAACTCCGAACAATTAGCTTCCAGCTTCCAATGGATGTCTCCATATTAATAGCCAAACCTAATATTAAGGCCTGTCGTAACATACTTTCATTTTTTAAGAGCTGTGGACTTAAGGTATAAGTGTTTGTTTATACCGTTTCTAACATTCTTGTGTCTTTGTTGTATTATTTATGTTTCTTCAGTGTCCTGTTCTGTTTTGTGGTTTTTGTATTTTGTGCTGTATGTATTGTATTCTATATGTACTGTATTCTATGTGTTGCATTACAATTATGTTGAAATAAATCTCATATGAGATTTTCTACAAAAAAAGGTGTCCGAACAAGGTGTCAAAACTTCTCACCCTTACTATTTAAAGTAAAAAATGGTTTATAACAGGGTGCCATAAACTCCCCCATCCTGTTTAGCAAATACCTACGCGACTTACTCCTAAGGTACGACCTAAATAAGGACAACAATAAAGGGGCCATAGCCTACATGGACGACCTCCTTGTATACATCAGCGACAACAGACCGACAATAATAAAACAGAAATTACAAGACACCTTTGACAAAATACAGGACTATTTTCACACTTAGAAACTAAAAATAAACGTTAACAAATGTGAAACAATACTCTTTACATCAACCCTTTCTAACAACTCAGGCGCAAACAGTGACGCACGCATGAACGCCAAACACTTCCACATACAAGAAAACAGAGACAAAATTCCACATAAAAAGGTTGTCCGATATTTAGACGTACATTTAGATTTTAAGCTGCACTATAATGAGCATATGCAAATACAATTATTGGATTGTTGCAAATGAAATGGCCGTTTTGAATCTTTAACATAAACATTAATTTAAAAGCTTTATTCATATTCTGAATGCCTCTCTGGTAGAAATCTGATAAACGTGAGGCAATGAAGTTATCAAATGAAGTTTTTACAGCACGACCTTCTTTGAATATTTTTCCATTTTAAAAGCCTTCTAGGTGCTTGAAAAAATGGTAATCAGTAGGTGACATGTCAGGCGAATAAGGAGGGTGAGGAAGACCTCGAATTTCAACCCTGCTAATTTTTTTACTGTCTTTTTCGCAGAATGTTGTCGAGCATTATCGTGGAACAAAATTACACCACGTCTATTAACTAATGCCGGCTGTTAAACACGCAGTTTTTCGTACATGAAATGTTATTCAGAATAATGATCTTAACAACATATCCAAAGCTCGTTGAAATCGGAGAGAATTTACATAATCGCGAAACTCTTGTTCGTTGCTATGTCACGGCGTACTACCAACACTTGGCTGCCGACGCGACGCGGTAGACACAGCCGTAAATCAGAAAAGCAAGTCTAGGTTCCGATGGTTATCTAGCCAGAGAATGCCTTTTTGAAAAGAATCGAGACTTTGCTGTATCAACTATTTTATATGTATTGCTCCTACAGTGCTTTGTTAAGTAAGCAGCAGCGACCCTTGGTAACCTTTGGCCTTTCTGGAGTTGCGCATCGAAATAGAGAGTCTATTCAGAACAAGGCAATTATTCAGATTAGGGTACTCATTAAGATTTTGAGGCACTTAGAGACGATGCATCAAATTGCATCGTTTCCGGGAACCCTGTTTTATCAATAGTCCCCACTTTTGTCTAGGCCGATATTGGGGACTATATAAGGGCACTGAATCTTTGGTAGTGTCTCTTGGAGAAAAATGAAATTCCCCAATATAGGTAACAACAACAACAGTTTATTAAACGAAAACTCAACAACGTACCAACAAAAACAAACAATGAATAACGATAACAAAAACAACTAAGTGAAGATAACGAAAGCTCGATACACGAAGCAAAACGGCAATACGGCGGCGTGGACGATTCGTTAGTAGGAATACAACGACTGACTTGCGTCCGTAAAAATACGCACTTATATACACCCCGGTGTCCCCCAGAAATTTCCTTCAAACAAGGAAATCTCTGGGGTGGGGTTCTCGCTTTCCTAGACGTACCCCTTGGAGAAAGTTCGTGTCCTTGGACCGACCACCCGTATCCAGGCGAAAGTCGAAGGTTGGCGGCCAAATGTGCACGCCAAGGAAAACCCGGACCTGGCCGCCAAATGTGCACCCCAGGTAGAAACGGAAATCCGGCGACCAAATGTACGCTCGGGAAAGCCTGGGCCTGGCGACCAAATGTGCGTAAGGTTCCAGCCCGTATGTAGTAAGCCTACCTGGGTCCGACTAACTTTCCTCCAAGAGGTCCGCCACAAATCCCTTCATATTCGGGCTTTCATCTCAAGAGTTTTACACTGTACGCGTCGATTCACGTCGTGATTTCTATCGAGCAAGATCGGTTATTAGTTCTCTTTCGAGCAAAACTATTATATCTCTTCCGGTACAAATCCCATCAACGGGATTCTGTAGTAGATAGCCACCGCATTCCTCGTTGCGTAAACAGAGAGATTAGTCCGCGACACCGCGACAATTTACACTCTATACATTTGTACTCCTTTCGTTCCAAAGATTACATTATCGTGTGTTAAACTCAAATCTAGAGTTCATTACAACCATAACTTTCCTATTCGATTCCCAGTCGTTAGCATCCTACGACGATACACCTTTACCGCTCAAGGTGTATTTAATAATTTCAAATAAGTTACGAGTCGGCGGAACCACGACCTTATCATTTCCTGGTTATACAATTTTCTTTCTATACATATAAGATGATGGATCGCGACCATTTTCGATTTATTGCGAAAGAGGGTACAGTAGGATCTCGGATTCCAATCAAAAATACATATGCGTTGAAATATGATTATACAGGGTGTCCCAAAATGAGTGTAATTCCCGGAAATGGGAGGTTCCTTGGGTCATTCGAAGCGACATTTTTCTTTACAAAAATGGTGTCCGCGGCTTTGTTTAGGAGTTATTATCGAAAAACACGGACCAATCAGAGCCCGGCTATAGCGAACGGAATCCGACTCGGTGACAGGTCCCGCTTAACATGGTGTCGCTATTGGCCGAACCAGAATCAATCCGCTGTAGCCGCGTTCTGATTGGTCGTGTTTTTCGTTAATAACTCCTAAACAAAGCCGCGGACACCATTTTTGTAAAGGAAAATGTCGCTTCAAATGACCCAAGGAACCTCCCATTTCCGGGAGTTACACTTATTTTGGGACACCCTGTATTATGAAGGGAAATAAATTTTCAACTAGCTGGTTATTGTTGCTCGCTCGCTTCGCGAGCTCACGGGTAGGACTGCTCTTACGAGAGGGTTAGTGGTACGCATTGCTAGTGGGGCATACAGCTATTAATGGTTTTTTTAACTTCCCGATTCATAGGGAAGTTATGGTAATTACCCCGAAAATCGAAAATCGAATTTTTAACAGATCTTCACGTTTCATGGTCATTGGATTCATTTTAGACTATTTTTATCAAAATGTCGGTATGTGTGTGTGTGTGTGTGTGTGTGTGTGTGTGTGTGCGTATGTCCGTTTCTATGGTATCAAATTTTTCGTTAACGTTTTCAGAAAAAGTAATAACGCGATCAGAATAATGAATGATGCATTGGAAGTACCCCGCTGCAACTTAGAGCTGATAAGATTTTGGTCAAGTTTGGTCAACTAGTTTTTTAGTTTTTTAAAAAAAAAATTTTTTTTTTTTTTTTTTGAAAAATTCAAAAGACTACATACGTCATGTGGTTGGGCATACTCTATATGCCCAATACAGTGTCATAATCACTTTCCCTGAAAACATATAATCTTCTTAAAACGTACGAATAGCAAAATAAAAACTAGCTGGTTATTGTTGCTCGCTCGCTTCGCGAGCTCGCGGGTAGAACTGCTCTTGCGAGAGGGTTAGTGGTACGCATTGCTAGTGGGGCATACAGCAATTAATGTTTTTTTACCCCGAAAATCGAAAATCGATTTTTTAGCAGATCTTCACGTTTCATGGTCATTGGAGTCATTTTAGACTATTTTTAACTTCCCGATTCATAGGGAAGTTACTGTAATTACACCGAAAATCGAGAATCGATTTTTTAGCAGATCTTCACGTTTCATGGTCTTTGGTGTCATTTTAGACTATTTTTATCAAAATGGTGTGTGTGTGCGTGTGCGCGTGCGCGCGCGCGCGCGCGCGTATGTCCGTTTCTATGGTATCAAATTTTTCGTGAACGTTTTCTGAAAAAGTAACGATGCGATCAGAATGATGAATGATGCAATCGATGTGCCCCGCTGTAACTTAGAGCTGATTAGATTTTGGTCCATATTGGTCAAGTAGTTTTTTAGTTTTTTTCGAAAGAAGTTCATTCAACAATGCAAATTATACGAGAGGACGGAAATTTTCCACCGAAGAAACAAACATAATAATTACATATATTTTTTTTATAATTTAAACAAATTTATTTAAAAAAAATTTTTTTTTTATTTTCCTTTTTTAATTATGCAACTAATGCTAATGTTACCGCTTAGAATAATCGAAAATTATCCCAATGCAAGAGTGAGTTATTCATCGCTACTGCCGAGAATACATTTTCAAAGAATATCGATGAAAGTACAAAAACATTTATATTACAATCCATTAAAAAAACAAGCAGTTCAATACGAATTTTTAACTGAGATGAAATTGAAAGTTAATATAAAAAAATGGTTAATGGAGCATGCGAGCAACGAACATACGATGTTGGTTTAATGCGACGCAATACAGAAAACATTTTGATAAGTAGAAAACTATTGAACTTCCCTGAGGACGTATAATCTTCTTAAAACGTACACTAAATAATGATAATAATATACTGCAACTAACGAATCGGGAAGTTCTTTGTGTGGCTCGTGGAGAGTCACACACAAAATAACATCCGTACCACTAACCCTCTCGCGAAATCGCAAAGCGAGCTACAATACCCGCACCTGCGAAGCTCGCGAAGCGAGCGAGCAACAATAACCAGCTAGTTTTATTTTGTGTGTGACTCTCCACGAGCCACACAAAGAACTTCCCGATTCGTTAGTTGTAAGCGGTAACATTAGCATTAGTTGCATAATTAAAAAAAAAATTTTTTTTAAATAAAAATGAACTATATATAATTACGTTCGTTTATTCGGTGGAAAATTTTCATCCTCTCGTATAAATTGCATTGTTGAATGAACTTCTTTCGAAAAAAACTAAAAAATCTAAAGAACTACTTGACCAATATGGACCAAAATCTAATCAGCTCTAAGTTACGACGGGGCACATCGATTGCATCATTCATCGTTCTGATCGCGTTGTTACTTTTTCAGAAAACGTTAACGAAAAATTTGATAACATACAAACGGCCATACGCACGCACACACACACATACTAACAATTTGATAAAAATAGTCTAAAATGATTCCAATAACCATGAAACGTGAAGACCTGCTAAAAAATCGATTTTCGATTTTCGGGGTAATTGCAGTAACTTCCCTATGAATCGGCAAGTTATAAATACAAATTTATTTTGGAATATAATGGACATTTCAATTATTCCCTTGGGTCTCGATTTTATCCATCGGGCTTTAATTTATCGAGATTGTACATACATATGTCTTCCGATCAAGCCGGTTACTCGTGGTCCTACTGTATTTATTCAGCTTGACATTGGTTATTTGTGGGTTGAGAGTTTATGATATGCGTACCATAAAATTGGAAAACGATAGAAAAGGATTGGAGAAAGATAGAATATGGCAAATTTGTCCAACTCGCAGCTCCCGAGCCACAGAAGACACCTCTCTCTATTCCTGCCCTCCTCCCTCTTCCCTATCGAACTTCAGCAGAGTGTAGGCGTTTGTGGAGATTAGCATTGTATATACAGAATATTCGATTGCAGGTGGGAGAAAATGTAAGGGATGGTCCTCCATGACAGTATAAGTCGAAAATGAAGAATACAAAAATTGCGATTTCGGTTTCGTTATTTCATGAATAACAATTAAAAATCAGCTTAAAATGCGGCAACTCGAACAACAGTAGTGTACTGTCTTGCATCAGTGTGCATACGAAACGTAAGTTTGTTCGAACGATTCCTCTTGCACAGACACGTCTTCTTCAAACTTCGAATTAAGGTGTTTTTTATGTGTTTTATAGTAATTAAAAAATAACTAATAAATAATTATAGTAACATTTTATTCTCCGTGTACGCAAGTCATATTAACGTGCATCAAACGCGAATTAGTTGTGCGCAATTCCGGTATGCATATTGCATATGTGCATTTTTGCGAATACTTGCACTTGTGAGGACTCCATTCAACATTTATGGACATAACAGGTACAACTTTATAATGATCTCGAGTAAATTTTATGTGAGACCAATTAAAAAATGAAAGGGCATTGACCCCATCTGCTTGACAATTCCATAGGATGGATATTAGAAATGCCTTTGTTGTTTTTTTTCGAGTAAGCAAGTTCAATATCGTGCAACGACCAATTTGTTAATACTGTTCATCAATTTGTTAAACATTTTCATCTCAATGAGAACCAAGGTAAGCATGTATTTATCACTTGATACGGGATTGCCACACGCCTCTGTGACGTCCGCGCCGTACACCTTTTTTGGTCGGGTTGTCGCATTTTAGACAGATTTTTAATTGTTAACCACTTCCTGCCCGCTAACTACCAATTGCTCGGGCTGCAATATACAAGAATGTTTACGTTTGGTCCGAACAAAGTATGTACCACGAGTCAGGCTCGTGCTTATTGTTTTTGGCCCAAATTTCTTACCATGAGTCTCACTTGTTGTAGGACAAGCGGTTAATAACTAAATAACGAAGCCGAAATCACAATTTTTTTATTCTTCATTTGCGACTCAGGTTATACACTCCAAATTCATACTTTTGCAAATCAATTTCACCCATTAACCCATTGCACTAAGAATTATTTTTCGATTGTGTTGCCAACAACTCCCTACTATTTGAAGTGTTTTATTTTAAACTTCAAAAGATTTGACTTCTACTTATTTTAAAAAATGTTTTTTACTAATTATATTATAGCTCTCAGAACTTTGTTTGAATTTATACTTATAGAATTTCTATTTGTTTTCAACTAAAAACCAGCCCGTCTTCAACATCAATGTTATTAATTATCATATATTGCATATTAACTTCCAATTTAATCTCAATTAATAATTCGTTTTGACTGATTGTTTTTTAAAAGATTGTAATATAAATTTTTTTTTGGTACTTTCATCGATATTCTTTGAAAATGTATTCTCGACAGTAGAGATGATTAACTCACTCTTGCATTGGTATAATTTTCGATTATTGTAAGCGGTAACATTAGTATTGGTTGCACAATTAAAAAAAATTATATATAATTATTACGTTTGTTACTCTGTGGAACATTTCCATCCTTTCGTATAAATTGCATTGTTGAATGAACTTCTTTCGAAAAAAACTAAAAAATCTAAAAAACTACTGGACCAAAGTGGACCAAAATCTAATCAGCTCTAAGTTACAGCGGGGCACATCGATTGCATCATTCATCGTTCTGATCGCGGTGGTACTTTTTCAGAAAACGTTAACGAAAAATTTGATAACACAAAAACGGCCATACGCACGCGCACACACACACAAACATACGAACATTTTGATAAAAATAGTCTAAAATGACTCCAATGACCATGAAACTTGAAGATGTACTAAAAAATCGATTTTCGATTTTCAGGGTAATTACAGTAACTTCTCTATGAATGGGGAAGTTAAATACGACAATTAAATATACAAAGGAAGAACCAAATATACATAAAACGTAGGGCTGTAACTTTTCCAAATCTTCGACGACTTCGAAGCATCGAATTTTTCGAAGGAACGAACGGAACTTTCGAAGTGTTCCAAGTGCTCGAAATTTCAGTCTTCGAAACGTATGAAGTTGTAACTTGTGAGTTTCATATCATGTCACGATTTTTGATAAATAAAAATATTAACTGTCAGTCACCGCTGAGTGACACTGAACTGTCCGTTTGGACTTTTCATAATTAAATTAAATTTAAAAAATTGCGTTCCATTAATTTTCGGGATCATATCACCAATGTGCTTAAAAAATAATACTTTGCAAACAATATAATAATAACGCGACAATATAAATACGTTCTGTCGCGTCGTAAAACAGGCAGAACCCTCCGTGCGAAGGAACAAGCGCGAATACAAATTCAGGTAGGTAAACTCTATACGGACGATTGTTTGAAATCTTCTAATAATTTACTGCGGAGGATCGAAATTAGAAACTTTGATTCTCATCGTCTTCGAAAGGAAAGTTACAGCCCTAATAAAAACTCGTTTTGTATTATATTTTCCCTTCTCTGATGTCAAATCTCACTCGACAAAGGAGCAATATAAGAGTATTTAAAATTAATTATTAACTTCCCGATTCATAGGGAAGATATGGTAATTACCCCTAAAATCGAAAATCGAATTTTTAACTGATCTTCACGTTTCACGGTCATTGCATACATTTTAGACTATTTAAATCAAAATGTCGGTGTGTGTGTGTGTGTGTGTGTGTGTGCGTGCGCGCGCGCGTATGTCCGTTTCCATGGTATCAAATTTTTCGTTAACGTTTTCAGAAAAAGTAACAACGCGATCAGAATAATGAATGATACATTGGAAGTGCCCCGCTGCAACATACAGCTGATAAGATTTTGGTCAAGTTTGGTCAAGTAGTTTTTTAGTTTAAAAAAAAAAAAATTTTTTTTTTCTTGAAAAATTCAAAAGACTACATACGTCATGTGGTTGGGCATACTCTATGTGCCAAATACAGTGTTATAATCACTTTCCTTGAAAACATATAATCTTCTTAAAACGTACGAATCGCAAGATAAAAACTAGCTGGTTATTGTTGCTCGCTCGCTTCGCGAGGTTGCGGGTAGGACTGCTCTTACGAGAGGGTTAGTGGTACGCATTGCTAGTGGGGCATACAGCTATTAATGTTTTTTTACCCCGAAAATCGAAAATCGATTTTTTAGCAGATCTTCACGTTTCAAGTTCATTCAACAATGCAATTTATACGAGAGGATGGAAATTTTCCACCAAAGAAACAAACGTAATTATATATATTTCATTTTTTTTTTAATTATGCAGTTAATGCTAATGTTACCGCTTACAACTAACGAATCGGGAAGTTCTTTGTGTGGCTCGTGGAGAGTCTCACACAAAATTTAAAAAAAAACCATTAATAGCTGTACGCCTCACTAGCAATGCGTACCACTAACCCTTTCGCAAGAGCAGTCCTACCCGCGAGCTCGCGAAGCGAGCGAGCAACACCAACCCCTCCCGCGAGCTCGCAAAGCGAGCGAGCAACAATAACCAGCTAGTTAACTTCCCGATTCATAGGGAAGTTATGGTAATTACCCCAAAAATCGAAAATCGAATTTTTAACAGATCTTCACATTTCATGGTCATTGGATTCATTTTAGACTATTTTTATCAAAATGTCGGTATGTGTGTGTGTGTGTGTGTGTGTGTGTGTGTGTGTGCGTATGTCCGTTTCTATGGTATCAAATTTTTCGTTAACGTTTTCAGAAAAAGTAATAACGCGATCAGAATAATGAATGATGCATTGGAAGTGCCCCGCTGCAACTTAGAGCTGATAAGATTTTGGTCAAGTTTGGTCAAGTAGTTTTTTAGTTTTTAAAAAAAAAAATTTTTTTTTTTTTTTTTTTTAAATTCAAAAGACTACATACGTCATGTGGTTGGGCATACTCTATATGCCCAATACAGTGTTATAATCACTTTCCCTGAAAACATATAATCTTCTTAAAACGTACGAATAGCAAAATAAAAACTAGCTGGTTATTGTTGCTCGCTCGCTTCGCGAGCTCGCGGGTAGAACTGCTCTTGCGAGAGGGTTAGTGGTACGCATTGCTAGTGGGGCATACAGCAATTAATGTTTTTTTACCCCGAAAATCAAAAATCGATTTTTTAGCAGATCTTCACGTTTCATGGTCATTGGAGTCATTTTAGACTATTTTTAATTTCCCGATTCATAGGGAAGTTACTGTAATTACCCCGAAAATCGAGAATCGATTTTTTAGCAGATCTTCACGTTTCATGGTCTTTGGAGTCATTTTAGACTACTTTTATCAAAATGGTGTGTGTGTGTGTGTGTGTGTGTGTGTGTGTGTGTGTGTGTGTGTGTGTGTGTGTGTGTGTGTGTGTGTGCGCGTATGGCCGTTTTTATGTTATCAAATTTTTCGTTAACGTTTTCTGAAAAAGTAACGATGCGATCAGAATGATGAATGATGCAATCGATGTGCCCCGCTGTAACTTAGAGCTGATTAGATTTTGGTCCATATTGGTCAAGTAGTTTTTTTAGTTTTTTTCGAAAGAAGTTCATTCAACAATGCAAATTATACGAGAGGACGAAAATTTTCCACCGAAGAAACAAACATAATAATTACATATATTTTTTTTTATAATTTAAACAAATTTATTTAAAAAAAATTTATTTTTTATTTTCCTTTTTTAATTATGCAACTAATGCTAATGTTACCGCTTAGAATAATCGAAAATTATCCCAAAGCAAGAGTGAGTTATTCATCGCTACTGCCGAGAATACATTTTCAAAGAATATCGATGAAAGTACAAAAACATTTATATTACAATCTATTAAAAAAACAAGCAGTTCAATACGAATTATTAACTGAGATGAAATTGAAAGTTAATATAAAAAAATGGTTAAGGGAGCATGCGAGCAACGAACATACGATGTTGGTTTAATGCGACGCCATACAGAAAACATTTTGATAAGTAGAAAACTATTGAACTTCCCTGAGGACGTATAATCTTCTTAAAACGTACACTAAATAATGATAATAATATACTGCAACTAACGAATCGGGAAGTTCTTTGTGTGGCTCGTGGAGAGTCACACACAAAATAACATCCGTACCACTAACCCTCTCGCGAAATCGCAAAGCGAGCTACAATACCCCCATCTGCGAAGCTCGCGAAGCGAGCGAGCAACAATAACCAGCTAGTTTATTTGTATAGATTAAATCATATATTTATTTAGACACGCGTAAACGGTGTCATTACTCCGAGAGAATCATAAGACTCTATACTCTATACGTGTCAATAAACACGTATATGTACTATCACTTAAAAAATGTATTTAATCAGAAAATGGATACAACGAATATACATATCTACATATAATTTTCATACATTACAAAGTTAATGAATTGGTAATTACTTCCAAATAAATATTTCATGTGTATTTTCTCAACAATTCCCATAGACATTTATTATCATGTGAATTTCTTAACAATTAATTTGCATTTGATTTGTTTTACGAAATATTACTGGAAAATACATCGTTTGTAGAGGTTGAAATTGGTTTGAAAACTGGTGAAATTGATTTGCAAAAGGGTGAATTTGGAGCGCAAAATGTTGAAATTAATTTGCAAAAGGGTGAGATTGTTTTGCAAAACCTGCGTTTTCTCCCATCTGTAGTCGATCGCCCTGTATACACACTGCTAATCTCCACAAACTCCTCCGGCACTCTACAGGAATTTGGGGCTGGGGATCTAGGAATAGAGATAGGAGTCGTTTGTGGCCCAAGAACCATGAGTTGCTCGGACGAACTATGTATGTCAAGCACTTCTAGCAGTACGACCGTCGAACGTGTCAAATAGTGGGGAAACGTCATCTCCCATCGCAGCGGAATGACAAAGTGAGAGAACGGGCCAAATGAATTGAATTATGAATTTTCCAACGAAAAATATCACTACTCGGTCGACCGCTTTTATGGTCTAGCGAACAATTTTATGGTATCCATAAACTCTCTGACCACTCGTGACCAATGTCAAGTTAAGGAAGTACAGTAATCACTTGATTCTTGTCCGAGGGGCTGTTCGTGGAGCGGACAAGAATCGCGATGTAGACTTGTTTTTCTGATTTACGGCTGGGTCTACCGCTCCGATCGCGCCGAGCGAGACTACAATAGAGCAACGGTGTCGGCGACGGCTACACGCAGCGTGTGGCCGCAGCATGTCGCCGTCGCACAGTGGTCTGGAGACACCGTTTTCGTGGCCAAAATTCAATTTTTCAACTTTAATATATTGAAAAAAATTTTTTCCTACAAAGTAACAACCCTTCAAAGCTCCCAAATCCAAAATACTATTTATTTTAGATAATTCTGTGATAAGATACAGCGTTCTAAAGACAAAGTCAGAAAATTCAAAGTAAAACTAGCTGCTTATTGTTGCTCGCTCGCTTCGCGAGCTCGCGGGTGGGGTTGTTGTTGCTCGCTCGCTTCGCGAGCTCACGGGTAGAACTGCTCTTGCGAGAGGGTTAGTGGTACGCATTGCTAGTGAGGCATACAGCTATTAATGGTTTTTTTTAAATTTTGTGTGTGGCTCTCCACGAGCCACACAAAGAACTTCCCGATTCGTTAGTTGTAAGCGGTAACATTAGCATTAGTTGCATAATTAAAAAAAAACAAATGAAATATATATAATTACGTTTGTTTATTTGGTGGAAAATTTCCATCCTCTCGTATAAATTGCATTGTTGAATGAACTTCTTTCAAAAAAAACTAAGTAAACTAAAAAATCTAAAAAACTGCTTGACCAATATGGACCAAAATCTAATCAGCTCTAAGTTACGACGGGGCACATCCATTGCATCATTCATCATTCTGATCGCATTGTTACTTTTTCAGAAAACGTTAACGAAAAATTTGATAACATACAAACGGACGTACGTACACACACACATACGAACAATTTGATAAAAATAGTCTAAAATATCTCCAATGACCATGAAACGTGAAAATCTGCTAAAAAATCGATTTTCGGGGTAAAAAAACGTTAATAACTGTATGCCCCACTAGCAATGCGTACCACTAACCCTCTCGCAAGAGCAGTCCTACCCGCGAGCTCGCGAAGCGAGCGAGGAACAATAACCAGCTAGTTTTTATTTTACGATTCGTACGTTTTAAGAAGATTATATGTTTTCAGGGAAAGTGATTATAACACTGTATTGGGCATATAGAGTATGCCCAACCACATGACATATGTAGTCTTTTGAATTTTTCAAGAAAAAAAAAATTTTTTTTTTTTTTTAAATAAAAAACTAAAAAACTACTTGACCAAACTTGACCGAAATCTTATCAGCTCTAAGTTGCAGCGGGGCACTTCCAATGCATCATTCATTATTCTGATCGCGTTATTACTTTTTCTGAAAACGTTAACGAAAAATTTGATACCATAGAAACGGACACACACACACACACACACACACACACACACACACACACACACACACACACACACGCACACACGCACGCGCGCACACACACACACACGCACACACACACACATTTGGATAAAAATAGTCTAAAATGAATCCAATAACCATGAAACGTGAAGATCTGTTAAAAATTCCATTTTCGATTTTCGGGGTAATTACCATAACTTCCCTATGAATCGGGAAGTTAATAAAACGTTTTCGATTTCAATCATCGAATATCAGAAAACAGATTTTAATGATGGTTTTATACGTGTTAGTAAGCGCAATTCAAATATTTAATCCAGTTCTAAGCATTGTTTAGTCCATACACGAATAGCGTAAATTAATAACATTTCAAGCTTTGAAAAGAATTATACAAAAACGCTTGAGAGTGCGAAGCGTCGGACTTGTTTTATATGAAAGCTTGAACATTTACTAAAAAGAGCATGTAAAGTTTAACTGCAATCTTCCGCAATCTTGAACTATAAATGGATTTTCACAAATACGGGCCCGCGTTTATTCGACGCCTGGATACGCAGTTCCACTCCAATCTTGCATAGCAGCTTGGAATTACTATGTATGTATATGTTTTCTCTAGTCCAGTTTTGTTCGCTTTATTGTTTTGTTTTGTAACCAATAGAAAAGCGGTTTGGAAACAGAAATATCTACAACCGCTAGCATAACAACAGAACCAATTGACAATGAAGATTTAGAAGAAGAGGACGAAAATGATTTGCCCATGCTTGAATATTTGGAGGATATAGAATTAGAATCAGAAATGTAATCTAAAAATTATAATATATCTATATGTTTATTACTCACATTGGTAACATTACTTAATGCTTAGACATGGTGAAAAATGTCAGTATGTACGTCTTTTTAATGCAAGCCAAGAATAACCTACTTTCGAGAGGCATTGTCCACGATTTTTCAGTTATATGTGATAATCTGACAAAAAAACGGTTTCAACAAAAGTTAATCAGCATTCAGTCTTTTATAAACGTCAATATAAAAAGTTGGAAAAATTTTTTTTTTCTTCAAATATCAAGGCCACCCCTATTTTTAAACGGCACTATATGTTTTTTATTTCATAATTATATAGCTGACGTCAAGACGAATTCAACGACCTACAATACTATGATTTTAACACTTGAAATAATGCTACAATACTTGTGGCCACGAAAACGGGGTCTCCAGACCACTGTGCGTCGCTGGCACAGTTTAAAGGCCCACGTGTTCTCACAATGTAATGCTAATTCCAAATGCTTTATTTTTAATTATATTTTTATGAGACTTTTATTGGCTGTTTCTGGCATTATTATGATTAAAACAAGACCAAACACGATATAATTTAGCCCATATTTACTCTACATATGTGAGAAGCATAATTTATAATTTATGATACAATCAACATACGCTATAGCATATGTTTAAATAAACAACTAAACATCTCGAAAATATGTTCTCGAAGAATTAAAGAATAAAAAATATTTGAACGATTACATAAACGAATTCCAAACCAGAAAATTTTTCATTTAATAAGTTATTAATAAATGTGTTAATCGCATTGGTATTTTAAAGAATAGAGTATACAACACAGTTTTTCTTTCCTCCTCACTTGCTATCCTCTTCCATATCCTACAGTTACACCATAAAGTCAATGAAACCAAGAAGTAATGAAAAATAAATCATTTTTAATTGGCAATACACATTGTGAGAATACGCGGGCCTTTGAATTGCCGACGACGGCGACTGTTCGCGTCTCTTTCTTTCCCATACGAAACTTTCACAGTCGATTAAACCACTAAATACAATTGAAATTATATCGTGTTTGGTCTTGTTTTAATCAGAAAAATGCCAGAAATGCGTTTTGAAAGTCCCATAAAAAAATAACTAAAATTAAGATGTTTGAACATTCGATTTGTTGTGTGAATGTAGTGGTGTTCACACCGATATACCCGGGCAGAGAACAATAGTCGCCGACCTGCGTCGCGGGACAGCGTTCATAGGCAATGGAGTGAGTAGGCCTGGACAAGAATCGAATCGTCGAACCTGGGACAAGAATCAAGTGATTACTGTACCGTCAACCGCAATACGCCGAAAGCGATTCCGAGCCATCGTCTTATACCGAAATAAAACTGTATAACCAGGTATTCAACAGTGAGCTCAGGACGAATTTTCAATTTGCAGCCGTTAATTGGAAATGGACCATTTACTTGTAAGTTGGATGGAAACTTATTGCTATATCGATCTACGTCTCGTAAAGCACCGCGTGTTTTTAAGGCGTTCTGAATTACGCGGACATTAATTCACCGACCCACTTCATGTATGAGTGACTTAGACGTGAAAAGCGGATGTAGCTGGAGGAAGAGAGAGACTATTGAGGAAAGGGAGTGCTATTGTAGTCGGGCAGTGGTTTTAGTGGTTGCCCTCAATTGCGCCGAGAGATGCCAAATCCTCCAGAACACACAATTGGGTGAAGCTAATATGCCCGTTTATTGCCTGCTATTTTCACCTGTAATGATTATTGATGATAGTATCTGATCTCATTTATCTTACCATTCTGAAACATATTCTTCCGTACAGGCTTTGCACACCAAATTTACCCTTTTGCAAGTCAATTACACCCTTTTGCAAACCAACTTCACCGTTTTGCAAATCAAATTCAACTTTTTGCAAATTAAGTATTTTTAAGTTTTTGTAAAAGAAATCATATCAAAAGTAAATTAATTGTTAAGAAATTCGAAATTTTATTTATTACAGAGATGTACATCAAATACTGGTAAGACATTAGAAACCCCCCCCCCCTTCCTTTCGACATGTGACATACGTCATTCTATTCGTTTTGACATGCTGAACACAAAATGTATGTGTGATTTTTGACTGAAATGAATAGTTTTCGAGATATTCGTGAAAAACTGAAGTTACTACACATTGAATTTTGTGTAAATATCAATGAAAACGCAAACGCAACGTTCGGACTTTGTTTTGAAGAGTAGAAAATGACAGAAAACAGGGTTTCACTCTATATAGTATTATACATATACCGGGTGATTCACGAGAAACAAGCCACCTCAATAGATCTGTTAGGACTAGAGATGGAAGAAAATGTGCCGTTTGTAGTCGTTTTCAAGGTCTTTTAAAGGTCATTTACGATTTTTAAATAGCACCATATATTTTTCACTTCACAGTGTTGTAGCTGATGTCAAGACGAGTTCAATGATGTGGTACACTATGACCTTCAAATGACCTCGAACTAGAAAATTTGTGATAAAGCAATGATAACTTCAAAATGTGTAATCATTTTATTTGAACTAAATTAAATGTTCGAAATTATGACCTTGAGCAGTAACACAAACATTTAAACGTTTTACAAGGCAATCAATTGTACTTCCAATTGTTTCTGTTGAAATTGCTCTACAAGATCTAATTATTCTTTCTGCATGTTCTCTGGTGTAGTGGGTTGATCCCGATATATATCATCTTTGAGTGTTCCCCACAAAAAGAAATCCAAAGGGGTAAGATCGGGTGAACGAGCTGGCCATAGTATGTGTCCATTACGTCCTATCCAGCGATTTGTAAATTTATTGTTTAGAAATTCTCTTACGGTACGCGAAGAATGAGCGGGACAGCCATCGTGTTGGTACCACATTACTTGACGAATTTCTAAAGGAATATCTTCTAACAATATTGGCAATGTTTCTTCTAAAAACGTAAGGTATCTTGTTGCGTTTAATGTGCCGGGAATAAAATAGGGTCCAATTATTTTATTATTCAAAATTCCGCACCAAACGTTGACAGTCCAGGGTCGTTGTTTGTCCACTTGTCGTAACCATCGTGGATTCTCATTACTCCAGTAATGCATATTTCTTAAATTAACTTGACCATGATTTGTGAAGGAAGCCTCATCGGTAAATAATACGTTACTAAAAAATCGGCTATCATTTCTAATTTGCCTCAAACCCCACTCACAAAAATTTACACGATTTTCAAAATCTCTTCCATGAAGTTCTTGATGGAGTGAAATATGATACGAGTGGAATTTGTATAATCGAAATATTCGATTGCTTGGCTAACGCCACTTTCTCTACTGAGTTGTCTAGTGCTGATGCAAGGATTTACATTTACTGCACCAAGAACATTGACTACATTTGCTTCGTTTGTTACACTTCTCACTTTCACAGGTCTTTTATTTTCTACACTGCCTCTCTCACGGAACTTTTTAACTAAATTTGAATAGGTAGAACGAGATGGACACCTGCGATCAGGAAATTGATCTTTGTAAAGACAAACAGCTTCTCGGAGACATTCACGACTTTCGTAATAAATAGAAATAAGGTCGATCTTATGCTCGTTTGAGTAACGCATCATTAAACGGTTATCGATAAACTGATACACTCGCAATAATTCGATGACCATAACTGACTCGGCATACATACCTCTAGTTTTTTGATAATCTTGTTTGTGTACACCTAGAGATCACCTTCCGTTAACGGGATACGTGTTATGAGACCGAATGTCTGAAGAAATTAAATTTCCGTTGATCAAACAGAGTAGTCAAACTTATATCTATTAATGAGTCCAAGGTCATTTGAAGGTCATAGTGTACCACATCATTGAACTCGTCTTGACATCAGCTACAACACTGTGAAGTGAAAAATATATGGTGCTATTTAAAAATCGTAAATGACCTTTAAAAGACCTTGAAAACGACTACAATCGGCACATTTTTTTATACCACCATATTTGCCCCCTTTAACAGTACAACTTCTCTCTAACATTTTCTTCCATCTCTAGTCCTAACAGATCTATTGAGGTGGCCTGTTTCTCGTGAACACCCGGTATAGGATGAGCATTTAATTTTGAAAGACTACTCCTGGATTTTTGTATGCGTGGTCGGACCGGCCCACAGTGGGCCAGATCGGCTCGGTAGCTGTTCATGAGCTAAAAAATGAAAGTCCTCATATCGATTTTTAACCAATGCACCGTGATTATTAAATGTCCATTACATTCGAAAACGATAATATTAATTAAAGTTATTAAAAACTCTTGTTATAATAAGCGTTCAAAGATCAAACTTTTTCAGATACGATTTATCACCGAAAAAATTCCGTTTCTTCATGACGATGTCCTGGAAAACCTACTGAGGATTAAGTGCCCACATTTTTTTTTATGAATAATGTATATCTATGTTGAGAACGCCCCAGGAACTAAACGTTAATGTTCATAATTTATTATTTAAAAAAATGTTTAGTCAGCTAAGGAAAATTGTCATAGTCTTTCACCTTTGACAAGGAATAAGTTAAAAGTTTGGAAGAATTTGGTGCTCTAACAAAGTGGAGCATTTTCAGCAAAGTTTCCTCTAAAAGATCCCGTAAAATTCACGTCCCCCCTCGGCCCACCCCGGAAATTATGACGGTTTGAAGCGTCGCGTGACACGCGCTCAGTGATGAGTTCGATCGAAATCGTGGCCAAAATAGGAAGGAGTACGGTGGTGTGACAAAAAAATGTTTCCTACAAAAAATAATCAGTAATCTGTACTCTACAAATCTCAATACAAAAAATTTAAAGAATTTTTTTTTTAAATAAAAAATTGAGGTCGCGTTGATTATTTATTTATCACGATATATTTTTTATTTAATAACATTATAGCTGACGTCAAGACGAATCCAACGACCTATTTATTGTGGCCTTTAAGTTTTGAAATAATGGTGAAATAGGCGTGAACAGCTACCGAGCCATTCTGGCCCACTGTGCGGCCTGGCGGCCAGCCCTTCCGACCCCTCTACGACCTAACCCCAACTCATTCTATTCGCACGATTTTTCCATTATTAGTTGAAATTATGGGTGACAGTTACAAAGATTATGCGAATAAAATGAGTTGTGTTTAGATCACGGAGGGGGTGGAGAGGGCCTGTTGTCAGGCCTGCCTGACCACGCATACGAAAATCCAGGATTGGTCTGTCAGAATTAACAGCTGAATTTAATACAGTATTAGCAATAGATTTTTGCGAATATCTCGAAAACTGAAAGCGACCCCCCTACATTAGAAAAGGAAAAAGTTATTAAAAATGTCGAAATCTATAACATGTTTAAATTTCATCAAAATCGGAGTACAGCGAGCCTTTCGCAATACATAATTACCGAACCTTCTTCTCAGAAACACTGGGTGGGTGTGTGTGGTATTATCGTAATATGTATTCACACTTCATCATAGTACGTTTTAAAAAGTTCTCGCGGTATATAGACCGTTCAACAAACGTAGTAATATATCCGTAGAAACAATTAACGAGCGGTCGCATCATGGTGACGCACACGCACAGCACAAACGTGCACGAATACACAAAATTCAATGTGTAGTAATTGCAGTTTTGTGTTCAGCATGTCACAACGAATAGAATGACGTATGTCACATGTCGAAAGGAAGGGGGGGTTTTCTAAAGTTCAGCCCAAATACTTATTTCAAAGTAAATACCAATTCATTAATTTCTTAATATCTGCGAACAGTGTCTAGATATGTGTATTCATTGTAGACATTTTCTGATTAAATAAATTTTTAAAATGAAAGTAGATATGTTTTATCGAAGCACATTGAGTATTGAGTCTTATGTTTCCCTCGCAGTAATATGCAAAATAGAAATTGTCTGCATCGATTACAAGAAATAGAAACTAAATTGTACGTTATTTCTTCCCTTAACAATTTTAATAGAGGATAAATCATATATTCACGTCTTCTAAATTTTAATACGATTTTCGATTTCATCTACTCGATTTTTCTATAAATGCATACAGATCCGCAGTCTAGTAATGACACATTAATTTTAAATATTCTTAATGCGTGAGATCCATATGCCAAAGATTGAATTTGGATCTTATACCACATATAAAGTGTCTGCATCAATTGCACGAAACGAGAACCAAGATTCTGTCTCTAATGGTTTCGATAACCTAGAAACAATGCATCCTCATTCTTAAATTCTTTGATTTACCTTAATCTTCCTTCTTCTTTGATCTTTTAAATTCTTTGATCTATTCTATCAAATTGCACCATTTTTGTCATAAATGCATAAACTCCGCGGTCCACCCAAGTTACACAAAATCGAGAATTCCACACCAGTGCTATGATTCGCAAACATTCATGCCAGTCGTTAGTAATGAAATAGTGGGGTGACTGCCGAGTTATCTCAATCAGTTATAAATACTGTTCTTGTCGCGTCGACAGCTCGAATTCCAGTCCGTGTTTACGGCTACAATCGTTTTGGGTGGCGTCATTTTTGAGAATGTCTTTTAGTGCCATTTCAACGAATTTATTACTTTATGACCCGAGTATGACTGGATGTTTCTTCCGAAATTAGAAAATTGCTAGCCTCTTTTATACCACGTTTTTATTAGCTCGCTTTCTTGTCTGTCTGTATGTCTGTTTGGTACAAATCTTGTAATTGATTTTAAACTAACTTCCCGATGAGCTAGAGACTTGAAACTTTAAACATAGCTCAGTACTGAATAACAATACAATATTTTCAAAAAGTCTAAAAGAAAACCTCTTGTTTAGGAAATAATATTTCGAACCAGGGCCTCACTAAATATACACGCGCGACAGACTTCGACTCATCCCTACTCCACTGATCCACATCGCAACGAAGTAGTTCAGTGTGTTTTCACACGTGGAGGTAAACGATTTCAACATCCGCTGTTTGTTCTCGCAATCGCTCGCGTTTGTCTTCAATATTTACGCGTGTGAATTACATTGACTTTATTGGTGGTTTGAAAGCCGGTAATTTACAGTAAGCGGAGTGAGTCTACAAAGTATTAATAAAGAGTGTTAGAAATATTAAAGATTGCCGATGATTTTACTTGGAGCGAGGTTATTTTTTCTGTCAAAATATACTTGAATGACGCCGTGCTGATAAGCATTTCTAAGCGGTGTTTGTATAGCGAAGGACCCCGCGTTTACATTCTCGCGGCTGGTCGTTTGTTTTCGATATGCCGCGGTCGCAATACCGTCTGAAATTTACTACATGTCTCTGTTATAATCTTATCAAATTGTTTAAAATCGATTGAAAAAATTCACACACACACAAGACTAAAAAACAGAAAAAAAATTATTTAAATAAAAATAAATTTTTTTAAATTACCACGTTTTTAAGTGGGTACGGTCACCCATGGATTCTAGGATATTTATCAGTGTAACGAACCTCCACGCTGAAAAACAGTTTGGCAACAGTGATGAATATACATTTGTATCAATCTAACGCTAATTAAACTAAGTTTCGCTATCATTACACGTTTTTTTCTTTTCGTCAATATCTTTATTGCTATTAATGGATCCGAGTCACTGATATATACAGGGTGTTCGACTACAGGTGGGAGAAAATTTAAGGGTTGGTTTTTAACGATGATATAAGACGAAAATGAAGAATAAAAAAATTGCGATTTCGGCTTCGTTATTTAGCTATTAACAACGCGACAATCACGTATCAAGTGACAGATGCATGCATACCTTGGTTCTCATTTGGGGCCCCAGCCAGGTGACAATGTTTAATAAATCTTTGGACAACAATGAGCTCTTTGACATACACAAAGTACACTTTTGTTAGACGCGTTGTTGATTTTTAATTGCTAATAGCTAAATAATGAAGCCGAAATACCAATTTTTTTATTCTTCATTTTCGTCTTATATCATCGTTAAGAACCACCCCTTAAATTTTCTCCCACCTGTAGTCGAACACTCTGTATACTATGGATACGGTATTGCCATAAGCCAGCCGTACAGTGATTGATATAAATTGAAGAACAACTTTAGACGCCACCGCCCCCATCGAAAACCAAATGTACTACAGTAAATGGCACGAAGCTTGAAAAATATGGTTTATAAGAACAAAGTGAATTGAGTAATGGTTAATGAAGTTCGCAAAAAGTGAATTCGAACATTCGTGTCGCGTCGGCGCACTGATATTATTTCAGTGGTACGTCTGCGCGTGGCGAAGTGAGGCAGAGCGTAGAGCTTCACGGGTGATCGCGAGGCGAAGGGAAGTACATAGTACCATTGGTTTTCGATAGCGGCGCATCATGCCAATGCTAGCAATGGCGATTTTGAATTGGTTTCAAGGATCTCCTATCCATCTTTTTATATCAGTGCTTCAAGCCCTTTATATTTTTGTTGTTACGAATCTCCACTGACAGTTCTCCTGACTAGGCGCCATCTCTTCTAAACCAACTAAACTAAAATTGGTTCTAGACTTGCTCTAGACTATGTCTGTATGAACGAAATATGGGGAAGTTGAATGCAATCACGGGAAACGGCTTTTCGTCCTCATACGAGCATATTTTGAGCTGAGTGACGGCTTATTGTAAAGAGGAAGGTTGATCCCGCTTCGCCCTGGTCATGATTTAATTCAAAAAAACCGTTTTGCATTAGAAAAATACATGGGAACCTCAGGGTGGTCGTCTCGATTTTTTCCTCTACTTTGGACGCTCATATTATTAAATATAAACATAATCTCGAAAAGCCGTTTCCCGCAAACACTGTTTTTACTTGTTTTTCTAGTAATATTCTAGTAATATCCAAGGGTGACCGTACCCCCTTAAAAACGGACTAAAAAATATAAAATTATGTTTCTTAGTCTCATACTAGTCTAGTCGTCAGGTACTTTTACCTGGAAACTATTCCCAACTCAATGAAATTTTGACACGTCATTTAGGGGTACTCTGGGGTGTCGTATCTGAGTTTTCGACCTCGAGGACCCTGTGCTAACTTGGGGAGGGGGCAAAAACCCCGATTTTTATTACCTTGCTTTGGTTTTTCGCTTATTACTCAGAAACTATGGGTCTTAAGAACTTTTTGTTTTCATTTTTGGAAAGAGCACTAAATTTCCTTCAAATTTCACTGTTCAATTGTAATTTTCGGCTCAATAGGCACCGGGAGACAGGCGTTAAAAATTAGGAAATTAAGTGGCAACTGCCGAATATAGGAAAAACAGAGCAAATTATACTGTCCAATAACTATACACATAACTATTGGATGTATCTTATACAGTTCTTGGCGCTGATTCTGAATCTGGCCTTAATTTTTCTCCTACACGGCCAGTTTTTGAGAAATTTGAGTTTGAAAACAGAACATGTTTTTCGACTTTGAACAAATATTTTTATGTTATTATATAAGATATTGTATTTCTCTTTGCAGCAAAAGATTGTCTCGACTTTCCCGAATCCAGCGATGTGTAATAGTAATATGTTATGATTGCTTAAACATGTTTAAACTGCCAGTAGCGCCGTATCTTGTAAAACGACCGATTTAAGGTCCATTTATACTACACGGACGGATCAGCCACGGACAGAAAGACAATGCTTAAGAAATAGCGACTCTGCCGCGCCATCTTCCGACGGAATCTAGTGGCCAGAGTCCCTATTCCTTAAACATTGTCTTTCTGTCCGTGGCTGATCCGTCCGTGTAGTGTAAATGGACCTTTAGTGGTAAGCGTCACTGGCGGTTTAAATATGTTTAAACAATCATAACATATTACAATTGTCAGAATCGTCGCGCATGCGCGAAAAAAGCGCCCGGTCTGGCAGCTCTGGCCTTAGCCTCAACCTAGGTCAGTGTTCGGAAATTGCGCACCGATTCGCACGCAACGGCCACCACATGGCGGCGTTTTCAGCCTCAGTAACAGAAAAATGGGGTACCTTGAGTACCCCGCAGAATTTAAAAAACTTATTAGTCTATATATATATGCAAATGTAAACGGTTAACCTACCCTTACAACGTTAGCAATTAAATTTCAAGCCGGAACTCACGTCCCACCAATAACACCGGTACACTCCCGCCGACATAACTGTCACAGGGCTCTTACCGCTCTGCTACCTTATTCTAGACACGGCACTCTTTTTACCCCATCTGGTGGCCGTGACCATTTCCGAACACTGATCTAGGTGAGAGGCCTTCAATTAGACACAGTACGATTGGAAACTTAGCTATTGGACACATATGTTTTAGAAACAACATCATTGGACACATCTCTATTGGACACAAATAGAATTGCGCACAGTACTTTTGGACACGAATGTACCGAGACCAATTTAAATTAATGGATAATTTAGTAGATTATTCGAAATTTCGGCGAAGTTTCCATTTACGTCCATTCTCAGAATTCGATGAAATTTTTAAAATAGTTTCTTTTTTTTACTAAAATAACGATTGCCAGAAGGATATTTGGTGACTCGAAAGACAATTTTCAATTTTTAAAGACTAATCTTGGATTTTCGTATGTGTGGTTGCTCTCTGCCCCCACTACGACCTAACCACAACTCATTCGGATCACATAATCTTTGCATTGTATCTGCTGTTATGCAGAATTATCGAGCACAGCACGGACATAAAGAAAAAAGTTGGTAAGTCGATCAAAAATGTTGTCTGATCTTTTTTGTTTAAATAAAAATATTTATTACATATGACGTGTCTACTTCTGTAATCGTTCCTTTTATTTGACCCTATTGAATAATTATTTTTTGCAGATAACTGCATAAATAATTTAATACAGAATATTTCCTTCATTTCATGAAAGAGAGAAAGAGACGAAAATTGGAAAAAATATTTAGGTAAAAATTGTTTGATGGAAAGGGGATATAATACGGGTGCTGTGAATCCAACACTATAAACTAAACGTTCTGATCATGGCCAAAGTTGATGTAGGATCTTGTCCGGTGTGAGAGTCGCTGACAGCGACTCGCTGTAGACTCTTGCCAGAACCAGAAAGTCGATGTAGGTTCTTGTCCGGGCTAGAAAAGTCGATGTAGGAGCTGATCCAGGCTAAGCACTAGACTAGGGGGCAGCACTATAAAGGACACGGTCAAATTCCGGGCGTGAGCACTTTCATTTACTCTCTGCTCGAATGCTACCGCTAGAAGTTGCGAACTCTCTCCCGACCTACCAGCCGTACCGTCCTTTCGGACCCAAGTAACAGACGATACGGGGAGTCCCGCCCCGCGAAGAAACAAACGTTTCCGCTGCTCGAAGCTACATACGCTGCCGAGAATCCTTCGTCGAAGACGCACACGCGTCCGGCATCTCGTCGCCCCAGGTATCACACGATACGGAGCCTCCACGACGCTCAAGCAGCATACGCTGCGAGCAGCCCATTTCAGACCCGTCTTTCTCACGTATCTATGTAAACGCCTGCGAAGCGCCCGAATGAATCCCCTCGAGTCCGAACCGCCGCCGTAGCTGGTAAGAAGCGCCGTATAATAATTAAGCCGTCACCGTATAAAAATTAAGACTGCCATTAATCCGATCTTTTTTACCGCGTCAGAAATATTCGTAGCCCATAAGATCGTCGTTACTCTCGTTAGGTTTAAGCCGACATTGTTTACTGCGTTAGGAATATTCGTAGAACATAAGATCGAAAATCTAATAAATAGTTACATCGAAACCCACTTCATAGTAGAACTCATTTGCGGCTCGAAGTACCCTGGACAGCCACTCCCTTAATTTCGCGTGTTACAATGTATAACGTGAAACTTAAACTTACGTTACGTTTCCTGTAAGTAACATAAAAATTTACTTCATTTAATGATAAAAATAATGTCCGGGTCTCAGAATCGAGTTCGCGATTTCATAGATGGCAAACCCTAATTGGAATTAAACTGTATTAGTAAAATATTGGTGTGGGTCAGAGATGACTCCGGTAGAGGCCCAAACAAAGCCTGGGCAACTTCTTCCCCCCTGTCGCACATCGATTCACGACTCCCACGCCCAGTGTACCGATTCACCTACTATCAACTATTTTATATTGAACCTACCGTGCTTTGCACCGCATAACTGCGAGGACACGGCCTCCTACAAAGTTGGACATTAATCAATTAAAATTTTAATCAAGATTGATTGATGTGTACGATTAAAAAAGGTAATCATTGAAAAATCGACGATTGATTCAATCGATTGATGCAGTTAATCATCAATCGTTGATTTAAAAAAGAAATGATCGAAGAATCGGAGACTAATTTAATCAATTGTTGAAATTACTCGCCACACGGTTTATCCATAAATTCTAATAAGGAGGGAGAGAGAAAGAGATAACGAGCGGAGATGGATAATTGTCAGATATACAGGGTGTCCCAAAATAAGTGTAACTCCCGGAAATGGGAGGTTCCTTGGGTCATTTGAAGCGACATTTTCCTTTACAAAAATGGTGTCCGCGGCTTTGTTTAGGAATTATTGTCGAAAAACACGGACCAATCAGAGCTCGGCTATAGC
The DNA here is from genome assembly GCA_963971365.1 of Lasioglossum villosulum. Taxonomy (NCBI): domain Eukaryota; kingdom Metazoa; phylum Arthropoda; class Insecta; order Hymenoptera; family Halictidae; genus Lasioglossum; species Lasioglossum villosulum. The sequence goes on from OZ020500.1 coordinate 22,293,008, forward strand.
GAACGGAGTCCGACTCGGCGACAGGTCCCGCTTAACGTGGTGCCGCTATTGGCCGAACCAGAATCAATCCGCTATAGTCGCGCTCTGATTGGTCCGTGTTTTTCGTTAATAACTCCTAAACAAAACCGCGGACACCATTTTCGTAAAGGAAAATATAGCTTCAAATGAACCAAGGAACCTCCCATTTCCAGGTGTTACACTTATATTGGGACACCCTGTATATCTCAACAAAAACTCAGTTTACATTTTTTTCAGTATGCGAAAAGTTTTGATTCCGGATTATATTTCAAAATTTCAGCAGTTAATCATTAAACAATTATCTGATTGACGATTGCGATTGAAAATAATGTAATCGTTAACCGCAATTAATGAATAAAGTAGGAGTTTAAATGTTAATTGCGATCAACGATTGAAGTAGAAATTTATTCGTCAATCGTTGATTAAATTTTTGCCCAAATCTGATCTCCCATGTTTACACAGTGTCGCTAGATCAAGAATCGTGTCCCCACTCTACCTTCCTCTTTAACGACGTTATTCCTCACGCTTCCGTAGCGTCCCAATCATGTGACGCGTTTCGTCTCTGTCGTATTATGTTCGGTACTGCCAGAGAGAGGATAACTTTTTCCCCTCAATTCGTGCCCCCTTCTCTCATCTGGTGACTCACAATGTATGATCTGTCGCTACCTCTCGCCTCTCGTTAATTCCCCGTGTTCTATCTCGGCTCACTCGAGAACAAAGTCAACTATAAATATGTATCCTCATCCGAAATACAACAACAGCCGGTACCGAGTCATCGTCTTGTATCGAAAGGAAACTGTACACATTTACATACATACACTGCGAGGTTGCCTCAACCTGATAGTCACGTATCATCCGTGTAGAGTGGCTTCAATTAATGAACTGCAAGGAATGTTTGATTTTGTAGAAAACGATCCACTGTCTTTAAATTTCTGAAGACATAGTTGACACGAACAAATTAACATTTGAATAATAGACGTAATTTAAAACAGTATATATGTATAAACATATTATAGAAATTTGAAGTCAGCAGTCGGTAAGCTAGAGCGCAACATTGAAATGATAAAAAAAATTTTTCGAAACGGGAGAAATGCTTCTTGCAATCGTCATTTTAGTCAAAAATGAACCTATTTTCAAAATATCATCGAATTCTGATTTTTGCTATAAACGGAAGTTTCGCCAAATCTTACAAGTATTTTCATAGCTTTTAAAAATGCATAATCACAAATTTTCCGGACTATCTGTATGGGGTTAGACATCTGTATGAGCCTAGGGAAAATTTTATTTCATGTTTTTTAGTGCATTTTAAATTATACTTTTTAATCCGTCTTAATTGTACTTTTTAGTGCATATATTAAAATTTGTTTCATTTTTTTTATTTAAATAATTTAAATAATTATTTTTAGTTCGTTTTAATGTTTATTTAAATAATTATATTTAGTCCATCTTAAAAACGTGGTTTAAAAAAATTTTTTTTATTTAAATAATTATTACCAAAAAAATTTAATCACTTTCATAGTGCGTGGGATTCCGTGGAAGACGAGATGAGAACTCTGGAAAATTTCACGGCGTGACTGATGACTGATGAAATTATTGATGAAGCTGAAGGTCGTCAAATACATTGTTTTTAAGAAATAATTATCACCACAAACCGAATCAAGATGAGCGTCGACAGAACGTTTTTTCTGGATGTTATACGTGCGGCAAAAAGAACCACATTCATAACTCTTTATAAGAGCTTTGTTCGTTCTATTATGGACTATGCTGGCTTCGTCTGTTTTCCAACTCGTAAAAACGCAATCGAAAAACTGGAAAAAATCCAATTCAGTGCAATAACAAAGGCTCTGGGTTACAGAATTTCTTCACCCACTAACATTTTGCTGGCAGAGTCAGGTTTACCATTGATTCATGAACGCTTAAAGCATTTATGTTTTTGTTATTTAAGCAAAATACTATCAAATAAGAACTCGTCAACTTTTAAAGCTATATCAAGGTATCACAGAGTAAACAGAAAAAATAGAACTAAACGTAAAAGAATTTTGGGACTGTGTATTGAAAAACTTCTAAAATCAAGTAAGTTAATTGAGACGCATGACCATTTTAATGTATTTAGTCATGATTTCAAAACCCTAACGACATCAATTCCAGTAAATGTTGAATTTGGCAAAGGGTTGTTAAAAGCAAGTTGTCCAAATGCTGAGCTGGAAGAAGAACTGGCAAAGAATAACGCCTTAGCAGTGGATACAGGTGGAAGTAAAATGTCTGACAAAGAGTTTGTTGGCACGGCGTGTATTTGTCCTGAAATTAATATTGAAATTAAGAGGAATCTGAACAATAGGGCTTCTGTTTTTACTGCGCAATGTATCGCTTTAAATGATGCTATAGATATTGCTGTTAAAAATATGGATCGTAAATTCGAAATTTTTTCTGATTCATTAAGTGCCTTACAATGCCTCATCAGTTGTAAAATGAGAATTAAAACAAACAACATCATACTCGAGATAAAAAGGAAATATAATATTTTGTTGCAAAATAATCAGAACAGTAATGGCATTAAATTCTTTTGGATTCCTTCTCATATGGGTATTCAGGGTAATGAACTTGCGGACAGATTAGCTAAATCAGCCACAGATTCATGCTTTGCCTTAACTTTGACAATTCCATTTACTGACTTGTATGAGAACTTCAAGAGAAATGCGCATATACAAACCAAAAAAATTATAAAAGAGCAAGGTTTGATGAAAGGGAAAATATTTTTCAATCAATATTATACTGAAAGGTCTAAGCCATGGTTTAAAAATGAACGTCTCTCAAGAGAATTTATTGTAACTATCAACAGGTGCAGAGCCGATCATTATAGTCTTAATGCGTCTCTATTTCGTGTAAGAATCATTGGTGACCCGAAATGCGACTGCGGTCACAGTAGTCAGGATATCAATCATATTGTTTGGCAATGTAGCCTCTTTGATTTACAGCGATATGAACTAATTCAGCAGTTGCATAAAATTAAGCTTCAACTTCCCCTAAGTTTGGAAATGTTGATTGCCCGTCCATATATTGGGGCTTGTCTTCTTATTTTTAAGTTTCTGAGAAAATGTAAACTACAAATTTGATTTGGTGTAGTATGTACTGGATAAGTGTAAAAGTTTAAAATATGTTCTATGTTGTGTTATCATATTTTCATCATAATGTTTTTTTTGTACTTTCAATTTTCTACAGTGTTGTAATTTTTGCATTGTATTCTTCATCATGTTGAAATAAATCTCGTATGAGATTTTCTAAAATAAAAAAAAAGAACCACGTAAGAAAAGATTGTGTGGGTTGCAGTATGTGGCTCTAAAGGACACCTCAGCAGGAACTGTTTTAAGAGGAATGGAAATTTTCGCACAAGGAACAACGGTGACGTATATACTATGCAGCAGACGTCGACTTCTGCTCACAAGCAGGCTTTTGTAGGAAGCAGTAGCCAATTCGAAGGCGATGACATCTGGCTGGTTGACTCGGGAGCAACCGATTACATGACGCACCGACGAGATTATTTCGGCGATTTTGAAGAGCTGACTACCGTTCGATTAGGTAATGGAGATCTTACTCCTGCGTATGGAAAAGGTTACGTTGAAATCGAGACATATGTAGACGGAAAATGGATACCGGGTATTATGTACGACGTTTTATTTGTACCGAAATTAAGTCAAAATCTGTTTTCAATAATTACCGTTACCAGGAAAGGGATTATTCACGCGATTACCGAGTATGGGGAGAAAAGTGTATTCTCAAGCGACGGAGCAGTTATAGCGAGCGGCTCGATCTGGGGAGATTTATTTAAAATAAATTTGTGCATTGTGACACCGAAGAAATGTAATCTAGCTGGTACTGTTAATAGCGAAAAAGTATCTATTAAATCTCGCACGATTGCTATGGCACGAAAGACTATGCCATCAAAATTTCAAACACGTGAAATATTTTTTGAAAAATAAGGGAATTCTTGTAATAGACGATAATGTTTTTTGCGAAGGTTGTGCTTATGCGAAACACCATAAGCTTAGTTTTGATAATATTATAGAAGTGACCGTGCTACGAAATGTCACGAGATTATACATACCGACGTGTGTGGGCCGATGGAACACGCATCAATTGGCAAAAACCGTTATTTTCTAATTTTTAAGGACGAGTATTCTGGCTTTAGACAAATTTATTTTATGCGACAAAAATCAGAAGTCGTCGATAAATTACAAATATTTTGCAATGAAATCGACAATATATTCGGGGAAAACTTAAAGGAAATTCACAGTGACGGCGGAAAGGAATTCGTGAATGGAAGCGGCCAGTGTTACCTGGCTAATAAAGGCATAAAACACACCCTGAGTGTCCCGTATACACTTCAACAGTATGGTGTCGCAGAACGGAAAAACCGAATTATAGCCGAGGCCGCGCGGTCAACTTTATATTTGAAGCCAGAACTACCTCTGTACCTATGGGATAAAGCGATGAGTGCAGCTGCGTATGTTATTAACCGTTTAAGACCGTCAAAGCAGCCAGGTCAGAATCCCTATAGTTTATGGCACGGCAAAGGGACGAGTATAGAAAATTAAAAAATTTTTTGGGACAGAATGTTTTGCACATGTACCTCCTCAAAAGAGAAGAAAGCTCGACAGAAAAGCTGTGAAAGCTTACCTGGGAGGGGGGGGGGGGGATATTGAAAATTGCAAGTGCCGAGTTTACGAGAAGTAATTTTGAGCCGTGATGTACTATTTAAATAAGAAAGAATAACGGCAAATACGATTGACATAGATACATTAAAAAACCTGACGAAATCGGAGGAAATGTAACTATTGCTGAATGTACAAATAATTTTGAAAATACAGCGGTCGATGTCGAAACTAATATCAGTAACGATCAAGTACAACAGCTTTTGCAATCTTCAATCGAGAGTGACAACGTAAGATAACTCCGTGATAGACGAACGATCAAACAAACGGAATTTTACGGTTGTCCGATTACTTTTTGGGCAGAAAAATTACCTTGCAATTATAATGAAGCGGTTAATTGTAAAGAGAAAGACGTTTGGATGATTGCTATGAATGAAGAGATGGATGCCTTACGTAAAAATCAAACTTGGATTTTAGTTTGTAACAGACCTATTAACACAAGCCTGTTACTAACGCGCCGCGTTAAGGGGGTAGAGTACCCACGTGACCATGGTATTTTTCAGTGTGATCAACCCCCGCGCGAAAAACCAATTTGGCAACAGTGATGAACATACATGTGCATTGATTTGCATCTATCTAACGCTTCAATTTCGCTATAATTACAGGTTTTTTTCTTTTAAGCATTATCTTCATTGCTATTAATGGATCCGAGTGGCTTCATGCCCTTTACACTTTTGTTGTTATGAAACTACGCTGATAATTCTCCTGACAAAGCGCCATCTCGTCCAAGTAGCTGAACTAAAATTGCTTCTACTCACCCTTCATGAAGGGAATCTGGGAAACAATTGAATGCGATCACGGGAACACACCTCACATCCTCATACGATTTTATATTGAGCTGAGTGAGGGCTCATTTGAAAGAGGAAGGTTAAACGAAGCGCGCGTGGGTCCCTAAATAAGCAGGAAAAATCTTTTTGTGATCGAAAAATACATTAGAAAATCCGGAATTTTTCTTCATTTGTTTTCCCTACTTTGGACAGTCACATTACTGGATATAAACATAATGTAACTGAAGTTGGACCCACGCGCGCTTCGTTTAACCTTCCTCTTTAGAATGAGCCCTCACTCAGCTGAAAATATAATCATATGACGACGTGAGGTGTGTTCCCGTAAACCCCTGTTTTCACTTGTTTTCTGGTAATATTCTGGTTAGATTCTAGTAATGTCACGTGGGTACTCTACCCCCTTAAGTTCATGTTCCGGCCGCTAGATGGCTATTTTTTTTAACAGGTTTACACCTGGGTTTGAACAGGAAGGTTTTTATGAAAATTACGTAGGGCTTCTGTCCTCTACATTTTTAACATAAGGTTTAATGATTTTACACTATGAATGTTGTGTTTATTTAGTTGAGTAAAAAATTTTTAGTTGCAAGAAAAATTTCAAAAAACTTGCTAAACAAATAAGCAGAGTTGCTTAGTATGATGATATTTTCCATTCATCCTTTTAACCAGATTGGCAGTTATGTATGTTAATTCTATGAGTTATTTAAAGGAAATTTGATTTTAGGTTTGTACGGGAGAAGTTCATTCTTGAAGGTATTGGTCTTCAGAATAAGGGTGTTTGGGTGATTGTCAGTGTTGTAATTGTTGATTATCTGATTAATGGTGTTTTCTAACATTAGGATGTTTGTTCTGAAGTGGATATCAAAGGTAGAGTGATCTCTGGGGAGGCCCAGGATGAGCTTTAAAGCTTTGTTTTGAATTCTTTGAAGGCTAGTTAAATGAGTTTTTGCAGCTATGTGCCATATACGTCCCCTATAGGTAAGTATCGGTCTGATGCAGGTTTTGAAAATTAATATCTTGAGATTTACTTTTAGCCTGGAATTAGGGCCTATCAGGATGGTGGAGATCCGGCCACTAGATGGCTACAATTCCTGCAAGGAAAAGTGCGCACAGCACACCTCCGAGAATCGGCCGCTAGATGGCCAACGCCGCGACTACCGATTCTCGTTGATAAAATGATACCGTCGCGAGGATATAAGAATCGACCTACGCGATAAACAGACACCGTGATCCACCGTCGAGCCGACGATAGTTCACACGCCTGATCGTTCCGAATACCAGACCGAGAGTAAGTATAGGAATTTTACAATACAGAATACGATCGTTGAGCCAACGAACGTACCTCCGCTACCCTGACGATCTTCGAGCCGATGATCTGTCTCACTCTGTCTGTCCCGTTTACTCTTATTCGGTTACCGATTCTCCCCTGGTCGATTGTTGTGCTGACAATCGTCCGCCCATCTACAGCCGATTGTCGTGGCGATCGCTGTACCAGTGACCGACACTCCGCACAAGTAATCGATCCCCGCGAACGCTACCGACCGTCCACGCCAGCCGCGCTCCGCTCAAACCGTGTATCGCGTCTCGCAGGGAACAACTTCGCGGCGAAACTCATTATTACAACACCGAGTACTTTATTTTTCCCATACCTCGTCCTTCCCGACCGACACGAACCCCGGCGCGACGAGTTAACTTTCACGAGGAGCACCCGGATAACCAAGTTGTTACAAGTTGAAAAGCCGGCAAATCGAAAAATTATTAATAGTAGCTGGGTTTATACAAAGAAAACGAATCTTGATAATACAGAACGATTTAAAGCGCGATTAGTAACAAAAGAATGTTCGCAAATACAAGGACTCGATTATAAAGAGACGTTCAGTCCGGTAGTCCGTTATGATACCGTGAGATTTTTATTAAGTATCGCTGCGCGTAATGGCTTGTTTAAAAAAAGGTGAAATTGATGTTAAGTATATCACAAGTGAGGAACAAATAGCCGACATATTTACGAAAGCGTTAGCGAAACCGAGATTTATTTATTTAAGTAAGAAATTAGGCCTTACAAGTAAGATAGAGATTACTGAGTGAATTTTTATAAGATAAGGATGTAGAGTTTTAGGGGTAGTGTCAAGGTAAAACGTTAGGCCTTTTTACTGTACTTTCTGGAAAACCCCACATCCTTGAAAAATTGGGAAATACCTGATTCCCCTTAATCTTACCATGCTGTCCTTCCTTCAGGTATGAAGGTACGTACCGCCGCCCTTACGTTTGGGGTCCAGTCTTAATCGTGCAACCGTCTTGTAGACACCTCCGACAGCGTCTCCTTTCTCCTAAATATATTTTCTTCCACCGTCCACGTATATAATTATTTACACGTATCCTCTCAACAAATCGTATTACGTCTAGTAATCGCATTCAAATAGTATCATCTAACTTTTTGGCACGATTACGATTTCCGTGGCCCCTCGTTTTGAGGTTATATTTGTGTTCTTGGGGTTATTTCCAGAATAAAATGTATATATAACATGGTGTCAAATCGGCCTGGTTTAGCCGGTAAAGTAGATTTCCTGTTTTTATAAACCTGCAAATATCTCGGAAACTATGTGTGATATAGCAAAATTTATACAGACCTTTTTTGTAGGAAATTGTATTTCGTATAAAAAACATTTTGAATATCTTTTTCCTTTTTAGATGAGCGGATCTCTCTTAGTTTTCGAGATATTCGAGACTACTCCTGAATTGTCGTATGCGTGGTCGGGCCGGTCTGACGGCCATCCCTCTCCGCCCCCTCCCGCGACCTAACCACAACTCACTCTGTTCACATAATCTTCCCATTGTAGACTGCGCAGCTGCTAAAAATGTTATAGGACATCAATTGTTGGAAATTTCATTTTCTATAAAAAAGGTCTCTTGATATTTTGCCATATTTCGCATAGTTACCGAAATATTTGCAAATTTATAAAAACAGGAAATCTATTTTACTGGCTAAACCAGGCCGATTTGACACCATGTTATGTATACATTTTTTTCTTGAAATAACTCCAAGAACACAAATATAACCCCAAAATGAGAGGCACGGAAATCGTAATCTCCCCAACTTTTTCATTCGTTTTTGTTCTAAATGTGTCCAATTGTGATTTATACTTTTTTTCAATTCATTTACGTTGTTATATTGTCTCCCATTTAGTTTTATAATAACACTTGCCCTACATATACTTAATAAGCAATAAGTTTCACTTCTGCCGCGCGTGGTTTCCACGCACACGATCTTTTATTTTATTGAAGTGTATGTCAAAAACTACTGTGTGCGGAAGATATTAAATAAAATAAATATATATCTCTGTAAAATAAAATATTTATTTCATTTTAAAGCAGTTGCACGTGGTGTCGTAACATAACCATGTATTTTCTATTTTTTTATTTTACATGTAATTTTGTAATTTATATACATACCTCTTGTTTTTTAAATATATATCTAATATATATAATAAAAACACCATTAGTATAATAATAAAATAATCACTTCAATAAAACACTTCAATAAAATAAAAATAAAAACGTGGCTGCACGTGCTGTCGTACCATCAGACTACGCGGCCTGTACGAAGCGCTGAAGTTCTCAGTGGCGGCGCGGATTACAAAGAGTGAGAGAGAGCGCTATAGATCCTGGCTAATGCTTTCTTTCTTTCCGTAAGACGGTGCAGTCTACCTCTATGAGTCTATAGGCGTAACATAACCATGTATTTCTAACCATATCGTTTGATATCACTACCAAAATCTTTGCTGTCATTATAAGATCATTGGTTGTCCAAGCGGTTAAGGAGTTGGACTACCAATCGGTAGACCGGGGTTCGAATCCCGTCGGGGTAAGAAATTATTTTTCTCCGTTCATTCTCAGTTTAAATTTTCGCGCCACTCGACATTCGACTTCCGTCGCATCGACTTCCGCTACATTAGAAAATTGTTACCCTCAGCAAAGAAGTTTCACTTCAAAAGTTGATTTCTACTTTTCCATAGTAACCAATACCGGCCCATCCCATAACACTACCACCTCCCATTTGACGACGACTCAAATGAAGTTCTTCCTTTCTGCAATCATGAAAGTAGTAGGCCCAGCTGTCAGAGCCATCTAAATTGAATTTTTTCTTGTCACTGAAAATTACATTTTTCCATTTTTTCATCCAGTGGACGTGTTCACGAGCAAATTTTAGTCGTGCTGCTTCGTGTATCTCCATTAAGGATGGCCGTTGTTTTAATTTCTCCCGTTTAATGTATTTGCTTCATTGTAAAATGCGATGTACGTTTCTTAAATTTGTTTGCACACTTGCTTCTACGGCTATTTATTTCTTGTGCCTTAAAATTCGACTTAATACGCAAAGTTGCACGTTTATCGTGTTCGGAAGTACACTAAGTCTTTCCACATCATTTCGTTTCTCCATAAGCACTTGGATTTTTTAACACAGTCTACAGTGACTCCCAAAAATATTCGGACACTAGGTATAACTAACTTTATGATTTAATAATTCGTTTGTTGATAAAGTAATCACCCTGGTATTGTTTCTAGCAATAAAACATTTATTAATGTTGATAACCATACATCATTGATTTGAAAAATGTACATACGTTCAATAATAAAAATTATTAAAAGAAATAATGTACCATTCATGGCTCACAAAATATTCGAACAATATTAATTTTTCTATTTAGATAATGTAATTTAGCATTACAGAATTTGTTTAATACTTTGTGGCGTAACCAGTTTGTTTAAAAACATGTCTTAACCTGTTTGGCATATTTTTTGTAATTTTTTAAAGATATTCAACTGTTATATTCGACCACTCAGTTGCAAGTCTTTGTTTTAATTTGGCTATCAACGTAATTGGGATTTTTCGAATTTTTTGTATCCAATTCATCCCACAAATTCTCGATAGGATTAAGGTCCGGTGATTGGGGCCGCGGATGAAGGATTTTGGGGCAGTGGTATAATAAAACTTCTTGCACAATACGTGACTTGTGCTTGGGGTCTTTGCAGACTTGTCTTGGTAAAACTTAAAATTATTATTAAGCCCCATTTTTTCGGCACTTTGAAGTAAATTGTTTTTTAGTATATTTAAATATTGATTTTTGTCCATTGTACCGTTGATAAATACTAGACTGCCGACTCCATATGACAAAATGCAACCCCAGGCCATTACGCTGCCTCCACCGTGTTTGTCTATATCTCTTCTATTTTCTAATTTCGGCGAAATTTCTGTTTACCGTCAACTTTAGAATTCGATGAAATTTTGAAAATAGGTTCTTTTTTAACTAAAATGACGATTGCCAGAAGGTTTTTTGGCGAGTCGAAAAAATTTTTTATCATTTCAATGTCGCCCTCTACCTTACCGACTTTTATTTTATATAGAATACCTTCTATTAATTGTAAAAGTGGATCATCGCCAGCCTGGTTCACCTCACAGCGCCATAAAAATTCACACGTATCATCTATAAACGAATCCTCTTTAATGTAAAGTAATGTAAGTCAAACTTAACAGTTTTAAAAACTACTCCTGGATTTTCGTGCGCGTGGTCGGGCCCTCTCCATCCCCACCGCAACCTAACCACAACTCATACGAATTTACGCATGCGCACAGCACGAACACAAAGTAGAAAGTCGGTAAGGTAGAGCGCTACATTGAAATGATAAAAAAATGTTTTTCGACTAGCCCAAAATCCTTCTGGCAATCGTCATTTTAGTTAAAAAAGAACCTATTTTCAAAATTTCATCGAATTCTAAGGTTCATGGTAAGCGGAAGAGCAGCCCTAATTTCTAAAGATGAAGCATGGTGGAAGGATGTCATATTTGCTGATGAAAGCAAATTTAATCTACATAATTCCGACGAAAGAACTACGTTGTGGCGGAAAGCAAATAAAAAATTTAATTGTGAAAATACAAGAGGTCAGTCAAACACGATGGAGGCAGCGTAATGGCCTGGGGCTTCATTTCGTCATATGGAGTGGGCAGTCTAGTATTTATCAACGGTACAATGGACAAAAATCAATATTTAAATATACTCAAAAACAATTCACTTCAAAGTGCCGAAAAAATGGGGCTTAATAATAATTTTAAGTTTTACCAAGTCCCCAAAGACCCCAAGCACAAGTCACGTATTGTGCAAGAATTTTTATTATACCACTGCCCCAAAATCCTTCATCCGCGGCCCCAATCACCGGACCTTAATTCTATCGAGAATTTGTGGGATGAATTGGATACAAATAATTCGAAAAACACCAATTACCGAATACTTGCCAAAGACTTGCAACTGAGTGGTCGAATATAACAGTTGAAAATCTTAAAAAAATTTAAAAACATATGCCAAACAGGTTAAGACATGTTCTTAAACAAACTGGTTACGCCACAAAGTATTACACAAATTCTGTAATGCTAAATTACATTATCTAAATAGAAAAATTAATATTGTTCGAATATTTTGTAAGCAACGAATGGTACATTGTTTCTTTTAATAATTTTTATTATTGAACGTATCTATATTTTTCAAATAAATGATGTATATTTATCAATATTAATAAATGTTTTATTGCTAGAAACAATTGCTGGGGCGATTACTTTATCAACAAACGAATTATTAAATCATAAATTTAGTTATACCTAGTGTCCGAATATTTTTGGGAGTCACTGTATGTCGCACACCTACTCAGTGGCACTATTCGGGGCACTATTTTTCGCGTATGCATGGCCAAGGCAGTAACGTATTTATAATGACGTAGTAGAGCGGCCGGAGCCCTGACACCCTGAGACAATTATATTAGCGAGAGACGCTATACCGGTATTATAGGCGGGACGAGTGTTCCGTCTTGAAACTTAATTGCTAACGTTTTAAGGGTAGCTAGACCCCTTACCTTTTCATACGTATGTACTAATAAGTTTTGAAAATTCTTCGGAGTGCTCAAGAAACCTGATTTTGTACGCTACTGAGGCCGTTTGAGGCTAAAATCTCCGCGCATGCGCGAAAAATAGTGCCCCGAATCGAAGCACTGCACCACTAACGGAGTGTGCACTTTCCACCTTTAAATATAAGAAATTTAAAAATATGTTAAGTGTCTTATTTTGTCGAGGACTTGTATATGGTCGATGAAATTCTATCTTTGTGGAACCTGTTTAGAAAGGGTATAGCCGGATAAGATGGTCAAAAATGCCCTTGAACCGAATTGTATCGACGAAGTGTCATTCGATAGGGCATCAAGAAAAAGCATACTGTGCAAATTTTCAACCCTGTATCTCGATCGGGAGGGTAGTTATGGGGTAAAATCGAAAAATCAGTTTTTGGACTATTTTCCCTAGCTAATTATGTTTAAAAATTCTGAGAAAAATGTGACATATGTAAAGTATCCAAATGCATACTTCAAAATAGGTTTCAGATTTTTAAATTGAAAATTCTGCTTGTAAAAAATCAAAAACCTAAAAAAAATCGAAAAAATGCAGATTTCACATGGAAGTTCTAGATTGACAACTTTTACATTTTTACAGTAGCGATATATTGTTATTGGTATGGTTCATGAATTTTTTCAGATTTTTTGGTTTACTGCGCCGTTGTCAAAAAAAATAAAAACCGTTTTTTTCGACGTTTTTTCCGCGAAGAACTAAGTTAACCTTAAAATTATAACGTTCTATTTATTCTTTAAGACTATCAGGCTCTGATAAACTTTGAACATTTCTAAAAAATAATTAAACAATGAAAATGGCTTGATTAGTATTTTTACTATGTCAGTTTAATAGATCTGAAAGTATTAAACAGATTCCCAACAGATCGGTTTGCTCAGCGCATTGACCGTTCGTCTGTTGACACGATTATACTAGGTTCGCGCTAGGCATGCGTATAGTTTTTTTTTGCTTGTTTAATTCTTTTTTTTATATCTAACTGTATAATAATCAATGGTATTTTTGTAGATTTCTTTTAGGAACAATATTTACATATTTAAACAATATTTTAAGGTCAAATTCGCAAAAAAAATTTTGAAGCAATTGTTATTATCATCAATTTTTATTTATGCATCTTCTTAATTCTGGTAGTATTAAATATTTTCTGCAGTAAATCAATACGTGTCTTCGAGTTTTAAATACTCCGTTATAGAGAAAACCCATTGTAATACTATTCTTTTGAATTATTCGTTTATGGTACCTCGTCTTTAGTGTGGAACAGCAATTGTTGTGTATCAACCACACCGTTGTGTAGAAGCATGTTTCAATATTTCATCATGTGATGTCCTCAGTCTTCGTCACTATCTTAATTAATGACCGGTATCACTTCTTCTTGGTTGAATTGATTGAATGAGAAAAAATCTTTCTCAATATTTCAGCGGGTCTTATAATTTTTGAGAGGTATCGAACATGTGAGAGGTAATAAATAATTGCTGCCACATGCGAGCAACAACCGAAGCACAGTGGTCTGGAGACACCGTTTTCGTGGTCAAAATTCAATTTTTCAACTTTAATATATTGAAAAAAATTTTTTCCTACAAAGTAACAACCCTTCAAAGCTCCCAAATCCAAAATACTATTTATTTTAGATAATTATGTGATAAAATACAGCGTTCTAAAGACAAAGTCAGAAAATTCAAAGTAAAATAAAACGTTTTCGATTTCAATCATCGAATATCAGAAAACAGATTTTAATGATGATTTTATACGTGTTAGTAAGCGCAATTCAAATATTTAATCCAGTTTTAAGCATTGTTTAGTCCATACACGAATAGCGTAAATTAATAACATTTCAAACTTTGAAAAGAATTATACAAAAACGCTTGAGAGTGCGAAGCGTCGGACTTGTTTTATATGAAAGCTTGAACATTTACTAAAAAGAGCATGTAAATTTTAACTGCAGTCTTCCGCAATCTTGAACTATAAATGGATTTTAACAAATACGGGCCCGCGTTTATTCGTCGCCTGGATACGCAGTTCCACTTGAATCTTGCATAGCAGCTTGGAATTACTATGTATGTATATGTTTTCTCTAGTCCAGTTTTGTTCGCTTTATTGTTTTGTTTTATAAACAATAGAAAAGCGGTTTGGTCCGAGGATACTTCTTTTATTCACATTAGTTTTAATACAATCTTCGAAGTGAACAGAGAAACATTTCTCCTAGCTTACGAGTTTATTATTTTTTTTGTATATTTTAATCTCAGTTATATAATTACAGTTATATTATACATTATACATAGTCTATACATAATTCATAGTTCAGTTATTTAGTCTAGTTTTTCATTCAGTGTAAAGTATATTATAATTGTTCCAAATAATTCTGTATAATATGTCGGAAAGATTTCCAAGTAAGTTTAATTTGTTCATTATATCGCCATCAGATTTTTCTGTTTCAGGAAGCTTAATTATTTTTACTTTTTATTTTTTGTTTCTATTATTATCTTTATTTTGATATTTGTAGATAAGTATTGCTTTAAAAATGAAAACCTTTTTAATATATGGCACAGTATAAAGGATCCGAACAAGAAAGAAATTGCTGTGTCTGCTCTAATATTTAACACAATGTCAGAAGCGAATGTTAATGAAACATACAAAAAATCAACTCAGGAGAAAATTCGTCACTTTTGTAGTGATGTAGCTATAAAATGAAAAAGTTCTTTGCTTAGACATGGTGAAAAATGTCAGTATGTACGTCTTTTTAATGCAAGCCAAAAATAATCTACTTTCGAGAGGCATTGTCCACGATTTTTCAGTTATACATATGTGATAATCTGACAAAAAAACGGTTTCAACAAAAGTTAATCAGCATTCAGTCTTTTATAAACGTCAATATAAAAAAATTTGGAAGACATTTTTTTTTCTTCAAATATCAAGGCCACCCCTATTTTTAGACGTCACTATATGTTTTTTATTTCATAATTATATAGCTGACGTCAAGACGAATTCAACGACCTACAATACTATGATTTTAACACTTGAAATAATGCTACAATACTTTTGGCCACGAAAACGGGGTCTCCAGACCACTGTGCGACGGTACGAATGCCATTCTTAAAATTTTACTTTAAAATATGTTTTAAATATTGCTTCTAAAAGAAATCTACAAAAATACCATTGATTATTATACAGTTAGATATAAAAAAAAGAATTAAACAAGCAAAAAAAAACTATACGCATGCCTAGCGCGAACCTAGTATAATCGTGTCAACAGACGAACGGTCAATGCGCTGAGCAAACCGATCTGTTGGGAATCTGTTTAATACTTTCAGATCTATTAAACTGACATAGTAAAAATACTAATCAAGCCATTTTCATTGTTTAATTATTTTTTAGAAATGTTCAAAGTTTATCAGAGCCTGATAGTCTTAAAGAATAAATAGAACGTTATAATTTTAAGGTTAACTTAGTTCTTCGCGGAAAAAACGTCGAAAAAAACGGTTTTTATTTTTTTTGACAACGGCGCAGTAAACCAAAAAATCTGAAAAAATTCATGAACCATACCAATAACAATATATCGCTACTGTAAAAATGTAAAAGTTGTCAATCTAGAACTTCCATGTGAAATCTGCATTTTTTCGATTTTTTTTAGGTTTTTGATTTTTTACAAGCAGAATTTTCAATTTAAAAATCTGAAACCTATTTTGAAGTATGCATTTGGATACTTTACATATGTCACATTTTTCTCAGAATTTTTAAACATAATTAGCTAGGGAAAATAGTCCAAAAACTGATTTTTCGATTTTACCCCATAACTACCCTCCCGATCGAGATACAGGGTTGAAAATTTGCACAGTATGCTTTTTCTTGATGCCCTATCGAATGACACTTCGTCGATACAATTCGGTTCAAGGGCATTTTTGACCATCTTATCCGGCTATACCCTTTCACAGTGATTAGCAGACTGCGGATGTTTACGGAATTTTCAATTTTTGTAGACATATTTTAAGAAATTAAATCATGTACAATCTTATTTTCAGAGGTAGTAGTCTTTGTAGATCTGAAATAAGTAAAAATTCTACTAAATTCTGTGGAATTATATGCTCCAGCATTTATTGAAAATTTTTAGAAGCCATAAATGCATAAAAATCAGCAGGCTAGTGATTACATAACTGTATGCACATGAGTCCGTTTATGGAAACAGATAAATTCTGTTTCCTCATATAGTATCCATAAATATTAAATTCTGACTTACCAATAAAGGTTAACGTCGCTGACAACGTCACCGAGTCCGCCTTTTGGTCTTCAAGTGAATCACACAACACGTATGTATCTACGAAGAAGCTGCTTTATCAGGGAAACGTTTGTTCACTGTATTACTGCCTTCGTTATCATATGATATAACGATAGAATTATTCAACATGTTCGAAGATGTTTTTTAATTGCCAATTAACACGCAATTTCCTTCGTCACAAATGGATAAATTATAATTCTAGATTCAAGTAATACTGCAACGCTCCGATAATATTTTTCACAATCCTTTTAACAAAACAGTACATATACTGCATGCTGTAAATAACCGATAAACATTAATTCCGAGAGAAATATCAATGCATATAATAATACACAGCTTTGTAATAACAGTTAATTTTAAAACCTTCATTTTTACACTGTTTCGTATTCTTCATATTGTATGTATTCAATTTACCTGTTAATTTTGTACATTCATATTCAATATTACCGTAATCGTCTACTTTTATCATGATTAAGTATTCGTTTATCATGCACACGTTTTAATACACTTCTAAAGTTACTGAATGAAAAATGAAAATAAAATTCACGAAAATATTAATTTCACTTAAAGTATTAATAACTATTAATTAAAGTTATAATTATAATATTTATGCTTATATATAGACTTTCAATCTACTTATACTAAATCTACTCGTCGATAATGTTCCAAACTTAATTTTGAAAAAATTTTAAATAAGACATTCTCAAAGACAATTTTAAATCAGACCAACTCAAACAGAATTTCTTGGAAAATATTCAATGAAAAAACAGTTAGCACCCATTTAGATTTCAATCCGTGATTTTTCAAACAATATAAACTAAGCCACGCTTCGAATACAAGCCCTTGAAGCACGGTTATGAATAAGAATTCTGGAATGGCGTTCGAAACTTTCTCAAAGTATTCCACACGAAATGATCGTAAACGAGCCATGCGTAGCCCTCGTGACTAACCAGGTTTTCTGACATCCAGCACAGTGGTATAACTTTGCTCGTTTAAACCTCGAAATTGCATCTACTCATGAGATTTAGTCGCGTTAAGAAATTCTCATAATATTTCCACGGTTCAATTCGAGAACTAGTAGCTTAAAATCGGGCCTATTAATGGTACTGCACTTTGAATTCGGAACTGCTCATAAAAGGAATTGTTTTACCGTCCGGTGTGTTCAGGAAGTTGAAATTAAGTTTTCAAGGGAATCGTGGCTGAGGGAATGGTACCGTTGTAAACTTTGTGATCCATGATGATTGCGGCCTTCTTTTTTTCAGCGTAAACGGAGAAAAGTATTAGATCGTTGCAGAGAATGTATTTGATTTCAACCTACAAATGAACAATTTCATCATACATTTACCAATGAAAACAGTCCAACCTTCGTTCTATTATTTATATAAATATGTTTTGATTTCTCTTTCTCGCAATTTTTATACAAACATTTGCTGTATTTAATAATTTCTAAAGGGAGCACCATCGTGGTTTCGATAATTATAAAACAACAAAAACTGGTCATTTCATCGGTTGTGGTCAGGCTAATGTTAAAAATGTTCAAATGTTTAATTTTTTCAGAATGCGAATGTTTACATGTTTGAAGATTTCAGAAGGGAAATGTTTAATGTTCAAATTTTTCAAAATCAAAATGTTTCAATTTTAAAAATTTTTCAAAGATTTATTGACGATTTGAAGACAAAGAAATGAAAATTAAAGCTTAAACTTGAGTTTCAGTTAAATTGACACGAGCATTAAGTGTGAGACATGTTCGCGGTCGAGACGGATTATGTTAAGATTTTCCGTAATTGGATTTCATAGTGAGCACCTATTAGAATGAAGTTTCGCGCACAAAAATGTATCTGAAAAGAACGAGTTCATAAAACATTGATTGCGTTCCGACGGGAATCCAATAAAATCAGACGTGAACCGTTTTACACATAAACGATCATGCTTCCGGCGAACAATGAAGTCACTTAATTGCTTCATAACGTTTCGTTTACACACGAGATTTATTCAAATGTGTAGTAACGGTCGAAAATTAATTCATATTCAATTATTCTAATAAGCTGTGCTAATGAGTAAACAGTGGATTTTATGCGGTGACTTAAACAATGAGTAAGTGAAATTTAAGACAGTAACAACGTTAGAAGAATTTAAAAATCATTATTTCCAACGTATGAAACATATTAAGAAAAAAATTATTTCCATTTCACTACAGTTAATTAAAACAGAAAATGTCTATGTTGCGGAAGGATCCGCAGTCCACACGTAGTCAGTAAAGTATTTTGTAAAGATTTATGATTTATAAAAAACGTAAGAAACAGGCAAACTGAAACGTTTAATTGCTTTTAAATATTAATGTAATTTTTAATTTGTTTGAAATTAACGCGATTCTTCGTTCACATTTGGTAGAAGATTTGAGAAAAATTTCTCCTGCAAAACTCGGATTTTACTTAGCAAATGATCCGGAAAAATTCTCGCATAAAGTGCGGCTCCGCATCAATATTTGCAGTGCTTATCAGCTTTAAGGAAATCGGGAATCGTTTTATTGCTGCAGTATTTATGGACGACTCCTACATTTCGCACCATATTCGTTCCAGCAAAATATAAAAATGACACCTTCGATTTTTATCAAAACCCTGCGTTATAATATAACACTATATACATCGTGTGTTTATGCAATTTTCAATTTCTCTCGACAAATTTTAAGAAAGTGGTACTTAATAAAATTCTATTTTCATTGATAATAGCATTTGTAGATCCATAATAAATAAAAATCGTACTAAATCCAGTTGAATTTAATACTCCAGTATTTTTTGACAATTTTTATGAGCCCTAATTATATTAAATAGTGTACTGAATTATATAAATATAATATATTTATAGAATATACAATATTTCCAGTATATTGTATATGCACAAATTATATAAGTGTATAATTCATATTTTAATTTTATTATACTTCATTTAGTCATGCAAAATTATTTGGTATGCAACAATAAATTCCAGTAACAAACGAGAGAATTTTTTAACAGTAACATGATACGAGAACATTTTCATATGAATTTTGATCAAACTCATATTCAGGCTTCAACTTATTCTGTTTAAAATAAACTATTTAGGAGGACCTAGTAATTATTCAAACATTATTTTCCATTGACGTATGCTAATCTTGTTTTACAGTATTTAAGAACTATATTTCTTACGGAATTTGTAGAAAGTAGAAGTCGCGAGACTTTTGAGTATACATACAAAAGACTGTTGAATATTCAATACACGACGTCGGCCAATAAAACAATTGTTCATCGTTTGAAAATTTTAATTAAATTTTTCTGTGCGCTACACAGTGAAAGATCTTTTTAATGCTCGTTTCAATTTCACGAAACAAAATTGCACAATAAATTTTTAAACTAAAGAAAACTTGAACACACTCTCCCCGCTTAAACGTTGAAAAACAATTTTGATTTTTACGGTTCACAAAATTATTGGAACAATTGTTGAATCACTTGTACCGTTGTTCGGTGTATGTACAATACAACTTTTCATTATTTTCAAACTCCAAGTTATCGACACAAAGTATCCGGAAACTTCTATTGTAGGTGAATCGATTCACAGTAGTATCACTAAATGATTACGGTAGCACAAGTAATACAGAATAGTTTTGGAGAACAATTAAGCAAGTAGTTTCGTAAATGTAACTTCAAATCAAAATCAATTCCGTTGCTTTGGCGATGCATAACATACGAACGGATTCCGAATCTCTTATCAATTAGCTTAATATTACACATAATGTCGGACACGAGGAAATGTACTGTTTCATATCTTTGCAATTATTCGGAACGTGCAGAATTATTCAAAATAATGTCTCGTAAAGTATGTAGAACGTAAAAGGATTACTACATTTTTATTAAAAAAATAAAAAACCAGTTTAATAAGCACACGTTTCGTCAAACAGAAGAAAGTATACTCTTATAGTCTATAGAATTTAATTATCAAACACCTTCGAAATTTAAAAGAACATATAATGTCTTATAAATTTAATGAAATACAGTAAAATTGAAGAAATGTTGTTATTACACACATAGTCACTTGTAAGAATATTTATTGTATCATTTTATTTTATTTGCTCTGGGTAAATACGCAGTTTCGCATGTTTCTGTTTTAATTTACTGTTACGATTGTTAAACGGGCGGCAGATGAGAAAATCCGACGTGAACAGCAGCCAGAGAATATCGAAGCGCGCGCGACGGGTTCTGGTCGCCAACTGATTCCAGGAGTCCTGGACCAGGACCAGTTCGTGGGGGTTCGCCTTTCTGGCCTGGCCAATCGTCAGCTAGCTATCTATCTTCCCTTCTTGTAGCGTCCTCGTGTTTACCTAATGTCGAGCTTACTACCGACACCATAATTGTTTCCTCGGATCCTTCCCTGATACAGAACAAAGTAACCACAAATTACCATCACTTTTCCGCACCGGGGAGCGTATAGTCATGTAATTACAATAAAGACCGCAATGTCCCGTTTACACTTTTAAATTGTCTTCAAGTGATTAAAATCTGCTTCTAGTTCAGAACAGTACTGCAATTCGTTAATAAAATTACATGTGCACAGTGTAACGAAAGTATTCGAACGTTCTTTAACACACAATAACTTTTTTACAATTGTACCAAACGACCTGATTTTTATAATCAATTAGAAGCATTGGTTTACGAAACTAGCTGGTTATTGTTGCTCGCTCGCTTCGCGAGCTCGCGGATGGGGTTGTTGTTGCTCGCTCGCTTCGCGAGCTCGCGGGTAGGACTGCTCTTGCGAGAGGGTTAGTGGTACGCATTGCTAGTGAGGCATACAGCTATTAATGGTTTTTTTTTTATTTTCTGTGTGACTCTCCACGAGCCACACAAAGAACTTCCCGATTCGTTAGTTGTAAGCGGTAACATTAGCATTAACTGCATAATTTAAAAAAAAATGAAATATATATAATTACGTTTGTTTATTTGGTGGAAAATTTCCATCCTCTCTTATAAATTGCATTGTTGAATGAACTTCTTTCGAAAAAAACTAAAAAATCTAAAAAACTGCTTGACCAATATGGACCAAAATCTAATCAGCTCTAAGTTACGACGAGGCACATCCATTGCATCATTCATCATTCTGATCGCATTGTTACTTTTTCAGAAAATTTAACGAAAATTTGACACACACACACGCGCGCGCGCGCGCACGCACACACACACACACACATACCGACATTTTGATAAAAATAGTCTAAAATGAATCCAATGACCATGAAACGTGAAGATCTGTTAAAAATTCGATTTTCGATTTTCGGGGTAAAAAAACATTAATAGCTGTATGCCCCACTAGCAATGCGTACCACTAACCCTCTCGAAAGAGCAGTCCTACCCGCGAGCTCGCGAAGCGGGCGAGCAACAATAACCAGCTAGTTTGATTATTGTAAGCGGTAACATTAGCATTAGTTGCATAATTGAAAAAAAAATTTTTTTTTAATAAAAAAAAAATTTTTTTTAACCCTTTGAACTCGAGGCCGTTTTCGCTTGCGCGAACCAGCAAGTCGAGACGATTTCGGCCAAATTAGGTGAACATTTTACAGGTACATCAAAAATATTTAATTTTAAAAAAATTAAAAAAAAAAATTTCACCAGTTTATTCATTTATATGTCGAAAACAACAAATTTTGATAAATATTACACTCTGTAATTAGTTTTGGTGTGATACTTAGTAAAACAATAGCCAAGATGCATCCTTGCCACTTCACATCGGCCGGGCGCCGTATCGGCACCGCTCGAGTTGCTACTTAACATCGGCCGGACGCCGTATCTGCGCCGCTCGTGTTCAAAGGGTTAAATTTAAAAAAATTTTTTTTACATAAAAATGAAATATATATAATTACGTTTGTTTATTCGGTGGAAAATTTCCATCCTCTCGTATAAATTGCATTCTTGAATGAACTTCTTTCGAAAAAAACTAAAAAACCTAAAAAATCTAAAAAACTACTTGACCGATATGGACCAAAATCTAATCAGCTCTAAGTTACGACGGGGCGCATCGATTGCGTCATTCATCATTCTGATCGCATTGTTACTTTTTCAGAAAACGTTAACGAAAAATTTGATAACATAAAAACGGCCATACGCACACACACACACACACACACACACACACACACACACACACATACTAACAATTTGATAAAAATAGTCTAAAATGACTTCAATAACCATGAAACGTGAAGATCTGCTAAAAAATCGATTTTCGATTTTCGGGGTAATTACAGTAACTTCCCTATGAATCGGGAAGTTAATTATATGCAAAAAGATTTATAAAATCATAATTTACGTGGTTGCACACAACAATAAAAGAGGAATTTTCTCAAACTAATTTATTTACGCCCTTAAATAAAATTAAAAATATATGTTTTGTAGATCTATAGTAGTTACACTGATGCTGAAAATTTCATCGAAATCGATTGACATACACAATCCTACATCTCTCGATGCGTGTCGTTTTTTCTTACGTCAACCGATTTCGATGAAATTTTCAACATCAATGTAACTACTATAGATCTACAAAACATATATTATAAATTATCATATACATATACAATTATAAAAATGTTATTTCGTTTTACAGGGCGTTCGAATACTTTCGTTATCCACTGTAAATTAGTGACGTCCTCAAATGATGACGATATTTTATGTAAATAAATCTACTTCCCATTAAATCAATTCTTAAAGGTGAACTCGTGGTTTGGAATGCTTTCTTTTTACTATAATAACTTTCACCAACCTTTTTCATAAGAACTGTATATTGTATTCTGTGCATTTGGATCTTCCACACGTATTTCTGAGAATTTGGATAAATCATTTTTTAAATACAAAAACAATAAAAAGTCATGAGTTATATATTTATGTATTTAAAAATCATAAATTTCATAAATTAACTGTTATTTGTCCAACACTAAAATTTTCCAAATTGACTGTGATACACACAGTGACTCCCATTAATATTCGGACGCTATAAAAAAACGATAACTGATTTAACATTGAACTATACGACTTGAATTTTTGTTGGGAAGCTGGAACAAATAGTTTGCTACAGAATGTGGAAAAACATTTTTCAAAAATTGCAATTGATCGGAGTTGTAGAAAAAATACTAAAAGTTGCATTTTACAACTTTTTTATGTGGGCCTATATTGAAAATTTAAAAAATGCGTTTCGTAGATCTGTGTCAACTATATGCACTGCAAAAGTTTGATCGAAATCGGTTGATGCGAGAAAAAACGACAGGCATTGAAACATGTGAGAATCTATAGATTTACTGCAGTTATAGCCCGAAAATCATGAAAATCTGAAATTTTTACCATCGTTAAACGTTTGTAGCTCATTGCAACGTCGAACAATATTGACGAAATTTTCAGAATATGTTTAATTGACACAGATCTACAAAACGTATTTTAAACATTTTCAATATAGGCCCATATAAAAAAGTTGTAAAATGCAACTTTTAGTATTTTTTCTACAACTCCGATCAATTGCAATTTATGAAAAAATGTTTTTCCACATCATATAGCAAACTATTTGCTCTAGCTTCCCCAAAAAATTCAAGTCGTATAGTTCAAAGTTTAACACGTTATGGTTTTTTTGGAGCGTCCGAATATTAATGGGAGTCACTGTATGTACTAACTTAATTTATTTTCAAACATAAATGTGTTTATCCAGATAAACATTTTTCAACTATACTTTCCGAAATTGCTGAGGTCATAACATTTACAAGCAATCTTTAAATTTTAGTGAGAAAATGTTATTTGAAATAAATCAAATAAATGAAATAAATGTTATTTGAAATACATTTAGTCACTAAAAGGTTATTAACTTCCCGATTCATAGGGAAGTTACTGTAATTACCCCGAAAATCGAAAATCGATTTTTTAGCAGATCTTCACGTTTCATGGTCATTGGAGTCATTTTAGACTATTTTTATCAAAATGTTTGCGTGTGTGTGTATGTGTATGCGTATGTCCGTTTGTATGGTATCAAATTTGTCGTTAACGTTTTCTGAAAAAGTAACAACGCGATCGAAATAATGAATGATGCAATCGATGTGCCCCGCTGTAACTTAGAGCTGATTAGATTTTGGTCTATATTGGTGAAGTAGTTTTTTAGTCTTTTTAATTTTTTTCGAAAGAAGTTGATTCAACAATGCAATTTATACGAGAGGACGGAAATTTTCCACCGAAGTAACAAACGTAATAATTATATAAGTGACTCCCGCTAATTTGGTGATGGAAGAGTTAGAAAATATCTCAATTTCAAAATTACCATTTGATCTGATTTTCTACAAACGTTATGTGGATGACATTGTAACTTGTGTTAAACCAGATCAAATTGATATTTTACTTAACACTTTCAATAGTTTTCATGACAGACTACAGTTTACATATGAACTTGAAGTTAATTCATGCCTAAACTTCCTTGATATCGGTATTATAAAAACAGATTCAAATTTAAAAACCAACTGTTTTCACAAAAGCACATGGTCTGGTAGATATGTAAACTTTTATTCAGCCCACCCTTTACAACATAAAGTGGGTCTTGTTAAAGGCTTAGTAGATCGTGAAATTTCGTTAGCAAATCCAGAATTTAGAGCAGATAATTTATCTTTAATAAAACAAGTATTAAAACATAATAACTTCCCCAAATCTTTTGTTTCCAACATTATAAAAGAAAGGATTTTTCAAATTTTTCATCCTTGTTTAGTCGCTCAACTAAAACAAGATAAAATAATTTCTACAGGTCCTATCAATTATAAAAATACAGTTTTAATTCCATTTATTAATAATATCTCTTATGATATTAAAAGAATTTTTAGAAAAGTGGGTATACATACCATTTTTAACATACCATCATATTTAAAGAAATGGTTCCCACCTATTAAAGATAATGTACCCATTGCCAAAAGTTCTAATATAGTTTATGAAATACCTTGCAAAGGTTGTAATTCAACATATGTATATCGGTCAGACATCTAGGCACTTAGATACACGTTTAACAGAACAAAAACGGAACATTTTTCTTCCTATAACACAACATACTGCTTTAACTAAACATTCAATAGAGTTCGATCACTGTTTTGACTTTGATAACACAAAAATTATTGATAGAAAATCTAATTTTCAACGTAGATTATTATTGGAAACTATCCATATGATTAAACAACAAAGTGTAAACCTTAGGTATGAAATACCTAAGATCCATGACCATGACTATTATGTGACATTACTGAACCAGTAATGTTCACTTATGAGGATATATCCAATAATTAATAATAATTTTTTCTTTTTACTTTTTTCCTTTCATTTATAATCCATAAATTCACATTTATGTTATTCCGCAAAACATGTTATATAACTTTTCTTTTATTTAATTATTTAACTCTAAAATAGGTAGATTATTATAAAAAAAATTTTTGAACAAAATAATATTTTTAGTTTGTTTAAACAAATTGATATAATTTCACAATTTCACTATATAATATAAAGACAATAGTTCACATATTAATTCAAATGTGTTTCGGTTAAACTGGTTTCAAATTTTGCCGCTATAAAATATAAACACCACCATCTATCGATTTCGATCTACCAATCGTATCAAGTTACAAATATATATGTCATAGCCTTTATACCGTTGAAGCAGCACATGCTTCAGTTACATATCTACCACCATGGGTTAAACCACGTTTCATATGTAACTCACTAATTTTCGTTTTTTAAAATGTTTATGTCTATTTTGCATACAACAAGTACGTATATTTAATTTTATTTTTGGTTTTTCTACATAGAAGATTTATTATGTTTTCTTTTCTAATCATTTTTATAATTTTTCAGACGCAAAAGTGTCTCTTTGAAAAAGATCCACATCGAGATCGAAACGTTAGAAACATGCTTAAATAATTGCACATTTGTTGTTATTCTAAAAATGATCGAACCTAGCGCCGATATCACTCAATTTAATATATTATTAATTTTTCGATCGAGAAGAATTTAACCTTTACTCCCACTAATATTCGGACACTCTTAAAAAGACGATAACTGTTTTAATATTGTACTATACGATTTGAACATATTTTTAGAAGCTAGAGCAATTAGTTTGCTACAGGACGCGAAAAAAGAATTTTGTCAAAAATTGCAATTCATCGTAATTATAAAAAAATACCGAAAGTTGCATTTTACAACTTTTTTATGTGGACCTACGTCGAAAATTTAAAAAATACGTTTTATAGACCTGTGTCAATTAAACATATTCTGAAAATTTCGTCAAACTCGGTCGACGTTGCAATGAGCTACAAACGTTTAAATATGTTAAAAATTGCAGATTTTCACGATTTTCGACCTATAACTCTAGATTCTTACATCTTTCAATGCCTGTCGTTTTTTTCGCATCAACCGATTTCAATGAAACTTTACCAGTGCATATAATTGACATAGATCTACAAAACGTATTTTTTAAATTTTCAATATAGGTCCACATAAAAAAGTTGTAAAATGCAACTTTTAGTATTTTTTTTATAATTCAGAGGAATTGCGATTTTTCACAAAATCTTTTTTCGCATCCTGTGGCAAACTAATTGCACTAGCTTGCCAAAAAAATTCAAATCGTATAGTATAATATTTAAAAAGTTATCGTCTTTGTAAGAGTGTTCGAATATTAGTGGGAGTCACTGTATATTTTATTTTTAAATTATGCAACTAATGCTAATGGAACCGCTTACAATAATCGCAAATTATCCGAATGCAAGAGTGAGTTACTCATCTCTAATGTCGAGAATACATTTTCAAAGAATATC
The DNA here is from genome assembly GCA_963971365.1 of Lasioglossum villosulum. Lineage (NCBI taxonomy): Eukaryota > Metazoa > Arthropoda > Insecta > Hymenoptera > Halictidae > Lasioglossum > Lasioglossum villosulum. Next base: position 22,320,563 of record OZ020500.1, read on the forward strand.
GATGGAAGTACAAAAAAAATTTATATTACAATCTTTGAAAAAACAATTAGTTGAAAACGAATTATTAACTGAGATTAAATTGAAAATTAATATACAATATATGATAATTAATAACATTGATGTTGAAGACGGGCTGGTTAATGGAGCGCGCGGAATATTAAAATTTATTACTTTTCAAGAAAATACTAAAATACCGTCTATATTGTGGTCAGATTTTAAATTGCCCAAAGTGGGAATGAAAATAAGCGAGGAAAGTAACCAAGCGAGCAACGAGCATACGATGTTGGTTTCACGCGATGCCATATAACACAAATTTTGATAAGTAGAAAACTATTGAAAATCCGTGAGAACGTATAATCTTCTTAAAACATACACTAAATAATGATAATAATATACTGCAACTAACGAATCGGGAAGTTCTTTGTGTGACTCTTGGAGAGTCACATACCAAATAACATACGTACGACTAACCCTCTCGCGAGCTACGACAACCGTCTAGTTTGTAAATGGTATATTGTAATGTCTCAGCTATTTCGGAAAGTATCGTTAAAAAATATTGATCTGGATAAACACATAAATTATAGTTGAAAATGAAATAAATTAGTATCAGTTACAGTCGATTTGGAAAGTTTGTATCCTTGAAAAAATTGAATCAGTTTTAATATACCGAAATATATAATCCATGAATTTAGTCTTACTATCATGTATTATCACTTACCGTTTTTCCGCTCTTCTTAATTTATCTCTTGCAATCTGATTGACATAATACTAATAAGACTATTATAACGAAAATCGAAATAATTTACTTTGCGAATTATTATATCGATAATAGAAGCTGAAGCTTTTACATAAAATATAAAAGTAATTTAATCACTAATAATTTGTATTTTAACATGGGAACAACAGCTTACAAAGTCCTCCATTTGGAATTATTACGTCCAACTGAAAGATAAAGTAAACTTCTTGGGAGCACATTTTGTAATCATCGTCGACATTTTGCCTTGGGAAAACGTATAATTCTCTTCTAACGACAAATACCTTTTATAATTCCACTAACGAAGGTTTCGACTACTTCGTCGTTATATAAACGGTACCTTTCAGAGCGGCTCAAAGAGTTTGAACATTTCTTATCAAGAAATAAGCTGCTTTTCCAGGATAACAATGTGGGAAACTGACTGCAGCTAGTTATGTACACAGTTTTTATTTACGAGACTTATTTATTAAGAGACGATACGATACACTAATTTACACATATTTCATCACGATGACCACTATTCTATAACGACTATGGACTACCACTTTAACAACGACTATCTCGACTGTATTATACTTTGACTCGACTTTTCGACTGTGTCGCTCGCCGCTCGCATGCCCTGTTTTATACTGTGTGCCTTCTTTTTTGTTCGCCCGGGCCAACGGTCGCTTGCCCTAGGCGCGCATCGCCCTCGCGTTTTCCCCGCGATCGGCAAAACGCCCGACTAGAATTTCAGTTCGGCATGCCCAACACGAATGTGGGTTTTTTGTTTGTTTTTTGGCTGCGGGAAAATGCTGTTTACGCACATCCTCTCCTCAGATGACGTCTGGAGAGGGTAGTGAGGGACTCGGTCCCCCTGAGATGGAATGTGGGGGAAACGGGGCTACAAGAATGAACTATCTCGTACCCCTGCCCATACCCTCTAAAACCCCACAGCCTAAGGCCCTTGGATCCTTCGCCTCATATGTGTTCGCGGCTAACGAGTATTGCGCGACCTACTTCTCGCATTACAGCGCAACCTCTACCGCAAATTAACACCACTCCTGTTCTTAGCTAAGAACACGAATGTGGGCCTAATTGCGGAAAGAATACTGTATGAGTAAGTTGGTCATTCCTAACAGTTACCATATGTGGCCCAAATTTGGGATGGACGAGCGCACGCCTAAGTTAGGCATTCCTAACAGTTGCCATACATGATCCAAATGGGGATGACCGAGCGCACGCCTAAGTTGGATATTCCTAACCACCTTCAAAACTGTAACTGCCATTTCGTTTTTTAGAGAAGCATCACAGGGAAGTCAAGAACACTCAGTTGAGTTCCTGCAGTAGAACCATGACACTGCTCAGTTCTTCGCATAGTCTGACTAGCTTTCGATCAGTTTCACGCCCTCAGCATTGTGCCTTTCTGGTCCCGCCATCGGGACACGGCAAGTTAACGAAACGCGATTCCTCAAGAACGACAATACTCGCAAGCGATCTGTTCCGTCGCGCAGGAACAAAATACGAGGGTTTCCTTTGGAGAGCATTTATGGTGCGTTCGTGACTAAGAATTTTCTTTGAGAATTAAGCAAACAAGAGTCATTCGGCGACCAGTCGTGGCATCTGCTTAATGTTTAGCTTTTTATATACCTCTTTTTAGACAGCGTGCCACCGATTCAGGGATCGCCCACTCCTCCTTCCAAGGACCTCATTCAGTGCTACAGGAAGGAGGTCTTAACAGTCAAAAGTGTACTGATTGGAAAATGCAACTTTCTGCAGGAACGAATCAGTGCATCTTATTTCCTGCTCGAGAAGCCTGACGAACATCGCGTTGAGACCGCGTTCATCAGTTTAGTCTCGTCAGTCAGTCGCGTCATTTAAACTCGATTTACGGCAGTTCGTTGTCCAGAGTTCGCCGCGAGACGTTGAAGCGTGCTGACGTGTTTATCGTCTTGTCCTGATTCTTGTGTTTACTCCTGTAAGTTCTACGCTGTGTAGTTTTGTGTTCATCAGTGTTCAGAAGAGCCGTTCGGCTCTTCATTTTCTGTTTTGTGTTTGGCTAGTGTCTCTGACTACAGGGGCACTCGCTCTCTAAAAAACCTACATCGTTATTCTACAAAAACCATGAATCCTTCATCTACAAATCTCTCCTCCACGATGTCGTACGCCAAGGTAGCCCAACAGACAGTGTTTCCAATCAAGGAGCAAGCCATTGTGCTGGACGCGGTGGATGGAATTTCAGTTCAAGAATACGCATATGCAATTGCTAAAATTATCACCCCAAAGAATATAAGATTCATTTCAAGAATATCACAGGGTAGAGCGTGTCTCTACCTGAACAGTAAGGAAACTGCGGATAGACTCATCGAGTCTCACACAAAGGTCAACATTGAAGATCATGTTTTGGAGATTCGCCCTCTACTGACAAAAGCCAAACGAATTATACTTTCAAACGTTTGTCCAATAATTCCTCACCAAGTTCTGATGGATCTCTTAAAGGATCTCAACATTCGTCTATGTTCTCATATGTCTTTTATTAGGGCCGGTATGGGCGACAACAGTTTCACTCACATCATGAGTTTCAGAAGACAAGTTTACATACATCCGGAAGATGTTTCGAATCTACCGGAATCTCTTCAGTTAAACTTTGACGGCACAAACTACTGGATTTATTTGTCTACTGAAAAGCTCACATGTTTTCTCTGCAAGGAGGAAGGACATCTCGCCAAATTTTGTAAAAACATTGAATCCTCTACAAATTTGCTTAATGTACCATCTGCTGCCGGTAAAGAAGACAACACTACTTTGATTCCACCTAGCAGAAACACTAAGGTTCGTCCTTCTTCATCTGAGGAGAAGGATCCCACTGCTCCATCTTTCACTACACTCACACCACCTCCTCCACCCGTCAAGCGTCCGCTTTCAAGCACTTCATCTACTAGCCACGTTGCTAGTTGTGTTCATGATGATGCTCAATCCAGTAAACTCTCTCCAAAAATCAAAAAGACCTCAAAAAAAATGAAAAGGTCAGAAGTTTCTCCTGTAGAATTAGCTCTTCAATTAGAACCAGCTAAAGATCTATTTTTGGATAATGCACACAAATACCCGATCAGTTTCGACAACTTAATTGAGTTCCTCCAACTCTCTTATGATAATCAAAAGATATTGGATACTGCTTCAAAATTCTCCAGTGATATTCCTGCTTTTGCATCCATGTTATCTGACATAAAAGATTCATTATCCGTTCGCAGTTTGAAAAATCGAATCTCCAGGATCACCAAAAACTTAATTCTTAACTCAAATTTTGATCTAGACGAAAGTTCCAGCACGGATTCCTCCCTTAAAGAATCTTAAGAAGTTTAACACTCTTTTTATTTTGTACCCTCCTCATTCTAATGGATAATAGAGTACTTAACATATTATTCTGGAACGCTAGAAGCATTAAAAGAAGAGAACATGAATTACGAACTAAACTAAATAATATCGACATTTTAGTGTGTGTTGAATCTTGGTTGTCTCTTACAGACAATATATGTTTTCCTGGTTTCTCTATAATAAGGAAGGACAGAACCTATTCAAGAGGTGGTGGAATCCTTATTGCTATTCGCAAAGGTCTAATCTTCTCGGAAATAAATAATGTTAAAATTCCCAACAGATCAGTTGAAATCTGTGGAATTTCTTTTCCGGATCTTATGGTCCCGTTAGATTTAATCGTTTGTTACAGAACTCCCGGTCTCACCTTGACACAGGCACAATGGAATTCCATTGTCAGCAATGCGACTTCTAATAATAATTGTATTTTAGTTGGTGACTTTAACTCACACAACATAAATTGGAATTGTTCTAGTTCTGATAGTAACGGTGCAAGATTAAACACCGCTGCTGAATTCTATAATTTATTTCTACATAATGACAATACTTATACTCATATTGACTTCTATAGGTCCCATAAATCCAATCTAGATTTAGTTTTTTCTTCAGTCAATCTCTCCGATAAGATTGATGTCACAATCTGCGATGAGACCTGGGGGTCTGACCATTATCCTGTTTATATCAGTGTTAATGTTGGCCAAAAATTCCATTATAAAAAACGTTCTTTTAAAATCAAATCGATTCGTACAGATTGGGAGAAATTTAGTGAATCTCTTGAGAATTCGTTTTTTCAGTTTAATACTTCTGTTTTTGCTTCAATGTCAGCCTGTTCCAAATACGAACTTTTTGTTAAAACCTTGACTGATGCAGTTAAAAGTTGCACTCCTGCTAGGGTGAGTGTTCACCGCCAGAGAAGGGGTAATCCTGCGCCCTGGTGGGACGCAGAATGTAGTAAGATTATTAGACTCAGAAGAGCATCCTACAAAAAGTGGGAGCATACGCTCAATATGGTTGATCTGATTGAACATAAAAGAATGTGTGCTCTTGCGATTAAAACTTTTAAAAACAAAAAGAGAGAATGTTTCAGAAGATTTGCTGAAAGTATTAACTTCCATACAGATCCTACCTACGTTTGGAACAAGTGTAAGATCTTACAAAATAAATGGGTCAAGATAACTCCTCATATCTCAATGGACAGTCCTGATAATGTTACAAAAATTAATACTGCTCTTGATAAAATTAGCCCTGCATGGGCTCAGACTGATCCTTACTGGGTTCCCAATTGTCAGACTAACTTGTTTTTTGACTCTCAATTTACTTCTACTGAGTTTAATTCTGCTCTGGCCCAAAAAAGAATATCTTCTGCTCCTGGGATGGATGGCATTGACTTTGAGATCATAAAAAAACTTCCAGATAATTATAAAGTTCTTCTGCTTGATATTTTCAACGAAATGTTTATGTCTAATGACTTTCCATCCTCCTGGAAGTGGTCATTTATTCATTTTATTGGTAAATCTGACGGTGCGAGTCTTCGCCCGATCTCTCTCACCTCTTGTTTATGTAAACTTTTTGAGACATTGATAAAAAATAGAATTCAGTGGTGGATTGAAAGTAACAACCTACTCCCTCTTGGACAGCAAGGTTTCAGATGTGGTAAATCCTGTATAGACAATTTAGCTGATTTATCTTTCAGGATAGGACAGGCTTTTTCCGAGAGGAAAGAGGTCTTAGCAGCGTTCCTAGACGTTCAAGGAGCGTTTGACAATGTGTGCATTGATATCCTGCTTTCCAAGCTTGCAAATATTGGTTGCTCTCTTAATATTGTAAGATTTATAAAGTTCCTAACTCATGAGAGATTCGTTTTCACCGCCATTTCTGAAGATAATTGCAGGGCTGTTTACAAGGGCGTCCCTCAAGGCGGCGTTCTCAGCCCTCTCTTATATATCATTTACGTTTCCAATATCTTCGATAATGTGATGTCCTCGGTCACTATATCTCAATTTGCAGATGATATTGCCGTTTTTCATGAATTTATATCCACAAGCAGTGGCATAAATATTATACAAAATACTATTAAAGATATAAAATTGAATCTTTCAGTACTTGGTCTGGACTTAGCTCCCAGTAAAACTGTCCTTTTGCACTTCAATAATAAGAAAATTCTTCCTGGTTCGGTAGAAATTAATATTGATGACGTGATTATAAAATCCAGTCCATCTGCTCGTTTTCTAGGTATTACATTCGACTTTAATATGTCCTATACTTCTCATATTCAAAGGGTAATTAAGAGATGTACCAATTCCCTTAATTTGATTAAATTTATTCGTGGCACCTGGTGGGGATCTGATCCTGCCACCCTAATTACTCTTTATAAAAGCTTTATTCGCTCCATTCTTGACTACGGCATCTTCATTTATTTTCCAAAGAGCCCAAACGTGTGTGACAAGCTTGAAAAGCTTCAATTCTCTGCCATTAGGTTGGCTTTAGGTTATCGCAGAAGTACTCCTACTAACATACTATTGGCTGAATCTGGGTTGGTCTTTCTGAAAGATAGAGCTACCTATTTATGTCAAAGTTTTCTTGCCAAAGTTGCATCTAACAAAAGCTCCTTTTGTCTCCAAGCCATGCATAGTTATTGCGATGTAGTCAGGGCTAAAAATATAAATGTTAGTTCTAATTGTATTTTACTATCCAATGCTTTATCCTTTTCTGAATCACTTAACATAATAGACTCAAACACTCATTTCAATGTCTTTTGCCACGACTTTTCAACTATATTTACTTCGGTTCCCGTTAATTATCAATTTGGTATAGATCTCAAAGGTTCTTGTGACCCCTCCCAGAAAGTTAGCAATCTTCTAAAAGATTATTCTGCTTATTCCATTGATACGGATGGCAGTAAGGTTTCAAACGCTGGCTGTGTGGGTGGTTCTGTCTTTTGTCCAGATCTTAATGTTTGCATCAACTTTAGTATTAATAAAAATGCGTCAGTTTTTACTGCAGAATGCGCTGCTTTAAGCAGAGCACTAGATATTGTTCTTGAAAATGAACCGCACAATTACTGCATTTTCTCGGATTCCATGAGTGCTCTTCAAAGTCTTGAATCTGTAAGAGTTGTCGCAAGGGCCAATTCATATATTCTGGACATCAAGAGAAAGTACAATCAATTTAATGGGATTAATAAAAATAAATACTTTATAAAATTCATTTGGGTTCCGGGCCATTCTGGTGTCTGGGGTAATGAGGTAGCTGACAGTCTGGCCAAAAGTGCCACTACTTTCCTTTCTACAAACATATTGAGAGTTCCCTATACTGATCTGTACGAATCTTTTATGAAAAACATGTTCATCAATACTTCATTGTTAATTAGAAAACAAGGGTTGTATAAAGGCAAATATTATTTTGCGCATTACTTTAAGAATAATCGTATTCCTTGGTTCAAAGGCAAAAATTTATCTCGTCAATTCACAGTTTCCATAAATCGATGCAGAGCGAATCATTATCATTTAGCTAGCTCTCTTGCCCGTATTGACATCATTGACAATCCTAAGTGTGTGTGTAACTCTGAGAGTGAAACTCTCAACCATGTTATTTGGCAGTGTGAATTATACAATACCCAAAGATCTTTACTTTTAGAAAAGCTCCATAAACTGGGATTTCAATTGCCCTTAGATGTCTCTATGTTCCTGTCTGGCCCTAATATTGAGGCTTGCCACCATATTGTGTCCTTTTTAAATAGCTGTAATTTGCGTGTGTAGGTGTCATCCAAAAGGGAAAAAATAATGTTAATTTGTTCACCTATATGTTTATATTGTAAATACCTCTTGATATGTATATAATATTTTGTTTGTATATCATTACCTAACGTTGTAATAAATCTTGTTTAAGATTTAATAATAAAAAAAAAAAAAAAAAAAAAGTTCGTTGTCCAGCGATCAGGACACGCGTCAAACGGGATCGCATCTTAATCAGATCCGCGAGCGTCATACATTGTCGCGATTCGACACGAATTATAGAATCATTCAAATCTGCGCGCGTATAAGGTGGGACCTGCTAGATCAGCCTTACTGATGAGTCCACTAGCAGGTCCGGGACGAAACGCTTTATTTAACGTAGTTTATTGTCATGCGAACCGATTATTGTTTTTTGCGTCTTCATATCATTCTATCTCTTGAACTACTGGCCCAATACTAGTTTGGCGGGCACAGATCCGGAATACGTCGCGCACAGCACACAGCGACTAAATACGATCAGTAAACCGGCTACCTGAAATTAATTTGGCGGGTTGTTAATACAGCGACCTTTGCGAGTTGACACGTCTGTCACGGGAATTTATTTATGACACAAACAAAATGAAATGGTTAACACCAAACTACCGGTACCGCGTATATTCACTAAATATAGGAAGAGCCGCAGCGATTTTACTATACGGAACTAGCAGAGTAGCCGGGATTTTAAACGTATCGCGTACCGTACAAGGAGGATACGGAGTTGGGAAGTGTCAAACGACGTATCTATTTGATTACAAACCCAAGACTGACTTTTTATTGGTGCTGTGTCTTTTATACATATTTCTTATCGAGGTGTTGTTACCGGGCGGCCTCTGAACAGAGGGGTGTCGAATGTTTCAGATGGTGATAAGTCGCGTGTTGTCTGTCGCGGTGTCGTATGCGGACTCTGTCTACTGGGTGGTCGATAATATACGCTTCACACGTCCGCGGTCTAGTACGACTCATAAGCTTCACAGATTGGGATAATTATCCACGCGCCGTTTACGAGTTTATAGACTGAACAGTGAATTAACATAAATTGTATTCTACTACGATGTCGGATGATATGCGAAATTTAAACACTCGTGAACTTACGCGTCTCACGAGGAGAGGTTGCGGTCGACGGGAAACGGAGTTTTCTGAAACTTGCAGTATTTGAAGATGACGTATTCAAATGTAATTTAGCATAGCAGTAGCGCGCACTTCTCAAGATTTTCCAAGAAACTTGCATTTGGAAAACTGTTTCGCGGTCATAAAGAGATCGCATTTACGTATGAACAACAACCAGAGTGGCCAAGGACGCAGCGTGAAATACTGGCAGTCAGTAGGTCGCTGGTTCGAGTTACACGCTGACGACATTTTTGTATTTTTATTGTTTAAATTTTAATCCTAGAATTTATGTCATCTGCCAATAAACAGTTCTTTTTTAAATAGAAAATGCATGTTTCTTATTTGTGGGCATTGAAAAAAAAAATGTTTAGTTCATGATCGTAAATTTTGTATATGCAAAAATGATAACGGCGCTACAGGTTCGATCAACAAGAAACAAAGAATTTAGCAATTTTGCAGAATTATAATTTCGACGTTTCGGTTCGGTTTTGAACCATTTTCAAGAAAAGTCCGCGTCTGTGAAAACAACGTAATAAAATTTGTATTAATTAAACCAAAATATTTGAAAATGATGATGCATCAAAAAAGATATATATACATACTTGCTAAATGTGAAAACTGATATAAATTTAAGTAAAAACAAAATTGTACTTCTCAGCAAGAAGGTTTGAACTATACTAGAACGTAACTGTTGTGGCAAAGTCAAGCGAACGGAAAAACATACGAATATCGTGGATCAAACTGACCAATCAGATGTCAAGGATCTAAAACCTATAGATCGATGTTAGGCGCGAATTTTAAATTTTAAAAGAAATAATCATCACAATTTAACCGCTATAATACCAAAAATTGGTACAAAATTAGCAAACATTATATGTGCAACATTAACATAGAAATTGTTAATATGTGTAAGGTATAATCATTAAAATACTCAACGGAAACAATATATTCAATTATTAGAAACGTCATCCTAAGATCATTACTAATTAAGTAATGTAGCGTAAATTTCATTGATCTCAGGTTTTTCGTACCTTATGACACTTTGATGTTTAATCATGTGGACGGTTTCTAATAACAACCTTTGGTGTAAATTATTTTCTTTATCAAGTATTTTAACATGTTCAAAATCAAATGCATGGTCTTGTTGTAATGAATGCTTCTTTTATGTTCATTGATCCTTGTGATCAAATGTTTAGAAGTTTGTCCAATGTATGTTAAATTACAGTCTTTACATTCTTTGTTTCTTGTTGATCGAACCTGTAGCGCCGTTATCATTTTTGCATATTGAAAAAAAAGTCAAGAAAACGTAATGTGGCCCTAGACGTGGGTTTCCTAATGCAGGCCTCATTCGGCTTTCCCAATTAGGCACTCGTTGATATTTCGCGTTACATTTCGCATGCGTGCCTAATGGGGCTGTCCCATTAGGGCCTAGAGCCAAAATAGGTCTCCCAAACTTAACTTCTAGTCGGGACATTATCGTTGTTGTGCGCTGTTTTGGTCGTACGTACAGCTGACTCGCGTGAACTCGCGAAAGTGCTATACGGGGCAATGTCCGCTACAAACAATATCTCCTGGCTCCTGTGTCTAGTGGCTCGCTCTTCTTCCCTAGCTACATGCATCTATCTCACAACAATAATAGAAAGTTTAAAATTGCAAAAGAAAATCATACGCGAATGAGAAGATCTTTCCGTCTGCATTGAATCGGTTTGATTTCATTGAGCATCTATGACCGTACGAATAACTTTTATTAATTATGACAAATGATTTATCACTAGGCAGTGAATCGATATGTAAATTGTTAAATTAATTTATAAAGTCGAAAAATTGTAGTAGATACTTTGTATAATGCAATAGATATCTTCTACTTTAGATAAAAGAGGAAAATTTTCAGTTCTTCTAATGTCTGTTCAGTTTTATATTTGTCCTAGTCAGTTTTGTTATAATATACATAGTATACAGGGTGTCTCAAAATTCCTTCAACATCCGGAAATGGGAGGTTCGTGAGACCATGTGAAGCGACATTTTCTTTTGCAAAAATGACGTCCCTGGTTTTATTAAAGGGTTATAAACGAAAAACACGGATCAATCAGACAGGTCCCGCTTAGCGTGGCATGGCCGTTGACCGAGCCAGAATCAATCTGCAGTAGCCGCGCTCTGATTGGTCAGTGTTTTTCGTTAATAATTCCTAAACGCAAACGCTGATGATATTTTTGAAGAGGATAATTGTTAAGGGATATGATTTTGAGTGGAATAAACCAGTTTAGTGAAATAGGTAATTTTGAAAAAGTAATTTTATTATGAAACAGCTAATAGACAACAGCACTAGGTATATCCTGTCTACATCGACTCTAGCCAGGGGCTGTCGACTCCCATAGCGATGAATATAATTCTAATTCATACCCCTAGGGTATGGTGGCAGCACAGTAGTGCCTCGGTGGTGGGGACATACTATCTTTGCTTTGCGCGTCATTCAGCTATTTGACGCCATCAGACGCCATTTATAACTGTAGCAAACTGTTGGGGAGTCAGACTGTTGCTGAGTTTCCATATTTGCTGCTTATTTATTGATGTAATTCAATGTAATTGTTCAATGTAATTATTATATGTTACATTACCAATTCATTTTCCCTGAAAATAAATTCATAACCATCAATAGCTAGCGAAGAATACGATTACACGTACATATATGCAAGGTTGATCATGTGTGAGTTAGGTGTGCGTGTGATCACACACTGCTTGTATCCCTACTCTTTGGTCTCTACTGTGCTGCCACCATGCCCTAGGGGACTGAACTACAACTAAATTAGTGTCCACTTTTTTATATGGGAGTCGACATCCCCTGACTCTAGCGTCGAACTGAACTCGCGATTCTCGTCTTGTTCGTCGCTTCGGCTGTCGATAGTCTTTTTGATCGTCGATCGTCACTTCGACGTGACGCACACCACCTGTTACATTGTCACAATATTCTAGAGTTTTCGTTACAAAACAGTTTTACTTCAATACTCTCCCTAAAACTCAAGATCTAAGAGAAAAAAATTTACCGCTTCCGCAGCTCATGGGTTTTCCCCAAATCGTTTTGCTTGTAGTAACACCTGCTAACATTCTGGGTTTGAGCTTTATTTCAACACTCTCCCTAAAGCTCAACCTTTAAAACAAAAAGAACTACATCCTTAGTTCTCAATATCGACCCTACTTATAATTCCCAATTTCTTTACTAAACTGCTCATCCGTCTTAACATACTTTACATCAATTTCGCTTTTATTATATAGATTACGTATGAAGTGATATTTTACATCAATATGTTTACTTCTCCGGAAAACTCTGGATGTTTTATTAATTCGATCGCACTCATATTGTCTACCAATAATGTGTAATGTACATTAATTTTGCATTCATAGAACAATTTCTTGAACCAGACAGTTTCTTCAACAGCTGATACTCCGCTAACATACTCAGCTTCTGTTGTAGATAATGATACACATTCTTGTCTCTTACTCTGCCATGAGATGGCCGCATGCGCGTGTTGACACACCATACCCGAAGTTGAATTGCGTGTCTCTTTATCTCCCGCATAATCTGCATCACTATACACCTTAAAATTACCATCTTTCGTATAAAATAATTATAATTCTAAAGTACCTTTGAGGTACCTTAGTATTCGCTTAACACAGTGGTCGGCAAACTTATTAGCCAAAGAGCCAAATATGAACATTACAACAATTTAAAAAAACATTGGGAGCCAAATCTGCTTGTATGGTAAACTTTTATTACACTAAATAAGTAGTTGTGACGGTTAGTGAATACATTCCTTTGACTTTCTCACAGGAATCTCTTCAAGATCGTCTCTGGCAGGAAACGTCCTAGATAACCTTTTCATATCTTAGTTGATCCCTTTTAACGAAGATCGAGCTCTGGCTCGACTTAATGGAAATCGACAAAAACTAGAGTCTGGTCCTAAGCGGCGATTAGATTATGAACAGACCACCCCATTCAGTTTCGGGGTATATAAACCCGTACATTTTTATTCTCGGGGGTAGTACTTCTGTAATCACGAATCGTGTCGCGCCGTGCTGTATTCTCGCAAGTCGATTTCTAGTAAGATCGGGCTAAAGTTCCCCTTCGGATCAATCACTAACCGTATAGATTCCGCTAGTTCGGTATTCAATCTATTAAGGCATTTCATAAAGTCACTTCGAGACCCCCGCATTTTGCCAGTGCGTCAACATCAAGCTAGGTAATATTCTTAATTCTTAATTCGATCACACAAACTCGCGACATATATACAAATGTAAACCATTATGAGTTGAATATATTTGTGTTTTTCCTAATTACTTGTAAACTCTCTAAACCCATAATTATTGTTCCACCAATCCTAATCTAGTAATTGAACGTTCCCACACGATACAATCTTACCGCTCGGATTGTATCAGTTAGATTATACTTGTTACGAGGCTTACTAACAACCCTAGCAATCCCCTATCACCCATCAGATTCATAGACGACATTCCAATCGTCGACATAGGGATTTTCCAACCTAGTGGGTACCCAATTACATATTGGGACCATCCACGAAACCTATATAACCAAACCAATACTAGCGGTTCCCTGACAATCGTATCGGGTTCGCCCGCAGATACTAACGGTTCCCTGACAATCGTATCAGGTGCGTCCGTGCTTTTATCCAACCTCCTAGTGGTTCCCTGACAATCGTATCAGGTACGTCCGCTCACTCTATAACCTCCCAGCAGAGTCCCCCCAATTACACATTGGGTCCACCCATGAAATTTCACTCATACTAGCAGTTCCCCAACAATCGTATCAGGTACGTCTGCGTTTTGACTCCGATCCTAGCGGTTCCCTGACAATCGTATCAGGTACGTCCGCTCTTAACTAACAATTTGAGTCCATATTCCCAGGGTAATAACCCTTCGCCGGCCACTCGTGCTACTCGCGGCCCTGGCTCGTAACATAGTACACTAAATAAAACTAAATTTCATACTTAATAAATATTTATTAATGCGAACAACGTGCTTGCATCTCCTTGGAAAGTTTGAGTAAGTCAGGTTTGTATGTTGTTTTTTTTAAGGGAAATATTATTGCGCCTTCCGTGGATATTTGTGCCAGAGCCGCACTTAAGGAGCCAAAGAGCCACATGCGGCTCTGGAGCCGCACTTTGCCGACCACTGGCTTAAGGGGTTATGGTACCCATGGATCTTACTAGAATATTACTAGGAAAACGAGTGAAAATAGTATTTGCGGGAAACCATTGTTTCTAGTCATACAAGCATGTTACGAGCTGTGTGAGGGCTCATTCTAAAGAGGAAGGTTGATCCCTCTTCGCTCTGGTCATGATTTAACGAGATTATATTTATATTTAATAATATGAGCGTTCAAACTAGGGGAAAAAATCGAGATGACCATACTCAGGTTCCTATGTATTTTTCTAATACAAAACGATTTTTCTGAATTAAATCATGACCAGATTGAGCTATGATGAACCTTCCTCTTTACAATGAGCCCTCACATAGCTCATAACATACTAATATAAGGACAAAAAATGTTTTCCCGTGATTGCATTCAATTGTTCCCCAGATTCCGTTCATGAAGGGCAATGAAGGGCAAGTAGAACTAATTTTAGTTTAGCTACTCAAACGAGATGGCGCTTAGACGGGAGAACTATCAGCGTAGATTCGTAACAACAGAAATATAAAGGGCTTGAAGCCACTCGGATCCATTAATAGCAATAAAGATATTGATAAAAAGAAAAAAACCTGTAGTGATAGCAAAATTGAAGCGTTTGATTGATACAAATGTATGTTCATCACTGTTGCCAAACTGTTTTTCAGCGTGGAGGTTGGTTACACTGATAAATACTCAGATCAGAGGGTCTGGTACCCCCTTAACAAGTAACCAATATCCTTCGCTCGGTTTTTCTAGTGCTCTCGAAGCAATATTTACGGCATAGCTAATATGGGGCCGGCTAAATACCTGAAGATACATAAGGGTATCTACGGCCTCCCTATAGGGTGTTTTACAATTGTTCCCTCCTAAACTACCTGCATCCCAACTTGCCTCTATTGGAATACAGACACCATTTTCCTCCCATAAATTAAATCTCCGTAAGATACTTTCAATATATTTTGCTTGGTGTATAAAAATAGAACCATCCTTTAACCTAATAATTTCTCCGACTAAGAAATTCGTTACTTCTTTCGTGCTAGTTATTTTAAATTCTTTAGCTGATTCAGACAAAGAATTGATCTATTAAGCAATCTTGTGAAGATGATAAAAGCCCATCATCTACATAAACAACTAAATACATTTTTCGGTCACCTTCTTTGTAAATATAAAAACAAGGATCACCTAAACTTTGTTAAAACCCGTACTTTTTCAGAAAACTTGAGAAATGTTTAGCCAACACCTTGGAGCTTGTTTTAACCCATAAAGACTCTTTAATAGTTGACAGACTCGCATTGTCCTATCGTTAAACCCTTCCGGTTGCATCATATAAATATTTTCTTTTATATCTCCATATAAAAATGCCGTTTTTATATCAAATTGTCGGAGATATAGTCCACCATGAGCTGCAATGCTCAACAAAAATCTAACCGTATCAAAACGAGCAACAGGGCAAAATGTCCCTTTATAATCTATCCCTTCCTTTTATGAATAACCTTTAATAACTAATCGCGCTTTGAAACGTATTGCACTATATTCATTAAATTTCTTTACGTAAACCGACCTACTACAAATAGCCTTTTGCTTCTCCGGTTTTCTACGAGTATTCACGTTTTATTTTCATGCAAGCAGTTAATCTCATCCTGCATAGGAATTAATCTCATCCATTTATCTTTCTCATTACAGTTAATTGCATCATTATAATTTTTAGGTAACACTTCTGCCATAAATGTAATCAGGCACCCATAAAAGTCAGTGTGTTTAATACGTCGTCTATCGCGTAGTTCTCTTACGTTTTCTTGCTCAGTACTATTATTTACTATTTCGTGATTATCTTCAACTGAATTACTACCCTCATTATTTCCTTTTGAATTAGTAACAATCGCTTTATTTGAGCATACCTTTTCTAATTTAAATATTACGTCACGACTTTTAATTACATTTCTCAAGCCTGGAACAAAAATACGATAACCTTTGCAGTTCTCAATGTATCCAACAAGAAACACTTTTAACGCCTTCTTATCCTACTTTCGCCTTTTCTCCACAGGTTCGTGAACATAGCACTCAGTCCCAAAAAATTTTTAATGATTGATGTTCGCGACTTTTCCATACCATAACTCGTAAGGAGTTTTATTCGCATCTTTAGACGAAACACAGCGGTGTTCATTGCTTTCGCCCACAAAGCATAGAAATTCCCGATTTAGAGTAAATCATTGATCTTGCTGAATGTACCACAATACAATATATAGGTTTTATCCCTTTACTGTTCAAAAAATCCTTGACCTCTCTATTCTTAAATTCCCTTCCACCGTCTGTGTGAAACACTTTTATATTCTCGTTGTAGCCATCACAAGGAAGAAATCAGGAAATTCTGGAAATACGGATTTATTTTGGAATTAGGATTTTGGTACAGGAAATGCGAAGGGAAGATTTCGTTTAACATATTCAGTATACAATGCGTAATTACGAAAAACAATTCTCTAGAAAATTCACACGTGTACTCTAGCTAGGTTCCGTGGTACGAACGACTAGGAGGTGCTCTGTCCTCTCTCGCATGACAAGGCGTCCAGGTATTATCGCCGTACTCTCCTTGTCGAAGCGAGCGGCCAGGAACACTCTCCCATTCCCTGTCAGCAGGTGTCCAGGTATTTTCGCCGTACTCTCCTGCCGAGCTTGGGGCGGCCAGGAGTTGACCCGTTCTCTCCCGTTCGACAGGCGTCTAGGTATTATCGCCGTACTCTCCATGTTGAATGAGCGACCAGGAACAGACTGCCGTCCTCTCTCGATTCTCCCGACAGGCGTCCAGGTATTATCGCCGTACTCTCCTGTCGGGGCGCTAGTGCTAACCAAGAGCGGCCGTGGTCCTTACCTCGTCCTCTCTCTCGGAATAGCAAATAGACCGAGTCGCTCTACGAACCTTCTATTTATATGCATTCGTTGCTCTCCGCGAACGTGAAAATCAACAACCCGGTTGTTAAACGCGATTCGTCTTTTTGCGCGCTCCCCTTACGTCGCTACTTCACGTCAGTCGTCTACAAACTATATTTCTAGAAGGTTTTAGAATCTTTCGGTCTGACATGATGCTAGAATTTTCTATACATACTACATCGTTAAATTGATTTTCAATCTCGTTACAATATATTTTCAATTTATCAATTACTTCCGATTTATGACGAATAAAATAGATTGTTCTAAATCTCGAAAAATCGGCCTTGAAAATTACAAAATATAATTTTCCACCTATCGACTCTTGTCGCATAGGCTCACACACACACCAGCATGTACACTTTCGTGAGGTTTTAAACACAGCCTTCACACACATCATTCTCATTCAAAACATTTACACTTATTCCCGCGTTTTGCAATAAAAACTTTTCACGTGCGTTTTATTCAGATGACACAAACGCTCATGCCATAATTCAGGGCTCGCAAATTTTTAATCGCGGCGGCCGAGAATCGAAGGCTTCGCCTCCTCGACCCGGCCGCGCGTCTCGCTCTCCGTAGCGATCTTAGATCTGACGCCATTTATAACTGTTGCAAACTGTTGCTGAGTTTTCATATTTGCTGCTTATTTATTGATGTAATTCAATGTAATTGTTCAATGTAATTATTATATGTTACATTACCAATTAATTTTCCCTGAAAATAAATTCATAACCATCAATAGCTAGCGAAGAATACGATTACACGTATATGCAAGGTTGATCATGGGTGAGTTAGGTGTGCGTGTGATCACACACTGCTTGTATCCCTACTCTTTGGTCTCTACTGTGCTGCCACCATGCCCAAGGGGACTGAACTACAAGTAAATTAGTGTCCACTTTTTTATATGGGAGTCGACATCCCCTGGCTCAGAGCCAGTGATGCCAGATTCGTGGGTCTTGGGATTTTTCCCCTCCGCTCGCTCAGCCGGCTCGACCCCCCACTCTAACGCACCGTAGTCGCTACGTTGCTTCTACTGCGCACGCGCTACGCACGAACGTACCTCTACTCTGCCCGTGCGAGTGCCAGTTCGATTGCACGCGCGTTACACCCACCAGCGTACCTCTACTATGTCGATGACGACGGTGCGTCAGAGTGGGGGATCGAGCCGGCTGAGCGAGCGGAGGGGAAATCTTTCTGTACGTCGCGGTTTGACAAAGAAAGATTTGAAATCAGATAGAAAGTTTTTATTTTGCATAAAGATCCGCAGTCTAGTGATAATCGCGTCAGCTGACTCTCCCGATCAAACCGCATTCGAAATTTTGCATACGAGTCCGCAAAGAAGTGAGACATTTTATGTCATTACTTTGCTCCCCCCACCCCCTCCCGCTTTTCTTCCTTTGCTGTCCTATATGATTTGGTCAAGTGTATAGGTCAATTGAGAACATATGTCTTACGTCATACGTCTTACGTCATGTGGAAAGATTTATTTAAAACAAAAGTAACCTATCAAAAATATATTTACAACCGATCCTATCTGCAGAGGTGGAAAATGAGCCGAAATCACAAGAGGCTTGTAGGATCGGTTAAGATCAAAAGGGTGTGAAGCTATGGGTCAATAGTCGCGCCAAAAGAATTAAAATGGAATCATACAGGATGCTTATGATTATTGCTCAACAATTAATAAAGAAATAGAGTTTGAACGTATTAATAATTCGGTAATAATTCGAAGGGGTTTATTAATATTGGAGTAATGAACAAACAAAAGTGAGAAACAAAAGACATGACTGCTATTGTTGTTATACAATTGTTAACAATTATCATTAGAAGTAATACTCAATAGTGGTCGGTGATGACTGAAACGATCAAAAGTTATAAGCAGCAACGTGCCCCCTCTCTCTCTCTCACTCTCTCCCTCGCTCTGACTCTCACTCTCTCTCTGTCTCTCTCTCTGGAGATTCTGGAGCATTCGAAATTTTCGTGACACTTTTTCGTGACACTTTTCGGTAACGCTTTTCGGTAACGCTTTTTGGTAACGCTTTTTTCTGCTATGTGCCAAAGTAAAGACATAAAATGTCAAAATCCCAAGACCCACGAATCTGGCATCACTGCTCAGAGCTGCTTAGACGCGTACCATGACATAGGTACTATTCGTGACGCATCTGTGCGACATTCGTGTCAATAGATTCCCACATTACCATTGAGGTACTATTGCTGTTAAAGAAACAGTAGGTTCGTGGAAGGAGGGGTAGAATAACGGCACAAGCACTTCAAGTTTAATTGCCAACGGCAATAGTCATGTGTCCACTTTATTAAATAACCCAAGTAGAAGGAACCTGTCACCACTTAAAATTAATATAAATGTATATAGAAAATAGAATCCCCTGTAGGAGGGAAACTAGAAGGCCTGAGAAGCGCAGAGACCTTTTAAGCGAAGGTTAGCTCAAGCAAAACTATATTTCGGCAAGCACTTATTAACAGCCCAAGCGAAGCTGCTGTATTACGTGACTCTTTTAGCAAAGATCCAGAAAAGAAACGATAGACGGCCAGAGGAGCGCAATGGCCTATTTAACCGCTCAAGCAAAGCGGGAGTGCGTAAAGTAACATCCAGAGAGCAACTGCCTTTTCGGCAATCAGCTGTGTCCTAAGAATCAGACAGGCGGAGGGAGAGGTGAAGAGGTGCCTTTCCTATAGTAAGTAGATATTATGGTTTTGTCAACCCCGTCACCTCTCTTTCCCCGGACCTACATACTAACACGCGAGCTGTAACGCGCGTAGCTTGCGCGATTCGCAACAATTGCTAATGCGTTTCTGTTGTTCCACTACGTCGCACGATAATTTCGGACAACAGCTGGTGAAAATTAATTAGAAAAATAAATTCGTGAGATAAATTTAAAAAACAGTTATTAATTCTATTGTTCAAATTTTAATACTATCCGGAATATCATGATTTTCGCG
This sequence comes from Lasioglossum villosulum, assembly GCA_963971365.1. Taxonomy (NCBI): domain Eukaryota; kingdom Metazoa; phylum Arthropoda; class Insecta; order Hymenoptera; family Halictidae; genus Lasioglossum; species Lasioglossum villosulum. The sequence continues at coordinate 22,340,607 of OZ020500.1, forward strand.
CACGTTTAAACGCGCTTTGCAAAGTAAGATCTACTGGAAGTTTATATGTGACTATTCGTATCGCACTCGCTTACATTGTAACACATTTTAGACAATCAGCGTCTTCATTCCCTCTTTTATCCGTTAACTGAGAATGTTGTGTGAATAGTCACAAATTGGTTCTTCAAAGGTAAGATCACGTGCGTTTGTAGGAAGTCAAAGTGTAAGTGTGTTTGTTTTCGGACGTATAAATTCGGCCTACAAGGGATACCAATAACAAAAAAGAAACACATTAGCAATACTACCTCAATGGTGATGTGAAAACCTATTGACACGAGTATCGCCTTGATGCGTCACGAATAGCGCCTATGTTATGTGAGACGCGCGGTCTGGTCGAGGAGGCGGAGCCTTTGATTCTCGGCCGCCGCAATTAAAAATTTGCGAGCTCTGCCATGATTGCAATGAACCTGACTTATTTAATTCTAAATTTTTGTTAACCTTTTCAATTAAGTTACATTTTTTCGGCAATACGACTCGCAAATTAATTTTATATAAATTACCACTATCAGTTTCTGTCGCTATAACTATTCCGTCACACGTGAATAAACATTTCCTTCCGCGATTAGTAATAGAGAAATTAACGCCTTATTTCGCAACAACTTTAACCGAGAATAGATTTTGTTTTAATTGTGATACAAACAATAACTCATCCATAAAAACTTCAATCCATTCACCATTCACTTACGTTTCAATTTCTAGTTTACCTTTACCATGCGCTGAGATATTTTCGCCATTGCCTATTCTTATATTTAGTGGTACCTCGAATTCCTCCATTTCACAAAACAACTCTCCTTGGTACGTCATATGGTCCGTTGCTCCTGAGTCGATCAGTCAAAAATCATTGTCGTGCTCCATGCAGTGATACTAGATTCGTGGGTCTTGGGATTTTTCCCCTCCGCTCGCTCAGTCGGCTCGACTCCCCACTCTGACAAACCGCCGTCGCTGCGTTGCTTCCACTGCGCACGTGCTACACACGAACGTACCTCTACTCTGCCTTTTTTTTAGCGTGAGGGAAATGCTTTTACGCATACCCCAAGTCCCCTGGGAGAGACAAGGGGTTATGTGGGGCTACGTGTCCAGAAGGGCACACAATACCCACTAAAAACCTCACGATAACCTTCCCTAAGCTATTCGGGGGGGGGGGGCTGGGATCTCCAATGGAACACAACCAGCCATCCCCCTCGCCCTTGGCCCCTTGTGGGACCTCGTCCCGGGGGGGGGGGAGAGGCTCCCCCCAGCAATGCCTAATCTATCAGGGTGTAAGCAGGTTGCCCACTTACACCCCCCTTCCCTGGGCCGTTCGGTGGGCTTCGCGAGTCTCCAGCTCGCTCCGCCCAACGACCCCCGGAGACCCCGTTCCTCGCTCGAGGAGCCCTTAAAAGGACTCCCGGCCGAGGGACGAGGTCGCCGCGCGCGACAAAGAGGAGACGGAGGCAGGCACCCCGCCCGCGTCCGCCTCCTCCCGCACTCCCACCCCCTCCCCCCGGGGCCACATGGCACATGTGGCCGGGAAACCGGGATTGGGTTGGGGGCCGGAGCGGTCCCCCCTACAAACGACCTCCCCGATTTGGGATGCCTCTTCGGGGGAGGCGGGAAGGACTTAATTTGTCCCGCCTCCCCCGGTCCGTCGCCTGCCCCGTGCAGGGGGCCGGCCGCCCCCGCGAGATCGCCTCGCGAGGGCCAAACTCCTGGCGGAGAGGGGGTCGGCTTCCCTCTCCCTCTCCGCGGCCTCCTTCTGCTCCATGATCTCCTCACAGAAGGAGACCACGGCCCTGTACGACCTTCCGCCGCCGACCATGTGGTCGACCACAGCCGGCAGCGAAAGGTCCCCTCCCACAACGCTTCTCAGGACACGGCGCGGCGCCGACCATGCCGGACATTCCTCCAGCGTGTACCGCGCCGTGTCCAAAGCCTCCCCGCAGTGGTGACACTGCTCGGTGGGTTCTCTCCCGATCCACCGCAGGTACCGGCCAAAACAACCATGGCCGGACAGCACCTGGGTGGATCTGTAGGTGAGCCGAACTCGCCTCTCGCACCATTCTTCCATAATGGGCAAGAGGGCCACCTCTACTCTGCCTGTGTGAGTGCCTGTTCGATTGCACGCGCGCTAAACCCACCAGCGTACCTCTACTATGTCAACGACGGTGCCTCAGAGTGGGGGGTCGAGCCGGCTGAGCGAGCGGAGGGGAAAAATCCCAAGACCCACGAATCTGGCATCACTGGCTCCATGTTGCATCTCCCCAAAAACGCCTGTCTTTCCGTTGAATTGCGCCATCCTTGATTCGAATTGAACCTCTGCATATTTGGCGGCTCTCTAAAGTTATCTTTTCTTTTAAAGCAACTTCTGCTGAGATGATTCCTTGAACCGCACGTAAAACAGCCAACACGATCTTGTTTCTTATGCCCTTTCCTGCCACAACCATAGCAAATAATATCTGCACTTCTGTTTGTATGATTATTTTCACTCGATTTAAACGGCTTCTTTTCAAATCTTGATTTTGTCACTAACGCTACCGTTTCTTTTTCATCAGATTGTTCTTCTATCCTCATCTCTTCAGACATTAATTTCGCTGTTAGATTTTCAAGATTTCTCTTTCCTTCCTCAGCAGAATCCCACGCACTATGAGAATGATTAAATCTTTTCGGCAAAGTACATAAAATGCGTGTCACGAGCATTGACTCTGACACTTCGCTACCCAAATTCTTCATTTTCAACGTCAACTGCTCGACTTTTGACAAATTGCGTGTCACGTTCTCGCTTTCTTCCCATTTAAAATCGAAAAACTGTTTCTGTACCAATAACAGATTTTTCTCCGACTTCATGTCATACACAGCGTTCAGCTTCTTCCACATTTCCCTGGCAGTTGTGCAGCTTAATAGCATATCCAGCGGTTTTTTCTCCACTGTCATAACAATTCATTTCCTTGCAGTCTTGTCTGTCTTCAAAAAACTCTTCAGCTTTGCTTCGTAATTTGCCGTATTTATTTCCGGACGAACCAGCCTCTCTTCGCAAACGTCAAGCATATTATCATCCTCTTCCAACAATGTACGTATAATAAAGCGTCATTGCTGCTAATTGTCCTCGTACCTCAGCTTCTCGATTTCAGATGTATAGATTCAATTTTTCCTCACACACTCTAACACCCACTATAACATTTATTGCTTTACTTGCTTTTAACACCCCTTTTTTCACTAAATTATACTGGGCCCATAACCTGTTAAGGGATAGTATTTTCAGTGGAATAATCCAGTTTAGTGAAATAGTAACTTTGAAAAAATAACTTGATTATAAAACAGCTAATAGTCAAGAGCACCAGGTATATCCTGCCTACACTGGCTCTAGCGTCGAACTCAGGGTGTCCACCGAGCAAAAATATTTCGTACTAGAGTATACAAGAAAAAGGTACTAGATTTGAAAAAAATACTAGATTTTGAATTCCTTACGTTTCATTCTAATTAGAGGCATTGCATATACTATATACAGGGTGTCCCAAAATAAGTGTAACTCCCGGAAATGGGAGGTTCCTTGGGTCATTTGAAGCGACATTTTCCTTTACAAAAATGGTGTCCGCGGCATCGTTTACGAGTTATTATCGAAAAACACGGACCAATCAGAGCCCGGCTATAGCGAACGGAGTCCAACTCGGCGGCAGGTCCCGCTTAACGTGGTGTCGCTATTGGCCGAAGCAGAATCAATCCGTTGTAGCCGCGCTCTGATTGGTCCGTGTTTTTTGTTAATAACTCCTAAACAAAGCCGCGGACGCCATTTTTGTAAAGGAAAATGTCGCTTCAAATGACCCAAGGAACCTCCCATTTCCGGGAGTTACACTTATTTTGGGACACCCTGTATAGGTACCGCATATATGCCTATGTACCTTAATATTACAGATAAACTCATCATAAACTGCTAAACAGGAATAAAGAGTTCGTGAAGTAGAGGAGGCAAAGTAGGAAGCAGTGAGATACTGAGCGCTTTTTTCGCGCATACGCGAGTTTTGGCAGGAACGTTTCTATGTCCGAAGTTTGTGGGGAATTATTGGAGGGAAATAATCGTCGCTCATGTGCGAAAGAACATATTCCTATATTAATGGTTCATATGCTTACTCGAACGCCTATAAACATACAACTTTCAGATCGGAATCCATCCTGCGAGAGATTCCGCATGTGAGTTCCTATTACACTGTCCAAAAAATTTCAACTTCTTTTATGTTTTCATATAACTGATGGGTGGATCTTATAGACCTTTTCGCGCTGATTCCGAATTTGTCCTTAGTTTTTCTCCTACACGCACAGTTTTTGAAAAACATTTCAAATGATCTTAGAAACCTCACATTTCCGGATGATGAAGGAATTTTGGGATACCCTGTATTCACAGTACAATTTAAGGTAATAATTTCAATATTATGCAACTTCACTTTTTTTCTATTTGTGCAATAGAAACCTCAAATAAGAGGTTATTCTGCAATCAGTATTACATACATAATATTACAATAGAAATCTTATTTGTTAATGTGTGGTTAAAGTAACAATTGTATGACATTAATAGTTAGTAGTACATGGTGTATTAACAGTACGTGACGTTATATACATAATCCGCAATTTTTCAGGAAGGAACATAAGATCTTACATATAGTGTTTGTAGGTCTGTGGAGTAAAACATTGCATGACATGGGAAGAGAAAAAGGCTGAACTTTAGAAAACCCCCCCCCCTTCCTTTCGACATGTGACATACGTCATTCTATTCGCTTTGACATGCTGAACACAAAATGTATGTGTCACTTTTGGCTGAAATGAATAGTTTTCGAGATATTCGTGAAAAACTGCAGTTACTACACATTGAATTTTGTGTATTCGTGCACGTCTGTGCTGTGCGTGTGCGTCACCATGATGCGACCGCTCGTTAATTGTTTCTACAGATACATTACTACGTTCGTTGAACAGTCTATATACCGCGAGAACTTTTTAAAACGTACGATGATGAAGTGTGAATACATATTACGATAATACCACACACACCCACCCAGTGTTTCTGAGAAGAAGGTTCGGTAATTATGTATTCCGAAAGGGTCGCTGTACTCCGATTTTGATGAAATTTAAACATGTTATAGATTTCGACATTTTGAATAACTTTTTCCTTTTCTAATGTAGGGGGGTCGCTTTCAGTTTTCGAGATATTCGCAAAAAACTATTGCTAATACTGTATTGAATTCAGCTGTTAATTCTGACAGACCAATCCTGGATTTTCGTATGCGTGGTCAGGCAGGCCTGACAACAGGCCTTCCCACCCCTTCCGTGACCTAAACACAATTCATTTTATTCGCATAATCTTTGTAACTGTCACCCATAATTTGAACTAGTAATGGAAAAATCGTGCGAATAGAATGAGTTGGGGTTAGGTCATAGAGGAGGCGGAGAGGGCTGGCCGCCAGGCCGGCCCGACCGCGCATACAAAAATCCAGGAGTAGTCTTTCAAAATTAAATGCTCATCCTATATATGTATAATACTATATAGAGTGAAACCCTGTTTTCTGTCATTTTCTACTCTTCAAAAGAAAGGCCGAACGTTGCGTTTGCGTTTTCATTGATGCAGGACCAAACAAACAAAAACAAGAACGAAATGAAAATTTAGAACACGCAGACTGCAGGCTCGAAACATTCATTCGCTTGATTGACGTCGAAACAAGCAGCCTAGTGATCTCTGCAATTACAAAGCACATCTTTTGTACAATAATATACATATATTGTATATATGTAGGATGGGCTATCAGGAAGAAATAAGGGAAAGACCGAAAACACGACACTTTACTAAAAAATAAGGTTTATTAAGAAAAATGCGTAATTTGACGCCTGAAGATCACGCGACGCATCTGCCAACGACTCACACCAGACTGTCGTTTTTGGCCGCGTCTCCGTTCGATCGGACCTTCGACGTTTTTCACTTTTTTGTGTTCGTCAATTTTTACGTTCGTCATTTCTTTACACTCGTCTCTTTTGCGCTCGTCACCTGCTCACACATGCATACACACACACGCATACACACTGCGATCAAGCGTTGATAGATCGCCGTGCGCTATCTCTATTTCCACATATAATTTCTTAATGTTTCTTAGTATTTTTATTAGCATAGTATTAGTGTATAAGTAATAGTGTAGTATTAGTGTATAAATAATAGTGTCATAAAAGTGTATAAGTAGTGTGTTTATCTATAATTTAAAAAATGGCCAAGTGGAATCGCCGTCGTATAATCTTGGAAATCCAGGAGGGTGAAGATGCTACCCGTTGGTCGCAGGAACATCATCTTCTTTCAACTGCTAAATTTTGTGCGAAACACCAGAAAGAGATGTCTCTACATGTGCATCGCAATGGACTCGGTACTTTTCGATGTAAAACCAAGAATGCACAGCACGAAACTACTATGACTATGGGCACATAGTTTGAAAATTCACATGTACCATTATCAAAAATGTACAGTATAATGTACTGTTTTTGCCGTGCAGAAAGCTATGATAAATGCCAAAGGGAGGCTCAAGAATTCACAGATGGAGAACAAATAATTAGCCATGCAACCATCTCTAACTGGTACAATTTTTGTCGGAATGTGATTGTCGACGATTATTTCTGTCGGGAGGAACTTCGCGGGCGTATTGGCGGGCCCGGAAAAATCGTCCAAATTGACGAAAGCAAATTTGGGAAGAGAAAATATAATCGCGGAAGACAAATTGACGGACATTGGATTATAGGAATGATAGAAAATGATTTTGAAGATTTTCGAGCAGTTGTGTGTCCATTTAATTTGAGAAACACCGATACGTTGGTGCCAATTATAAAAGTCCATATAATGGAAGGCACAGAAATCCATACAGATGCGTGGAAAGCATACAATTCCCTTTCCAATAATGGCTATATACATAAAGTTGTGAACCATAGTGACCCTGAACATCGTTTCGTTGCAGAAGATGGTACACACACCCAAAGGATTGAAGCCACATGGCGTCCGGCGAAAAATTTCTTCCGATCAAGAAATGTGCCAAGCGAAATGTTTATGGAACACTTGATTGAGTATCAATGGCGACGCGAATGCAGAATATTAAACATCGATCCATTCGAAAGCCTAATTAAATCCATCCAATTGGCTTTTCCGATTAACTATGAAATTTTCGGTAAGATATGAAGCTTTACATAATTATTTTTCATTATATTATCGAACTTGATTGTTAAACAAATTGGTAGCTCTCAGTTTGACTTTATATTGTTGAATCTGAGAACCTTCTTCTCAGAAACACTGGGTGGGTGTGTGTGGCATTATCGTAATATGTATTCACACTTCATCATCGTACGTTTTAAAAAGTTCTCGCGGTATATGGACCGTTCAACGAACGTAGTACTATATCTGTAGAAACAGTTAACGAGCGGTCGCATCATGGTGACGCACACGCACAGCACAGACGTGCACGAATACACAAAATTCAATGTGTAGTAACTGCAGTTTTTCCCGAATATCTCGAAAACTATACATTTCAGCCAAAAATGACACATACATTTTGTGTCCAGCATGTCAAACCGAATAGAATGACGTATGTCACATGTCGGTAGGAAGGGGGGGGTCTCTAAAGTCTTACCGAGAAAAATCCCATAATCTCAGGTTATATATAAATTTAAATCTATGAGTATCATAGATAGGACATTGTCATAACACATGATCAATATCCTGTGCCTCATATCCACATGAACAGCCAGGGTTGTTTACCACATTGATTTTCGCTGCCACTTCACTTAATATAAGATTCACAAGAATGTAATTATATTTAATGTTGTATTCAAAATAATATGTAACTTTATTTAAGGTAATATTGACTAAAATATTTGATTATTTTGATTACATTATATTGAGACTGGATTTCGTCAAATGATAAACACTAATAATTAACATCGATGAACCCACAGATCAGATATGTTTGTGAGAAAATGATTTCTCACATAGCAAACATCGAAATTCGATATGTCATCTGCCAATTACGGATATCAGTTAATCGCAATACCTGCGCCTACTGATATCATCGAACGACTAGTATCTGAAAATGTCACGATTATATGCACGATTTGCTTAGTTTAAATAGAGACAAATATAATGAAAATGTGTTCATTATAAAAGACTGAAACTTTTAAATGATTTTTATTCCCCATAAAGCCGCTAGAGAATATTTACCGTAATTTTTTAACCTTTTCGTATTTTTATGTGACAATACTATTTCTCGCGTTACGACAGAGTTCAAACACCAGTCGCCAGGTACTTCTACCTGGAAAGTATTCCGAACTCAATTATATTTTGACACGTCATTTAAAGGTACTTTGGGCTGTCGTATCTGAGTTTTCGACCTCGAGGACCCCGTGCTAACTTGGGGAGGGGGTAAAAACCACGATTTTTATTACCTTGTGTGGTAGAAGTGTTTTTAAAACTTGGTTTATGAGGTATATAGTAAAAGGGATCGAACAGATACAAGAATAAATGGAAATACAACAGAACACTCCACTCGCAAGTAACGTATAAGGTCCTCACTGTCCGCAAATCAACCCAACACTGCCCGTCCTCTCACAAAAAATGTCCTTCTTCAGTCCTCACTAATACACCCGCACTCATCCCCATAGCCTGTGTCCTTCCGGGAAAACCCAGCCGACCCTTGGGCCTGGTTTTCGCTGGACACGCTTTCTCTTTGAGAACTTTCCCTTGGGCCTGGCGAGAGCCAGGCCTTTCTGTTTTATGGCCATCTTCCTACCATTAAGGACCCAACGACATCCTGTCTAAAATACGTTACTACACTTGTTTCGGTTTTTCGCTTGTTACTCAAAAACTATGGGTCCTAAGAACTTTTTGTTTCCATTTTTGGAAAGAGTATTAATTTCCTTCCACTGTTCAAACGCATGTTTCGGCCCATTAGGCACCGAGAGACAGGCATTGTAAATTAGGAAATTAAGTGGCAACTGACGAATACAGGAAAAGACAGAGCAAATCATACTGTCCAACAACAAAAATGTTTTCATATAACTATTGATGTATCTTATACAGTTTTTTGTGCTGATTCCGAATCTGCCCTTAATTTTTCCCCTAGACGCACATTTTTTGAGAAATATGATTTTGAAAAAATACATATTGTTCAATTTTATACAAATATTGTGACGTTGCAAGTGTGCGACGTCACCCCATTTTGCGAAAACGGTTACATAACCGTCAAGATTGGACCGGACCGACCGCGAACGGTCATGAAACCACCGACTAGATATAGGATAGACCTATCAGCTTATGGGACTTGGTGTTTCATGTTGTGAATTACCGACTGTTCAAAAAATCAGAGGTTTTGGTATGCCCTCTACGAATTAAAGTGGCGATTCTAGGAATTATGTCGAATTTCATATATCGAAGGCGTAGTTGCCAAATCATATCCGAGAATATTCATCGCATGGTTGCCAATTTACTGTTACTGCTCAGCGCGTATTTCTGCTATTTTGCACGTTGCAGTCATATAATATAATTCTGGAAAGGCAAACCAAAATGGTCGAGTCAGTCAATACAAGATTAATTTAACCTGAATATTTCATCTGTGTTTAAATATAATGCCCCTGTTTCTATAATCATTTTAAAGCTGAATAAATGCTTTTTTTTATTTATATAAATAAACTGTCATTTATTGATAGTAAACGAAATAATAATTGTTGTTGAAAATTGAATGTCCTATTTAACGTTATTTTTATCTTGAAATTGATTCATATAAACTGTTGTTGGTTTCTTTGAACCTTCTGAAAAAATTCTTCTTGAAAAATATTTAGAAGATCAGTTAACAACAAATTTTAATGACAAGTTGTTATGCGAGGTTTCGTTACAAGTTGCGGCGTGTCGGTTATTATATGCGTTAATATCGCGAATCATATGGTAATATTGATTTTTCGAGAAACATAGAACGAAGCCATGGACGAGATACCTCTACAATACAATAATAAAGTGAATTAACTTCCCGATTCATAGGGAAGTTACTGTAATTGCCCCGAAAATCGAAAATCGATTTTTTAGCAGATCTTCACGTTTCATGGTTATTGAAGTCATTTTAGACTATTTTTATCAAATTGTTAGTATGTGTGTGTGTGTGTGTGTGTGTGTGTGTGTGTGTGTGTGTGTGCGTATGGCCGTTTTTATGTTATCAAATTTTTCGTTAACGTTTTCTGAAAAAGTAACAATGCGATCTGAATGATGAATGATGCAATCGATGCGCCCCGTCGTAACTTAGAGCTGATTAGATTTTGGTCCATATCGGTCAAGTAGTTTTTTAGATTTTTTAGTTTTTTTAGTTTTTTTCGAAAGAAGTTCATTCAAGAATGCAATTTATACGAGAGGATGGAAATTTTCCACCGAATAAATAAACGTAATTATATATATTTCATTTTTATGTAAAAAAAATTTTTTTAAATTTAACCCTTTGAACACGAGCGGCGCCGATACGGCGTCCGGCCGATGTTAAGTAGCAACTCGAGCGGTGCCGATACGGCGCCCGGCCGATGTGAAGTGGCAAGGATGCATCTTGGCTATTGTTTTACTAAGTATCACACCAAAACTAATTACAGAGTGTAATATTTATCAAAATTTGTTGTTTTCGACATATAAATGAATAAACTGGTGAAATTTTTTTTTTTTAATTTTTTTTAAATTAAATATTTTTGAAGTACCTGTAAAATGTTCACCTAATTTGGCCGTAATCGTCTCGAGTTGCTGGTTCGCGCAAGCGAAAACGGCCTCGAGTTCAAAGGGTTAAAAAAAATTTTTTTTTAATAAAAAAAAAATTTTTTTTTTCAATTATGCAACTAATGCTAATGTTACCGCTTACAATAATAAAACTAGCTGGTTATTGTTGCTCGCCCGCTTCGCGAGCTCGCGGGTAGGACTGCTCTTTCGAGAGGGTTAGTGGTACGCATTGCTAGTGGGGCATACAGCTATTAATGTTTTTTTACCCCGAAAATCGAAAATCGAATTTTTAACAGATCTTCACGTTTCATGGTCATTGGATTCATTTTAGACTCTTTTTATCAAAATGTCGGTATGTGTGTGTGTTTGCGTGTGTGTGTGTGTTTGCGTGTGTGTGTGTGTTTGCGTGTGCGTGTGCGTGCGCGTGCGCGTGTGCGTGTGTGTGTGCGTTCGTGCGTGCGTGCGTGCGTGTGTGTGCGTGTGTGTGTGTGTGTGTCAAATTTTTCGTTAACATTTTCTGAAAAAGTAACAATGCGATCAGAATGATGAATGATGCAATGGATGTGCCTCGTCGTAACTTAGAGCTGATTAGATTTTGGTCCATATTGGTCAAGCAGTTTTTTAGATTTTTTAGTTTTTTTCGAAAGAAGTTCATTCAACAATGCAATTTATAAGAGAGGATGGAAATTTTCCACCAAATAAACAAACGTAATTATATATATTTCATTTTTTTTTAAATTATGCAGTTAATGCTAATGTTACCGCTTACAACTAACGAATCGGGAAGTTCTTTGTGTGGCTCGTGGAGAGTCACACACAAAATAAAAAAAAACCATTAATAGCTGTATGCCTCACTAGCAATGCGTACCACTAACCCCCTCGCAAGAGCAGTCCTACCCGCGAGCTCGCGAAGCGAGCGAGCAACAATAACACCATCCGCGAGCTCGCGAAGCGAGCGAGCAACAATAACCAGCTAGTTTTTATTGCATTAGGCTAGCCTAATTGAAAAAAAGTCGGGCCTCATACGCGTTACATGGCCCATTAGAGCCTAACAGCCAAATTAGGCTAGCCTAATGCAATAAAAATGTCAGACTTTATTATTGTATTGTGGAGGTATATCTTCAAGGCAACGATTTCATTTGTTTCAAACAATCTGCCTTCATCGACAACATTGTTTGAGTTCACAGTTTTGCGCGAAATCGCGAAGAACACGGGACTGTTTCTGCCCCGCGTCGGAGTACGGAATTTCGTTTGCTATCGTTTCGAGTTCGAAAAGTGTGCTACGTGTAGTGTTCAGCAATTGTGTGAAAGTGTGGTGTATCGTGTTTCACTGGTGTAACATGCAAATGGATTAACGACTGAATAGGTTAGTTTTTAATTTAATCAATTTATGCCTTTTCTCTAGTTCGGGTAAAGTTGCCGATGATGTGGGCCTTCACCGATTTGGATCACCTTAAGATACAATATGTTATAAATTCCACGAATTAAATATCTAATTAACGTAGATTTTTTACATCGATCGATTTTCAATCACTAGTATTTGCACTATTATTTCGTAAACTAAAGTCGGCAAACAAAAACTGTAAAGGGAAATGTTGTTCAGAATCGTGATCTTGACAAGGTGTTCGAAGCTCATCGAAATCGGATAAGATATTGGTACATCGAATAATTTTCAATTAAAAGTTTTTGGACTATTATTTCCTAAACTAATGCCAGCAAACAAAAACTGTAAAGGGAAATATTGTTCAGAATCGTGATCTTGAGAAGGCGTCCGAAGCTCATCGAAATCGGAGAGGATTTACATTATCGAGACAATACGCGTCAAGCTCGCCCTTTGATTGATCCGTGTTTTTCGTTAATAACTCCTTAACGAAGCCTCGTATGACATTTTCGTAAAGGAAAATGGTGCTTGAAATGACCCAAGGAACCTCCCATTTCCCGATGCTGAGGGAATTTTGGGACACCCTGTATACGCATACAGGGTGAGTCCGCAGAAACAGAACACCTGAATAACGCGGCTGCTATTGGTATTAGGAAGAGATGCATCAGATGGAACTTGCATGGTTCCGAGGGGCCATTAATCTGATGTTAGTAGCTTTTTTGTAGGTGGACGCGTAAAGGAGATATGAAGGTCATCTTTATTTTTTTAAATGAAATGAGGTATTTTTCAGTACATCAATCGATCCAGCTGGGCATTCGTTATAAAAAAGTACTAACCTATGTATATCAAAAAGTTCGTAGTTCAGAAGATATTTCAATTTAAATAACTCTGAAATACCATTACCGTCATACTAAGTCGTTAGCGTTTACTTACTAGTGTAACGTCTTAGTACGACAGTAATGGTATTTTTGAGTCCTTTCATTTTAAAAAATCAAGTTGACTTTTACATATATCTTCTTTACGCGTCCACCTACAAAAAAGGTACTAACATCAGATTAATGACCTCCGAAACCATGCAAGTTCATCTGATGCATCTTTTCCTAACACCAATAGCAGCCGCGTTATTCAGGTGTTCTCTTTCTGCGAACTCACCCTGTGTACATATAATACACTCAATATATGTATGTGGTTTATTGAAAACGGAAAAGCTTTATTAAAAGGAGAATAATCCTCATAATAAGTAGATGGTAGAAATAATTCATATCTTAACGCCGTTTTTCATTTATTTATTATTTATTATAACAATTCTTATTGTTATTTATTGTTACTGTAGCGGCCATCGGCACGAACATAAGTCAGTTGGCGTGCAGATGGTCGGGCGGTTTATGACACAGGCAACGGGAAAGCTATTTTTGAGAAAGCTGATTTTTAACGCGTACAATTTGTATATTGCCGTAATACTTTCCGTCTCAGCCTCAATAGCGAATGCCGACATCATAAACCCCCGAGTTACCGAAGGGTCACGCTGACCGAGGTCCCAGAGGTCCAGGCAAGGCCACGACTCGGTCCCTCGCGGACCCGGAAGAAAAACCCGCTACGTCATAAAAAATAACGGTCACCCTTAACTTCCCCGAAAAGCCGCGCTTCGGACGTAAGGGAAGTTGGGGGTGGACCTAAGAAGCCGGCTACCTGATTGGCAGCAATTGTGTAGAAGTTGCCCAATCAGCGTAGCCAAAATAAGATACGCCTCTCGGATAGTTTTTATAAAAGCTGGCGAGAACGAAAAAACTATGAGAAGCTACACAACTGTGTACGAACGTAAATAAACGCTGTTTCCTTTAAAACTTGTGCACCTAATAATTCACACTATCCCTAGCTTCTTCAATTGGTGACACCGACGTTCGCGCAAGTTCGGGAAATCGTGAAGTTCTCTTATAAATCAAGTAATTTCGCCGCGTAGTGAGTTTTTTTTTTCTTTCTTTCGTGATGGCCGTGACACGTAGTCAAGTGAGTTCAAGTGCTTCGGAAGGAATCCGGATGAATATCCATACGCCGCCACTGTTGCCGGAACAACCGTCTGTGTGGTTTAGCCAAATCGAGGCCGAATTCGCCATTCACGATATTACAAGTGATCAGATGAAATTTAATTTCATTATAGCGCGTCTCGAACCGAAATACGCGGTGGAAGTTCAGGACATTTTTAAAAATCCACCGGCAACTGACAAGTACGAGACACTTAAAAAGGAGATCCTTCACCGAATTTCAACATCCCAGTCCCAGCGCATCCGACAGCTGCTGGAAAATGAAGAGATCGGTGACAGGACACCGTCACAATTCCTTCGGCATATGCGTTCTCTCGCAGGCGACACAGTAGGAGATGATTTCTTACGCACGCTGTGGGCCAGCCGTCTACCAGGGATGACTCGAGCGATCGTCACATCGCAACCCGACATCGATTTAAATAAAGTAGCGCAGATTGCGGACCAGATCTTTGAGAGTTCGAGATCCCACGCTCAAGTGGCAACGGTGACTCAAAGTCAGGTGAATGACGCACTACTCAAGCGGCTAGAGAGCATGGAGCTCAGGATTGCCGAATTGACTAGGAGCCGCTCACGCGAACGAACGTACAGCGGTTATTATCGGGCTTCCGGATCCAAAGGAAGACGACGATCACCTTCACCGGCCGAAAAGAAGCACTGCTGGTACCACAGGAAGTTCGGGAGTGCGTCAACAAAGTGCAAACCCCCCTGCAGTTACAAGTCGGGAAACGAATCGAATCGGCGTTGAATACGGCTATCAACGACCGCCCAACCTCTAGCCGTCTCTTCATCATAGACCAGAAGACAAGGGAGGAATTCCTGGTCGATACGGGTTCGGACCTGTGCGTGTATCCTCGCACGCAAATCAAAGGACGACTCACGAAGACATCATACGAGATGTTTGCGGCTAACGGTACCGTGGTCAACACGTATGGCATACGAACCCTCCAATTGGACTTGGGCCTCCGACGTGTATTTAATTGGAAGTTTGTCATCGCGGACGTCGCGAAGCCCATCATCGGCGCGGACTTCCTCAGCCACTTCGGACTCCTAGTGGATCTAAGATGCCGACGCCTCCTCGACAGGACGACCTCGCTGTTTGCTGCCGGTAGGACAGTCAACGAGTTCACCGAATCGGTGAAAACCATCTCCGGAGACTCGCCCTATCACCAGTTGCTGGCCGAATATCCAGACATTACGAAACCAACAGCGATCGCCCGACAGGTAAAGCACGACGTCGTGCATCATATCGATACAACTTCCGGGCCGCCGGCATTCTGCAAACCGCGCAGATTGTCCCCGGAAATGTTTAAGATCGCGAGAGCCGAGTTCGAGAATCTCTTAAGCCAGGGTCACATACGACCTTCTGAGAGCCAGTGGGCATCAGCCCTACACATGGTCTCGAAGAAGGACAACGGATGGCGACCGTGCGGAGATTATCGTGCTCTTAACGCTCGAACGATTCCTGACCGCTATCCGATACCACATATTGAAGATTTTTCGCGGATGTTGGAAGGAAAATCAGTATTTTCTACATTAGATTTAGTAAAAGCTTACCATCAGATACCTGTAAATCCGGCAGACATTATGAAAACCGCGATAACGACACCGTTCGGTTTATTCGAGTATACGGTGATGCCATTCGGTCTAAGAAACGCCGCTCAAACCTTTCAACGATTTGTCGACACCGTTTTAAGGGGATTAGACTTCTGCTATGCATATCTCGACGATATTTTGGTAGCGTCGAAAGACGAAGTCGAGCATAAAGAACATCTCAAACAGCTTTTCGAGCGACTTAACGAATATGGCATTGTCGTAAATCCGAGTAAATGCGTTTTCGCCGCGAAAGAAATTAAGTTCCTCGGGTACACGGTGAACGAACACGGCACGAAACCGCTAAAAGAAAAAGTAAAAGCAATTTTAAATTTCCCCCAGCCGCGCACTTGTAAAGAGCTTCGAAGATTTCTCGGAATGATAAATTTTTACCGAAGATTCATACCGAATGCTGCGTTTTTACAGTCTCCGATAAACCAGCTGCTTAAGGGCAAAAAGGCCAAAAGCGATCAACCAGTTGTTTGGTCAGCTGAAGCCGAGACTGCACTTAAACAGCTGAAAGAAGCGTTAGCCAACGCTGCGTTACTCGCGCATCCCCGTGATTGCTCTCAGCTTGCAATAATGGTGGATGCGTCTGATTTTGCCATAGGCGCAACCCTTTCACAACGCCAAGGAAATTCGTGGCAACCTTTGGCTTTTCACACCAAGTCTTTGGCTCCTGCTCAAAGAAAGTACAGCGCGTACGATAGAGAACTTTTAGCGATATATTCCGCCGTAAAGCAGTTCCGACACGCCGTAGAAGGCCGTCCGTTCACAGTATACACCGATCATAAGCCGCTAATCTTTGCGTTTAAGCAGAAAACCGACAAATGTACACCGCGACAATTTAGGTATCTCGATTTTATTGCACAATTTTCCACCGACATCCGACACGTTAGCGGGAAGGACAACGAGGTGGCAGACGCTTTATCGCGAATAGAATCACTTGCCACGTCGCTAAACTACGACGATTTAGCAAAATCACAGGAAACCGACGAAGAGTTAAAAGAACTCCTATCGACGTCTGGAACCTCGTTGCTTATCAAACGCGTTCAACTTTTGGAAACGAATAAATATATTTATTGCGACCTGTCAACGGGCATCGCGCGACCGTTTATTACAACACCCTTCCGAAGACAAGCGTTTCTATCCACACATGGACTCTCACACCCCGGAGTTAAAACCACGGTGCGTCTTCTGAAGCAACGTTTCGTTTGGCCGTCAATTGACAAAGATTGTCGCGAGTGGACCCGTGCGTGTTTAAGCTGCCAACGCGCGAAAATAAATAAACATGTTACGAGCGCTGTAGGTAATTTTTCGTTACCGTCCAATAGGTTCGAACATGTTCATATCGACCTAGTGGGGCCCTTACCGGTATCTCGAGGAAACAGATACTGTCTAACATGTGTAGATCGCTTCACGCGCTGGCCCGAAGTTTTCCCGATAGAAAATATCGAGGCCGAAACCGTCGCGAGAACATTCGTCGCGGGCTGGGTCGCACGATTCGGTGTACCCTTACGCGTTACAACAGACCAGGGGAGACAATTCGAGTCGCGGTTATTCGAGCAAATCAGTTCCATATTAGGAATAAAACACTTGCGAACAACCGCGTACCATCCTCCTGCGAACGGTCTAGTAGAACGTTTCCACCGTCAGTTAAAAGCCGCAATTAAATGCCACAACGACGAACGATGGTCCGACGCGTTACCAGCGACTTTATTAGGAATTAGATCCGCCTTTCGCGACGACTTACAAGCATCAACTGCGGAATTAGTCTACGGAGAACAATTACGTTTACCCGCGGAATTTTTCTCACCCGCACCCGGAAATAATTGGGAACCTACAGATGTAGCGAGACAACTCTGTACATATTTTCGCGACCTTAGGCCAATAGCCGGTTCACGACATGGGAAGAAGAAGGTTTTCGTCTACAAAGACCTAGCGACCGTTTCTCACGTGTTTATTAGAATCGACGCGGTAAGAGGTCCGCTGCAGAACCCTTACGAAGGACCGTTTCGAGTTATTTCCCGCGCAGAGAAAACTTTTACAGTCAACATTAGAGGAAAAAATACAGTCGTATCTATCGATAGAATTAAACCAGCATATATCCTTGCGTGCCCCGAAGATGACAATCAACAGCAGACGTCAGCAAAGATAACGCGGTCAAAAGAAAGCGACAGCGAACAACCGATTCCGATGCAAGAACCTGGACGGACGCGTTCGGGAAGACGGGTCACATTCCCGTCGAGATTGCAGGTCGGTCAATAGGTGCATAGTGTAAATATTGTAGATGTTGTAAATATTGTAAATATTAGTCATAGCTTAGCACCTTTATATAAGTTGACGTTTGCACTGGCAAGGGGGTGATGTAGCGGCCATCGGCACGAACATAAGTCAGTTGGCGTGCAGATGGTCGGGCGGTTTATGACACAGGCAACGGGAAAGCTATTTTTGAGAAAGCTGATTTTTAACGCGTACAATTTGTATATTGCCGTAATACTTTCCGTCTCAGCCTCAATAGCGAATGCCGACATCATAAACCCCCGAGTTACCGAAGGGTCACGCTGACCGAGGTCCCAGAGGTCCAGGCAAGGCCACGACTCGGTCCCTCGCGGACCCGGAAGAAAAACCCGCTACGTCATAAAAAATAACGGTCACCCTTAACTTCCCCGAAAAGCCGCGCTTCGGACGTAAGGGAAGTTGGGGGTGGACCTAAGAAGCCGGCTACCTGATTGGCAGCAATTGTGTAGAAGTTGCCCAATCAGCGTAGCCAAAATAAGATACGCCTCTCGGATAGTTTTTATAAAAGCTGGCGAGAACGAAAAAACTATGAGAAGCTACACAACTGTGTACGAACGTAAATAAACGCTGTTTCCTTTAAAACTTGTGCACCTAATAATTCACACTATCCCTAGCTTCTTCATTACTTTATTTTGATTTGTATCACCAGAAGTTAAAAAATTCGTTGATGAGACGTAAATTAAAAAGATTAACTACTTCCTAATTTTCTGTGTAAATAAAAATATATGTCTTAGATTCACGAGCGTGTTAAAATAAGCATAAGATAAGCGTTTGCCGGAGTCGGTCGGAGTCGGTTTGCTTAGTGGTCATGTGTGCATTTACATTGTAGCGCGGCTGAGACTATTGTTCTTCTGTTTTTCCTCATTCGCGACGTTTCTATCGAAGCGTAAAGACGTGCCTCTGTTGTATTCCGGAAGAGGGTTAATAAACGTTTCTTTGATTTTGAGGTATCAAACACAAGTTTATTAATAAAACTCCTCAACTTATAACTCCGGATATGAAGTACGAGAAGCGCGTGACAGTACTTATTTTCGTCGAGACGGAATGACAGAGCTCTTAACTGCACAGAAGTTGTATGGAAAAAAGGCAGGAATAAGACTCTTACATTGGCTTAAATAGAGGTCCCAAAAAGGGAGAGATAGGTGATTACAGTCATAGGTCATGGTGCAATTCTGTATGACTCAAGGTAGTGACCGGTCGAGGGTCACTGTCGGGAACATCTAGCTTAGTCATTATCGCAAGTAAACTTAAATAGTTGTCATACAACACCTCCAGTAATCGTTCTTAATCGTTGATATTATTTGTTCGTGTTATTGTTTTTGACTGCCGGTTTGAAAGCCGGTGGAGATCATTGGGTCACGTTCTTGCCGAGATTGCCGTTGTTGAAATTTCCAGTCAAAACAGAAGAGGAGACCTCCATTTTCTAGAACATCTTAAATAGCGGCGAGGAAATCCAAGATGGCGTAAGTAAAGTTTATTTAAATAAAAATTGTGTTAGGGCCGTTCTTGGATTATTTTTTGTATACATATTATTATGAAATATGTACACAATATAAATGTATAAAATTCATAGTTCATCAGTTACATGTTGACTGATAATTTTGCAGCAGAAGTTTCACAATAAATATAAATAATTTGATATAAATAAAAGACTAAAGTACATTATGCTTAAACTTGGAAGAAGAAACAATTGTTACAAGTAGACTTCGGACTTTTACGCAAAATAAAAGTATTCTGTATTAATTGTAGGAAGCAGGAACAAAATATAAATCGATTTCATCCCTTAATAATATTCTTGTATTTTTCTAATCTATTACTGTTGTATATTTCACATATCTAATTTCTTCATAAATGCATAGAGATCCGCAGTCTAGTTATGAGCTGTAAGATATCATTTTCTTTTTTTTTCTTTTGAAATTGGTACGCGATCATTTCACTAGTTTTAATGACTTCCACGAGACTGAGAACACGATAAGATATTTCAACTACGCAGCAAGTAACTAACCCTTTCCACAGTTTATCTACGAAAATACAAATTTCTCCAAACATGTATACGTAAACAGTCTTGAGTATTCCAACAACTTGAACTTTCCGTCGAGTTTGAACCCTAAATATTTGCATTTATCGTACGTACAAACATGCCAAATACTAAAAAGCAAATACTGTGACACGATGACGCCTTGATTCGATTTTTATCTCCCTTGAATTTCACAACAGTTACAACAAAAAATTTTATTTCTTACTTTTACAATGCAATTTATTTACAGGTTTTGCACTCCAAATTCACTCGTTTGCGAGTGAAATTTAACCTTATGCAAATCAAATACAACCTTTTGCAAATCAATTTCACCCACTAAGGATATTTAAAATTCATTACTTATTTATTTAATTAGATTAAATTATGCATTTATGTATACAGGTTTTGCTCTC
The DNA here is from genome assembly GCA_963971365.1 of Lasioglossum villosulum. NCBI lineage: Eukaryota > Metazoa > Arthropoda > Insecta > Hymenoptera > Halictidae > Lasioglossum > Lasioglossum villosulum. The sequence goes on from OZ020500.1 coordinate 22,361,119, forward strand.
CAAATTCACCTTTTTGCAAATCAATTTCATCCTTTTGTAAATCACTTATACTTATTAAGAATATTTAAAAATAATTATTTATTTATTTAGATCACAATACAAACTGACTTTTACATTGCTAAATTATGACTAGCCTGGGCATCTTTATGCGTTTTTGACTTACGAAAATTTTTAAAGAACGCTAATTTTATTAATTTGAGATTTACAAAGGCTTTTCTCATTAAAAGTAGGATTTTATTTCTTGCCACGTTCTTAACATTTATCTAAAAAAATTGAAAATTGCATAAACTTCCGCAGTCTAGTTATAACAATAACTGGATACAGAATGAGAGCACGCAGGACACACTTCACGCAACATATACCATCGTAACATTGTATCGATTATTTAAATTCTATCGGTACTAAAGTTAACACCGCACATAGTATGTTTACAATAAATAAACCTGTGCTAATCTGGAATGATTTGAGTTACATTTTAATACATCTGATTATTATGAGCATATGTGTGGTTCTATCATAAAAGTATGTTGCAGACCAGTGGTGGCAAAAGTGTAATTTAAAAAACTGACAAAGATCGTCACTTTTAATTCTCGTCTTTTTCAAATTTACAGTAAAAACGAACTAATTTTCATTACGCGAATGAAGCGTGTTACAAAATAAGCTTGATTTCGTATTTGAATTGGTAAAAAATATTGTTTACCCATGACCTACAATTAGAAATTAATTTCTACCCAAATATCACAGAGATATCTTGAAGACGTTTTAAATGCTTCTGCTGTTGGACAAACAAGATATCTTCTGGATGTCTTGAATGTCCTACGGGAGTGTTCCGAACGGTCTACGAAAGTTTTCTCAACGGCTGTGTTATAAAACCGAACGTTCTGTTATGCCACGGGAAGAGGAAATGAAGGGAATCCTCGAATGAGCTCCAAAGTCTTCCAACACAACTTAGGTTTATTGGGAAATAGAGCGCCAAACAGGAATACAAAACAACTTATTAAACGAGTTCACGGACTGACTGGCTAAGTCACCTCTGACTTCTCGAATGAATAACTAAAAACTGACAGGTGCCCTTTCGTTGGATCTTATATATATTTCCACTATCGCGGTTTTGTAAGGAAAAGGATGATTAGTCCTTGGTGACAAAGAATGGCGTGGAAGTCGGAGTTTTTGCAGATGTGATTTTTGAACCGAAAATATATGGCGAAAGTAAGGTATTGAAAGTAATAAATGTAATCATAGGTCAGTTCGATACGAAAGCCTGTGAGTCAGAGCAAATACGGTGTTGCTCATGGTACGCATAACAGTTCTAAAAACGTCCCGAGAATATCAATTAAACGTCTAAAAACCGTTTTTGAAAATTTAATTATAGGAAACATATACATATATATACAGAGTGTCCCAAAATAAGTGTAACTCCCGGAAACAGGAGGTTCCTTGGGTCATTTGTAGCGTCATTTTCCTTTACAACCACGATACGCCGCGCCACACAGTGCGTTGGCCAAGAAGGACAAAAATAGAAAAATCAATGTTTTTGAAATGTATATCTGTTTATAGGAATTTATTCTAAACATATCATATTTTCATGAACATTCACCAGAAAAAGAAAAAATTAGCATCGCTTGACACAGACGGTGTTCTTTTCGTCATAATCTGATCCGTCAGTTTCGTGCGTTATAACCTCAAGTGCGCGTCCATGAAAGGAAAATTGTATACAGCTTATCGTAAAGCGTAAAATAAAATAAATTGTGATTGATCATTTAGATCAAGGTGTGTACTCGTTATTTTGGCCCCCTAGCGGTTTGTACAATTATTATTTATCGTATTTTATTACTTCAAAGTGATCCGTTTCTTAAGACGCGAAATCGAAAATTCTTATAACTTTAACTAAGCTTTTCTCAAAAAAGCTAAAACATTTCTTGGGATTTTTGCTAGAAAATATTCGTAGGACTATCCTTTATTGAATTCTATAAAAGTTTTCTGCCCTAACTTGCCCCTTTAGTTTTTAAAATTATTTATTTAGGAAGACACCCCGAAACCACGTACATGAAGATTTTCGAGGAATGGGTTTAACAACGTTGTACTTAAATTTATATAAGTGGTATTACATGCCAAGTAGTATGCATAAATTATTGGTTTAATTACCTGTAGGATTATTATCCGAAGAAGCATTGGAAGCAATGCATAAAGTTTTTCGAAAAACTCGATTAAATCATACAAGAAAATCTTCGAGAGTAAACACATGCAGGGACCTTATGAGCAATATGTTAATTATGTCGGACCCACTTATTGCGTCAAAAAGAAACACAATTTCTAAAAAAAGGAAGTTTAATAAAAACATCGAAATATATCTTATTAGCCCTGCACATGACCGTGCCTCTTCAAATTCTGAGGCAAATACAAGTTTAGAAAATTTAGATTCTGATAGCGTTGACTCTAGTGATGACTCAGATACAGATTAGATATAAGTATTAATTATTGTTATTATTGTTATTATTATTATCATAATTATTTATTATAAAACGTACACAAATAAACACGGTTACTGAACAATCGATTTTTAATTTTGACTTTTGTTTCACTAGTAGTAATACATATATTAAATACCACTATAGGCGGTACGCCAACTTTAGATGCTTATATCTCGACAATGGTTTAAGCAAAAATAATGTTTTTGTAGTGTTTTCAAGTGAAATTTTTAAAGTGACCTTCATAGAGCTTCCCAAGGTTACAACAATATTAAACAAATACAATCATCGTATACTCTTGCCTATACCCTATAACTTTTATTTCAAACATTTTCTTATATCTAATAGATAGATGGTTTCGGCGCACAGGTTCGATCAAATATAAACTAAATTTCCATGTTTTATAACAAATTTGCAAGTTGAAATCTCGACGTTTCGATCCTGATGAGGATCATTTTCAAGAGATTTGTGCGTCTGAAACAAAGTGTAACATTGCAAAAATAACTGTATTTTAAAAGAAAAGGAAAAAACAAAATTTTGAACTCGAAAAATGAACTTATTTTTCCTTACATGTTATATAGGAAATTTAGTTTATATTTGATCGAACCTGTGCGCCGAAACCATCTATCTATTATCAATTCTTTTCGATCGCAAAACTATTTCAATTTTCTTATATCACTTATAGTTTTTGAGATATGGATTTTTGTCCAAAAACAGGCATTCCGACGCACTGTGCGCCGTGACATTGCAACGAACAAAAGTTTTTCAATTATGTGAATTCTTTGTCTGATTTCAAAGAGCTTTGGATATATGTCAAGACCATTATTCTGAACATTTCTCTTTAGAATTACTGGCTGTCGGCTTTAGTTTACGAGATAATCGCGAAAAACTTTACTTGCTAATTCATTATGGGTGCTCATAATAGCGGACATGGCTTGCTAATGTCTCGGAAACTAAAGCCGACCGCAAATCATTTCAAAGGAAAAAGATATTTAAAACGTCGAGTTTTATAACATTATTTCAAAGTCATTGAAATCAATGAAGACCCGCATCACGTTTACCCGACTTACAGCAACTTTACTCGAACGAGAGAAGAAGCAGAAGCTGATTGTTTTAAAAACTCACTTATTCAGCCGTAAATCCATTTGCTGCTTCGAAATGTGTGTCAATGGGTCAGTCGGTGACGAACTGCACAGGTTTTTCAGGTATATGACAATACTGAAATCCAAGGGGCGTACAACCAAGTCAACGAATTGCACAGCTGGTGGTAGATAGCAGATATACGACACCCTGACTGATACGCGGTCAACGATATGGACTTTTCACTTTCATATCGATAAATAAATCATATGCTTATTTCACACAGGTGCACTACTAACAATTGCAATATCACTTGTATTGCTGCATAAGTCACAACAGTAAGACAACGTGATCACTAGCGAACGTATACTTTCTAAAAGAAGAATATCCTGAATTTTTCTTTCACTTTTCACTTTTCACTGGTCAAACGTACGTTTTCGAACTGGGAACGTTTCAGGGTGACAGTCGATGGACTAAAATCTTTTAAAATTGACGAGTAAGACATGAGACACCCGGGTAGAGCAAAAATACCCGGGTATCTTATGAGATAGTCGGCTACCCGAGTACTCGGTTCTAGGAAATGAAAACCGTTATGGATCGGTTCCGGTTCTCGAAACAGTTATTAAGAACCGAAATGATGTTATAACTGTTACTAAATAGAATATCGATTCTGGCTTATGTCTGGCTTATTTCCATTCTATAACTGTTATTTTTCGGTTTTGGATTTCGGTTCTGTCATTCTGTATATGTATATATAGAAACAAATGATAAAAACTTGTTTAAACTAAAAATATCAATAAATAAATACTTAAATAATAAATAAATAATACCAAACACAATACAGGATGACAGAACTGAAATCCAGAACCGAAAAATAACAGTCATAGCATCGAAATAAGCCAGATGTAAACCAGAATCGATATTCTATTTAGTAACAGTTACAACATCATTTCGGTTCTTAAAACTGTTTCGAGAATCGGAACCGATCCATAACGGTTTTCATTTCCTAGAACCGAGTACTTGGGTAGCCGACTATCTCATAAGATATCCGGGTATTTTTGGTCTACTCGGGTGTCTCATGGGTACCCGAGTACCCTTTTTTTTTAACATGAGGGAAATGCTTTTACGCATACCCCAAGCCTCCTGGGAGAGACAAGGGGTTATGTGGGGCTTACGTGGCCAGAAGGGCTCACAGTACCCACTAAAAACCTCATGATAACCTTCCCTAAGCTAATCGGGGGTGGCTGGGATCTCCGAAGAACACAACCAACCGTCCCCCTTCGCCCTTGGACTCTATGGGGCCCCATCCCGGGAGGGAGAGAAGCCCCCCCAACAATGCCTAATCTATCAGGGCGCAAGCAGGTTACCCACTTGCACCCCCCCTTCCCTGGGCCGTTCGGTGGGCTTCGCAAGTCTCCAGCTCGCTCCGCCCAAGGGTACCCGAGTACCCGGGTATCTCTTATACTCGGGTAAAGGTTCGAGCTCTAATATACGGTGTCCCTCCCATTCGTTGTTCATAAATTATTCGTGTGGTTAGGCTGGTAATTAATTAAATTCAAGGGCTGCAACAGGAAGGCAGCACGGCAAGTGTAGGTGGTCCTGAAAAGGGCTGATGAAATGAAAAGGAGATACTACTGCGTTGAATTTTTAGGGCCCTGAAAACAGCCGAATTAATTTTGTTCTCATCGAGTCAATTATTCGAAGTCTCCTCTGTTTTCTCGAATACATTATTCAATATTCGCAATCATTCGTAAATTTTCTTCGCGCATGTCGAATTGCATTGTTGGTAAATTTTTTTATGGCTCGATCCCTTCCGCGGAGACGGGGATCCCTGTTTTCTATCGTGGAGAAAAGGCAAGCGTCACACTGCTGGAGGGCAGCATAATTTGCTGGAATCGGAAGTCCTGCATCGTGCCACAGTCGTCGCGGCTAAAGATCAAGCAGCGGACACCGGAAATCTTTTAGCTCTTAATTGCGCGGTCGAAAAAGAATTTATAATCTCGACATGTGCAGGAGAAAATGTTTCCGTTGCCGTGTCCTGCGAACAGTCCCGAGTAACTGCAGAGTTCTGATTTATGGCACGATACCCTCTGCGGGGACGAAAATCCCTGTTTTCTATCGTGGAGGGACGGTAAGACTTACACTACTGCACTTTCAACTTCTGCAAAACACGTGATTTTTTAGAATGTCCTGTATCCTCAGTTTTTCTTCGTGGTAGGGATATTTGGGAGTATTTGCAGCTCTTTTGGGAAACTACAATCAGTCCAAGTCTCTGTCGCATCATGCTCACTTCTCAAAAGAATTTCCATATCCTTATCGCGTACGCCTACTGCGGGCTCGATGCTGCTGCCACTTCAAGGCGCATCAGACGAGAGCGGCTGCACAGCAGACTCCCGTCAGAAAATTACATCCGGCGGTTGGGGTACAAGCTGTATTCAAAGAGAAGTTTCGATCGCCATGACGCGGACAACGGAAGACCGAGAACAACGAGGTCCATGCGGAATGTGGGCACGAGCACGATTTCCGTGGCCCCTCGATTTGAGATTATATTTGTGTTCTTGGGGTTACTTAAAGAAAGAAATGTATATATAGCATAATGTCAAATCGGCCTGGTTTAGCCGGTAAAGTAGATTTCCTATTTTTTATAAACCTGCAAATACCTTGCAATCTATGCGAAATATGTCAAAATATCAAGAGACCTATTTTGTAGGAAATTGAATTTGATATAAAAAACATTTTGAACCACTTTTTCCTTTTCAGAGATGAGCTGATTTCTTTCAGTTTTCGAGATATTCGGAACTACTCCTGGATTTCGGTATGTGTGGTCGGGCCGGCCTACAGTGTTGCGATCAGTACTAATTAGGTGCACAAATCTCATAATGTAAAACCGTAAAAAATTTATGCTAGTCATATGAAGTTATGTCTAGACAGTAAGAATATTAATATTTCTCTATCGATAAAACTCCTAAAGTCTCTTCTGTCGACAGAACTGTGTAAGCATTTTGAATTAATATTTTCCTATATTTTGTAACGAGGTCCATAAAAGCTCATATCTAATTGATATCAATCGATATTTTTAAAATACATTTTGTACTTACTTTTTTGTGTTCTAAAGTAAATTTTTGTAATGGAAACTAACGGCGAAATTATGGTTTATTGTCTTAATTAATTCCGAAACTTATATATATTATAAAGGTTACGTGTGCGATATTGAACAAGCTAAAAGTAGGCAATCCACGCTAATACACGGAAAAATTTTTGTTCGTAGCTTTAGAGCAGACTTTAAACTTTCTTTTCATGTAAATTTTAAAATGCGGAAATATGCGAAAATGAACAATATTTATATTTTTAGTAACAGAGAGATCGCTGTTTCACGATCTGAATTTTTTGAAGTTTGAAGGGATTTTCGGAAAGACAATCATCTTAATGGTTCTATAAAAATGTTTTGGATGAATCGTATCTAGATACGTTATGTGAAGAAGCAGAAAAAATCTATATGGATTAATTTTTCCAAAATCTGCACACTTGGTATTAGCAATCATAAAGAAGGTTTTGTCCAGCAAGCACCTCGAATCGTAGCACTGTGCAGCCGTCAGGCCGGCCCTCTCCGCCCCTCCCACGTCCTAACCACAATTCACTCTGATCAAATAATCTTCCCAATGTAGATGTCATCCAGAATTTGGTCTGTTCAGAACGGAGCCTTCACGTTCCCCCGCCTATTAATTCGCAGTTGTTCTGCACCTTCACCGAAATATAAATTGTGACGTGGCAAAATAACCACGTCCCGATTCCATATTAGAAGAAAAACCCGAAAGTAAAATCGCGAGGACCGGACCACCCTCTAGCAGAATAATTAAGAAATCGTTAGCAATAAGCGCTCTCTCTGGGACGTTGTAAGAACTAAGTTCCGATACTGTAGATCTGCAGGAACGTAACGAGGGCTCAGGGAGCCCCGACGGAACTCTCGCCGAAGGAAAGGAAATTCAATGTTGCCGTCGCTCAAGCCCGCTCGGAACACCGGACAAAACAACAGCCTCTGCAGAGGAATTGGGAAAGGAACCTCGAGCCCAGGCTAAACAACCTGGAGACGCCGACGAGGGACTGAGGGACCACTAGGATGACTAGGGACCACAATGAAGAATCGTCCCGTCAACGTCTCGTCCCGCAACATTATCGGTCCCTGCAGGAGCGGCTCGAGCGGTTCTGGAATGTCTTAAGACATTCCCGGTGGAAGCGCGTCCGCCGTTAGGGAAATCGGGAAATAGGCAAAATCCGGGGCCCTTCCCGTCGATTGCCGGCCCTCCGCGCGTGCGACACCACGAGCGACAGTGATTGGTGGGCGAAACACCGAATTAAGTAGGGGACGCCTTACTTCCGCATCCTCGAGCCACCGAAGAGTCGCGTCACTGCTGTGTAGGCCTACCTAGCGAGAAGTCGTTTTGCTGCCGTAATTTTGTAAACGCGTGTGCATCGAACAGTACGTTGTAAAGGCTGCCGTTCAGCTTCGCTAAAATCTGCTGCACTTGGTAAGTGCCCACCAGATTCCGTTAAGATGAACTATTGTTGATTCGCGATTATTTAAAGTGGCTCGAGCAGCGTTCGTGATTTTGTGTCGGTTTCCACGTGGGTCGTCCTTTTGATGACCACGTGTTTCGTGTGCCGTGAATCGGCTGCCCTTTTCGTGTTCCTTTGGCGAGTTCCCAGTGAGAGCGATTAGCTAGAGTTTCGTGTGCGAAATATGTGTTCGCGAATCGTTCGTTAGCGAAATAGCCGCGCGCAGTCAACTTGTAAATATTTGGTCAATTCCATCTTGACCCCGTGCCGGCCTAATATCTCGGATCGCTGCCGACGCGGGTGATAAAATTTAATCCGAGAAACGCGTCGAACATCGGGAATTTGTACGCTTTCGTACCTCGCGGAGTGTTACGCACGTGCAACCGGCGTCGTACAAATTCCAGCGCGACCATCTTGTTTCCGCGAACCGCGTACTTGCCGGCTTGCAGCCGGCCACATCGATTTACATAGTTTGCCGTTTACCGAAACGTATAGGATTTACATCGCGACTTTACACTTGCTAGATTCCGTGTCAGTATGTAAATCTTGGCTTATTTCTTGTTCTGCCGTAAATAAACTACATTGTTCACATTAAAAATTGTACGATTTAATCACGAGGTCCGTTCCCGTCGTGGGGAACGTCCTGTCCGATCCTGCGTGAAATCCTGGCTCTTGACGAGTTATTCTGGTCCTCGTGAACGTGAATTCGAGGCTCCCTTAGAGTAGATAATTTTGCGTGGCACCTCAGAGTGCCTGGCGCCCGAAATATCAGTGTTGATCGAGAGTTTCGAATTCGCGTTGTGTATCGCGGGTGGACTGCGTCCATCACGGCTAGGCGTAGCCCGGTTCTCACATATTCATCACGGTTCTTTATAGGTATAAAACCCATAGCCACTTATTTCTCCCCCTCTCAGTACCTGGTATCGGGACCCGGACAAATAAGCAGCGTGATAAAGTATACTCGGAAACTGCGCAGCTGACAGAAAAAAGTCATAGGACATAAATTGTTGAGAATTTAATTTTTTACAAAAAAGGTCTGTTGATATTTCACCATATTTCGCATAGTTTCCGATATATGTTCAGATTTATAAAAAAAGGAAATCTACTTTACCGGCTAAATCAGGCCGATTTGACACCATGTTCAGCTAAATAATCCAATGTCAATCTTTGATCATGATTATTCCGCTATAATAACTGAAATGAACCTGGAACCATTATCTGTTCGAAGAACAATATCCGACCAGAGCTTTATTTTCAATTTAATTAATAATCATGTTTACTGTTCCTCTCTACTTGAGCAAATCAATTTTTATGTACCGGAACGTGAACTGAGAACAAGAACGGGCTTTCAAACACTTAAAGCGAAATCTTATTATGGACTAATTAATCCAATAAATCGCATTATTGCAAAATCTTGCACTATCTATAATCGTGTTGATTTTTTCATCAACTCTTTATTAAATTTTCAAATACAACTACGCAGGATTGCATGATGGTACTAGGTCGATTGTGCATGTCCCTTCTTTGTTGTTAAACGAGTAATCTTATATATCTTATATTTCTTTTGTTTTTTTTAAATTCTCCTTTGTTATTGTAAACAGTTTTATAAAAGGACGTCAGTCCGTTTATAATAAATAATAATAATAATAAAAAACAGGAAATTTAGTTTATTGGCTAAAGCAGGCCGATTTGACACCATGTTATATATACATTTTTTTTTAAATGACCCCAAGAACACAAATATAATCTCAAAACGAGGGGCCACGGAAATCGTACTCTCCCCGGAATGTGGACCAAGGAAAATTGTGAAAGAGGATGGCACCGTGAGAGTGCGCGACGTCAGTAACCGAACAACGTAAGTCAAAGTACACCGCTGTGATATTTCATTAAAGCGAAAAGGAATGTTATTTAACAAAAGTTATTTATACATTTTCATGTATTTGTTCTACACAGTATCAGACTACACCGAATCCTGAGAGACGAGTCGATGTACCAGTACTTTGTGAGGGTGCAAGAATTGCCACCTTCGGATTTCAACCGGCGGCTTCAATATTGTAGGTGGCTGCTGGATGAACTGTCACGCAATCCGGCGCTCCCCACGTGCATATTGTGGACCGACGAATCACTTTTCACAAGAGAAGGGTGCTTCAACGGCCACAATTTGTATGTGTAGAGCGTCGAGAATCCGATGGCAGTTCGGCAAAGCGCAGCACAGACCAGCTTGTTCGATCAACTTATGGACCGGTATTTGTGGCGAACACATCATCGGGCTGTAACAGGTCTCTAATCTGTTCTGAATAGTGTTTATAGTTCGCTGATGTAAAGGTATACTTCGTAAATGTTGGAAGGCATCCTCTATTTGAATTTTTAATTCTTCCACAGTTCTTGTTTCGTGCCCCGATTTATATGTATATCTGTTCCTTTACCGCTCCACATAATAAAAAATCTAATGGATTTAGATCGGGCGATCGCGGAGGCCATATAATTGGTGCAGATCTTCGACCAATCCATTTGATACTATGATGATACTATCGCATATGAATGATCGTTGTAACCAAAAGGTAGACACAAACTACTAAACTAATGTGATTTCCATCGAAGCAAAGCAATCTAGTGAGGGTCATTCGAACTGTGTCTATTTGGCGTTTAGCGCGGTAGCAGTGTGTTTACATTCTCGCCAGGACGGTGTCTATGTTAACAACTAGAATTTCCATTTGGAAATCTCCAACTTCTATGAATAAAATTCATCTTATAGCCGACAAAACTTCCACATCAATTTTTGGCGAAACCGGTTGAGTTTTAAGTCATAGTTTCTTTGACACTTTTTATCCTCATGATGCGTAGAATACAATAGAATAAAAAAAATTTTGACCGTGAAATTCAAGGTCAAGGACAATTTTGGGGCAACTTTTTTTTACAGATCTCCATCGATCCGAAGATGTAGAATACGCCTATGCTTGTCAAGATCAAACATTTCTTAACACCCTGTACATGCTACCCGCTAGACTGGACGGCTCGGGGTTCCTAACATTTTTAGAACATGCTCTGCCGGATCTCATGGACGATGTTGCTTATGCAATCCAGCAGAATATGTATTCTCAAATGGACGGTGCGCCAGCGAATTATGCCACCAATGTCTGCGCTCTTTTGAATGAAGCCTTCCAGGACAGGTGGATCGGACGCGGTGATCCTGTTGCGTGGCCCCCACGGTCACCTGATCTAAATCCGCTGGATTTTTACCTTTGAGGCTACTTGAAGGTTATTTCAATTTTCATATATTTTTCTTCGGGTATTTTTTAATCGTTGTCGTGTACGTGTTTACTTACGTGTTGTTTTCTTTTATACATGAAGCGTCCGAAAATCGCAAGTTCGTTTTTACCGTACTTCGCGAGGTTGTAAATCCCGCTTCGCTTGTTCACGGCAACGTTCGGGGATTTTTCGTCGTTGAGGGTAACAACGACTGGTTGGAAAGAAAGTCCGACACTTGCAAAGAAACACCTTTATATATTTTAAAACTTAATAGACAACAAATAACAACGAGTATAGTTAAGGTTCAGCGAGAGAAAGTGTTTTCGGTTCGAGCGCTTGTTGAGTTCTGTCTGGTCTCATCTTGACTAGTCTATCGTCGGTTCAGTTTTTCTCGTGATTGGATGTTTGTGGATTTTTGGTGGGAAAATGTAGAGTTTTCTAATTGGACGTAGGCGCGTAGGGAGGAGTTTTGTGTTGAGGAAAGTGGGAGACTGTCAGGTATTGTCTTCGTTCGTCAGTGGCGTGATTTATGGTAAAAAGTCCGTTAGTCGTTTGCCGATTCGGTCGCATGTGCTGTCGGGGTCGAGATTGCCTTATTGCGGCTGTAAACGAATTTCTCCGACTGGGTTGCAGCTTATCCTCACGTGCTTTTTATGGTTAAAAACGTCCCTTTCAGGTATGTTTCTTTGTAACCTGAAGGGACGGTACGGTACGGTACGTTGTACATCTCACGTTCGGTCGGCGTAAGACCGAACAATACATATGATTTCACAAGATGAGGTGTACAAGCGCCCGATAAACACACAGGAAAACATGGTGGCATGAGTTCACGGTGCCATCGCAAACATAACGCTGGCCACCCTTCATGGAGTCATGCGGGAAACGATCCGGCGAACCGAAATCTGTATTCGAAAAAGTGAAGGACACTTCGAACAATTGACTCGATGAGTACAATTGTAAATCGGCCCTTTGCAGAGCCCCAAAAATTCAACGCAGTAGCATCTCCTTGTCTTTTAATCAGCCCTTTTCAGGGCCACCTACATTTGGCGCAAAACGTCAGCCTCCTATCCTGTTAATCGGCCATTTTCTGGGCCCCAAATATTTAACGCAGGAATAACGTAGGAACTACCTGCTACGTGTTGAAGTTGTTCGTTCCCGTAGAAAGGTTCTCCGTAGTCAGTATTCTTTTCGAAATTGGTTTCCGTGCGGAAAACATGTGCGAGCAACATAACTAAGGGAAGTTCACGTACAGTTCTAACCTTCGTGCTGTGAAGCACAATTTTGTTTTACTTTGTTTTCTGTTTGTTTTTCACATTTAGCAAACGCGGACTTTTCTTGAAGATGGTTCAAAACTGAACCGAAACGTCGAAATTATAATTCTGCAAAATTGCTAAATTCTTTTTTGTTGATCGAACGTGTAGCGCCGATATCATATTTGCATATACAAAATTTACGATCGTGAAACAAAAATTAACTAGCTGGTTATTGTTGCTCGCAACACACACACACACACACACCGACATTTTGATAAAAATAGTCTAAAATGAATCCAATGACCATGAAACGTGAAGATCTGTTAAAAATTCGATTTTCGGGGTAATTACCATAACTTCCCTATGAATCGGGAAGTTAATAACTAAGGGAACACTGTTCTCCTGAGCCCCTTTTCCATTATTTTAGGCCTCCTTCGAATTTTCTAGAAGAACGCTAATCCTCGAGTTGCCGTACTTAAGACACTTGAGGGTTCGAGCTAGGGGCATGGAAAAGGCGGCTACAAATAAATCCGTGCGACCTTCACTGCGTGTACCGTTCGCGAGGTACTTGAGGGTCCCGGATTCGGACAGCGGGCCTTATGGTCTCTCGAAGCGGCGGACGAGATCTTAAATCTTGTATCGCACATGTTGTAAACATTCGTGCCAATGCCTGAGAATTTCCTTCGGTTTGACTTGAGGTGGGGACTTCCTCCTCCACCAGAGAGGGCTGTATCAGAAGATCCTCCCTCAAAGTCAAACCAGCGAATAGGGATGATTATTCCCCCAATAACGGGCCTAGGGTCCGCGCTTTCCACGCTACCACCGAGGTGGCTAGTTTTTTAAGTTAATGTTTCGAACGACAGAACAGCTCTGGTATTGCTAACGAACGGATCAAGCCAGTCGAACGAATACTCAAAGAGTCGCGCCGAGAAATTTGTAGAGTTCACTGGAATACTCAGAATACTGATATACGCGCTGTTTCTCACTGTAACCACTCGCTACGTCAACTGCTCCGTTATATTAATCAATCACCCAAGGTTAATTCGGCGGGTGATCTGTTGTTAATTTTGATTTAATAAATTGTTATAAATAGCGATTCGGAACAATCATTAACAACACCCAAAATTCTACAGAAGTGAGAGGTGCGTTGACCTGGACGAACTTGCCGTGGTGTCTTCCTTTTGCAGCCCTTGGATTTGACTGCGATCGCGTAGTTTACAGCTACCACCAGCGGTGCAATTACCAGCCTGACCACACGAATAATTTATAAACAACAAACGGGAGGGACACTGTATTCGTGTCAAATAATTGAGAGTGATCAGTTCGTCAATTTCAAAGGATTTTGGTGCATCCACTGTCGCCGTGAAATGTTCCCAGTGCGAAAGCGTATAGTCCAGGATTCAGCGTACATTTTTACAATTGATTACTATCAAGCTAATTTTCCGTGAGTAGCTTCAGTTTGATGAGACGCCCAACTTTTTCTCTTACAAAATTCTCGATTGTGGTAGCTAACAGGGGTACCAAAGATAAAATATGTCGATTTGACGATTCTCAAAAATGTATTACTAATTGGGTTTTTTTTGTTAAACCTCAAGATAATTATCTAAAATATTCGAAAAAATATTTGTCCTACAAACTGTATGGTTTGATCAACGAATACCCTCCTTCCAACATGTATCGATAACGAGGTCATCAAAAATGATTTGTTACGTCCGTGTTAGGACGTTTTTAGAGAAGTTAAAGAGTTAAAGATTTTAATAGGAGATATAACGCAGTTTTGAACCTACCTGCATTCACCGGCTTCGGTTCGGGTAATCGAGGGTACTTTTAAATGAAAATGGCTTTAAATAAGTATGTGGAACGAAGAAATCGACGTTGGGTATTTTATAATGATTTTGAAGATTGATTTTAAATCACCGGACGTGACAGATTACTAAAGTTTTTCGCGCTTATGTCGTAAACTGAAGCCGACAGCCAGAAATTCTAAAGAGATGTGACGGTTAGCGAACAGATTCCGTTGACTTTCCCACAGGAATCTCTTCAAAAGTCGTCTCTGGCAGGAAACGTCCTAGATAACCTTTTCATATCTTAGTTGATCCCTTTTAACGAAAACCGACTTCTGGCTCGACTTAATGGAAATCGACAAAAACTAGAGTCTGGTCCTAAGCGGCGATTAGATCATGAACATACCACCCCCTTCAATTTTGGGGTATATAAACCCGTACATTTTTACTCTCGGGGGTAGTACTTCTGTAGTCACGAATCGTGTCGCGTCGTGCTATATTCTCGTAAGTCGATTTCCAGTAAGATCGGGCTAAAGTTCCCCTTCGGATCAACCTTTAAACCGTATAGATTCCGTAGTCCGGTAACAAATCTATTAAGGCATTACGTAAAATCACTTCGAGACCCCCGCATTTTGCCAGTGCGTCAACATCGAGCAACGTAGGTAATTGTTCAATTCTTACACACTCTATCTCGCGACACATACATACTATATATTTCAATGTAAACTATAACGATTTGAATATATCTGAGTTTTACCTAATCACTAGTAAATTCTTTAAACCCTTAATTATTGTTATACCAATCCTAATTTAGTAGTTGAACGTTCCCACATGATACAATCTTACCGCTCGGACTGTATCAATTAAATTATACTTGTTTCGAGGCTTACTAACAACCCCATCACCTATCAAACTCTTAGACGACATTCCAATCGCCTAATCGGGATATTTTCCAACCTAGTACCTACCCGATTTCATATTGGGATCATCCACATTATCTATACGTCCACACACAAATTAAACGGCAACCTGACAATCGTATCAAGGATCGTCCGTTTTCTCCCTTGAATCCAACATACTAGCGGCTCCCTGACAATCGCATCAAGGTGCGTCCGCTAAACTCTATAACCTCCTTGATAATCTTTCAAGTCAGAGTTTCCCCTCCATCACACGTAGATTCATCCCTGAAACTTCACTCATACTAGCGGCTCCCTGACAATCGTATCAAGGTGCGTCCGCTTTAACTAACAATTTGAGATCATATTCCCAGGGTAATAACCCTTCGCCGGCCACTCGTGCTGCTCGCGGCCCTGGCTCGTAACAGAGAAATGTTGTTCAGAATAATGGTCTTGACCACATATCCAAATCTCATTGAAATCTGACAGAATTCACATAATCGAGAAACTCTTGTTCGTTGCAATGACACGGCGTTTTAGGTGTTGTAAAACAATAAAAAATGCGCACAGTGGTACGATGGCGGCCAAAAATCGATTTTATAAATTTTCGATTTTCAAAAAAAAAAAATTATTTTTGTATTACCAAATAGTGAATATATAATGTGCCAAAGTCCGATTTAAAAAAAAAATTTTACGGAGATATAAGCATGGCAAGTAACCTATTTTTCTCTCTTGGAAATTCATCAGTTTTCAGCACCATAGTTATTTAATTATTGCGTCTATAATTGAATACTTACAGCTCTGAAATTTATAGGGGTTATTAGGCATCCTTTAAACTATTAACTGGCACAAATAATTTTTCAATAAAGTTCTTTAACATTAACTAATATGGATTAATCGGAAGCTTCTTCGCGTTATGCTCATTGTTTATTTATGGAAGCAAATCTTAAAAGTGTTAAGGAGCTTCGGTAAGGAACTACTTGTATTGGTAAAGTGTTATATTGAAGTAACTTTCTGTAAAAAATCTCGGCCATCTTCGGCCAACCTTCGCCGCAATTTAAGTTTAAATATCAACTTTTAGAATTTCCAAGAATGAATCGCGCGGAAATTACGATTATTTGAGGTTTAGGGTAAAAATTTTTAAGGATATATTAGTTAGTACAGTAAATTAATTATTTTTAATCAATTATTTAAATAAGAAAATTGAATAATAATTTTTTATCCTAAACAAACAAAGTTTTTGTTTGTTAGATCTCTATTTTTCCAAAAGGTGGCAAAAAATCCGTAAAGATGAAACTAACTAACTAAGTTACCGTTTTATCGTACATTGACTGAAAAGTGTACCACCGGCATTAGAATAACCCAAGATACTAGATACAAGATAAGATGAAGAAAGTCTAAGTTAACTGACAAGTGATCACGGTACAACTGTTAAGGCCTTCTAAAATGTCTCGGAATATAAGCATTGAAAAGTGGCAGAAAACAGAGATGGTACAACTAATTGTGGGAAAAACCACGTTATTCATACAGTAGAACCATCACTGGGATTTCCCCGCAATCTTGTCTAACAATACTTGGAAATCCAGAATAACTGGATTTTTGAATGTACCACTTTCAGGGAGTAAAAATTCATGTTTTAGGAAACATTTTTAAGGGGCATATCATAAATAATTAAAACTATCTGGTTATTGTTGCTCGCAGGTAGGGTTGTTGTTGCTCGCTTGCTTCGCGAGCTCGCGGGTAAGACTGCTCTTGCGAGAAGGTTAGTGGTACGCATTGCTAGTGAGGCATACAGCTATTAATGATTTATTTTTATTTTGCGTGTGACTCTCCACGAGCCACACAAAGAACTTCCCGATTCGTTAGTTGCAGTACATTATTATCGTTATAATAACTAATAATAACTAATAACCCACTCTTGCATTGGGATATTTTTTGATTATTGTAAGCGGTAACATTAGCATTAGTTGCATAATTAAAAAAAAAATTTTTTTAAATAAAAATGAAATATATATAATTACGTTTGTTTATTCGGTGGAAAATTTCCATCCTTTCGTATAAATTGCATTCTTGAATGAACTTCTTTAAAAAAAAACTAAAAAAACTAAAAAATCTAAAAAACTACTTGACCAATATGGACCAAAATCTAATCAGCTCTAAGTTACGACGGGGCACATCGATTGCATCATTCATCATTCTGATCGCATTGTTACTTTTTCAGAAAACGTTAACGAAAAATTTGATAACATAAAAACGGCCATACGCACACACACACACACACACACACATACACACATACTAACAATTTGTTAAAAATAGTCTAAAATGACTCCAATGACCATGAAACGTGAAGATCTGCTAAACAATCGATTGTCGATTTTCGGGGTAATTACATTAACTTCCCTATGAATCGGGAAGTAAAAAATGGTGAAATTCGTAATTAAAAGAATATTTATCCTTTCTTTCTTAAAAATTGTTATTACAATTTTTTGTTAAATAAACAAAGTTCTCGTTAAATTTGCGACCACTGTCACAAAAATTCAATAGGCATTTTTCTGACAACATATAGTGACGTCTATAAAAATAATTTATGGAATTAAAAAAAATTGTTATTAACATTTTTTATACAAAAAGGATTAATAAATCATATATATTTCACGTTTTTCTTTATTATTAAAAAATATTCCTTAAAAATTTTCACATTAAACCCCAAATAATTGAAGTTCCGCGCGATTCATTCTTGAAAATTCTAAAAGTTGATATTTAAACTTAAATTGCGGCCAAGGTTGTTCGAAGTTTCCCGAGATTTTTTACACAAAGTTCGTTCAATATTACACTTTGCTAAAACGATTAGTGCCAGACCGAAGTTGCTCGACACTTTTAAGATTTGCTTCAATTCATAAAAAATAAGCCGAAAACAAAGATTTCTAATTACCCCATATTACTTAATGTTATATAATTTTTTGAAATTTTTTTTGCCATTTAAGCGTTCTACCTGTGGTAACCAGTCCACAAAATTTAAAAGAAATTCATTAGATAGTTTCAGTTTTACGGATTTTGACCACTTTTTAGCCATTTTTGGCCATCGATGCGCTAGCTGTTCATGAGCTAAAAACTGAAAGTCCCCATATCGAGTTTTAACCGCTGCACAGTGATTCTTAAATACCCATTACATTCAAAACCGATCATATTAATTAAAGTTGTTGAAAACTTTCGTCACAAGAAGCGTTCAAATATCAAACTTTTTCAGATACGATTTATCACCGAGAAAATTCCTTTCCTTCATAATGGTGTCCTGGAAAACCTACGAAAGATTAAGTGCCCAATTTTTTTTATATGAAAAATGTATATCTATGTTGAGAACGCACCAGGAACTAAACACCATTGTTCATAATTTATTATAAAAAAATATTTGGTCTACTAAGGAAAATCTTCAATATTTTTCACCTTTAGCAAGGGATAAAGTTGTCATTCATGTTGATTCGTCTGTTCTAACAAAGTATAACATTTTCGGCAAGATCTCTAAAAGATCGTTCAAAATTCAGATCACAACTCATCAATCTCAAGTCCGAAGTTATGAGCGTCGCGTGACACGCGCACAGTGGTGAGTTCGATTGAAATCGTGGCCAAAATAAAAAGGAGAAAATTTAGTTCAAAATTGATACTATGGGGTTTTTCGGTTCGCTGATTACGAATGTGATGTCAAAAATACAAAAGCAAAATGGCGGATACCATATGCTTTATTTTCTGTTCACTTCTCTACCTGTAATATTAATGTATTTTCTTGAACATTTGAATATTGGGTACAATTCATTACCATCTGTAAAAAATACATTTCGATCATGAGTAGGTGTATCGTCGGCCACGCCATAAAATGTCCGGTCCGTAGTCTTCGTCGACCAGGTTTATGGAAAGGCCTTTAGGCATGTAAAGGTGTGTATCATCTAATGTAATGAGCAAGAAGAATCGAGTAATGAAGGGTCTCGTTACCTTGGCACCGTACTAAATAGTCGCGGGTGGATACCCTTCGGCCGAGCGTAACGACCGCGAGGTTTCTTTGGGACCGTATTTTTAATGGCGTGAATAATTCATAACCGGGATCAAGGTTTTAAAGAGTGTTGCAAATTTATAAAGATGCATAAAATGAACCATTTCGGTCACGTTCGGGATGGTCACCATCCAACGAGGTAGTGTTAATCCTTAAAACGGTCTCTTAGTCACGAAGTTATTAAAAAAGCAGGTACGTCGGCAGACCCTCCGTGCTGCTATTCTTTTCGCGAAGACATCCAGTTCCTTGCAAAGAATACGATTCTTCCTGATAGAATACAATCTTGTCATAAAAAATGGTACGAGGACAGACCATTCGTGCTGCTACTCTTTTCGCGCGAACATACATACCTTTGTGGAGGAATACGGTTTTTGCGACACGACGGAAAGACCATAAAACCTTCCTGGTATTTGCAAGGCCCAACAAATAAGTGTATTCTTTAATGGTTTTAAAGCGCGAGAAACGCTTAATTGCCATGAATCGTTATGGGACTTCCTGACTGCGGGAGTCCTCTTTCTCCGCCAAACGCCACAATGAGACGGATGGCCATTTTAGGTGGAAAAAAATCCTACGCATCAGATGCGGCTAGTAATATTAACGTATGTGGTGTCGTTGTAAAGAGGAGATCTCAATCTTTAAGTTTATGGTAATTTTAATTGCAAAAAAGTTTTTTTTTTTAATTTTTGAAAAGAATTTTTTAATTACATGTAATTTCTTACAGATAAAGTATCATCAATTCAGCACTCGATTGTTAATATAAAGAAAATTTTAAGAAAATTGAAATTTGTGGGAAAAAATCATAGATCACAATTTTTGAAACCGATTCAAATTTTGTATTAGGTCAAGAAATTAAATTTAACATATATACAGCCTTTAAAAATAGTATTTATGTAAAAAATATTATATAAATTACATAAACAAACATAAAAAGAAATAAAAAATGCAATAATAATATTAAATAATAAATAAAAAATGTAATAGTAGTATTAAATAAGTATAACGCCATAAACATAACTACAAAACAACATAACAATGGTTCTTTGGTAATATCACTGTCGCTGTAAACAATTTCGGAATTCCGGTCAATAGAATTAGGTCTAATACACCTTTTGGTAATTTCCTTTTTTTGTGGTATCACTCTATATTCATTTATAACTGGATCTGAAGTTATTAACAGCATTGCCATTAAATCGTAATTTGTATTTACACGTGAATTCTTCCTTGTGTGGCTAATCCTAAACCTTCTTACATCTTTGTTGCGAGCTTCTTGAGCCTCTTCAGACATCATCCCAATGGACAACAGCCATGATTTATATATTTCTAAACTGTGGTATAATAATTTATGAACTGTGACGGGTATATAATACCAAGAATATAATCTTAAATATAGATCTTTTGTTTCACAAACAAATTTCTTGAAATTTACTAAATTAATATGGTAACCTGAAGAAAGAGCAGATAATATGTAAAAGAACCGTTCAAGGAGTTCCACATTAATTTCAGTTATTTCCGAGGTTTTTTTATAATTTTTGGAAAAACGTCCAGCTGTGTTACCGTCATTTGTTAAGCCACTTCCACACCGTACGCACGGTGAAATTTAAAAAATTGTAGCAGGCGGATCCGCAACATTCCGCAAGTTTTTTTCGTCAGAATCTCTTTAGAATAGTTTGAACTTATAAATAAAAAAAGTCTCACGCCCGCGTTTTCCCGCGATTTTTAGTTCTGCTCTGCTAAAGTCAACTAAATGACGTAGAAAACTGGTACTTAAGCAATGTCTAAAAATGATTGTGTAACGGTTCTGGTTTCCCGGTAAGCGCTTCCTCGTGATAGCTCGCCGAGCCGGGGTTCTTGGTGAGGAAGCGGTCGGGACGGTGATTGACGAGTTGCGTTCGGTGAATAATAAGACGGCGATTTGTGTAAATGTGTCTCGCTGCGTATCGCGGCGGGGGAGACCTCGGGGCGGTATTCGCGGTGCGGAGGTGCGCGGTCCCGGTTTCGGTGTTCTCTAGTGGGAGGACGGAGCGTTCGCGGTCCCGGCGAAAGGGTTCAATCGGGGTCGTGTTAGGGACGATATCGCCTTGCGGCGGTGGGTACGGTGGTGCGGAGCGGGATCTAGCGTGTGTCGCCTCACGGCGACGGGGGTGTTTCGCCTCGCGGCGAAAGGTACGGTGTCGCGGAGTGGGGCTTAGAGTGTATCGCCTCGCAGCGAAAGGTACGGTGGCATGGAGCGGAGATCTGGAGTGTATCGCCTCACAGCGAAAGGTACGGTAGTGCGGAGCGGGAGCTAGAGCGTATCGCCTCACAGCGAGAGGTACGGTGGCATGGAGCGGGGATCCGGAGTGTATCGCCTCACAGCGAAAGGTACGGTAGTGCGGAGCGGGAGCTAGAGTGTATCGCCTCACAGCGATGGGAGGGTTTCGCCTCACAGCGAGAGGTACGGTGGTGCGGAGCGGAATCGAGAATGTATCGCCTCACAGCGATGGGGGGTTTCGCCTCACAGCGAAAGGTACGGTGGTGCGGAGCGGAATTGAGAATATGTCGCCTCACAGCGATGGGAGTTTTCGCCTCACAGCGAAAGGTACGGTAGTGCGGAGCGGAATTGAGAGTGTATCGCCTCACAGCGATGGGAGGGTTTCGCCTCACAGCGAAAGGTACGGTAGAGCGGAGTAAGAATTTGTAAAGAGTATACCTATGTCCCGTAGATGATACTCGAGGTGTCGTCGTCCCGACGAAAGGATCCTAACAACTAGTACTGTCCCAGTAGGCGAGCTGCAGGTGGTCTTATCACTTCCCAGTGATCGGACTAGAGTAATTTCTGTAGGTTTTGATGGGGCTTTTATATGGTTTATTTGGAGGTGAGGGGCGGTGGTGCGGTAAGGTGTTGAGGGTAGTTTTTCTGTATTTGGGTTTTTCGGTAACCGTTCTGTTTTCGGTGCGGAAGGTTAAGGGGACGGAGTGTCGGTTGCTCTTTTAAATCGGCGCGCTCCGTGGCCCGTTCGGCCTTCTTCGGTGTCGGTCGGTGGGGTTCGCGGCGCGTGTACTTCGTAACAGCACTGCTCGTTGCAGGTCTGTTACACCCCCCTCCTCCTCCGGGATAGCGACAGCGAGCTCAGTATTTATTTCGTTTTCTGTGTACATACCTAAAATGGCCATCCACCTAAAATGGCCATCCGTCCCACTGTGAAACGGAGGGTTGTTTTTTGTGGTGAACGAAACACCACTCGGAGGCCTGCAGAGGAACAGACTCCAACCCCGCGTCTTCAGAAAAAGCGTTACCTATTCCAAAAAAGAGTATAAATGCTAACTAAGATAAGTGAGGTGGCAGTTACTCATTCCAGTCAACGTTACAATATCGACAAGATATCGGCAACCAAGAAAAAAAGCGTGTTCGTGGAACTGTGTTATTCATCTCATATTTGGTAAGTACATAACATTTAATTTGCTACATTAGTAAAGGCTATGCCAGGGTTTGATGATGAAATTCGACCCCTTCAGGATTTTAATCGAGCTTGGACCATTCAATAGCCTACCCAAGATGACCCATCCTGTCAAGTTTCAGCCCCATATCTCATCTGTAAGGGTAGTTATTGAGAAAAAATCGAAAAACCAATTTTCGGCCCATTTTCTCTATTTATTGACATTTAAAAATTCTGAAAAAATCTTGACACATATCGAATACTAAGCCACACATTAGGTATCACTTTCAGATTTTTCCGTTGCAAATTCTGGTTGTAAAAAATGAAAAACTCGAAAAATATCGAAAAAATTCAAATTTTATATAGAAATCTGAAAGGTGCTATCTCAGATTTAATTTAGCAATTACATATTACCGAAAGTATTATGCTCATTTTTTCCAAATTTCTGAGAGTGGTTGGTCGTAATAAAAAGAAATAAAAACCACCCTTTTCAGCGTTATTCCCAAGCTACACCTATCTTTTCTGAATCTTAAAAATATATTATGTAATATTCAATGTTCCTACGTTCAGAGAAACATTTTCCAGACTTTAAACTTACGTAATACAAAAAACAAAAATAATACTATTTACGATATATTCGAATATTTCGAAGATTATTTCAACGATTCAGGTTGGTGTAGCGGCTATGGTCTACGACTGCGGAACCGGTGAAGAATTTTTCTACCAGGTACGAATTCCGGCCAGGTCAATTTTTTTTCGTTAAAAAAATGTTTTTTCGCTTACTAACGATATGATTGTTGATCAACCTTTGTAAAAAGGTCAGTTGGTAGATACCGTAACAAGCAGACGTGTTTTGTGTCACGCTTTCAGAGTAAACAAGCTAACTGCGTGTGATTACAAGTGTCTATATAGTGAAATAGTTTCTTAAGGGGGTAGAGGCCCCACGTGACCATGGTATTTTTCATTGTGACCAACCCCCGCGCGAAAAACCAATTTGGCAACAGTGATGAACATACATTTGCATCAATCTAACGCTTCAATTTCGCTATAATTACAGGTTTTTTTCTTTTAATCATTATCTTCATTGCTATTAATGGATCCGAGTGGCTTCATGCCCTTTACACTTTTGTTGTTACGAATCTACGCCGATAGTTCACCTGAGTTCACCTGACTAAGCGCCATCTCGTCTAAGTAGCTGAACTAAAATGGCTTTTACTCGCCCTTCATGAAGGGAATCTGGGGAACAATTGAATGCGATCACGTGGGAACGTTTCACGTCCTCATACGATTATATTTTGAGCTGAGTGAGGGCTCATTCGAAAGAGGAAGGTTGCACGCAGTGCGGTCTTCTCGATTTTTTCGCGAGAAAAATCTTTTTGTGCACGAAAAATACATTAGAATCTCCGGAATTTTTCTTCATTTGTTTCGCCTACTTTGGACACTCATATTACTTCATATAAACATCATCTAAAGAAAACATGAGAAGAGCGCACTGCGTGCAACCTTCCTCTTTCGAATGAGCCCTCACTCAGCTCAAAATATAATCGTATGAGGATGTGAAACGTTCCCGCGTAAACCCCTGTTTTCACTTGTTTTCTAGTAATATTCTGGTTAGATTCTAGTAATGTCACGTGGGTACTCTACCCCCTTAAGTGGTACTGTCAAATCTTAACTTTCGGACTACATTTGCAGTCTGGAAAAATTAATCCATATTATGGCTTCTGATAACAGGGGTCATGACAATACGGAAAACCAAAGTGCAATGCAACTATCCGTAATGAGAACTTATCCTAAAGTGACAGCACACAGTACACAACCAAAAAAAGGACCAGGCCATAATAATGGAAGGCATTACTAACGATTACTATATAGATGGTCTGTAAAAAATAATGGACGTAGAAAACTGTTGGAACGTCTGCAAAATAAAGTCGGGTGTTGACGGACATAAAACAGTGTCCTTGTATATTCAAACGGTTCTCAGGTCAGAAGTGGAGGGCCTGCAGTGTCTCAATTCGAAGAAGGCCTGAGCTATAAACTTAGGGTTCTCGTGTGTCGAGATTTCCCAAGGAGACCCAACAGGGTTTTTCCGCCCCCCAAAACTTACACATTTTGTCTTCAGTTCAGTCTTGGCTCTGTAACCATACAGACGACTTCCGACGTGTTTCTCCCTCGATTATAATAAAGCACTATATTTAGTAACTCGTTTCGTGATCTTATTGATTACTAATACCCATTTCCATTAACAACATCAAGTTTTTATCAAAAATCTCAGGAGGTAGAGTTTGTGCTTTTCTATCCAGCAGACTCTTAGTAGAAAATCTAACTAATAAATCAGTACAAATTAAGGAACACCTATTGCTAATTAGACACTAATGGAAAAAAATAAGAGAGTTGTCATCACCAATGTAAGTCCGATCATACCACACGAACTATTAGTGGATATGTTAAAAAGTAAAGGCGTAAGATTGGCTTCCCAAATGAATTACATCAGAGCAGGATTAAACAAACCAGGTCGCTCACGTATCTTTTCATTTTGTCGCGAAGTATATATCAAAGAAGAAGATGAGCACCTTCTTCCTGACTTGTTACGAATATCCTACGACGAAACAACATCCTGGATATACTTGAGCACGGACTCAACGTGCTGTTTCATTTGTAAACAGAACGGGCACGTGGCAAAGTCACGCCTGACACAAATTCAAGAAATACCAGCGTCTATCGAACTTACGCTTACGGTCAAGGAAGATAGTATTGACAGCACACCGGGTGTTCTCTCAAGTACAAACGACCTAATTAACAAGAAAAAAGGTATTAGGAGACCTGGTTCATCATCTGCGTCATCCAAGGGCCTTTATGAAAACAGTACCCCAAGGTAACCGAAGGTACAACCCAACCTTCTGACGAAAGAAACTCACCTCCTCCAACGACAAAGAACGACAAATTCAAAAAACCGCTCACCAAAAAAAAAACAAAACTTACTGGCGGAGACACCTCAGAAAACAGTGCCAAGGACTTAGATGTAATTCTTTCGCCAATTAAAGACATTTTTGAGCACTCTCCTGAACTTTTTGTTCTGGATTACACCCAATTTAAGTTATTTCTGGAAAAGTCTCGAGAACAACATAACTCACTAGAGGTGGTATCCTTATTCTAATTCGTAACAATTTAGCTTTCATTGAACTTAAAAATATAAAGTGTCCTGATCAATCTGTAGAACTAGATGGTATCAAAATTACTAATATAAACCCCGCTACATGTATACATATGTATCTCCCTTTCGCGTACGATTGTAAATATCCGGATTGCTACCCGTGTGACCGCGCGTGGATTCGAAGTTGGGAGATTTGCCCGCAAAGTTAATCTTGGGCACGTGATTCTAAGTATTGGGTTGATGTAGGAGGATTTACGTTTCGTCCCGGACCTGTTGGTGGACTCGTCAGTAAGGCAACCCAACAGGTCTTGCCTTAGACGCGCGCGGATTCCTGGTCGATCCGTACTGACTCGTCCTGCCTGCAGCTCGAGAAGTCGGTCGTTCTTTTCACTCGTCTTGCAACGAAAATGCAAGAAGTTAGAACGGTGATCACTTGTCTCGGCTGTAGTACAGGAAGTCGTGAATTTACTTCTGTAGTATGTATGAAATACAAGAAGTACGGCACTGAAACGAGCACTGAACTGAGGTCTTTAAACTGAGCGTTTCGATACTGATTCCTTGAATCCTTGAGACGAACTGTTTTTTGACTCGTTCCGAATGCTTGTTCGGCCAGAAGAATTGGGCGTCTCTTTGTGAAAAAGAGGGCGGCCCTTGGAGTCAAGAGGAATGCTTATTGGATACTCGTCTTGGCGGAAAGCGCAAGAAGTCGGAAAACTGTGTGATTGGGTTTGCTGAGTCAGTGTCACCAATCAAAACGCTTGTAATTGTTCAAGGGTTCCGACTCAGCTACAAGAGAGAGTTAAGCCGTGCGCGGAGCGGACCGGTACCTGGTTTGAAGGTCATCCTAACTTGGGACCGTGGTTTGACCGCGACGGGTACTCTGACATTCGCCATTCCCGCTGGTCGACGGGAGGCCATAAAAAACGGACTCAATGTTCAAGAATATTTTTATCTTGTGCAAACTAATAGCCTGTAGGGGCTACATCTGGCATATAAAGTAACGACCACGTGTTTTTACCTTCAAAGGGATCCCTTTATTCTAAACGCGCCCCAAACGTGTCTGCTCTGTGTTTTCGCGGAAATCCGTCGTCGTGAACCTATCGTAAACATGAGGGTTCGTTGAAA